>CAKAOJ020000073.1:0-600000 GCA_916701645.2 Sebastolobus alascanus | reverse complement strand
ATGCAAGGAAATAAAAATAACAATAAAAATAAATAAATACAAAATTATGAAACTACACAAAATAAGCAGATTGTATTAAAATAATTCAATTTGAATACAATAAAATAGAATAAAAGAGATAATAATGATCAGCAATAAAATGTTGATTAAATAAAATAGAGTAAAATAAACACTATAATGATGATGATAAATAAAATAAGTATAAACAATAAAAACCATAAAATTATAAAACTATAAAACACTACATAAAAGCCAGACTAAATAGATGGGTTTTTAGTTAAAGTTTAAAAATATCAAAAAATCTAAATGGTGAAAGTGCTGCAGAATAATTTCTAAATGTTGACAAAACTTTTCAAGGTTTGACTGTTGTTCCGTCTAGGGGCGTTTCCGTGAATTCTACCAGTCGGGAACTCGTATTTCCAATTATTTCGACACCACATGAATGCAGCACAAACAACCTATATCTTGCAATGTTAATGAAAGTGAAACAGCGTTGCCAAGTATCAACAAATCAAGCTGTGATCGGGGATATTTGATACACCACACAGCTGTACCGGCAGGGATACATAGCCTATGGTAGTGCACATATGCCGTTTCCATGGTTGCCACACATGGCGTTTACTTCCAAGCAAGTACGCAGGCGGAGTGTCGCTCCCCGTCTGAAATGACCTTAATGCGTGTACAAACAAACCGAACTGAAAACAGAACCTCCTTGGTGGAGGTAACCATCTGTATGTTGACCTGTTGTTAGCAGATGTGTTTTCTGGTTGGAAATGTGATCCTGATTGACGGGTTGTATGTGCGTTTCGGCAGGCAGCTGCTGTCCCCTCTTCCCGGTACTGCGTACCGGCACTGAATATTTTAGTGGTACGGAGTACCGGATCATACCGGCCTACTTTCACCCCTTATTACCAACCCTAGCTTTAACTGTCTTTTGCTTCATCAGCTCTAAATAGACACACATGGGATATTAAATTCAGGTGACTGAGCGCAGATCCTGCAGCGCTTGACTGAACCTTATGTGTATATATCTTGTCACAAAGACCTTACCAAGTAATTCTGATCATTACTGGTCCTGGCTGAAGCTGGACTTCATCATAAATAACAACACACATATATGAGCTAAAAACTGCTTTATTGACAAAAGCTGTGAACCACATTAGGAAGCACAAACAACTCTAGTTCAATATACAATAAAGCAGAAATGTAAAAAAAACTATATAGATGATCCACATACAAACAACAAATAATAAAATATAGAGAGATAGATATTGTAGATAGAATTTTTGTTTTCCTCAATCACATTCTCTCTGTTAAATTCTATATCTAATCCTGTCTGTTTTCCTGTGAAGGCCAAGTTTCAGCGGTCAGCCCTGAGAGCAGGAATCCAGTTGGAAGCCTGGTTTGAAGTTTTCCATACTGGTCAGGTTCTCAGAAATCAATGCTGGAGGAAGAGACGTCTGCAGTGAGTTTTTCAACAGATCGCGCTGTCTGTATTTCCCTGTCCCTCCCACTCATCCCCTCTCCTCCCTCATTCCGTTTTCCTTTTTCCCACATTGTAAATCCAGCCTGTGGTCTGGACAATTCAACAGCAGGCTGAGGTGGATTTAGCTATGGTTGAGCTACAGTTTTTCTTCTGTACAAGTAGAGGGTTTGTGCTGATTTTGGCCCTACTAAAGGACAGGGGTCACTAATATCAGTCGGATCCATCCATGTTAATGTCCAATAGTTGTTTTTCCCACATATCATATCACATATCACAAATAACATTACAAATAACTGTTTATTATAAATAAAATAGTCCTGTGATGGACTGACTCCAGCCCCTTGCGACCTTGCACAACATAAGCATGGATGGATGGATGGATGGATTGTCATAGGCAGCGATGACTTAAAGCAGGGATTCCCGGCCAGGGAACCCACCTGCATGTGTGCAGATTCTGACCAATCAAACGACGCCTAACGGCGAGGGCTCTCTGTCTGATCAGCCTGTTCTCATTCCCATGGCGCCAAATACCCTTTGACACCCTTTAGCGCCGGTATGAAACGCACCTGGCGTTCCATTAACTATAATGTAAACCCATTCGCGGCAACACTTTCACGTTACAATCAGCTGTTCGTTCGTGTCCGTGTTCACAACGTTCAGTTTCATTTTCATTGTACAAACGTAGTAGTTTTAAGCCCAACCATGTTGGTTTATCCTAAACCTAAGTAAGTGGTTTTGTTGTCTAAACCTAAAGTGGAAGGGGAACTATAGTGGTTTTAATGCCGAAAATAGCGTGACACCAAGGGGCGTGACAAAGCGGCAGTATGTGACGAATTGGTATGAGAACGTGTTGGTCTGATTGGCCATAGAGTTAACAGCATGGCACGTATCAGACAAAATAGCGCCTACAGACAGAATTTAATTTAATTTGTTTTTCCTACATTCGAAAGTGGGTTGTCTTTTTATCACGAGGTTGGCGGTTCGATTACCGGCTCCTTGAGTGTCCTTGCTCCCCAGGCGCTTTACAGCAGCCCACTGCTCCTAAAATGCTTAGGATGGGTTAAATGCAGAGGTCACATTTCATGTATGTAATATATGTGATGATTAAAATAAAGTTTAAGTTTGAGGCTTTTCTAAATGACACAGAATCCAAGTGTAATAACCCGATTTACATCAGTTAGTTTGCATTCCTGTCATCTCAAATATGTGGGTTATTGCCAATTATTGATAAGATGCATAACTCTTATTCTGTTAAGGTGCACTGTATTGAAATGCTTTGTGCATTTGTAATAAGAATTATCATTCAACTAATTATATATCACTCTGTTCAGACAGTGGTTTAATAATTTACAGTTTATGTACGTTTTCAAGATGTTTCACACAGGCTTGTTTATTAATGACCTGGGAGGAGTTTTGATGACCGGTTGAACTCTGGGTAATTAAGAGGGAAAAAGGACGGAGAAGAGGTGGCGTAGAGTAAATACAAGCGTGTGACGGTCGTGGTAGAAGAGATAAGTTTTCGTAGTGTTTTATACAGTATAATACACGTTGAACTGTTTGGCTTGGACTGTGAACTGTTTCGCTGGTCAACCCGCTCGGACGTGGGTGAGTTTGGGACTGTTTACTGCCGACGAAGCGTGTTTTTGCTGTGGAGCTAGCAAGCTAGCTAGGTTAGCCACAGCGCCGTCATCGTCGGAGAAGCACGGGCCTCATCCTTCACCTGCACGGACGAGAGTGGAGACGGCGGAAGGGAAAAGTTCCAGCAGTCGTCGCGGACGTTTGCGCAGCTCTGGTGAGACTGTGGTTGCTGCTCTTCATCGCTGCTGTGCTGCTGCAGACCGAGAGACGGCCTGGCGTCACCTGCGCTTCATCGCTGCTGCGATGAAGCGCGGAGCCGCTTTCACTCTACACGAGGAGGTAACCTCACTGCTGCTTTGTTTCTTCATGAGCTCCAACATTAAGCGCGCCAACGTACCTTAATGCAAGCTTGCTTAAAGAACAAACTAAAACAAAGAGTGCCCTCAGGTTAACATAGATTCCCCGGGTCTTTCTGTTTTGTCTCTATTTTATTTTCATATTGTGTGGTCCTGTATTTTATGTGTGAATACCTGCATTCAGTCAATACAAGGTTGAAGCTGAGATACTGTGTGTGTTGTTATTCTCATTATAAGCTGTGTGACTGAATGAGTTACTTCATATTTTCCAGGTATATTGGTATCTAAAACAGGATCATTCCGTTAGCCTCTCATTAGATATTAAAGGGAGTGAGAGTCATAGTTTACCCTAGACTGTTTATTTTACATTGAGATGTCTCTCTCACCATCTTGCCATGTACTGGAGTTTAAAGGGGCTTAACACTATATTGAGTACTGTGTAAAGTGTCCCTCATATCGCAAGCCTTTGGTGAGGGGGTTACACAAGCAGGGCTTAATTTTATATTGATGTACTATTTCATACCATACAGTACTATCCCTGCATCAATCTTTGTATATTATCTCTGCAAATTTCTCTCACCACTCTTGTGTTTTAGATAGGGCTGTCAAAGTAAACGCGAGATGCAATAATTTAACGCAAATTCGTTTTGCGTTAAAGCACTAATTTCTTTAACGCATTAAGGCAACTTGCGTTTTTCCGGTTGTAACAGGCTCAGTTTTAAAGCTAGAGTGAAGATATATTGTGGCATCATATGAAACTAGAAAGCCTAAAGAATCCATTGGTCCCAACCATGTCATACTAGTCACGATGGAGGCTAAATAACGCCCCAAACTTGCGCTAAATTTTGGTGAGGAAAAACTGGCATGGCCATTTTCAAAGGGGTCCCTTGACCTCTGACCTCAAGATATGTGAATGTAAATGGGTTCTATGGGTACCCACGAGTCTCCCCTTTACAGACATGCCCACTTTATGATAATCACATGCAGTTTGGGTCAAGTCATAGTCAAGTCAGCACACTGACACACTGACAGCTGTTGTTGCCTGTTGGGCTTGAGAATAAAATACTTGACAAATCTCCCTTTAAGGTACATTTTGAACATTGCGGTGTTCAATTAATTTGCAATTAATCATGATTAACTATGCAATTAATCATGATAAAATATTTTAATCGACAGCCCTAATTTTAGAGTTTAATGTTCTCACTTTTCACAGTACCTTTGTTGATATCAGCATATGTTCTATTGAAAGCAACACATTTTACATACTTTTTATGTGGACTGTCCAAACGCATTCTGAGATACAGGAAATCAAAGAAATAGAAATAAAGAGATCCCTAAAGAAGGCCGATCACCAAAAACAGTTAATTACAACACTTTTTTTTCATATTCACCAGGTGACTTAGTGGGGAGTTCAAACATTATAAGAGTATATATATATATACGAGTATAAAAACTTTCTGAATCCAGTTCACTAACATGAGTTAAGAGCTCGTGTGCATTCCTCTGTGGCACTCTTCCTGCTCTTTAAGTGTTCTTTTGGCGCCCTGGACCATTACCCCAAAACCAGGAGTCACACAGAAAGCAGACCACCTCCATGATAAATACCTTAACCATTCCCCAAATCCTCAACACAGTTCTTAAGTCCAGTATTTTACAACCCCTGTATCACATTTCCAGTTGGACCTGAACCACTGGCACACACTGTACTATTGGATGGCGTGTCAAGAAAACTGAGCAAACTGGACTATGGACTCTTGGGTGGCACATTTCAATATTTTTTGATGTGTTTGGCGAAAACTTCGACATTTGATTTTGAGATTAGCTGACACTGAGACCTGCATACCATCACTGGCCGTCTGCGTAACCAACCTCACATTTGAATGGCAAATCATCTGGACACTCAATTTTTCTCCCTCTTCATACTTCTCTCTCTATTGGAAAATTGTTGGAACATTCTGTGTGTGTGTTTTATCAAAGGGTGCCTGACAGAACAAACAAACCTAACTAAAATCAAATAAAATGGTACGTTAAGCTCTGGAGCCGATTTGAAAAATACTCTTTTTATTTCACAGTGGATAAGATCAGGTTATAGCTGAAAATGTGAGACTCCTCTGACTTGGCGTATAAATAGCACGACATTAGAAGGACATTCAAGTTATTTTACTTCAAGTGTCAAGTAAAATACGTACGGAGAAAAACGTAACAGAAGTCATAAAACACATCACAAACGACACTAAAAAACACGTAACGAAACATCACTAACGTAACATCAAAATAACTCAACAACAACCCCCAATAAGCAGTCTTGCTTACTTTGTATTCTACATCACTAGCTCTGAGCGGCGCATATTTACGCGAATGCGTTTACATTTGCTGTCAAAACAAACTACATGTCGTATAAATGACACGCCAAAAGTAAGAACGGCGTTCTTATTGCACACAAAATGACTAATCACAGCCTGGATGGGGTGGGACATTAAAAAAAGGCTGACGTGAAATAGCAAACTTTCGAAATGTTGAACTCATTGTTATGCATGAATGGTTATGATTATTAAGAAGTTAGTACTTACCATAGACTGTATATAAAGACGACATGACAGCTCCCCAAAAGGGAAGCCAAAACATCTGGATCTCCCCCCTGGTGGCTGGCTGCAGTATAGGTCATAAATCCCGCCTCCTCCATGTTGGCGGATGGGACATGGGCCAAACTAAAAAGTCAAAGTACATTTGTCATTTTAGGTAGTTCTTATCACGCTGATATATGCGTTGATTTTTCTGATAAGTTTGGTTTGTGATTCTCTCTCGCAAGCAAGCTGCTGCCGTGCTCGGCTCACGATTGGCTTCGGCGGGTGTGTGGGTGGAACCTCGATACCACCGCTTCGATGCCTGATCACTACTGGGCACACTCTGGCTCCAAATGACGAGAAAATCTCAAGATGGCAGCTCCCGTATCCAGGTTATTTTGGCTTCACTTCTATACAGTGGGAGGAAGTGGTGACGCATCGTCCATCTATATGTACAGTCTGTGGTACTTAGCAATAACAGACTCATGAAAGTAGAGCATTTAATAAGGATTTAATGAAGGAACAAAAGCTACAAAAATTATAAATGTTGTGTATTTCTTAAACTGCTGTTTTATCCAACATGGTATATAATATTATAATTATATATCCTATAATTATATTATACTTATTGATGCTAATTACTCATCCAGGTTGAGGATGATGTATCTGCAGTGGACAGATGTAGATTAAGCCAGAGCCAGGATGCCAGAGCCATCCCAATGTCGATTATTTTAAGAGGCTGAAGTCAGGGGACCTAGATCTGTTTTTTAGTTTAAACCCCCAACAAAAGTGTGAAAAGTCTCTGATGCAGAAGAATTTCTTTTGCAAATATGAGACCAACAGGAAGTGGCTGTCATACAGTGACGAGAACCATGCTTTATTCTGCTTCATTTGTATGGCATTTGCAAAGCCCACCGAGAACAGCCCTATTAAATCTATTTTTCTAAGTTATTGTTGTAAATATTGTCCAGTAATCTTGTTTACATAAAGTGTGGCGTGGGTTGTGAGGGTGGTGGTGTATCACTGGGGGGTTTTGGTGGGCCAGTCTGAGTCAATGGGCCCTATCTTACACCCGGCGCACATTGCAGCGCAACTGTCATTGCTAGTTTCAGACTGAGTTCAGCAGTTGTCATTTTCACACCTAGTGCCCACATACTTGCGCCCATAGGCATGTTGGTCATGTGGTCAGGCGCATTATTGGTGCATTGCTATCTTGAGGCAGCAGAAAGCGATTGCGCCATTGACCAACAAAAACCTGGTTAAAAACCTGTCTTGTTACACACACAGGGAAGCGCAGCAGCGCTCCTCCTCCTCAGTTAAATACAGTGTATGCACTAGAACAATGTTTTTATTTATGTTAAGGGAAATACTAGTTCAGGCATCGGGTGACAGTTGAGAATATAATGGAATATAATGAAGTAAGGCTCTCAGGCATTCAGTATTGCTCAAACTGCAGCGCTCTCAGCGCTCCTCCGGTCACTGGTGTGATCGCCATGACCAGAGAGATCACGGTGCACACACGCCTCTGTGGCGTCTCCTCTCATCATCCCTCTCTGTGTGTGCGAGTGTAGACATAGACTACTTCAAAGTTTGGCCCTCTCCCCCTAACGCCGGGAACGCGCTGGACGCACGGTGGCCGCGTGATTGACGCGTCGGTCATCCACACCAGCTGCGTTTCAGCTGCGTGTCAGCTGCGTATCTGCTGCTGCTGCTGCTGCTAGCTCTTTCTTTCTAGATAGAGTTTGCCTTTCATAATAGCCATTTCATTTCATTATAAATGTCATTTATATTTATTTTAGACAGAGAAAGGTTAAGAAACGTGTGGTAATTTGTAAATAATAGTAATAATCCACAATTAAAACCCGTACTACATTCATTCATGGAGCTCTCCAAGTCACTGCCTGTTCAACAGCACTGTCTGCACATATTTCAGAATAAAAGCCTCGTGTTAACAAATGAAGGAATTCTGTCCACAGAAAAAACGCTTGAGGGCTTTTATTTTGAAATGAAAGCAGGAAGTGTTGATTTAAAACAAGTGTTTACTTTTTTTCATCTCCGTAACATTTTCTACAGATAGAGACATGTAAACTGTAGTAATCTTGCTGGTATGATGTTAATATGCAGTCAATAGATCGCTTTCACTGTCTGTGACATATTCTACAGATGTCTAGACATGGAAACTGTAGTAATCTTGCTGATATGATGTCAATATATTGTCAATAGATCACTTTCTCTGTCTGTTGCTGCTGTGAACCGCGCGCAGCTCACGTCAATAATAGGCGAGACCTCGGAGCTCTAGAAGAGATGCGCGTGAGACGCGCGTCTCACGCGGGCAGTGTGGATGCTCTAACCTGTTAACACGGACGCCGAAATAAAAAACAACAGGTAATGCAGCCGCCACGCGCCTAGTGCATTCCCGGCGTATATGGCGACGTTTTGAGGCTGATGGATCCGCGGGTTACGCACCACCTCTACGGCAGTTCCCGGCTGCAAGCACGTACATAATGCATCTCCGGAGGATCCTGCTCGGCCGGTCTGAGCATCGGAAAGCAATACAGTTTTCATTATTTATCAATAGTGCTAGTACTTATTCTCATAATGAATTTGGCCCCCCTGTGCCACCTGCACTGGTTAAACAGGTTATCAGTGCGTTCAAATGGAGTTATTGATGGAGGCAGAGGGTCCACCAGGCCAAGGACCACATATATCTACTCGCACACTTTTTCCTTTCCTTTTCTCCGTTTCCTCAGCACAAACTGACTCGCTTTTCCAATTTGTCTGCCTTTTAAATAGCAATGCACCCGGTGCAGGCGCACATGGCTTTTAGAGGGAATGGGAGATGACACTCTGATTGGTTTAATTCCTGTTAAGCCCAAAACACACACATGATTGATTAAGAAACTAATTACAACCCCTCTGCCCAGTGCATTTTACTTTGCACCCAGATAATGCGCCGTTTAATGGGTAAAAGTGGAGTTGGAGACGCCTTAAATGCACTTTAGACCGTGCACTATAGATTGTTTAAATAGGGCCCGTCAAGTCCAGGGCCATTTTAATTCCCAGTCCAGTAACTGCCTGACTCCAGCCTGAAAAGACTTGAACCTGAGCAAAAGCCTTGATCAAAACATTAAAATGCACATTTTTGACTGCAAAATTACCAATATTATTTGAGCCCAACCCAAACCCAAGCAATTATGTGTGAAATTTAGCTTTCCTTAATGCTGGCCCATCCAGTCCTCTCAGGTTTTGTCAGGTTTGGGCAGAAATATCTCCTTCTCGCTCAGGCAGCCTGGTATTTGCCCGGAGGCTGCTCCCTCTCTCTTCCGTCCTGACTTGGACCAGGTCTGAGTTTGGTTGGGTTCTGCTGCTCTGTCTTCCAGGCCTCTAAGCCAAATACTTTCCCCACCACAGGTTTCCACTGACATGCAGCAGGACTCTCCTGTGTGTCTGCTCCACACTGCTGTTAGTTTGTGTGCATGTATGTCGGTGTGCACTGGTATATTCTCTGTTTTGCGCGCACACACACACACACACACACACACACACACACACACACACAGTATAAAATGCCTTTTTTCCAAGCTGTTCCCTTGTTTGTGTGGATTCAGATCAAATGCAAAGATGCTTTATTAAAACGACCACCAGCTGAATGACCACTGAAAGGACTGTTTGCCTTTCATTAACCACTAACGTTGGAGGAGACAAAAAAGCTCCAGACTTCATAAATAGGATGTTTAACAGTTATTTCATCCCACAGGATGAAACATTAAACTGTCATAACTTATTCATGTCAGATCTTCTAGAATCTAAACTAGATCAAAATTGTGATCGCTTTTCAGTTGAGAAAGCCAACAGCTGTAGCAGGTACTGTTCTACTTCTGAGGATGCAACAACTATTTCTTTTACCAACTGTGAGCATCTTGGGTGTGATGAATGTTGAGATGAATGAGTTGAAAAGTTGAAACCCTGTAACCTCTGTAGTGGGCTCTCAAGGTTGAAATTCATGAAAACCCCAAATGTGAAAGATTTCAATAGAACATGGGGCGGCTGCGGCTTGGGAGGTAGAGCGGCCGTCCACTAATAGGTGGTTCGATCCCTGGCCCCTAGAGTCTACGGCCCTGTTCAGACCTGGTATTAACATGCATCCTGAGTGATCTGATCACAAGGGGACAGCTCTAAGTACAGGTGTGAACGCACTCCCAAGATGCATTGAGGACGCATTGAGATCGGATCTTTCAGACCACATTCAGAGGTGGTCTGGGCCACATATGGCCACATCCTTTTAGCAGTGTGTCCGCGAATGTGTTCTGGGCCACATTAAGGACCGCCTACTCAACTGATGTCCCGTTGGGATCTGCAGGGTCTCACTGCACTCCTCAGGTGAATAGACAGGCAGACGCGAGCGCTTGTCTGCCTCGCAGCATGGAAACGTCTTCTGTGCTCTACTGTATCCTGTCGGTACGACTGTATTTTATTAAAATATATCTTATCTATAGGCTACATATCTACACACTATCAGACTAGGCATGCAAAGTGCATTATTATCATACTGTCGGTGATGTGTCAGTGATTTTGTTCCACTGCTTTGCACAAAGCTGAGACCCACCCGCCCGCTCGCTCGCTCTCATCCCCGACTCTCTGAAGCTCTGTACTCCGCTGTTGCCTGGCAAAGGCAGCTGTGTCAACAGCATGGAGGTCCCCGGGGACCGCTGGTACAATAACCTTTTATTTTGATGTTAATAAAATGCACCCGAATTCACTAATATGTAGGATATTACTACTGACATTCATGTAGTATTACGTCATAACGTCTGCTGTATTAGCCATGTGTTTACTACGTGTTTATTTGCATATAGAGCGGGGAAGTGAGATCCGATCAAAAGTGGTCACTGGAGACGTACTTAAAGCCACTTGTGATCGGATCACTCAGGACGCATCTTAATGCCAGGTCTGAACAGGGCCTACATGTTGAAGTGTCCTTGGGCAAGATACTGAACCCCAAATTGAATGTGCATGTGAATGTGTATCGCTCCTGGTGGCAGTGGCCTCTGCCACCAGTGTAGGAATGTGTGTGTGAAGGGGTGAATAAATAAATAAATGCAGTCTGTTTACCATTCAGCCATACAGTATCTCATGACTGCCTTCAATGGATGGAGTTTGTCAGTTGTCATGGAGATGGTTTAGATGTTATCACATGGTCGACCTTAGGTCAGATGATAACAGGTATGGGGGGAGAAGGTAAATCCTGTTTACACATCAAGACAGAGGCCAGGTAACTCCTGTCTGTTCAAAGATGGTCTCTGGCATCAGATATGAAAGTCTTCCTTGATCTTTCTCCATTGACTCCTGGTCAATGACCTTTGATCTCTTCCCTATGAGCAGTTTTGGTCTGCCATGATTAAAGTATGGTTAAGTTTAAGGAAAGCATAAAGGGACTACAACTGCATTTCATTGTGCAACCCTGTGTTGTACAATGACAATAAATGATCCTTGAATAACTCCACTGTTTGTCTTTACTGTAACAGAAAGTCTGTGTGACGCTGCACTGTCTCCCTTCTCATCATTCCTATCTTTATTTCTTTCTCTGATATACTGTACAAGCTCTACTCTCCTTTCCATTTTCTTCCCACTCTCCTTTTCTCTACATTTCTTCTTCCGTGTCGTCCCCCCTGAGCCAGTATCAACAGGAGTGGGGGAGGGAAAGAAAACTAAATACAGAGAGGATTGGACGGTTTTCAGTTTACCAGCAAAACACACTATCCTGGGAACACAGGTGGGGTTTTACATCACACACACACACACACACACACACACAGACACACACACACACACACACACACACACACACACATCTGAGTGATCAGAGTGGACCCTTTGAAAACCTGAGATTGTCCTTACTTGGCTTCAAAATATGCAAAAAACTGACTTTGTAAATGTACTCAACACATTTGTCAGGGCTCGACGATAGTGAGTTTTAGCAAAGAGAATAGAAGTAAAGAGATGAAACTAGCCGCTAGATGGCGCTGCGGTTAACAACTACAATGAGTCTGTGGACTTGAATGTATAAAAAGACGTCTGTAAATCAGAGGATAATTATTTGGGGGGTAAATCAACTTTTCAGTACGAATACTTAAATATCCCTCATTTAAATCATAAGTTCCTAAAAGTTGTAAAATTAACTAATATCTGAATCCAGAGTTATTTTCCTCGGCATAATTCATCAGACCAACGGTACTGCACCGCCCTGCACGCTCATATGACATATCGGTTCTGCCAGCTTCCTGCTAGCTGTATGCGGCTGTAATAATGTATATTATTGGCTGTAATACATCACTTCTAGTTATCTTATAATACACCCATGGGCTGTATGCTGTAAGCCTGTACCGTGGTGGATGTATTAACGTCTCTGTTCCCAAACAACCGGCTATCAGCCAGTAGCTAGTAGTGCTAGTAGCATGACATCAACAGACTTTAATGGAGTTGTAGGCTATTTACTAACATGCAGGGTAAAAGCTCAGGACACAACCTCTTATACATCCATGGTCAACTGGTACCGATTTACCCTCAAACTTAGGGACCTTAGAAACAGCTGTAAAACCTGATATATATTTAGACAGCTTTTCTCCCATCGACCTCCACAAACTGACTTCAATGATCCCTTCATCTAAACCATCTACCTGTCTCTTAGACCCCATCCCAACTAGGCTGCTTAAAGAAGTTTTACCCTTAGTTAGCACCTCTTTACTTGATATGATCAATCTGTCTTTACTAACAGGCTATGAATAACAGTCCTTTAAAGTAGCTGTAATTAAACCTCTTCTTAGAAAGCTCACTCTTGATCCAGAGGTTTTAGCCAACTATAGACCTACAGTATATCTAACCTTCCCTTTCTCTCTAAAATCCTCAAGAAAGCAGTCAGTTGTGTGACTTTCTACATAACAATAATTTATTTGAGGATTATCAGTCAGGATTTAGAGTGCATCATAGCACACATACAGCACTAGTGCTATATAAAAATAATGCTATATGAAAAATAAATTCAGTTGAATTGGTTCATTGTACATCGTTTTTGGATCCTTGCATGAAAAAGTTTGGGATTGCTCTCAATTGTGCTGGATTATTCTAACTTCCATTTATGTCCATCGCTCACTCTACGCTCCTCTGGGAATCCAAAAGTTTAATAAATAAATAAGTAAGTAAGTTTACTTTTTTACGGCACTTTGTCGGCGGACATTTTAGTTGCATCCGGTAGTCGCTTTCAGTCCAAAATAGCAGAAGTGTAGCTTTGCTGCTGGGCGCTGACGTTGCAATGGAAAAAACAATTGGCTTTCACTTCTTAACAATACATGTTATTTGATTTTAGAGAGAAACACTGAATGCAAACAGAACTCAGGATAAACAGGAAGGCAATCCAGACACTCCAAAATATCAAAAATATCAAAACAAGTGTCAACGAGGAAGAGAATATATTAAAAAGCCTTTATTGTAGTGGCTAAATCATTTAAAAAGCCAACATGTTTCGACCACTGTAGGTCTTCGTCAGGGCTTTCAAACAAACAGACAAGGCGGATTTGGCCTCACCTGTATGGTATCAACAACCAATGGGAGGCAATCACATGATCATCATAGTATTATAAAATGTTACAAAATATCATAAAGAAATAACACAGAAACAATGAATTCATGTCCTTCATTTATGAAACTATGATATTTTACAACAGAGGCTACAAAGCAAACATGGGAGCCTACACAGAAAAAAGAAAAATATAAAGAATATTTTTTAATTATTACTCACAGAAAGCATGTAACGTCTATATCCTCATTACGACCAGGATACTTTAAGGCAGCGATTCTCAGCCTTTTGTTACTTGAGGCCCACGTCTGATTATTAAAAGAATTCCGAGGACCACCTTCCCAAATAAATGACAAACTGGGATATAAATATGTGTTATGCCACTGTCAGGTGTAACGACCCACATAAATATTCAGCTTACCCTGACCCATCACTGCCTGCCATTATGAATCCAAACTATTCAGGGTCATATTTCCTCACCACACGCTTTGGAGCTTTTACTGATGCAGGGTCGTCTCAACATCACTTTTCGTTTCAAGAAACGCTCCATTTTGTGTCACTGCATCCGAGACATATATGTCTGTAAAGGGCAGACTCTTGGGTACCCATAGAACCCATTTTCATTCACATATCTTGAGGTCAGAGTTCAAGGGACCCCTTTGAAAATGGCCATGCCAGTTTTTCCTTGCCAAAATTTAGCGTAACTTTGAAGTGTTATTTAGCCTCCTTCCCGAAAAGCTTACATGGCATGGTAGGTACAAATGGATTCCTTAGAATTTTTAGCTTCATATCATTCCAGTATCCTTCCTCTAGCTTTAAAACCTGCCCGCTACAGCCTCTGAAAAACAGAATAGCGGCTGGATTTTGAAGAGGTAAATCTAACCATTTGTCAGTACCTCCACGGCCCACTAGTTGGTGCTCTGAGGCCCAGTGGTTGAGAATAGCTGCTTTAAGGCATCCAGTCGATGGATCCAAAAAGTCTCCCTCTGGTAAAGTTTTTGTAACCTGTCTCCCCCCCTGACCAACTGTTTAATATGTTCGATGCCCTCTATGCGTAACAAAGAATCATTAGCACTGTGATACTCACTAAAGTGTATAGCCATGGCGTAGTCGCGATTTCTGACTCTGATGGCATATTTATGCTCGGCGAGGAACAGAACTCTGTTTGAAATCTCCACAGGGTACTTTTAATATAATTTTGTCTCTTAAGCCTGCTGGTGTGATATTGGGTTCTTGATCTTTGAAATGCATTATGAATATGGAACTACCAACCTAAAGAAATGGGGGGGAAAATTAAAAATTTGGAAACCTTGCAAGCGAGCCAGCTCTTCTGAGAGCAATCACAGTTCTGCAGCAAAATGTAGTGATATGAAGGGTAATTGGTACGGTTAATAAACATAATTACATGTGATCATTACATGGTATATAAGTTGTTTGTGTGGATAGATGAGAGTGGGATGGATGTCAGCCTGGGGGAGCACAACAATTATTCTGTCTCATTCATACACACACACACACACACACACACACACACACACACACCACAAGTGATGTTTGTGGTTCCTAGCATTTTAACTCTTGTAATAAATACACAGGTAATTCGCCCTGACACCGGCTGACAGATCTTTGGCAGCTCTCTCAAATTTCTGTCTTTGTAGTTGGCTGCAGCTCCTCTACCTGTATGTACTGTATTTTTATCACCTGGGACAAAATAATTGACGTGGCTTCTTAACTGGATCACTGTGTTCTTCCAGCACAGGATACTTCCTCAGGCGCAAATACTTTGCTAGATGACTCATCACACCATGACCTTTTTTCAGGTCACACATCGAGTACATTTCATAACACAATGGTATGCCCATGAAGTTTATCAAAGTCAGTGAGGTGTGTATTATGAATTTGTTCCTCTGTTTGATGGGAAAGTGCTACTCACTTACTGTTCACTGAAGGCTGTTTGGTGCTCACATACGTTGTGCTGTTTATTGTAGCAAGTTAAAAGATCCTCACGATTTTAAATGAGATTAAAAAAATCAACAAATATAATACATGTTACAAAATTGAAATAGTCCAAAATCTACTCACTCACATATACTGAAACCCCAGTGAATTGATTTCATCTCGACCAAAACTTTAGAAATTTTGACACCGTTTAACTTTGCCTAACATTATTCGTATTTTTTTTATTATTCTTATTTTTCTAAAACCTTGTCCACTAATTGCAATTTTTGGTGTCCCAAAAACTGTGTTCACTCATTTGATAACTTTTAACCGAGTTATTTTGTAAAGGCAACCTTTGTTAAAGATAGGGTCGACGATGTTGGAAAGCTAGCATAATTTGAAAGTAGCATCGCCTCAGGAGCTCTGTCTAAACACCCCCCCTCCCCTCGGGGCTCCTTCCAAGGCAACGCCCCCCACACACATGCACGAGCACCGCCGCATCTTAACTACTTCACAGACACAGAGCGGAGAGAGGACCTCAACTCAACAACGCTACCTCATGACAAGTAACCGCGGCAGTGCTACTGCAGGGCTGAGTTTTCTCTTCCATTCTCCAGTAAACGTGCAGCGGCGACGCGCTTTGAGTTCAGGCTGGTGCACGCCAAGGGTAGAGAATGAGCAGGGAGGCAGGGAGGCATCTGATTGGTTCTCTCCAAGCGGACCTTGAGGCAGTGATTGGTAGACGTTTTTACAGGATTACAGCAGCTATAGATGACAACTCTTTTCCGGTCCTTTTTCAGAGCTCATCAGTAATGGATCCCTGTCGGGTTGTAAAGACCATTTCAACCAATATAACAAATAGTGTATACTGGAGAACATCGTCAACCCTGCCTTTAAGTTATTCTAATAATTTACAAACCCTGCTTACCAGTTAAAACATACTTACTACTTACTAGTTTTGTCTGAAAGTGTTCTGTGTTGGAAGGAGATTACATTAGAGGGGGGAAATGTGAGAGACAGTGAGAGATTGACAGGCTTTTACATTTGTGATCATATCACAATCGATGACCAATCAGCACGCTACATCTGAACAGGCAAGTCATCAATTTGTGTGGTAGATCTGTGCAGGGTAAAACTTTGGCACGTGCTCCTGAGCCACGCACCGCTGTTATGTTCACTGTTGCTGGTTGAAATGCCAGGAGGGAGAACGGGTTGGATGAGCAGGTTGGCACCTTGCATGGCAGCCTCTACCAGAATGTGTTTGTGAATGGTTGAATGTTGGCTTGTGTTGTAGAGCGCTTTGAGTGGTCAGTAAACTAGAAACGTGCTATATAAATGCAGTCTATTTACCATTTATCATAATGTTTCACCCATGGAAACTGCCTCCGCTCCCTGAGTGCCCTTCTAGTTTTCCGATTCGGGGAACACATGGTTATACTTACAGCAAATTAATCAGGTGCCGCAATTGCTGTATGTTGATAAAATATTAGCTAATCAAGTACAGTCCAAAACCAAAAATGTGCATTGTGTCCTTCTTTCCCTCTTTATATCAGATGACTTTCTGCTCCAATGACTCCAACGGCTCCATTTCCTCATGTGAATCATTAAACTTTCATCTAGTTCAATTTGAATCTGTTAAACACTTCCAACTCCAACAGTTTGGCTTGACTATATGTCATTTATTGCACAATAAGCATGCAATGTTGCATGTTAAGATTGCCCATAATTACTGACATTATTTGCAATTAATACAAGCAATTTTCCTTCTTTAAGAGCTAATAATGTTAGCGGGCTCCTTCAGGGGTAGTGATGGAAAAATATGGAAACTAGTTCCCCATGGTTTCACAAACACAGACAGAAAGGTTCAACATACAGTGTGTGTTAGTAAGGTGTTGTTCCACCATGAGCATCCAGAAGAGCAGAGGCAGGAAGATATTCTTGTATCTGTTTTGATGGTGATGAGGGAGAGCACTGTCTAAGTTGTTATTTGGGTGAGATCTGGTGAAGCTGGGCAAAAAAACTGTTCATTATTATTAATCTTATACAGGATGTCAAACTGCAATCTTTAATCAGCATTTCTATGCTTCGATCCAATGGTCACGATGTGGGTGCTCTCACTCTTAAACATTGGACCACAGATTAATTTTAGCTAAGTTTTATTCAAACAAGACGGCTGCATCCTCAAAAATTTTGACACAAAAGACAAAGACGCTTTGTGCAACTCTACTTTGAATAGAAAGTAGGGCTGTCAATCCATTAAAATATAATCACGATTAATCGCAAATTAATCACACATTTTTTATCTGTTCAAAATGTACCTTAAAGGGAGATTTGTCAAGTATTTAATACTCTTATCAACATGGGAGTGGGAAAATATGCTGCTTTATCCAAATGTATGTATATATTTATTATTGGAAATCAATTAACAACACAAAACAATGACCAATATTGTCCAGAAACCCTCACAGGTACTGCATTTAGCATAAGAAATATGCTCAAATCATAACATGGCAAACTGCAGCCCAACAGACAACAACAGCTGTCAGTGTGTCAGTGTGCTGACTTGACTATGTCTTGCCCCAAACTGCATGTGATTATCATAAAGTGGGCATGTCTGTAAAGGGGAGACTCGTGGGTACCCATAGAACCCATTTTCAGATCTACTTAAAGGTGGAGTCTGTGATTCTAATCCAGTACAGTTTTTGTCAGATTCAGCGTATATCTCCTAACGGTCGGCTGTCTGTCTGTGTGTGCGCTGAAAGAAAATCCGGCGTTCATACACAGCCCTGGCTCAGTAAATAGGAAACAAAGTTGCTCGGACCGAGTCACTAGGGCTGAACCGAATGTCCCTTTTTTACATTTATAGCTTCTATTGAGGGTTTCGAATGAAGCTTCGAATGTCTGTTAACACAGGTGGGAGCCGTCCTTAGTTTGTTTGGGCAAGTGGGAGAGCAAAGAGTTTTTCAAAAAAATGTATGTATGTATGTTTGTATACATCAGCCCGGCAATACTTCATACAGAGTAAGCTCGCATGACCACGCCCCCCAATTAGCCTCTGTCCTTCCACATTTTGAAACCGTCTCTCTTGAAACTCTGTCTAAACTGGTCTCCGCTTCTAAACCTACCACCTGCCTCTTCGACCTCTTACCAGCTAAACTTTTTAAAGATCTATGGCCATGGCTGGGACCTACAATGTTGAATATTGTCAACGTGTCTCTTACGACTGGTACTGTTCCCACTAGTTTCAAGACAGCCATTGTTAAACCTCTACTTAAAAAAAAGCATCTGGACCCAGGGTCTCTAAATAACTATCGACCAGTCTCAAACCTTCCATTCTTTTCTTAAGTTCTAGAAAGAGTGGTGTCTCAACAACTTTCTGACCATATATTATTTAGTGATCTTTTCGAACCCTTTCAGTCTGCCTTTAGGGCCTGCCACTCCACCGAAACTGCGCTTACTAAAGTCGTAAATGATCTGCTCCTAAACATGGATTCAGATTCCGACTCGGGACTTTTATTACTGGATCTAAGTGCAGCTTTTGACACTATTGATCATCGTATACTCCTTGACCGACTAGAGAACAAATTTGGCATCTCTGGGCTTGCTCTAGCATGGCTACAATCTTATCTATCTGAAAGAACACAGTGTGTCTCTTTTAATAATACGACATCAATATTCTCTGAGGTGAAATATGGCGTACCTCAGGGCTCTGTTCTTGGCCCTCTGCTCTTCTCCCTATACATCGCACGTCTTGGCCAAATTATACGTAGTTATGGAATTGATTTCCACTGTTACGCTGATGATACACAGCTGTATTTGCCGATAAAAGCGGAGGATCGATCACAAATTATTAAATTAGAGGCCAGCCTGTCTGCGGTGAAAAACTGGATGTCAAGTAATTTCTTGCTCCTAAATTCGGATAAAACTGAGATGCTGGTCATTGGACCTGCTCGACACTGAAATCAGTTTGATCAGGTAACAGTAAGTAAGGGATAATGTACAGCGTGCCGGTCATTGTTGTGAAAGAATCCCCGACAGGGCAATGGTGGACCCCGACGCGAAGCGGAGGGGTCTCTCATCGCCCTGAAGGGGATTCTTTCACAACAATGACCGGCTCGCTGTACATTATCCCGCTTATTACACGGCTACTTACTGAAGACACCAATATTTGACGCAAAAACGTTCCGCCAGAGTCCGACATCAGAGCTGCGCCCATAGCAACGGTCTGTTCTACATAGCAACGGTCTGCTATACAGAAATAACAGACCGCAGAACGCCGTGATTGACCAATCAGAATCGAGTATTCAACACAGCCGTGTAATAACTCTAGATAACTGTGTGATATCCCAGAGTTCAACAGTTAAGAACCTTGGCGTCATGTTTGATTCAACTCTCTCTTTTGATCAGTACATTAAAGATATCACAAAGATCGCTTTCTTTCACCTATGCAACATCGCTAAAATCAAGTCTTCTTTATCCATGGCCGATGCAGAGATTTTAATCCACGCCTTTGTATCTTCCAGACTGGATTACTGTAATGTTTTGCTCTCAGGTCTGCCTCGTTCTAGTACCAGAAGCCTTCAAATGGTTCAGAACACTGCAGCAAGAATCTTAACTAAAACTAGAAAATTTGACCATATTACACCAGTTTTAGCTTCATTACACTGGCTCCCGATCCATGTTAGATCAGATTTTAAAGTGCTTTTGATGACCTATAAAATTGTAAATGGGTACTCCCCTTCCTACTTGTCTGATCTACTTAAATCTTATACTCCAACCAGGACTCTCCGCTCTCAGAATACAGGGCTCCTGTCTGTCCCCAGAGTGAAAAAGAAGTCAGCAGGCGAAAGGGCCTTTTCTTATCGAGCCCCTTTCCTCTGGAATAACCTCCCTATAGACATCAGACAGTCTGACTCTGTGGAGGTCTTTAAATCCAAACTCAAAACCCATCTTTTTGACCTAACTTTCAATTAGTTAGCTAGTGGGTCGGTCTCAGTCTCAATTTATAATTTCAGCCTAGCAGTCCTGCCGACGAGAACATTATTAATTTTAAGCCGCTGCCTCTCTATAACCCTCTGTTGTTTATGTCCCACAAGCACTGCTGTGTGCCTCGCTCTCTCTCTCCCCTCTCTCTCCTTTGAATCAGGCTTCTCCGTGATGGACCATCAGTTGCTCTGTGACGTTGCTCTGACTCTCTGGTGGTTCATGGTAGAGAGGAGGTCGTGTTGCTCGGGCTCTATCTATCGTGATGTGGAGAGGAGGTCGTGTTGCTCTGGCTCTATCGATCTGGCGTGGAGAGGAGGTTGTGTTGCTCAGGTACTACCTTTATGGCGTTCAGAGGAGGTTACGTAGCTAACGCTCTATCTGATTGGCGTGGAGAGGATGTCGTGCTGCTCTGGCTCTACCGGTTTTGACGTCGAGAGGAGGTCGTGTTGCTCTGGCTCTATCTGTTTGGCGTCGCCTGGAAGCTGCTTGACATCCTCCTGGATCCACCTTCTCACATATATTCACATTATATGTATTCATTTTTGTCATGAATTGTCTATGTTGTGTTTTCATTATGTTGTTACTCTGTACACACGACATCTATCCTTCCTGGAAGGGGGATCCCTCCTCTGCCGCTCTTCCTGAGCTTTCTTCCATTTTTTTCTCCCTGTTAAAAGGGTTTTTTTGTGGTTAAGTTTTTCCTTAGCCGATGTGAGGGTTGCACTGTCAAGGACAGAGGGTGTTGTATCCTGTACAGATTGTAAAGCCCCCCGAGGCAAATTTGTGATTTGTGATTTTGGGCTATACAAATAAAATTGATTTGATTTGATTTGGGGGAAACCAATCCCGTGTCCCTCATAGACGGTAACAGGGTAAACAGAAGAAGCTGAAACATGTCTCCAAACTTCTACTTTTTACAAACTAATAGTAATAACGCTATGCTGAAGAGTTGCTGTGTAGTTGGTTGCACCAACAATGGATTCAAAAAACACTAATCTCTGATTTGTTCCCCTGCCATGTCCTAAAAAAGATCTAATAGAGGGACTTTATGGCTTCAAGCTATAGACCAGATCAGCATGGCGTCATCGCCGAGGCTGCGCTCCCTTTAGGGGGAAAGAAACTCGCTGTCACAGGAGAGAAAATTAGGAAAAGCTGTTGTGTAGCAGGTTAACTGAGGCTTTCACACTGAGATTTGAGGCACATACAATACGTTAAAGGGACTGTTTGTAAGAATCAGAAATTGGTTGTAACAGAGACACTTGTGGCCGCAATGTCAACGAAAGTCAGCGTCCTGTTGCTTGCGCTCACACGTGTGCACGCGCTACCTGAATGTGAGCAAGCATCTGTCAAAACAGCGTGGCGACACACGTCAACTAAAACCACAATATCACTCTATATTTCACGTGCTTGGCAGTAATGTTAGCTGACCAGACGAAGGTCTCTCCATGAATCAATGCTGATCCTAGTGTTGGCTTTTCCTGCTTCAGACTCCCAAACGCGGCCGGAGGGAACAGGACACCGACACCAGGTCGGAGACGATAACGTAACTCGCTGCGGAGCCTCGTCACTTCACAAGACACGGGAAACCTCTGTTGGTCTGGAGGAGCGGCAGCATTTATTTCTGCACAAACGTCCACTGTACATTCACTAGATATTCTCAGAGCTAAACTAACTCTTCTGCAGTGTGTAGTGTGCGCGCATGCTCGTGGAGTTGAGGCGAGCTGAGCGGGTGAGAACGAGCGCATTGTGTGACTGAAGAAAAGCAAGCAGGAGCAGAGCAGAGACTCCAGCCCTGGAGACCAAAGCCAAGGTCTCCCCCACGGCCAGGGGGGCGAAGCAGGAAGAGCCAACACTGTTTTGCAAGACGGGCTTCACTAGATATAACTTTGCAGTTTTGGTGCTTCCGTGTAGTTTGTATTGGAGTCTGAGTCTGAACAGCGTACCCACACGCGAGCGCGCATGGGACACCGACCCGCAATGATTTATACGTGTAAGAAGTTACAAACATTCCCTTTAATATTCACTGTCAGTGTGCTAAATGGTTAAATGATGCTGGTGACAGTGACTAGCATGGCTAGCTAACGTTAGCTTGAGTGTGAGGCTGCTGCAGTAATACAGTCATACATTAACGTTATAGCAGAATCAGACTGTCGTCTCCAACTAAGTCTCAGCCTTTGATCAAACAGTTGGCTATTAACACGTTGGTTATTTACAGACAACACTCAGCCTAACGGGATTCTATCAGATATGTAGAGATGTCTGGATCAGTAATATCCTCCACTGTGTTGGAAGGGGGAAGACTGAAGGGACAAGACGGCGATCAACCTTCATTTATTAATGTATCGTGAACGTTCAGGTTCAGACAAGGCTGCAAAATAATTATTAGACGTGTATAAAACAAACGTTTGGTTAACAGGAGATGAATGCATACAAACTTGTCAAAATTACAAACATACGTCAAATTGCATTGCACGGATACATCTGCCAGCTGAGCATGGCACATCCTTTAATTATCCTAAATATCCCTGCACACATGCACACACACAAACACACACACTAGCCATTACCTCTCCCCCTTCCTGTAGATTTTCAGGAGGTTCGTCAGTCCGTCAGTGTCTGGGATTCAGTAATCCTTGCCTCCATGGATTGTGTAAACCCCCGGAGCACCAGGACAGAGAGAGAGTGAGAGAGAGACAGAGGATGAGACCAGCTGACAGAGCGCTGTAACTTAACGCCATCCAGACCAGAGCTACCATTAAATCTCGGAAAATACCTACAAATCCATGTTGCCCAGACAAAGACAGAGAGGGGGAGAGGAAGAGAGAGAGACGGGGCAAAGGAAGGATAAAGGATGAGAGAGAGAGAGGAGACCCTCATTCCCTACCCACTCCTCCTCCTGTCTAGAGGGAAAAAATGAGCTGAGCGTCTGAAGGCAGCCCCTACTTAACCGCCTCCTGAGTCTGTCTCCTAATGTCAGAGACATTCTCTGTGAGATTACATAGCACTTGTTCTCAGCTCACTTGTATAAGAGAAATTTTGTTGTACAGTACATGTCTCACAGCTGTATAGACACCTTTTGATCCACCATAAAGCTCCAATGTAGAAGTGGTTTCTGGCAATTTAAAGGTGGTGTATTTTTAAAGTGTGGTGATATATATGTTTCTTGTTGTCATACAGTATGTGCAGAAGTGTTGTGTATGTATCCAATCGTATTTCTCTGTGCCATAGAGCTCCATTAATGTTTAAAAATGATTAAAAACAAGGGCTTTCAAAGTTAACACGATAATAACGTCAATACAATGTTCACTTCCCTTTTGCAAGATACTTAGTGAACTCTTCGTCATAACTTTTTTAATTTGTGAACAAATATAACTATTGAAACATTATTTAAAAGTTTTCTGAATCTCTTTTAGGGCAACGATTTCCAGAAGAATTAAATGTTCAGACGAAGGCTGTGATACGTGTGAATACTAAAATAATCATTTAATTAGTAACAATAATGGTCCAAATTTATGTAAAATTGCAGTTTTTTTAGTCAAAAACCCATCAAATTTTCTTGGGGGAGGAGCCCCAAACCCAATATCTCTTAGTATCTTTTCTTCACTGTAGAAATTCAGAATGTGTCTCTTTATCCTGCTGCATAATATGTAGGAGCATCCTGACTGAGACACTGCTCCTAAAACCTGAATGATACCCTACTATACTACAGGCTACAAATAACACAGGAAAGCACTTTAACTATTAACATTAAACACACCACCTTAAAGATGGGGTCTGCGATTTATCCAGTATACACTTTTTGTTATATTGGTTGAAATGGTCTTTACACCCCGACAGCAATCCGTTTCTTATGAGCACTGAAAAAAGACCGGAAAAGATCCGTCATCTGTAGCTGCTGTAATCCTGTAAAAACGTCTACCAGTCAGTAAAAATGGTCCCGGTTGTAAGGAACCAATCAGAAGCCTCCCTGCCTCCCTGCTCGTACTCTAGCCTCAGCGTGCACCAGCGTGAACTCAAAGCGCGTGTCCGCTGCACGTTCACTGGAGAGTGGAAGAGAAAACTCAGCTCTTAAAACACCTGACAACGAGAACGAACTCGTACCACTATTACCATATTATCGAAAAATACAACTTTGATTTAGTTGTTTATGTTCTGTTAGTTTACTTTATAAAATACTGCAGATTTAAACTATTTATTCTAACAGCTCAAAGTGAAGTCAGACAAACAGGATTATCAACGAGGGGAGACGGCGGATAGAAAACATTGCCGAACAAAATTTACGTTACTCAAACTGCTTTTTCAGTTACAGAAACAAACGAGTGGACTGATCTCCCTCCAGATATTAGAGTAATGTTAAAAAGGGTCGTGTTGTCTCAGCAGGTATCTCTCTCTTTCCCTCCCCTCTCTGCTGCTCTGTGGCCGGCTCTCCAGCGAGCTGCTGCCCCCCCCCCTCCCCTCTCCGTCAACCAGGAAATAAAAGCCCCTCGTCTACGAGACCGGTCTCTTGAGAGAGCTCCAGCTCATAGCGGGGTCTGTGTGAGTGAATGCCCGGGTAGAGAGGTGGCGATCCCGGCAGGAGCTAGCTAGCTGTGCCGGCAGTTTGTGGAGCTTCTAAACTCCGACAACAGTTGAGAAAATGTTTGATTCGCCATCTAACATCGTAAAACTGTCAATATTCTAAATCTACACCGTTGATTTCTCGCCTCAACATTTTTCAGAAGTGAATTTAGTGATGAAATAGCTACGAAAAATGTGAAGTAGTTAAGATGCGGCGGTGCTCGTGCATGTGTGTGGGGGGCGTTGCCTTATAAGGAGTTTCGAGGGGAGGGGGGGGTTTAGACGGAGCTCCTGAGGCGATGCGACTTTCAAATTATGCTAGTTTTCCAAGATCGCAGACCCCAGCTTTAACTCTATAATGTTCCAGCTGGAATATTATTGGAGTATTATAGGCCTAATATACAAGATGCATAACTCAAGTATAATAACACCAATAAAACCACAGCTGATTATGACACAGTATAACATGCTTAAAGAAACTGGTTTAGGAAAAATATAGATACAATACATATACACATACAGCATCTAATGTGTCCCCAGGTCGGGTGCAAATATTGTTGGCTACTGACACCTGGGTGCTAATAGCATCTGCCATTTATTACTCATGTGTCACGGTCAAGGCTGTGACTCTAGTTTTTCCCTTATGTTTCGGTGTATATTTTCCCCTCAATGGTGTCTCTTGTGTGTTCCTGTCTGTGTGTGTGTGTGTGTGTGTGTGTTTGTGTGTGTGTGTGTGTGTGTTGTGGTGCTCCTTCAGCCGCTCCCACCTGGTTCCCGTCACCTGCTGATTTACGCACACCTGCCTTCCATCAGGCTTCATCCACTCATCGCCAGATCGTTTAGTCCTGCTGCCATTGTAGTTTAGGCTTCAGGTTTCTCTTGTGAATCTAGGCTGCGGTTGAATAGTCTTCTTTGCTTCGGAGGGTTCCTAACGGAGTGAAATGACCCGGAAGTATCTCAGTAGCAGCCATGATGAGAGCTGGTGGAATTCTCTAAATATTAAGGAAAGGAGCTTAATGCTTCCTTTTTTATCTCCTTTAGCAGAGGATACACTGGACCATCCTTTACCAAAGGAGAAGAGATAACACCGTCCCACAATTCCTTTCGGCCGCAACTTTTAAAGCGACGCACCATTCTGCCGTTTATGAAAACAAACGATATGCTTATCTTGCGTATTATTTTCATACAGTCATATACTAATTGGCATTCATGTTGATAAATATGAGTGGACAGTGACAACCATTTAGTTTCACTTTATTTTTAAGTATTTATTTATTTTGAACATGTAACAAATACTTAAGTAAAAAACAAAACAAGAATAATAAATAAAATAAACAGTACACATATAGCAAACTGTCAATTAACAAATAATCAACATAATAAATAGTACATATCCAAAAAGGAGTAGAAAGAAGTACATATAAAACACATAACTATTTATCATTTATATGTTTTTTTATTTCAATTCCAACATTGGTAATGAAGTGATATTTTTCACCGGTTGTCCACGTTAGGTCAGATAATCCTTTATTATATGTTGATATAAAGTTTTCCAGCAGCAGAATGAGCTGCTGTATCTCTCTGTCACACAAAAAGCAGCCTGTCACTGACGCATCTATTTAACAACGTACGTGGGCAAGCAGCACCTTTTGTAGTCCGTCTTTGGAACATTGTAGTTTCATCACGGCAGAACCACGTCACCAGGGTCTGAAATTAACTTTTTTCACTTCCTGCCACTGTGGCAGGCAAGTGTTTTTGTTTGTCTGCCACTCAGAATTTTTATCTGCCACTTTTGAAATCTCTGCGCTAAATGAAGGAATAACATTTTAGATCTGATGTCATTCGATGTTCGATTTATTTTTCACAATCAACATTATATGCATGGTAAATTACCGTGTTTGAATTACAACGTGGCTTCCGAGGGAGCCCTATTTTCCAGGGGTGGCTGTACACAGTACTGTACTGTACTTTGCTATTGTCATCTATAGCGGTTATTTCAAATACGAATCAATATCCTGTTACTGTAATGTCTATTTCTCACCTGAAATGTTTTCAGAAACATCTTGTAGTGTACTGTTTAGCTGTAAAATGAGAAAGTTTGTGAACCAACCGCCATGTTGAGATCAGTTGAGGATTACCAAGCAACGCCCACCAGCCGAAGCAAACTTTCTCATTTTACAGCTAAACAGTACACTACAAGATGATTCTGAAAACATTTGAGGAAAGAAATAGTCATTACAGTAACAGAATATTGATTCATATTTGATCAGCGCTGCCTAGTTTGACCATTTGATCGGAGTTCCCGAGTGATTGACAGCTGCTCAGAGATGGCAAGGCTCCAGCTCGGCTCTGATTGGTTGTTTTCCTCCGGTCTGTGAAATCTTGCAGATGCCATTAGGAGCACCGGAGGACACAGAGGCACATGATTTTTTTCAGATTACCTGTCTCATGCACTACTGTCAGGATATAATAACTTTGTTTTTAATCATATTTGCTCCATTTCTACCAACTGCAGCTTTAATGTACAAATGGACTAATGCATGTTGTCTCTCAATCAGTCTGCAAGTTGTTGGATCAAACTAAAAGATCTCCGTTTTGAAAATTCAATCATTCACTGCAACCAACTGGAGGACAATTATTAAAAATATATATATAATGGAGCATTATATTTGGCAGGAGCTCCTACCGTGTGTGGCCCTGGCCCACACTGATGAACATGAGTATGAACCTGAGAAGTGTAATACTCAGAAATGAAAGGATAATTTAATTTCATATCACATAAACAGATGGTTGTTTGGCAGTGGAGCACTCTAAAGACCACATGAAACTGAAGGATGCATGCTTGAGTCTTTGGAAAGAACCACAAACGTTAGCAAACTTTTTTCATGATGTCAAATGTTTTAAGGAAACTGGCCCAGGATCAGTATAATAGGCTACAAAGCATCATTTTAAGCTCAACAATGATGAGTTGAATACAGATAGGATGGCGAAAGTGAGTGAGAACGAGTGGAGAATGACAAATACACTCTGACTGAGTGTGTGTGTGTCAAGATGTTCTCTAATGTGAAGATGGAGGCTCAGGCATCATAAAAGTTTCTGACACTAATGTTCAAAGCTCAAATACCTAAAACAACTTCCAGGCTCCAAGAAACACTTTGACAAAAAATGTATTGCATGGTCCACTTGCTTGGTTTTTCTGGAATCTTCAGCCACACCTTGTGACCCTCATCAGGTGACTGAGTTTGCTCAGTTGTACTTTTGCTGTAACGCTGCCTTGTGATTATGATTTTTCTTATTGGAGTTATGAAGACAAAAAAATATTTTATTGCTGACAGTGAAATACGTATGTTCTACCTGCTGTATTGTGTTCAGTATTTTGTATACAATAAAGAAAAAGCAAGGGTTTTTATTTATTTTATTTTATTTATTACTCCGTTTCTGATCCTAATTAAAGTTCTGCTGTTTAATCAAGGCCTTTGACGCTATAACTTGGCTCGTAAAGTTCTCCTGCAAGTCTGTGGCTACATTCTACCTGTAATCTCCAATCCAGACTAACACTTTTACCGGATTAGCGTCTCCAGATCAGATCATTGTTTTACCTGCCAAGAAGTTCCCTCTCATGCTAGCTCCTGGACTCCCGAGACTAATTCACAGCATAACTCCGTTGTCCTGCTACCGTAGCGGTCAGTCTTTCAGTCTCCGCCTGTTATATCGCTAGCCAGCAAAAGCCTTTCCGTCCCGGTGTGGTCAGCCCTGTCGGGCTCTGGTTGGTCTTCTCCACTAGCCACCACCACACCAGGCTGACTCCTGGGGTGCACATCGCTTCTCCTTCCTCGGACATCCGGCTCTTGGTAACAAGCTAACGCTAGCCTTGTGCTGCAGACACTGTACTCCACCTCAGATGTTCATAAACATAATGGCCATTCTCAAAGAAGCTGGAATACTTCGAAGAGGCCATCCTCTACACAGAGGCTCGGGCCCTGTGTTTACCTACAACTTCACGTCCCAAAATTCCATCCCATCCCTGAGGTCCTGTTATACCCTAACTTCCTCATTTCATCACCACAACAAACAGCACGTAAATCTGGGATATTGTTTGGTTGCCACAACAGCGGGGTCAAAAGAAAATGCACTGAGTGGTAACATGTTGTTCCTGTTAATGCAGTAAGTGCGACAGATGAAGTTTTTAAAAAGTGGTCCGATCAAAGTTGGAGGCAAAAAACAATATTGCAACCTACCGTCAGAATGTATCTACTACTGGTGAGAGTAAGGGCAGACCCAAACCTGAATGGCCTTTATACTCGGGGAAACAAGTGTGTGTGGCATAGTGTCGGAGAAGGAGGGAGAGACCGACATGCCAGAGACCTCAGAAGAACCGGGTAAAGCACTGTTTTATCTTTTATTACATGGCTGTGTTAACAATTTAGACATGTGAATAAGCACAGTGGGCTCATGTGTTGTGTCTTTTAGTTCTTCTTCCAGAGTCGGGAGTGGTAGGTGGCGAGGAGGTCCCCGAGCGAGGAGGTCCCCCAGCGAGAGCGAGGGGGCTGTAGCCACAGAGTGTCCGGCCGTCCCCAGCACCAGTGTGTCCCGTGTGCATGGCACACCTGGAAGTGGCGGGGTCCTGACTGATGCTGTCCTTCACACACAAAGAGACACCATCAGCGCAATTAACGTCATAGAAGACGAACTGAAACAAATAAAAGTGAAATTTCAACAACATTAAAAGAGCTTGTTAAAAAATGAACTTTAATTGCTGTCTTTTTTTTACAAACGCTGCTTTACATCCTCACAGCTCCCTGTTCAAAGCCTTGTTGTTGGGGAGAGGGGTGTGGGTCAGTGTCCTAATGCTGCGGAAGTAGGGGGGCCAGGAGGGGGAGGAAGACCAATCCTCTGTGCCTTTTTTGGGCACACTCCACAAATGAGTCTGCGCAGGCGTGGGCACTTCCTCTGCGTTCTGTGGGTTTGGAAACGGGGTGAAGAGCCAGCACCTGAGGAGGTAGCCACTGTCACCTGCAGGTTATAACAAAGAGTAATTATACATTAGGGTTGAATGGTTAGAACTTCTACAATATGTTGTTTTAACTTACCAAGAAGCCAGCCATCACACACAGTGCCTGCCTGTAGTCTGTTCCCTACACTGCTATGCGTCAGGATAAAGGAGTAAAAAAGGTAAAGGTAAACATTATGTAAGGGATAATGTACAGCGAGCTGGTCATTGTTGTGAAAGAATCTCCGACAGGGCGATGCTGCGGGTCTCTCATCACCCTGAAGGGGATTCTTTCACAACAATAACCCGCTAGCTGTACATTATCCCACTTATTACACTGCTACTTACTTAAGAAATCAATATTTTGACACAAAAACGGTCCGCCAGAGTCCAACATCAGAGCTGTGCCCATAGCAACGGTCTGTTATACATAGCAACGGTCTGCTATAGAGAAATTACAGACCGCAGAACGCCGTGATTGACCAATCAGAATCGAGTATTCAACACAGCCGTGTAATAAATTTTGTTAATCATATTAAACACATACTGTACCTGTCGGTTAATTCCCGCTGGTAACAGCTGGTTGCCAGAAACCCCAGAGTGGTCAGTACCTGTGTGTGTACCGGGATGGCGCGGTTCCGTATGGTTGGTCTGTCTAATGCTGGACCCAGTTCAGCACATAGATCCAAGAGCATGGATCTATGTGCTTATGTGTTTACATCAATCAGACTCATTGCTCCATAGCTTATAGCTGAGTGTACACTGACTGTCGAACAGACATGACTCTGATTTCTGGACAGATACTGGAAATTTTGACGTGTCCAGACATCAGAGGGATCTATCTAATCACGGCTCTTTGTTTTTAGGCATCCGCTGTCTTTGTTCCAGAAGTGTGTCTTTCATTTCAGGGAGCTGCTTGTGCGTGTGTGTGTGTGTGTGTGTGTGTGGGGGGGGGGGGGGGTTTCCTCTTCCCTTTCATCTGCTGTTATTATTATTTAGATGCTGAATGAAGAAAGAGAGGAGAAGAAACACGCTCTCAGCCACTGGAAGTCAATAACTCACACACGCACACACTACGTGCTAACATCCAGACTCACAGCTGTATATGGTGGCACACACACACGCAAAAACATGAACAGTGCAAACAAACACATGATTGGACACAGTTAAAAGGCAGCACATTAGGGGTAGCTGGAGACTGACTTGAGCCCATACCATAATTATGTGTCTACACCTGAGATAGGAAGAAAAGAAAGGAGAAAGAAAGGGAAGAAAGAGGGTGCAGGGGTGGAGAAGCGTTTCCACAGCCCACCTAGGTCGAGGCAGTGTGGAGAAAGAGAGAGAGGGAGAGAGGGAGCAGGAAAACAGAGACGGAGAGAGAGCAGAGGGGGGTATAAAGACAGAGAAAGATTATGAAAGAGTGTGACAAAGCTCCTTCAGCTTAAACAAACCTGACAGCGTCTCTACTTCCCCCAGACAGGTTTATTTGAAAATGTTTGGCCTCAGCTGTCAGCTCCAACCATAACAGCTCCTGGTAATACATCACCATAATCACCCTGCTCCTGCTAACTGCAGCCATCACATTCACTTAGCACACAGCAAACACGCAGTGTGTCAGGTCTCCAAATGGTTCTTTACACCCAGTCTTTGCTCTATGGACAGAAGTCCAGGTGGATAAAATGTAAATAAGTTTTGAAATTCGAATAATTTAGTATTTAGTACAGAGTGTTAATTAAACTTTAAAGAAGACATGCTCATTTTCAGATTCATATTGTATTTTGGGGTTTTCTACAAGAACATGTTTACAAGTGCAAAAAATACATTATTTTTCTGTCTGAAACACTATGTCTTAGCGCCTGTCTCTTTACAGCCCCCCAGTGTAGTTTTTTTTAGGGCTGTCAAACGATTAAAATATTTAATCGTGATTAATTGCATGATTGTCCATGATTAAACGCGATTAACCGCAAATTAATAACACATTTTTTTTATCTTTTCAATATTTACCTTAAAGGGAGATTTGTCAAGTATTTAATACTCTTATTATCATGGGAGTGGACAAATATGCTGCTTTATGCAAATGTATGTATATATTTATAATTGGAAATCAATCAACAACACAAAACAATGACAGATATTGTCCAGAAACTCTCACAGGTACTGCATTTAGCATAAAAAATATGCTCAAGTCATAACATGGCAAACTGCAGCCCAACAGGCAACAACAGCTGTCAGTGTGTCAGTGTGCTGACTTGACTATGACTTGCCCCAAACTGCATGTGATTATCATAAAGTGGGCATTTCTGTAAAGGGGAGACTCGTGGGTACCCATAGAACACATTTTCATTCACATATCTTGAGGTCAGAGGTCAAGGGACCTCTTTGAAAATGGACTTGCCAGTTTTTCCTCGCCAAAATTTAGAGCATTATTTAACCTCCTTCGCGACAAGCTAGTATGACATGGTTGGTACCGATGGATTCTCTAGGTTTGCTAGTTTCATATGATACCAGTATCTTAACTCTACCTTTAAAACTGAGCCTGTTACGACCTCCGAAAGATCGATTGCGTTAATGCATTAAAGAAATAAGTGGCGTTAAAACGATTTTGCGTTAACACGTCATTATCACGTTCACTTTGACAGCCCTAGTTTAAAAAAGAAAATAAAACCTGACGGAGTTCACTGAATAGCTGCCCCTTTATTTGTTATGACGCTTTGGTAAACAACCCACATTTTAGGGGTCGACCCTTGACCCCTATGGAGTCAGAAAGGATAGCGATGGTTTCACTTTGAATTTGTAGTTGCACTCGCCTGTTTTATTCATCATGAGGCTGTAGTGAGGCCATAATTGATGTCAGTTCTATCAAAAAAAAAAAAATCAGATTTCACAATTTAGTTGGATCAATGTTCTATAATGAGCTTTCATATTTGATACTTTAGATATTCTAATAAAATGCATTCTGTAACAGAATTTGTCATCATAAATATGTCCCTGTGAAGCAGGATCTCATGGTGACCAATCTAAAGAATTAAACCTGACAAAATTTGAAAACTTGTTAGATAAATCCTTTGTTGCGAAGCTTATACCTCCAGTGTACAATTGGTGGGGCAATCTCATAGTCTCAAGCACTGAAAGTAGTAGTAAGTAGTTGTTTTGCTCCCTATTCATAAAAAGTATTAATCATTTTGATGATATGAATGCAATAAGTCATGTCAAAAATGTCTTCATTTTCAAATAGTCCTGGTTATTCTGAACAAGAGTCCCTATTTTAAAACTGAGAATTATTATGGGTAGATTTCAGCCCACATTATCAAAGCATCAGTTTTTTTCAGAACACTTTCTCTTTATATAAGGATCATTGTTTAAATCACACTAGTTTTATAAGTCAGTCAGTGCAAGTGTGTTTATTTGTACTTTAAAACATAACTGCCATGAAACGTTTGGTTCTCACTAACGCCGCTCCCTCTCTTCATTCACTCTATAGCTCGCTCGACCACCGCCGCTCTCTCTCTCTCTCTCGGTCTGCTGAGTCTTGAGAAAACTTTGAATGCTGTGTTTACAAACCACCAACTGACACATGTAACATATTATACCTTTAACATGAAGCAAGCAGCTTTCACAATTCAGCTGTTTGTGAAAACTCTATAAATCATGTCAGATTGTCTCAGCATATACCAAACACACACATACACACTCCACACCATCCATCTTATCTCACATACCACACACGAACACAAACACATTAATTCATCAGGCTTAGGGCTGTGGCCTTGTATTTACCCAACTGCAATAAGCTTTCGTATAGGTGTCTTAATATTGACCTCTCTGTCTCACAATCAGTCGTACAGCTCACTGTCAAGTCCACATTCATGTCTCTGTCAAGGTACAAGGTACAAAGTTCTTTATTTGTCAATTCCAGCAAAGTAGTCATTGCCAATGCAAATCTTTGGTCTCAGGTTCCTTCAACAATGCTCATAAAATATGTATATATAAAAGGGGAAATCACACAAGTAAATGTAAAAAGCAAAATGATAATCTAATGCATAAAATAGTGCAGTTAAAGTAAATATAAACATAAGTAAATATAAAATAGTAATGTAAATGTTAATTTGTAATTAGTTGATGACAGTATTTCAGATGGGAAAACTGAATATAAACAGGATGTAGTATGTATATGCATGATGAGAAGTAATATGTGCACACAGAGGTGTAAACAGCAATGTAGTATGTAATAATGAAAAGTACTAAAATATATATGCAGAGGTGTAGACTGAAATGTAGTATGTATAGGGAAGTAATACATATGTATGTAGATATATATACACAGAGGTGTAACAGTTTGTAAAACAGTATGTAAAGTATATAAAGGGAAATAAAGTTCAAGTGACAATGGTAAAGTGTCTGTCTGCTGGTTTTACAGATTCATATTACATCAGCTATCATAAACATAGCTTTTTACATTTTTGGTGAATAAAGTAATTTACTTAATCAGAATAATGCCAGATTACCTTACCCCATCTGCAGATTAATTGTGATACTGAATGATATAGAAATATTGATATTCATAATGGAAATGTGATTAATAATATTATATAATAAAATTTAAATATAATGATAATATATAATGTAACCGTTACCATAAATAGTCAACAGTAGATGTCACCTAGAAGTGGTGTACATCATTTGAAATTTGGGAACCGGAAGATTAATTTCAGAAGCAGCTCAGCACTGTGTGTCAAGTTGTTCTAGTCATTAATTAGAAATTAAAAAATAATTAATTAATCAATTAAAATAAATTGTTAAAGTGTATAAGAGCCTAGAACATAATGATATAAGTTTGTGATGGCCATTCCCATGCTCTATTATGTCTCATAAATTGTTGCAGCAATTTTGGGGTTGATACCATTTGTTACACAGATTTGGTGATAAATTTAACCTTTTTTTACCACTCGAGAATTGAAAAAAAATAAATAATAATAATCCCTTTCAAAATACAGCACTTCTGTTCTGGAAACTGCTCAGAAACCCCCTTATAAGCCATCCATCCTCTAAAGGCTCTAGGTCTCTAGTTTTTGGCTGTAAAGTTTCATGAGGCTGTGATTATCTTAGAGGTCACCACAGGTCATTTTATACAGTGAGGTCAAAAATGGTCTCACTACAATAAAATAGCTACTATTGGGATTAACATCATCACACATGAATATAATTGAAACTCCAACTCAAACAAAACTCATACCGCAACAACCTCTGAAAAACAGAACAGTGACCGGGCCTACTGGCAGAGTTTTAAGGGGTTAAAGTCAAGACTAAAATACACATATCTCTACACCTCAGGGTATTATGGGACACTTTTCATCATTAGTCAGCTTTTGAGTTTGCTTTATATTTTAAACAAATGCTATTTAAGTTTGACTTAGAGCACACATAGCTGTTAGCTAACCACTAATAATAGTCTAATGCGTGTTAGTATAGCGCTGATGATAGCTGAGCACTAATGTTATCTCCTGTGAGCTCTATGGAAGGAGTGTGAAGCAGATAGTAGCTGATGTTAGCGTATGATTGTGGTTTGAGAAGGCGTTGATAAGAGAATACAGATTAGCGGTGGCAGAAGGTTTTGTCTTAAGCCTCTGATAAAAGTCTTTGTCATGTCACACAAAGGCCCAGGTGCACTGGATATGATACTGACACACGCACACACAATCACTGTCATGAGTATGTGTGCGTGTGTGACATAAGCACATATGACTTTTGATTTTAAAGTGTTCTTCTGACCTTGTAACACATGTTACACATAAAGACTGTATATAAGAAGTCGACATAGTCACCCATTGGTTTTTGGACTACGGTTTTCAAGCCTCGAGTTCAGCATTTGGTCCGTCGCCATCTTGGTGCTTTGGCACCAGAACACGAGAGGGTGGAGCTAAGTACAACCGAATGCTGAATAAGACATTTTTAGGCGACCAAAATGTTACAGTTAACTTTCTTGAACTGAGAACACACTGTGAAAGGTTGAAGATGAAAACACGGACAACTCCCAGACCGGACAACGCCCTGGTAGCGACCTGTCAATCACAAGGTAGCCCCTCCCTAAAGCATGCCCTGCTTTATGGTCTATTTGACTCTAAATGGAACCATAATTTACTAAATGAACATTGAACGAGAAGTAGGCTCATTTTCTCATAGACTTCTATACAATCAGACTTCTTTTAGCAACCAGAGGAGTCGCCCCCTGCTGGCTGTTAGAAAGAATGCAAGTTTAAGACACTTCAGCATTGGCTTCAATTTTCAGAATCTGAGATTGACGCCTGATAACTTTCTACTTATTTGTTTTTTCAGGAGTATCGAATGAAAAGATCAACATTTTTGGAAAGTCGCTTAGCTATTTGTGTTATTTCCTAGTGTAAAAAGAGAAGTGTGATATTAACTGCATGTCAGTAAGGTATGACATCTTTATCAATATTTTAGGAAATACACAATATTGTTCTCTATCTTATATCAATATTGTTCTCTATTTTATATCTCTATCTTCTCTATCTTTTCATCTGATTTTAAATAAAGTCCAAAACACCGTATGTCGCACGTCACATCAGCCACCCCAGTTTTCCATGTAAACCCACTCACACATGCACCTCACTACCATATATATATATTTTCTTTTTTCATATTCCCTCTCTCAACTGGCACATCCCAAATACTGTACAATGCGAAAAAGGGAAAAAAGTCCAGAGTGCTCGGAAGTTCAAATCAGTGTGATGAAGGTGCTCTTTGGTGGGGTACACAAAGGTTAAAAAAAGGGGGAGTCCAAGGCGCTCTTCTGGCAAAAAATAAAAAACCTTTCTTCAAATGGCTATTTCATGAAGAAATGCTAAAAACAATGCTGGTACATGTTCAGATTGGGTAACAGCCCATGCGTAGCGGCACAAACAGCCTTCTTCAGGGTGTGTACCTTGACAAATTCTCTTCTCAGGTGTTAGAGGGTCTTTATAGTCATATAACTGTCAATATTGAAATATTTATGAGACACAGCAAGAAAATATTCAAGTAAGCAATCAAGTGAACTAACACACAAAAACCTCTTGAACTCAGGGGGAGTGCTCCAAACCATATACTCTACTGTATATTATTCTCTTATTCTGAATTATTATTCTATATATATATATATAGAATAATAATTCAGAATAAGAGAATAATATACATATATATATATATATATATACATATTTATATATATATATATATATATATATAAATATGTAATAATATATATACATACATTTGCATAAAGCAGCATATTTGTCCACTCCCATGTTGATAAGAGTATTAAATACTTGACAAATCTCCCTTTAAGGTACATTTTGAACAGATAAAAAATGTGCAATTAATTTGCGATTAAATATGTTAATCGATTGATAGCCCTAGTAAAAAAACATCATGGTTTGGCTTAAAATTAATATGTTTGTCATGTTATTTAAGATACGGACATAAATTAAAATTAGTGAACATCGACTTTTAGTTTCACACGTGACACAAACAGCGGTCTCCTGGGTGAAAGTCCTTTGTTTGTTTGACCCATCCACCACCCCGACCTCTGACATACGCAGACTATCATTACAAACGTATTTGTGAATTTTTATTGTATTTGCATGAAAAACAAATGTAATACGCAACAAAATACGTTTCCCTCCAAACATAATCCACAATCCAGTTTCGTTGTACGGGAATGTAATTTTTTCCCGTACAACGGAATCCCGTCTCTGGTACACCCAGCCAGAGACGGCTGGGTGAGGCTGTCCTGTAATCACCTGTATTTGTAAGAGAGGCTCCACTCTTAATGTGTTGTTCCCTGTTAAAATGAGAGATGAATGACCAAGAGAATGAATGAATAAACTCTCGTCAGCTTGCAACGCTGCAGGTTCCTGAAATTGGTGTGTTGGTGGTAGACAGAGCAGCAGCTAAACTGTAATTTCAGCCCCTAAAACAGTGTTTAGGCCGATGTCTGACGTTAGCCTGCAGACTCACTGTTTGCATCTGCAGTCTTTTACACTCCATTAAGGGCAATTTTGCCTCTCATCTGAGTGATTGGCCCTACTGTGGGCTTTGTTGTTTATGACGCTTAAATACTTAAATACACCACAGTCACACTGCGCATGTAAACTGACCCACTGCCAGTCTGTGTGTGTGTGTGTGTGTGTGTGTTTAATGTGTAGCAGTGACGCATCATCTTGTCTGTGGTCCTGTCATTAAGGTACTGTAAATAAGGCTTAGGAGGGTAAATGATTCCACCAAGCAAAAATACTCACAGACAGAGACAGAACTGCACACACGCACGTACACACACACACACACACACACACACACACACACACACACACACACACACACACACACACACACACACACACAGGGAGCTATCATTCATTCAGACTTGCTTTCGTAGACATAATTCTGTCCTATTACACAATGCAAAAGATGACGTGTAGAGCAAATTGATTTTTTTTCCCCTTATGTGTTTTATGAGTATCATCGTGACAGATCAAACAAATGTCTTAGAGACGACAGATATTGGAAGGAAACTGCACTAAAGCATGCATTGAAAGTAGTGCTCATTATGAGGCAAATTTGTGAAGACCACATTAACCCATCTGGTGGCAAAAAGAAAAAGTTTTGAGTCTGCTATGTTCCCTGTATTTGTTTTATTATACGTATGGCTGTCAAACGCAAATTCGTTTTAACTAATTTCACAATTTTACACTAATTTCTTTAACGCATTAAAGCAACTTGCAATTGTTAATTAACTTCTTAAAAACCCATGGCCCACAGTCGGGCCCGACTGCTATTCAGTCTTTTGGAAGGTGTAGCTCAGTTGTAAAGTGTGAGTGAAGGTACTGCCATCATATGAAACTAGAATCATACTAGCTTGTTGCAAAGGAGGTTAAATAACGCTCCAAATTTACACTAAAGTTTGGCGAGGAAAAACTGGCATGGCCATTTTCAAAGGGGACCCTTGACCTCTGACCTCAAGATATCTGACTGAAAATGGGTTCTATGGGTACCCACGAGTCTCCCCTTTACAGACATGCCCACTTTATGATAATCACATGCAGTTTGGGGCAAGTCATAGTCAAGTCAGCACACTGACACACTGACAGCTGTGCAGTTTGCCATGTTATGATTTGAGCATATTGTATATGCAGTACCTGTGAGCTTTAGCTTTAAAACTGAGCCCAGTACAACCTCCGGAAGATCGATTGCGTTATTGCGCTAAAGAAATGAGTGGCGTTAAAACGAATTTGCATTAACGTGTTATTATCGTGTTAACTTTGACAGCCCTTGAAAAGATACATACTACTGTTTATTCACACAAAAGTATGTCGAACAATAGTACACACTTTGAGTATGCAGTGCGTAGTATGTGATTTTGGACGTCCCTTTTACTGTGGACATGCATAATGTCTACTGCTATGATATGAGATAAAGTGTAGGTGTGAGATAAAGTCATTCCCCACGTCTGGTATTTTTTGTAGCGCTCTCCCTCTGTTTCTTATCATGGAGGGAGCATTGAGAGTCTCTCTGGCTCCTCATTTCCGCTCCATGGCTGTCTGACTGTGGTCTGCAACACCATGCTCACGCATTACATAACGTCACTCTGGGTTTTCCAGCAGCTTGCAGCACGCCTGATGCCAAAACTGTATCCATGGAGACATAATTGACCAAGGATGTCTTAATCCAGCAGTCGCCATCAAAACATGAGGGGGAAATCTTGATATATGACTGTTTACAATCTTTCTGTCTCTTTTAAATCAGCATCTCTCTCTCTCCCCCCCCCCCCGTCACATTCTGCCTTTCACTCTTTTTCTAACTGTCTCCATTTCCCTCCATCTTTTACTCCATCTCCTTCTCTCACTCTTTTTCTTTCTGACGCCCATCATTTTCTACCTGTCTCTACATCTTCTTTTCTTTACTCTTTATCCTTCTCTCACTCCCTCTACCTTATATCGCAAGTATCAAAACTAACCACGTATTACTCGTCTCTCTCTCTCGCTCAATTTATCTCGCTCTCCCTGCTGTCATTACTCATCTGTTTGTGTTTTGCAGAAGAAGTATTGCACTGTAATGAAAAACAGGAACGGCATGTGTTGCAATCGGACTGACAGTCCCACGCAGAGGCTGAGACATTGGGCAACGAACCAGCAGATAGTTTTAAAGTGGTTTGGATTCTTCAGGTCTGGTGGTTTGAATGGGTGACAGGATTTACTGGGTTGCTACAGTTAGTTCCTATGTTGGCCCCGATTGTGTTGTCTGACGCAGCAAGTCCGCAAACAGACATGGGGGTACAGATTCAGTGTGTGTGTGTGTGTGTGTGTGTGTGTGTGTGTGTGTGTGTGTGTGTGTTTATCAGGGGTGGGGAAAAAAATCAATTCACCTACTGTATGTATCCCGATTTTTTTTTTTTTACGATTTTGAAATTGATTTTTTAATGCCAGAATCGATATATTTGCTTCATTTGAGTCATTTGAGTGTTGTTTTTGTAGAGTAACATGACGTCATATCCGTTCCGTATCCTTCAACCAAAAAAAAACGCAGCGAGCCGAAAGGAGAAAGCAGAAAAACAGTGGAGGATCCACGTGGATACGACCTGCACCCTCACATGTTAAATCCAAAGTGGTAAACGCTACACATCCAGTAAAGGATGGAAACACTTTGGGTTTCACACATTGAAGGAAAAGCAGAGCTAGACAACACGGCTAAAGCTGCATGCTAACTCTGTCATGGACAGCAAACGTTATTGTATTGCGGTAACGTGCGGTCAAGCCGGCCGTCGCTCTCATCTCCGTGGTCAAATGGGCCGACGCTACAACTGTAGAGCACCCATATACTGACATTTATGTTAAATGCATTCAAACGGCCCCGATGGAGCTGACCATGGATGTATAAAGAGAACGGAGCTGACGGGAGAGCTAGAGACGGACTTAGGGGAAGCATACATGTGACTACGTCCGGTTTTCAAAATAAGGTGTTAACAAAGAGAACTTTATATACAAAATACATAAATGGAAATAAGATTGATTGGATTATATTCACCAGAAGTATAAAACATTACATATCCCTTATAAATTAAAAAGAAAATCACGATGACTGATATATTTGACTTCAGGACATGATTCAACTTTTTCCTATGGTCGAGTGTTAAAAAAGTTAACAAAAATCGCAATAAATCTTAATATCAAATCGCAATACTTGTAGAATCGCAATACATATCAAATCAGCACCCAATTATCATGATAGTATCACATCGGGAGATAGGTGTATCCTCCCAGCCCTAGTGTTTATGGGGGAGTTATGTCTAAGATTTTGGGAATTAAATGTCCTCATGAAAGCGTAAAATCCCCTTTGCAATGTGACATTTTGACTGGTTCCGACTACTTTCCTTTTTTCCCCCTTTATTGTAAAATAAGTTTTGTACTGCAGGTGATGAAAGTCAAACACTAGATTCATCCACAACATTGAATGTACATAGGACCTTAACATTATACAGTTGACTAAATAGTAATTTGTTTTGCTTTATTACATGTTAATTTTAAATCATAGGTTTACTTTGAGAACTCAGTATCTCAGATGAGCAATCATACATTCGTCAACTGCAGTTGCACACAGTGACCCCAAACCTGTGTTTGTGTCTGCTCAGTGACACCATGCACCTCTTAAAGCATGTTAACAGTACTTTAAAGATGCTGATACGGGATTGGGAGCAATTCTATTGCCTCTCAACGACTCTCAGCATTGCAACGGTTCGGAAAAAGCAAAGAACGCTTATTGCTAAGAAGTGACAGTGAAGTTGGTTGCATTGCAACGTCAGCGCCAGCAGCAAAGCTACGCTTCCACCATTTTGGACTGAAGGCGACTACCGGACGCCAGTAAACATCCGCCTACAAAGTGCCGTACAAAAGTAAAACAAAATGATTTCTATTCTATTGTCATATTAATGTCTCCACCAAAATGGCCTGTGTTGAACAATAAAATATAAATATGCATGCTATTATAACTATTCACTAACTTACTTATTTATTTATTAGACTTTTTTGCTTCCCAGAGGAGCATAAAGTGAGCGATGGACATAAATGGAAGTTAGAAAAATCCAGCAGACAGATTTTGAGAGAAATCTCAAACTTTTTCATGTCAAGGATCCAAAATGGAGTCCAACAGACCACAGACTATGGATGTAGAAGAGGGTCCAGTAGACCACAGACTATGGATGTAGAAGAAGGTCCAACAGTCCACAGACCATGGATGTAGAAGAGGGTCCAATAGACCACAGACTATGGATGTAGAAGAGGTTGTGTCCTGGTCTTTTGCCCTGCGTGTTAGTTAATATCCTACAACTCCATTAAATCCTGTTGATGTCATGCTACTAGCACTACTAGCTACTGGCACTACTAGCTACTGGCCGATAGCCGGTTGTTTGGGAACAGAGACGTTAATACATCCACCGCGGTACAGGCTTACAGCATACAGCCCATGGGTGGATTATAAAATAATAAAAGTGATGAATTACGGCCAATATATCCATTATTACAGCCTCATACAGCTAGCAGGAAGCTGGCAGAACCGGATGTCATATGAGCGTGCAGGGCGGTGCAGTCCCGTGGGTCTGATGACTGTTTATTATGGCGAGGAAAATAACTCTGGATTCAGCTGTTAGTGAACTTTACAACTTTTAGCACCTAATGATTTAAATGAGGAATATGAAGAATAACATCTTTTTATACATTCATGGCCACAGACTGACGTTTCCAGTCCAAAATGGCTGCAGCACTATAACAGCGTTTACCTGAGGGGGAACCGGAGGGTGGGTGCTATACTTCTGCGACAACGTCGTCGGTCAGGACGGCGTTATCAGCTGTAACCGCCATACGAGAGCAGTGCAGAAAAGTGCCCGTAAGCTAGCCAGTGGGGCGCGCTCACATGCATGAACATGCACTAAAAGCACGCACGGCCGGCCCGGCTATGTCAACAAAGCAAGGAGAAGCTCAGATTACAACACACACAGAGGGAGAGAGACTTCATTCTCTGCTCAGGGAGATATTACTCCTCTATATCTTTACATAGACAATAGTTGTTTGCTGCTATAATAATGCTCTGAATATCGAATAGAGCTCCTTTAATGGAAGGAAAATGAAACATGTATGTGTGCGAAAGTCATTTCTCTTTCATCTGACATACCGAAGGACAACAGAATAACGGCCTGCGCTTGTGCTGTATGTGAACATGATCCCTCAGTTATGTTTGTGTGTGTGTGTGTGTGTGTGTGTGTGTGTGTGTCTGTGTGTGTATGAGTTCCTGTTACGTTTCCTGCTCCTAAATGTCACTGGCAGTGTTGTGACTGCGGTGGGTAAATATGTATCCCGCACCACATACTGAGTCACTGAGCAAACAGAGTGGATGAAAGGGAGGTGGTGTGGGGGGGGGGGGGGGGGACGATCCTTCACATCAAATCATTCAGAGCGATCTGAAAGCTAGTCGTGAAATATTTATTTGCACAGAAATGCTAGTGGAACCTCTAGGTCCACCTCCCTGCTTCATTTCCTCTCTTTATTCTCTGTCCAATGAATTGCCTCTGAGACCAAAACAGTACTCAGGTATCCAGGTAACACAGGTATACATGTTATAAAAGCAGTACCATGGGTCAAACAGTTCCATGACAAAATATGGGGCAAGTTTTATCTCAAGGCACTAAATGATTTCTAGATACTATTCAGGTTTTCTGAAATAAGTGTCTTCAAAGTTTTTATCTTTCTTTTTTTCTCAAAACCACTATAGTTACCCTTGGCGTGAATTTAGGTTTAGGCAACAAAACCACTTAACAAAACATCATGGGTGGGCTTAATATAAGTGCGTAAACTAAGTAAAATACGTATGAAACAATGTAACATAATAACAGGAAACACATCTAAATGTAACTTTAAAAAATGAACACCGGTCTCGAGGTTGAGAGTTCTGTGTTTGTTCTTTTCATTTGCAATAACAACGCCGTTCTTGCTTTTGGCGTGTCATTTCTACGCCATGTAGTCTGTACTGACTGCAAAGTGAACACATATGCGTGAATACGCTACGCTCAGAGCTAGTGACGTAGAATAAAAAGTGAGAGAGACTACTTTCGGTGGGTGGATCCAACATACACAGGACTTTCAACCAGGAGACCGGTGTTCGTGTCCCAAAGTGTTGAGTTATATATTGAAGTTACGTTAATGACATTTTTGAAGCATTGTCCGTACTTTTGTTATGTTCTTTATGTAGGTATTTTATTTAGTTTACGTAGTTATTTTAAGCCCAACCATGATGTTTTTCCTCAATCCAAGTGGTTTTGTTGACTAAACCTAACTGCGTCCATTTCACAGTAACGAAGTGCCGTTAAATGACACAAGAAAAGCCGTTTCACGACGTTAAGCCTGTGGCGTGAAATGACATGCGAAAAGTATGTAACCCTCGGCTATATGAGCTGTTGTTGATCACCTCTCTTGAGTAACACACATACACATACACACACACACACACACACACACACACGTCACTTGAGTAGGCGGTCCTTCAGTGTGGCCCAGGAAACATTCCCATACACACTGTCAAAAGAATGTGGCCATATGTGGTCCAGACCACCTCTGAATGTGGTCTGAGCGATCGGATCTCAATGCGTCCTCAATGCGTCTTGAGTGCATTCACACCTGTACTTTGAGCTTGGGATAGGATCACCCAAGACACATGTTAATGTCAGGTCTGAAGAGGGCCATATTACCACCACGGAAACAATGCTAATGGAAAGTGAATTAGGATCCTCCGTAATGGTGGACACACAAATTGAAGTCTGCGTAGGGGGGAGGTCGGGATGGATGAATGGGTCAAACACAGGACTTTCAGCCGGCAAACCGGTGTTCTTGTCCTGTGAAACCAAAAGTCAACGTTGAGTTATTTTAAATTACGTATGTAAGTTAAATAACAAACTTATTTTAATCCAAACCATTATCTTTTCCTTCCTAAACCTAACAAAGTAGTTTCGTTGCCTAAACCTAAATTGTTTCCACAGTGCCGCCACCACGTAATGTGCTGTTAAGAGGTCGTGGTCATTTCACATATTTCTGTGTGATCACACTGGTTTGATTAGTGAGTCAGTTGTACTTCTTGAAATACTGCAGTTATTGTTGTTATAATTAAACTTTCCTCTACATGCTCTGTCCGATCAGGTTATTCCTTAACCAGAGATTTTATCTCAACCACATAGATCAATTCAGCACTGAAATAAAAAATAAAAGATGAAGATCTTTCTTCCTCAGTTATTTTCTGTTGAACTTTAACTCCATTTGCTTTTATGAGCTCACCACCTCTTGTTGACAGTCTTATCTGATGCTGTTGCCTTTAAAAAACCCTGGCAGGGCTTTGTCACGTAGCCTGCAGCATTGGGAGCACAACTCCCCGAGAAAAACCTAATCAGAGAAGTTAAATGATGCAAATCAGTTCCTCTATAAACCTCCAAATCGTTCAATTCCATAGAATCTTTGTTATAAACACCATTAAATTCACATAAAGGACCCAGTAACAGTGCTACATCAATACTAAGTACCAGAAACTGGACATGTAGAGTTTAACTTTTCATGTTCTATATGTAGGCTAAGTTATTAACAGAAATTATACTTACTATTGTCTATAGTATAAGTAAAAGCTCATTTTAATATCAAATAGAATGCCTAGGGATGTCTATGTATGAACGGGTAGTCCTTTAACCACAAGGTTGGCGGTTCGATCCTTGATTCCACATGTCAAAGTGTCCTTAAGTGTTAAATGCAGAGGTCAAATGTCATGTATGTGACGACGGAAATAAAGTTTGTCTTTTTTGTTATTTAGTTGAACACAAATGCATTTAGAAAAATGCACCATAAATCTTGTCAAAGCATGTAAGCAAGACCCTGCCTCCTAAAAATGAAGTTAATATTCTTTTAATTTGCAACAGCTGTCTTTTGAAAGAAACAAAATGCCATACGGATTACATTTTTAACAACATAATGAGGAAACATTTCTAATGAACAGATCTGAAAGTCACGATGTCCATATGGAACATATCTGCAAAACGTTCACTGACAACGTATTTTATGTGTTTTCCTACAATATCCGTTTGTGGCAACTAAAGCATGATTTACATATTTATGGTTAAGTTTAGGCAAATCAAATCACTTGAATAAAAGTCATGAACACGTATCTTCTCAATCAGCTTCTTACTATGAGCGATGGCATCCTACATGAACACACCATGTTCTACCACGTTAAGAACAGTGTTGGTTATTTCACATGACAGCTTCTTTTGTCTTCTCTCTGTGCTCTTTCACTTGTTTTCTAGGTGTCAACCATATCACGTTGTCTTGATCAATGGATGGAGTATGGTGAGTTGTTAATGAGATAGAGCTGTTGCCATGTCAGCTCATTAGCTGTTATAATATTCATGGCACCAGTGTTAATTTCGTTAACGAAAACTATGACAAAATATGTTCGTCAATGACCTTTTTTTCCATGACTATGACGAGACGATGACGAGACGGTACTGATGTCATTAAACATTAACGGTGACGATAATATATATATAGATATATATAATATATCCATTCCCAGGGCTTCAAATACCGAGGCTTTGTCACGGCCGTTGTTGTGTGATACCACCGCACAAGGCACCAATTCAATTCAATTTATTTTTATATAGCGTCAAATCATAACAGAAGTTATATGAGACGCTTTTCATATAGAGTAGGTCTAGACCGTACTCCATAATTTAGAGACCCAACAAGAGATCCCCCAAGAGCATACATTGTTATGCGACAGTTGCAAGGAAAATCTCCCCTTTAATGGGTAGAAACCTTGGGTAGAACCAGGCTCTGGGTGGGCGGCCATCTGCCTCAACCGGTTGGGATTTGAGAGAAAGAGAGAGAGAGATGCACAACAACTATAGTAATACAAATAGGATTAATAACAATAATCAATAGCAGTGGATGTAATAAAGTGATAATAGAAATATCAGTAATAATAGCTGTAATAATAATAGAAATATAACTACTACTAATAATAAAAAGGCTGAAAATAACAGTAGTGGCTGTCAAGCAGGCAGCAGACGCGGCAGCAGCAGATGCAACCACGATCCAGGTGTAACGCCGATCCATTGGATACCTTCAGACCTCTTCTAATCCACTGGTGCACTTTAAACTTAAATTGTACATATTACATCTATTTATTGTACACCACATTTTTTTATTGACGGACGATACATACCATGCTCACTCACCATGTATATTCTGTACCTCTATTTACTGTTTTTTACAATTCTTGTACACCTGTACCTGTTCTTTGCTTTGCTGCTTTGACACCTGAATTTCCCAAAGGGGATTAATAAAGGTTCATCTTATCTTATCTTATCTTATCTTATCTTATCTTATCTTATCTTATCTTATGATAAAGCACAAAGACTCCGGGGAAGAAATCAAGTTAGTAACATGCATGAATGGGACATGAATAGACCTTTCGCACCTAGTATGAGAAGCAGCGGTTGTTCCATTAACTACAATATAAAGCCATCGGAGGCAACAGTAAACGCTCAGAGAAAGTGCGCCGGGAGTGAATGTGGTGACATAGTTTAGAGCTAAACCTAACTGCGGCTGTTACCATAGTTTTGTTGCCGGTTTGTTGTTTCACGGTAACAACATTACGTTAAATGACACGCGAAAAGACAAAAATGTGTTATCATGACACACGGAATGCTCCTTCCCATGAGATCCGGCTGGTAAACAACAAGGACCAAGTACAGCACCCACTGGTTGTCACCAGAAACCATCAGTTCAGATTGCCTGTGTTCTATTGAGTATGCTTTGAAAAAGTTCCAAACAAAGACAGTGTAATTTGTTTAGTAATAAATGTGAATTATGCTTTAATCCATCCATTTTTATAATAGTTTTCCATATTGTAACAGTTGCTCTCCTGTCTTTCCCTGTTCATTAGTATTAGTCAGTTTTCCTACAGGGAGACGGACGCAGTAATGTGCTGTGTTACAGCCTCTGCCTCTGTATTTTCCACTTGTTTTCCAAGTTAACAGACCACTGGACAAATAAGGCTTTACATTCGTCATAGAGGACTGTATATCAGTGACCTCTATCCAACAGCTTTTGACAGCAGGGCAGATCCACAGCAGGCTCATTAATGTACCAGCCTCACCACAGTCATGTAGTATTGTGACATTTTACTTCACTTGATGGAGAAATAGAAAGAAATGGTTGTGACGTCCTATTCCAGAGAAACAACAGCTACTTGGCACGTATCCTATACCACTGTCCCACCAGAACAGAATATATGTTGATGATATCATTTATGTTTATCTATAATATAAAAATAAATATACATTATATATACAGTACATACTGCATATGGAGGCCATCCATAACTTCCTTATATCTCTACCAGGTAACATAATAAATGAAGGTTAGGGTGCCAAAATGAACATTACTCTGCATGGCCATTGGTCCACTTCATGTGGATTACCAGAGACTGACGACCACCAACACAAACACACGGGAAATATGATGTGGTCAAGAGATTCTCTCAATTTAATGAGTTGATGAGGGTTATCTGAATGCAACATTATACAAGTAAAAATTAACAATAAACAAACTCCTCCTCCAACATTCCTCAGCAGCATTTGGCTGAGACAGTCTTGTCTCACTCTCACTTGGTCTTGAAATGCAATCTTTGAAGAGGGGAAAGTCTGATTTGAGATATAGCTACAGTACCTTTCCCGATTTTTTTGCCCAGATCCGATCTTTCTGCCTAGGCTGTTCCCATTCACACAGGCTCCGCCCCCTACTGGATTCTATGGGTAATACTCTCGCCCACTGAGATTTGCATAAACGTAGCTGGCCAATCAGGATGTGCCTATCGAATATGTGCGTCACCACAGTATATACATGTAAGGCGGCGTCCAGCACTGTCTGGTCATTCCTTCCTCTTCAGCGATCGCTGATTGCCCTCTGACTGTCTAATCCTTAGCCGGTCTGGATCAGCGTGGTTTGGTCGATGTGGTGTTGCGACAAGGCGTAAATACATCGGGCTCCACCCACTGTACCCATAGAGTCCAGTAGAGGGCGGAGCCTGTGTGAGATAGAACTAAGGTTACGATATTGTAACCCTAGTTCTATAAGCACAGGCGTAGCCCTCTACCTAGGAGACCTTGCCGCTCCTGCGCCGCCCGCTGAAGGGGGTGTGGGATGACCAGGCAGCGCTGGACGCCGCCTTATATACTGTGGTGACACACATATTCAGTAGGCACGTCCTGATTGGCCAGCTACGTTTATGCAAATCTCAGTGGGGAAGTGCTGCGTGTGATTGAAGGAGAGTATTACCAATAGAGCCTAGTAGAGGGTTCTGCCTATGCTTATAGAAATAGGGTTACAATATTGTGATCTTTATTTTGTTGAACTTTACACAGTCAATGGGAATGTGTGTCTTCTTTCACCTTAGTGAGGGGGATGCTTTCCAGCTCCCTCACAGGTTTTGCTGCCGCGAGCATTTCACGGTAGCGACGTGTTAAAAGCGTGTAGTGTATAAATGGCATGGGAAAATGTGTCATCATGGCAAGTGTCCATAAAACGTTGTGCTATTTATTTATACGCTTTCCCATGAGATCGGGTTGGAAACCCAAATTTACCCTTCCTGTTAACATGATGTCATGGTCAGTGGGGTTTTGCACTCTAAGGATGATGTGTGGTTGTGCCCCTTTCCTCATTTGAACAAGTGTGTCACAAAATTAAAGTCCCTCTGGGTTTTCACCCAGGAGACCGGAGTTTGCATCCTGTGTGAAACCAACAATGTGTAGTTGTCCCAAAACGCGGTGTTTTTTCCCTAAACATAACTGGGTTTTTTTTGCCTAAACCTAAAGAAGTTGTAGTTTTGTTGCAAAAGTTGTAGTTTTACAGCCTAAAACTGTGTTCCTGCCTAAACCTAAAAGATTTGTAGTTTTGTTGCCTAAACCTAAAGAATTTGTAGTTTTGTTGCTTAAACCTAAAGAAGTTGTAGTTTTGTTGCTTAAACCTAGAGATGTTATAGTTTTGTTGCCTAAATCTAAAGAAGTTGTAGTTTTGTTGCTTTAATCTGAAGAAGTTATAGTTGTGTTGCTTAAACCTAACTGTTTTCTTTTGCTTAAACCTAAAAAGGTTGTAGGTTTGTTGATTAAACCTAAAAAAGTTGTAGTTTTGTTGCCGAAACCTAAAGAATTTGTAGTTTTGTTGCTTAAACCTAAATAAGTTGTAGTTTTGTTGCTTTAACCTAACTGGTTGTTTTTTTTTGCCTAAACCTAAACAAGTTGTAGTTTTGTTGCCTAAACCTAAAGAAGTTGTAGTTTTGTTGTCTAAAACTAACTGTTTTCTTTCGCCTAAACCTAAAGAAGTTGTGGTTTTGTTGCCTAAACCTCAAGAAGTTGTAGTTTTGTTGCCTATACCTAAAGAAGTTGTAATTTTGTTGCTTAAACCTAAAGAAGTTGTAGTTTTGTTGCTTAAACCTAAAGAAGTTGTAGTTTTGTTGCCTAAAACTAACTGTTTTCTTTTGCCTTAACTGAAAGAAGTTGTAGTTTTGTTACCTAAAACTAATTGTTTTCTTTTGACTAAAACCTAAAGAAGTTTTAGTTTTGTTGCCTAAACATAAAGAAGCGGAAGTATTGTTGCCTAAACCTAACTGTTTTTTTGTTGCCTAAAACTAAAGAAGTTGTAGTTTTGTTGCCTAAACCTAAAGAAGCCTTTTTGTTTGTGTTCAAAACGTGACGTTTTATTCAGTTTTACAAAGTGTTAGAACGTGTTGCTGTTAAGTTTCACTTTCACTTTTATAGCGTAGTAGGTGTAGTAGGCCCCTAATGACCCACATCTATGGTACTTATAGTGACTGATAACGCCTATTTAATGCCCTGATAACAGTCAAATTGGGTGCTTCTTTAAAGGGTTTGACATGTATTCTACATTTTATATGTATACTCATTCTCTGACAAGCTGTTCTCACTAGATGCTCACTTGTTCGCCCAACACTCACTGCTTTATGAATGAATGCCTTAACAGTTTCTTTTTCTCTACATCGTTTGTCTGGTTTTCCTGACTGTTAACACCAGCAATGCAGGGAACTCTATGAACCAAACCCACAGTTCTCACAGTTGAGCTTAGTGTATCAGGATGATGTGGTGTCATTGTTCTTGAAGGTAGGCAGTGAGCTCAGGCCACAGTAATGCTGTGGAGTTAAAACAGTCAGGTTACTCTGTTCCCTGTACAATACAGCTTCCTCCGTCTGCAGCGGGGTTCCCGGCATGTATACACACAGATCCTTTCTCTCTTTCTTTCTGCTCCAAAAATAGGTGATTGCACCAGTTATTATGTATTTGGCCTTGTGTGTTCTTGCCTTTAATTCAAGTACCTCCATGTACAGTACTTCCATTGTATGTATGGATGTACATCCAGCTATACGAATGATTATATAGATGTTAAAAAATGTTCATAGTGTGTGAGAAAAGAATTGTTTATAAAGAGCACATTAGGTTTAGTTTTATTGGTCAAAGGTTTCTTGGCTCCCAAGATAACACAGCATTTCGTTCCATTGTATCAGTTCTCACAGCTGCTGTGCTATTATTGTGGTTGCTGTAAATCTGTCTCTCTCTCTCTCTCTCTCTCTCTCTCAAAACCAAACCGGTCGCGGCAGATGGCCGCCCACCCAGAGCCCGGTTCTGCTCCAGGTTTCTACCCGCTAAACGGGGAGTTTTACCTGGCCATAGCGCATTACCATACCAATGCAATGCTCTTGGTCGGATTTGTTGTTGGGTTGCGATTGGCTCAGGCAGGTTTGTGGGCGGGGCCTCGATATTGCTGCTCCAGTCCTCCAATCACTACTGCGCAGACTCTGGCTCCAAATGACGTCAAAATCTGAAGATGGCAGCTCCCTGATCTGGGATATTTTGGCTTAATTTCTGTACACTGGGAGGAAGAGGAGATGCGTCGTCCATCTATACAGTCTAGATAGATAGATAGATAGATAGATAGATAGATAGATAGATAGATAGATAGATAGATAGTAACTTTATTGATCCCGAGGGAAATCCAAGATGTTTTATGTTTTAACCTTGTAGTGGAGTTCAGCTCCCCAAGTGGATCAAAAAGCAAACTGATTTATGCAGCTTTAAATAGATTTAGATATTTTCTATGTATCATTATATACCTCAAAACGTTGCCTGTTCGGTCTAATAAAGTTTGTGTGCAACAATCGAGTGTGCAGATACTTTACCCCTTTACTAATTATGCTATCCTGTACCTGGCCTAAATATAGGATTGGGTGTGCACACAACTACCCTTGAATGAATGTCACAGAACGTTACAGAACGTTAAAGTATATTAAATATTACAGATCACATATTTGAGAATGTTGTATCCTTTCACCAGCTGATTAGATGAAGAAAAAATACCATCAATATGTACATTTTTGAATGAGCTGATCCTCGCAGAAAAACATTATCTGCTTGTTGTGGTAATACCATCTATTTTTCATAACTAAATGAAAACCAAAATTACTAATGCCGTGAGGGGACTGTAGTGTTGTGAGATTTGGTATTAATGAGGATTGTACAGGTATAAAGCAAACCAGCATCCCATTAGAGACCATTTTTTTGTTAATCTTAAACTCATGCGGCTCATCACATTCAAATGAAAATATATTTCCTGTTTAACTAAACATTGTCTAATAAATAACTTGCGTCAGAAATAAGAAATAAAAGTGAAACTGTTAAGAACATTTCATCAAGCTGGACATGTAAATCCTGTGGGGATTCTTTAATCTTATTTTCATTTGTAAGGAAATTCCTTCTTCGTGTTTTAACTAGCATTAAGCCCGAGAAACACACTTCAAAGATTCTGCTCCACCTCTTTTCAGCCATTACACTGAATTCCCCATGAGACCTGTGTGCAGCACAATACAAGGATAATGGTGTGCAGCTTAAGTTCTTCATGTGTGCACAAGGCACTGCTGAAAGGCGGTTAACTACCTGAAAATCCTATCTACTCCATCTGTCAACATGAGATGATGTGATGTGTCACTGAGAGGCTCTGCTGAGGGCTTTAAATACAGAGATATACTCCAGAGTAAAGACAGTTAGTGACCGAACACACAGAGCCAGAATGGCTTCAACATTAAAGTTCAGGACTTCAATATAGACTTTCTGACCCAGCCCTGTCTCCTTAAAATTACATTCCCGTACAATGAAACTGCATTGTGAATTACGTTTCGAGGTAATCATTGACGTATCACAAATACATTTGAAATGACAGTCCACGAAAGTCCGCGTATAGAGGAGGTCGGGGTGGTGGATGGGTCGAACAAACGCAGGACTTTTGGTGCCTTCAAATGGGGTCGTGTTTACCGTGTTCACGAGTTGAGCCCATATGAACGCCCCCCCCCTCATGTGGTATTCACAACCTCGTTAAGTGCAAAGTTACTGAAAGCTCCGACTTAACGAGTTGTGACGTGTGACGTTGTCAGAAATGGCGGAGCCCATGGACGTTAATGTTTCGGTACATAATAAGTTAATATATTGTAATTTTAGTCGAAAATTGTTTTTCATCAAACTTTTAAAATAGGTCTGAGGAAAATGTTGACATTCCAAACTGCTTACTGTCATTATGCCTTTGCATTTTACTGCATTATGTTACCCACTTGCTAGCTAGCTAAATTGTTAGCCTCTGTGGCTTCTAGACGCCGACAGTAATGTTAATATTGCCGTTGCTTAGCAGCGATGCTCTCACGACTTAAAGCTGGGGTCTGCGATCTTGGAAAACTAGCATAATTTGAAAGTCGCATCGCCTCAGGAGCTCCCTCTAAACCCCCCCCTCCCCTCGAAACTCCTTATAAGGCAACGCCCCCCACACACATGCACGAGCACCGCCGCATCGTAACTACTTCACATTTTTCGTAGCTATTTCATCACTAAATTCACTTCTGAAAAATGTTGAGGCGAGAAATCAACGGTGTAGATTTAGAATATTGACAGTTTTACGATGTTAGATGGCGAATCAAACATTTTCTCCACTGTTGTCGGAGTTTAGAAGCTCCACAAACTGCCGGCACAGCTAGCTAGCTCCTGCCGGGATCGCCACCTCTCCACCCGGGCATTCACTCACACAGACCCCGCTATGAGCTAGAGCTCTCTCAAGAGACCGGTCTCGTAGACGAGGGGCTTTATTTCCTTGTTGACGGAGGGAGGGGAAGGGGGGGGGGGGGGGGGGGGCAGCAGCTCGCTGGAGAGCCGGCCACAGAGCAGCAGAGAGGGGAGGGACAGAGAGAGATACCTGCTGAGACAACACGACCCTTTTTAACATTACTCTAATATCTGGAGGGAGATCAGTCCAGTCGTTTGTTTCTGTAACTGAAAAAGCAGTTTGAGTAACGTAAATTTTGTTCGGCAATGTTTTCTATCCGCCGTCTCCCCTCGTTGATAATCCTGTTTGTCTGACTTCACTTTGAGCTGTTAGAATAAATAGTTTAAATCTGCAGTATCTTATAAAGTAAACTAACAGAACATAAACAACTAAATCAAAGTTGTATTTTTCGATAATATGGTAATAGTGGTACGAGTTCGTTCTCGTTGTCCGGTGTTTTAAGAGCTGAGTTTTCTCTTCCACTCTCCAGTGAACGTGCAGCGGACACGCGCTTTGAGTTCACGCTGGTGCACGCTGAGGCTAGAGTACGAGCAGGGAGGCAGGGAGGCTTCTGATTGGTTCCTTACAACCGGGACCATTTTTACTGACTGGTAGACGTTTTTACAGGATTACAGCAGCTACAGATGACGGATCTTTTCCGGTCTTTTTTCAGTGCTCATAAGAAACGGATTGCTGTCGGGGTGTAAAGACCATTTCAACCAATATAACAAAAAGTGTATACTGGATAAATCGCAGACCCCATCTTTAACCACTTGAACGCCAAGCATATTGTGTACATGACTTCCCATGTTGTAAACACGAGCTCATGAGTTTCATTTGAAGGCACCGTTTCACCCAGGAGACCGCTGGTTGTGTCCCGTGTGAAACCAAAGCCAATGTTCACTTATTTTAATTTATGTCTGTCGCTTAATAACGTAACAAACGTAATCATCTTAAGCCAAACCGTAATGTTTTTTACTAAACTTAACCAAGTAGTTTTGTTGCGACTTTGTTTTGCTTTGTTTCAATTTCCTAGACATTTTGATCCAAACTATAATTGTGTTCCCAGATATCAGTAATAGCAGGGAGATAGCAGGTCAACAGCAGATGTCACATAGAAGTGGTGTACATCATCTGAAAGCTGGGAACCTGGAGATTAATTTGAGATGCAGCTCAGCACTGTGTCAAATTGTTCAGACAGAAATAACAGACAGTTTATACAGAAATAAACATGAATTAATTAATTAATTGATTAATTAAAATAAATAAATAGTAAAAGTGTATAAGGGTTTAGAACATTATAATGGAAGTAAATAATGGTCATCCCCATGCTTTATTATGTCTCATAAGTTGTTGCAGCACTTTTTGGGTTGATACCATTTGTTACACAGATTTGGTGCTAAATTTAACCATTCTTTTCCACTCCAGAATTGATAAAAATGATCAAAAATCCCTCCAAAAAATACCACATTAAGACACCAAGACCTTGAGGACCATCAGAAGAAGCCATGCTGTGATTTGGGATCAAAACCTTTTGACATTTTGACATTTTTTGCAGATTGGACGGCGAGCACTTCTGTTCTGGAAACTGCTAAAAAAATCAACCTTATTATCAATCTAGCTAGGAAAGCCATCCATCCTCTGGATGCTCTAGGTCTCTAGTTTGATCCATCCCTCCTCTGAATGCTCTATGTCTCTAGTTTGATCCATCCATCCTCTGAATGCTCTAGGTCTCTAGTTTGATCCATCCATCCTCTGAATGCTCTAGGTCTCTAGTTTGTGGCTGTAAAGTTGCATGAGGCTGTGATTATCCTAGAGGTCACCACAGGTCATTTTATACAGTGAGGTCAAGTTTCAGAAAATGGTGTCGCTACAATGAAATGGCTACTATAGAGACTAACATCGTCACACATGAATAGAATCGGGCTCATTGGATCCACAAGGGTCTCAGCTTTACAGTCATACTCAATTTATGCAATTCTAAGACTGTTTAGGGACCCCAGTATGCAGAAATATTCAGATACAGATTCAGAGTTTTAGAATAAGCAAAAATATCACATTTATACGGCATTCAAAAAACTGCATGTGATTATCATAAAGTGGGCATGTATGTAACGGGGAGACTCGTGGGTACCCATCGAACCCATTTTCATTCACATATCTTGAGGTCAGGGGTCAAGGGACCCCTTTTGAAAATGTCCATGAAAGTTTTTTCTCTGCAAAAATTTAGCCTAACTTTGGAGCGTTATTTAACCTCCTTCCCAACAAGCTAGCATGACAGGGTTGGTACTATTGGATTCCTTAAATTTTCTAGTTCTATGATCTCTAAAACCTGCTACGGCCTCTGAAAAACTGTAAAGTCAGTTGAGATTGCGCGATCCCGCAGGTCTCAGATAAATACAAATTGCCAAAAACAAGATCCAAGTTGTAATTAACCTGAACTATCACCTAAAGGAGGCTTTTCTCCCTTTTGAAATGCCCGTGTTTCCTAGTCATATATGCAGAGTCACAGGAGAAGATGGATATGAGTTTGAATTGTCCAGCTTAGCGCGAAGGCTGGTTGTGAACGTATACAGTACAATAAACAATTACTAACGCCTAGAAAGCTACTTCAGTTGCATAGTGTCCAGCAGTTCACAGTGGTCCATGCTGTGTTTTTTTTTTTGTGTAATACCTGGACTGCAATTACAGACTTGAGGGAGCTGCAGTTTAAATGTTTGCCTAATACATTGCCTAATCTAATTCTACAATATTTATAATGCAGAAGACAGCGTGTGTGTGTGTGTGTGTGTGTGTGTGTGTGTGTGTGTGTGTGTGTGTGTGTGTATTTACAGGAGCTCTCCATGCTCCTGTGTGAGGTCTGAAGCTCGGCTTCTATTGGAGCTGTAATTACTGTACATTCACAATACACTGACTCTGTCAATATTGACCCTGCCAGAGCGAGAACACAATTCCAGCAGATAATAGGAAAGAAGCTGAGCTTGCGGGAGGGATAGAGAGAGATGGAGCCATAGACTGTATATAAGAAGTGGACCTAGTCACCGTGACGTCACCCATTGGTGTGTGGACTGCCGTTTTGAAGCCTCGAGTTCAGCATTTTGGCCGTCGCCATCTTGGTTTTTGGCCGTTGCCATCTTAGCTAAGGAGCTAAGCACAACCGAACGCTGATTAAGACATTTGCAGGCGACCAAAAAAGTTATAATGAACTTTCATGAACTGAAAACACACTGTGAAAGGGTTAAAGTTCTATGATGAAAATACGGACAACTCCCAGACCGGACAACGCTGTGGTAGCGACCTGTCAATCACAAGGTAGCCACGCCCTAAAGCATCCCCTGCTTTACGGTCTATCTGACTCTAAATGGGACCATAATTTACTAAATGAACATCATGCTGTATTGAAGAAGGCTTGAAACTAGCGATTGAGGCCATAAACTCATGTTTACAATGTTTACTGAGGTAATAAATCAAGTGAGATGTTGGCTCATTTCTCATAGACTTCTATACAATCAGATCTATTACAACCAGAGGAGTCGCCCCCTGCTTGCTGTTAGAGAGAATGCAAGTTTAAGGTACTTCCGCATTGGCTTCACTTTTCAGACCCGGAGGTTGCCCATTGGGTTACAGTTAGAGCAATGACGCCGGCAGAGCAGATGCGGAAGACGGGAAACACTGACCAATCAGAGCAGAGTGGGCTTTTTCGAGAGGGGGGCCTAAAAGAGGCAGGCGCTAAAATGGAGAGTCTCAAACAAACAGACAATTATTTTTTGAACAATAAAGCAAGTAAACATGTTCAAGTAGAAACCCAAAATAAAAGTATGAAGCTGAAAATGAGCATGATATGTCTCCTTTACGTAAAAGCACCAGTGCAACAATATAAAAATGCTCAAAGTTTAAGTTCATTCAAAATCCTTCTTAAGTAAAAGTAAATAAGAATTATCAGTAAAATATACTAATCCAAAGTATAAGTACTTGCTCTGCAGAAAAATGTACCCTGTGACTGAGTCATGATAAAAACCCATTGATTTCCAGACGAGGGAACCGACAGTGCTAAAATGTAAATTCATTTCCGGGTTTTAGGACTCATTCCTGTAGCACTCTATGGGATATTTCAATGAGTTTTTAGTCAGATGCCTGAACTAAGGTCTGTGGTTCACACAAGCTTAAAAGATTTTAACGTTTTGTTCTACGATATAAAATACGTCAATAAATATCCCACTCGTGAATTTTGAAGCCTTTACGTGTCTTGTATAAAGACGGTTGCTAACAAGTGGCTAAATGAGACTACTAAACCGTGGTGACGACTAGACCGTAAGACCGTGGTGTAGTTTGTTTATAGCCTAACGTTAGGTTTTTACTCATGGCGATTGCATTTACACTTAAAAAATCATAAAAGTGGTGTTCATTTGTGATCATTATTAGATATGTTTTAACGGAACAAAATGTCTAAGTATCATAAACATATGTTTGCCACAGAGCTTATTTTCTGCAATAATCCAAAACCCAATGGAAAAATCCCATTGGCTTTTTGTCGAGGGAACAAGGGTGATGCTAACTTCCGGATTGGCCTACAAAAATACTTCATCCATGTAGGGGAATGGGTGCGAGGCAACAAGAGGGGCTCAGAGCAGGCCGGGCAGCGGCAAGTGTTCCCGAGGCTAGCCGACTGGGAGGCAGGCCTGCGCCTGGTCTGCAGGCTAGCAGGCCTGGGCCTGGTCTGCAGGCTAGCAGGCCTGGGCCTGGTCTGCAGGCTAGCAGGCCGGAGGTTAGGTTCATTGTTGGCCAGCAGTGATGCAGAGGAAGCAGGAGCAAAGTTGAAGTTCTCTGAAAATAATGGTAGCAACTCATGACACCAAGGCTTAGAAGATACCATCTGGTGCGCCCATGACAAGGCTGCATCCTTCTTCTCAATACTGGAGGTATTTTTGCAGTAGTTTAAATGGCACTGAAAGGCATAAGTTACCTCATGAAATTCATCCACACAAAATGCTTTCAGGCTAGTTCGTACTGTCCCAAATGCAGACAGTGCAGGCCGGCAGCAACAGTTCAGGGGTTTATTGCAAAGGTGAATATACATAAGCTTACTGGCATGTCCAAACAGAAGTAGTATAGAGACCAGAGGATAGCAGGAATGGGGCAGGGTTAACAGGTAGCACATAACAGGGGCTCAAAAGCAATGACACAAACCTACATTGACAAACTGTCAACTGACTGGGGAAAAGGGGCTGGTATAGGAACTGCAGGGCTGATGAGGTAAAGCGGAAACAGGTGAGGTGAGGTTAGGTGATGGGAATGGCTGAATGGGGTTAGTGCAGGGCAGCGGGAGTGGCTGGATGTGAGATTGACTTGGGCAGGTGGAAAGGTCAGAGGCATCTGGTGGACCGGTAGAGAATGGCAACGAAGGGGCCTGGGGAAGTGGAAATGTGGCTGGAGAGAGGGACAGAGAGGCAGAATGTGACAATATAATGCCCCCCCGGCTTACAACTAAATTTTATACTTCACAACCCTTTTGTAAAATAATTAGTGAACAGTTTGTCATGACTTTTTTTAGTTGTGAACAAATGTAATTAATGAAACATTATTTAAAAGTTTTCTGAATCTGCTCTTTTAGGGCAAACATTTCCAGAAGAATTAAATGTTCAGACGAAGGCTGTGATATGTGTAAATAATAAAACAATTATTCAGCTATAGTGAGTTTTGTCTTTAAACTTTTTTGGAGTTATGTATAATAATAATAATAATAATAATGGTCCAAAATTATGTAAAAATTGCATAGTTTTAAGTAAAAAAATTCAAATATTCTTGGGGGAGGACCGCCAAACCCCCCAAAATGTTTTAGTCACTGTAGACATTCAGAATGTGTCTTTGTATAATATGTAGGAGCATCCTGACTGGAACACTGCTCCTAAAACCTGGATGAATAGCTCACATACCTCAGCTCTGTATGTATACCTGCCTGTGTGGCTGGCTGCTGTTGATTCCAGGCTATAATATATTATACAGAGATACTTACAAATATTGCACTTCAAGTAGTAACACTACATTCAAACACACAACCTTGACCCTATAACGTTTCAGCTGGAATATTATTGGAGTATTATAAGCCTACTATAAGATGCATAGTCCAGTATAACATACTTAAAGAAATAATAAATAAATAGGAATAAGTGGCAAGAGATTGCTGATACCGGCCGATACACACGCCAACATGTGAATAAGAGGAGTACTGACACTTATTTTTTTCCACTTCAAGCACTGGTATACATGCAACTACAGTGAGTACAAAGTAGGTCAAAGTTGAAGCAGGAAGTGGTTCTGTAAACTGTACGGGTGTTTACAACAGACGGTGTGGGTCATGATTTTACTGTTCACCTGTTTTCTCTGGGGCTGTTTCCAACCTATCTGACTTCTTTCTAGCAATCCAACTGTTTTTCCAGAACTCATTGGTGAGTGCAATGTTTGTACAACAAACTACAACATTTGACATTTTGTAAAACTGGAATTATCCAATAAATCAAATATGAACATTTTCTTTTTGTTTCTTTCTATGTACAGTTACTTTACACTCTAAAAAGGCCTTCATCGTGGAACTAGGAACAAACATTTTCTGACCGAAAGAAGCTTCACTGTAGGGGCATGGATGTGTGCAGCACATTGATCATCCCTATTTATCTTCACATTGCTGCTGTGCAGAGACCTGTGCATTCATGTGTTTGAACAGGCACCTCTATGTACAATGCATTTGTGATTGAGCATGTGTGTGTGTGTGTGTGTGTGTGTGTGTATGTGTGTGTGTGTTGTGAAACAACGGTACACCATGTGACATTCCATCTCCACTGAAGCCCATCATTAAGCCCCTGGCACAATTACTTTTATTTCTGCTCAATCATAAGAATTAACATTTAAAGGGTAACTTCTGTACATTTCAACTTGGACCCTATTTTCCCATGATTTTGTGTCTAACTGACTAATAGCGACAACGATTTCTGAAACTGGTCCAGTATTGAGGGAGAGCGCTGTAGACAGAAGCTGCTCACAGGCTGCAATATGGTGCTATTGAACGTTATTAAGCGTTAACTAGCTCTCCTACAGCTGATTTCAACACAGATTTGTTGTTCACAACGTAGTATTATCAGGGATCGGCGACTAGAAACCATTAATGCCGATCTCCTGATAGCATATATCTTTACTGAATATTGGCCGATAACGATGGCTGATCAAACGGGCATCCGTAACGGCTAGCATAGAGGGCTAAAATACAGTGGCAAAGGGAAATGCAAACCTGGAGCGCGTTGTGTTCACAATGCACAGGTGAAGCGAACCGCAACGCGGACTTGAAGCGAACGTGGTCCGGAGGTGGTCTTGAGTTCGGTTCTGAGTTCTTTTTGAGTGTTCACATATGCACAAAAAATGCTGACTAATTACTCTGAGTTTGTTTGGAGAGCTGAAAGGGACCAAGTGTGAAAACCCCCTAATACTCTACTGTACTAACTGACTGTCTCTCTCATAGCAGGAAGCAGAGCAGAACTGTTGATGTGAATGTCAACATGTCAGCTCATATTGACACAGAGTGTGAGCACAGACATCATGACAGACCTGGCAGGTAATTTGTTCTTTCTTCTGCTCCGCTGACACTCCTTACCCTTCATTTACCGCTCACCTCTTTCCTTTCCTGTCTTATTTGCAGTGAACATATCAACCCCATGTTCTGCACTAAGTATGTCCCCCGTTGTTGTTAAAATTACAAGATTTGAAAAAACAAACTAACAAGTTAAAACAGTCAAAAAAGTATATTTAAGAACTGTGATGTGAAACAGTTTATAAAGGTTTGTAGTTTCATTCCTGGCTGGTAGGTTGGCAGTTACAACTGAAGCACCACTACTCATCTTACTGTAACGGCAATGGATGATATTTTATCTGAACTGTTACTGAATCAAGGTTTAATAAAAACTAAATTTAGTCATTGGGGATTCCATAATAAAATTGAACAGGTTTTCATGTTTCCCTCCTGATGCAGAGGCAAAACCCTGCTAGAGCAACACATTCTCACTCCCAGCTCATCAAATACCGCCGTTTGGTCAGTGCCCCTCAACATCAAAAACCGACGCACCCTTTAGCAACAGTATGTGACAAACCGGGCTTTCAACTAACTCCAATGTAAACCCACCCGTGGGGTTATTCGACAGTCGGAGCAAATGACGTAGTATTGATAACGTGAGAGTCCGCTAAGGCCGGGCAATAGGGGAGGTGGATGGGTCAAACAAACACAAGACTTTGAACCAGGAGACGGTGTTCGTGTCCCGTTTGAAACTAAAAGTAACGTTGACTTATTTTGTCACGTCAGACTTTAGTAACATGACTCGTCGGTATCGTCAATCACGTGAGTCAGTAGTCATGTGACTCCTTAGTATCATTAGCTCCGTGAGTCGCTAGTCAGTGAAGTTAACGTCAACCACGACCGTTTCCTAACCCTAACCCTAAGTGGTTGTGTTGCCTAAACCTAACTTCCTGTGAAAAAGGAAGTTTATTTTGAAAGGATACTATGCATGTAATGAGCGTATATTGAAATGCCATTCCTGGTCCGTCCAAAAGTAAGTGGGGTACCCCGTGCGTTGGTCTCCGATGCCAAGAGGCACTGGCCAATTTGACGAGTTGGAAGTAAGAATGTTTTGGCTGTGGCGACCCTTAACGGGAGCAGCCACAAGACGAACAATAACAAGTATCAGCCCAAAACAGTACAGTCCCATCAGGTTTCTCCCAGTCGTCTTGAGTGCACTGGTATATACATCCGATACATGAGGGAAGCATTCTGTCTTGAGAACTGATGAGCAGACCTGTCTCGGCCATCTTTCCATCTTTCATCACGGTGCCTGATCGGAACTGGTACCTTACACTTTGTCCATTTGCATTTTAATTCTAACACCCAGGCATCTATGATCAAGGTGGAGCCCATGGAAACGCCCCTGGGATCCCCACTTAACTGTACAGTACTTGTAGGGGCAAACCGTCTATACTTCTTTCGAAATGTTAACAAACAGCACAGTGCTACAGGTTAAATCCTCAGCCATGGCTGGATACAGAACAGACTAATGGCTTGACTGCGAATGAAACCAGATGTTGACTTCCAATGTGGACAGACATGACTGTCCAAGTCAAACTGATTTGCATAGTACAGTCAGATTTCTATTCAGCTGCCAGAGATGTCATTTTTGACAACAATTGCATCCTGTTGCAATGTGAGAACAAGTTGTGTATGAATGAAAGTGATAAATTACACAAATCTCAGTCCAGAACAGCAGCACTTTAACACTATTTAATTATCATTTATCAAGTTAAAAATTAAAAAAATGACAACTAATGATTTGCATTTAAATGATGCATTAATAACCTAAACTATACTATAAACTATACTGTATACTGACTGTGCAATATCATTACTACTCAGGTGTAATTCATACTGTGCAATATTCAGGTGGAATTTCATTTCAATCTCACTGTGCAATATAATTTTTCCACTTGTGCAATTTTTTAACAGTCTGTTTATTGTCAATACTGTATTTAAAGAGGTGAATTCATTTTAAAATTCAACATTGAGGACCACAAATCCCAGTGTGGAGCTGGTCATGCGTCATCAACGCATCATATCTATGGGGGTACAACACATGCACAGTGAAATCTGGTCTGCCCTCGCCGAAATGCAGCCAATCGCAACGCACGACCGCAGCTTCAGTTACACTGCGCATGTGTTATACCCCATACCCCAAGACCCATGTCCACCCGTGTCCCAGCCTCCTTCCATAGGCCTTGCCTCGACGAAGTGCTGCATGTCTCACGCGTGTGGCGTCCATACTGGCAGCATGATTTGTTCCCCTGCCATGTCCTAAGAAAGATATAATAGAGGAGCTTTATGGCTCCAAGCTATAGACCAGACCAGCATGGCGTCATCGCCGAGGCGTCGCTCCCTTTTAGGGGAAAGAAACTCGCTGTCACAGGAGAGAAAATGATGAAACGCTGTTGTGTAGCAGGTTAACTGAGGCTTGCACACTGAGATTTGAGGCTCATAAGATACGTGAATATTCACTGTCAGTGTGCTAAATGGCTAAATGATGCTGGTGACAGTGACTGGCATGGCTATCTAACGTTAACTTGAGTGGGAGGCTGCTGCAGTAATACAGTCATACTTTAATGTTATAGCAGCATCAGACTGTCGTCTCCAACTAAATCTCAGCCTATAGATCGAACAGTTGGATATGAACAGGTTGGTTATTTACAGACAACACTTAGCCTAACGGGATTCAATCAGATATGTAGAGATGTCTGGATCAGTAATATCAGGCCACTGTGTTGGACAGGAGAAGACTGAAGGGACATGACGGCGATCAACCTTCATTTATTAAGGTATCGTGAACGCTGAGGTTCAGGCAAGATCGCAAAAATAATTATTAGACGTGTATAAAACAATCGTTTGTATAACAAGCGATGAATGCAAATTTGTCAAAATTACAATCCAAACATACGTCCAAATGCATTTAAGTCTCTGGGATCGTTGGTTTTCTTTCCCCCAAAAGGGGCGTGGCCTTGACTTTTTGCAAAGTACCCGTATGTGTCGGTCTGATGTATACAGTATATATATATAGAAGAAATACACTTGTACAAAACTACTTGTATGTTTGATCTGGTGATTCAGACTGTATCGTAGGTTTAAGATGAATGGTCTGGAGCCAGATCTGTCACCGCCTGGTGGTCGTTCTGTGTAGTTTCTGTTGTCGACCCCGGAAACAGGAAGTGCTTCACTTCCTCTCCAGATCTTACCTGAGGCAGCCACATGGTACCGCTGGCCACGATCCAATGCCATCCTCTCTTTCCCGGTTTATACATAGCATTATCTGTGAGTACCATTGTTTATTAACATAAAAGTGACAAAAGTTTGAATATGTGTGAGATACTGTGCAGTGATGCATCAGCCTGTTCCCTGGAGCTTGATTAGGAGAGTGTTTAGCTGTCTGTATAGCTGAGTGTACGTTCATGGGGACGACAGTTAGCGAGGACAGAACAATGATGATTAGCACTTATAAATTGTTAAAGAACAACTGTGGCAGATTATACTTCTTTTTTAATCATGTTTGTTGGTTCTGTATTTCTTGTTCTAAAGGAAGGATTTTTCCTGTTGTGTGCCACCAGTACTACAGTTGGGTCTTACAGCATGCTGTACGTGTGTTGTAATCAATAGTTAAGTTCTCAGAGTTTAGTCATTATTTCCATCCTGCTGATGTCAGAGAGTTCAGGAAAGACAATGGTTCAAGGCTTCCTGGCCTTGTGGTGTGTGTGTGTGTGTCTGTGTGTGCGTGTGCGTGTGCGTGTGCGTGTGCGTGTGCGTGAGTACCAATGCGAGGGTGTGTGTGCACGTGCTTTTGAGTGAGGTTCATGCAGTTGTTTTGGTTTGGAGTTGAGAGTTGAGTATAAGTGCAGTGAAAACCACTGAGGCCAAGAGGAGTTCACTGTGACCTTTAAGCCTGTGTTACCGCGTGCAAGTGTGTGTGTGTGTGTGTGTGTGTCTGTGTGTGAGAGAGAAAGAAAGAAAGACAGAGAATGAGACCTAATAGTGTTTGTGAATAAGCATCAGTTTATGTGTGATGTGTAAACGGGTCTCGCACATCCTTTATTCCAAAAGCCAGTTAGGTGTGTGTTCGGGAACTTGCTAGCCTGGCTTGGTCCAAAGTGAAACAATTGACCTTCCAACAACTCCCAAACTGTCTCATTTACATGTTGTATCTTTTGAATTAATCTTAGAAATAGAAAATGAAACTTTGTGGTTTTAGAGGCAGTTGGTGTTTGAGTTATTTCTTGACTAACACCAGCTGTTTGCAGTGACAGTGTCCCTAAAGTCAAATTCATGGGCACTGACTAGTAAACAGCAGTGGTCCATTTAAATCAGTATTTGAAGTGGAAAAAAATAAGTGCCAGTACTCCTCTTATTCACATGTTGGAGTGTGTACCGGCCGCTATCAGCAATCTCTTGCTCCTACTTATTTATTTATCTATTATTTCTTTAAGCATGTTAAACTGTGTCAGTCATGATCAGTTGTGATTGTATTGCTATATTATTATACTTGGGATCTGCATCTCCTATAGTAGGCTTATAATACTCCAATAATATTCCAGCTGAAACATTATGGAGTTAAGGTGGTGTGTTTGTATATTTACTAGGGCTGTCAATAGATTAACATATTTAATCGCGATTAATCGCACATTTTTAATCTGTTCAAAATGTACCTTAAAGGGAGATTTGTCAAGTATTTAATACTCTTGTCAACATGGGAGTGGGCAAATATGCTGCTTTATGCAAATGTATGTTTATATTTATTATTGGAAATCAATTAACATAAAACAATGACAGATATTGTCCAGAAACCCTCACAGGTACTGCATTTAGCATAAAACATATGCTCAAATCATAACATGGCAAACTGCAGCCCAACAGGCAACAACAGCTGTCAGTGTGTCAGTGTGCTGACTTGACTATGACTTGCCCCAAACTGCATGTGATTGTCATAAAGTGGGCATGTCTGTAAAGGGGAGACTCGTGGGTACCCATAGAACCCATTTTCATTCACATATCTGGAGTTGATAGGATAAGGGACCCCTTTGAAAATGGTTATGCCAGTTTTTCCTCACCAAAATGTAGTGTCAGTTTGGAGCGTTATTTAACCTCCTTCGCGACAAGCTAGTATGACATGGTTGGTACCAATGGAATCATTAAAGCTTTCTAGTTTCATATGATACCAATAGCTTTAAAACTGAGCCCACTACAACATAAAAATTGCAAGTTGCGTTGATGTGTTAAAGAAATTAGTGGCGTTAAAACTAATTTGCGTTAACGCGTTATTATCGCATTAACTTTGACAGCCCCAATATTTACTCATAGTGTTAATAGTTAAAGTGCTTTCCTGTGTTATTTTAAGCCAATAGTATAGTAGGGTATCATCCAGGTTCTAGGAGCAGTGTCCCAGTCAGGATGCTCCTACATATTATGCAGCAAAGAGACACATTATGAATTTCTACAGTGAATAAAAGATACTAAGAGATATTGGATTTGGAGGTCCACCCTCACTACCGGTGAGTACCGGCCCACTCCAAGCACTGATTTAGTTTTTAGAGGCCTTGACCTCTTGCAGGCTCACCACAGACATACAGTCCCTGTGTTTCAAGTGTTAACAGGCTAATATAAGTAGATGCTTTGAAAATTCAGGTATTTTATAGGTATATTAATATACTCTATGCATCTTTTTGCCTAATTCTAACATCACTATAACATTTTAAAATAGCTCCAATACTATCTTTCTGTTAAAAGTATTGCATTTACACAGTTTCACTTTTTCTACATTTATCTTCTCCTTTTATATCAGTATCTATACAGGGTATATTTATAATATTTAAGGGACTGTGTGTGTGTGTGTGTGTGTGTGTGCATCCTATCCAGAAGCCCTCCAGAAAGTAGAGAGTTGTAGAGTACACAGAATATTCGTACCACACCCTCTCTGATGAAACAACACGTCTTTGTGACTTGTTCAGTCATTGACTCTGTTCTATTGAAAGTTTTAAGTGAAAGACATAAAAAAAAATGTAACTGCACACACATAATCACACCCACCCACAACACACGGTTAATTATTACAAAATAGCACGGAAATCAGTGTTGACACATGCACTTTTCAAATTTGTACATTGCATGGCATTCTGGTGGCCTGATAACAAAAGTGCGTCGATATAGGTCCATGTTGCTTAACCACTATGAGTCACTGTACTATCACAAGGAAGCGATTAAACTCTATACGTCTTTTTATCACCTACCTTTATTAGTGAAAGATATCTCGTATATCAGTCACTACACAGATGTTGCTAGGAGCTGTTTGAATCTCCCCACCTTTATTTATCATAGATACTGAATGTGTCAGCATATTATAGGAATTTGTAACACCCAACTTATATTAAGTGGATTGATATATGCCTTTATATGTATAGAAAATACTGCCAAGTCTGCCATATTTTCTATATTATCACCAAGCAATAGTTATCGTCCAGGCATGTACCTATATGTGCACTTTGTGTGTAACCACCTTCAGTACCTACACTTATCTTGAAGAATGCTGCTGTCACGTAAAGTTCTTTTATAGAAGCAGAATTTACTTCTCTGAGCCTTTTGATGGATGTAAATAAGAAAATCAAGAGCATTCTGCCACTTTCAGAGGGGGTGTGTAAACAAGTCTTTACATAGTTTATAGTAAACCGGAAGAGCCAGAGCAGCACGACATCCTCTCCACGCCAATCAGATAGAGCCTTAGCTACATAACCTCCTCTCAACGCCATAAAGGTAGAACCTGAGCAACACAACCTCCTCTCCACGCCAGATCGATAGAGCCAGAGCAACACGACCTTCTCTCCACATCACGATAGATAGAGCCCGAGCAACACGACCTGCTCTCTACCATGAACCACCAGAGAGTCAGCGCAACGTCACAGAGCGACTGATGGTCCATCACGGAGAAGCCTGATTCAAAGGAGAGAGAGGGGAGAGAGAGAGCGAGGCACACAGCAGTGCTTGTGGGACATAAACAACAGAGGGTTATAGAGAGGCAGCGGCTTAAATTTAATAATGTTCTCGTCGGCAGGACTGCTAGGCTGAAATTATAAATTGAGACTGAGACCGACCCACCAGCTAACTAATTGAAAGTTAGGGCAAAAAGATGGGTTTTGAGTTTGGATTTAAAGACCTCCACAGAGTCAGACTGTCTGATGTCTATAGGGAGGTTATTCCAGAGGAAAGGGGCTCGATAAGAAAAGGCCCTTTCGCCTGCTGACTTCTTTTTCACTCTGGGGACAGACAGGAGCCCTGTATTCTGAGAGCGGAGAGACCTGGTTGGAGTATAAGATTTAAGTAGCTCAGACAAGTAGAAAGGGGAGTACCCATTTACAATTTTATAGGTCATCAAAAGCACTTTAAAATCTGATCTAACATGGATCGGGAGCCAGTGTAATGAAGCTAAAACTGGTGTAATATGGTCAAATTTTCTAGTTTTAGTTAAGATTCTTGCTGCAGTGTTCTGAACCATTTGAAGGCTTCTGGTACTATAACGAGGCAGACCTGAGAGCAAAACATTACAGTAATCCAGTCTGGAAGATACAAAAGGCGTGGATTAGAATCTCTGCATCGGCCATGAATAAAGAAGACCTGATTTTAGTGATGTTGCATTGGTGAAAGAAAGCGATCTTTGTGATGTCTTTAATGTGCTGATCAAAAGAGAGAGTTGAATCAAACATGACGTCAACCATGACCGTTTCCTAAACTTAACCGCAAGTGGTTGTGTTGCCTAAACCTAACTTATTTTTATGTATTTTGAAAGGACACTATTCAATTCAATTCATTTTATATAGCGTCAAATCATAACAGAAGTTATCTCAAGACGCTACACTATGCATGTAAGGAGCGTATATTGACACGCTGTCCCTAGTCCGTTGAATAGTAATGCAAGACGGTTACCCCGTGCGTCGGTCTCCGATGCCGAGGGGCACTGACCAAGCGGAGGTATTTGACGAGTTGGGAGTGAGAATGTGTTGGTTAAATAGGACGTCATATATGTCGTTTTGGGAGTCATTGGCAAACGACCTCTTCTGTCGTTGAGGTATGAGGACATGTTGTTTCAGTGACTACACTTCAAATGACACTTGAACCCCTTTCAATGCTTCATCTAAAACTATTGTGTTTGGTCCATCTACCACTCAGTTTAGAGGATCAAGAGGATAATCCACTGTATTGTATACAGTAAAACCAGAGTCCGTTATATTATGTAAATGTATTAAGCATTTTTTTTGCTCCACTTGTGGCTGGACAAAAGTAGGTATGGGGATGTCCGTCACTTTTGTCCAGAGAGAGATACTACTAATTAGATTGATGGTGACTTTTGAACTATTAAATTATTTCCTCCCTGAAGTTATGCAATTCATTGGGACATGACCAGAAAAGGTGAGACGGGGTCCCGTCTCCTGGTTTATGCTGGCCCAACTGGCTGGAATAGAGGATTAAATCATTTCCAGCTGGACCTTTTCTACCTGGGCTTGCATTCTCCCGCCTGTCAAAAAACATGCCAGCAAGGCATTTTAGTCCACAAGACGTGCATGCAGCTCAAGATTTGTGTCCACCTATACAGATACCCAATGTAGTAAAAGACCCTGATCCTCTCCAAAACAGACACAGACATGGACAATGGATTCATTGTACTTTTCTATGATTCTATAATGGATGACCATGCAGCCGTTAATGTGCTAAACACGGTCCCTTGCAGCTATATGGACATGGAAAGAATCATCTGGGCTTTAACAGAACCACTTGCTCATCTGTTCTCTGAGTGTTCTCACCCTGCTGAGTTAACTGTTCTATACTGACTGTTGTGTGTCCAGGATCATGCTCACTGTTACATAAGACCTCTGTTCCTGCACGGATGCATTGTTTGTCTGTCATGGAGTTCAGGCAAGGACTCAAAACACATTCACGCACACTCATTTTAGATTCTCGCATTTGTCTTAAAGAACCAGGCAGAGAGAGAAAGTGTGTAGAAAGAGAAAGTGTGTAGAAGTGTATCGTGTTTGTGTATGTACGGAGAGATAACGAGGGTAAATGTGAGTGTGCAGAGAGAGAGAGAGATTGTAGATAGAAGTGAAAGTATGTGTTGGTGTGTATGCAGGGTGAAACAACAACCAGGGCATGTGAAGAGATAGCAACTATAATTCATGGTTACAGTATTGTAGACCACAATATTCCAACCTAAGTGGTTGTGTTGCCTAAACCTAATTTCCTGAGAAAATAGAAGTTTATTTTGAAAGGACACTATACATGTAACGAGCGTATATTGACATGCCGTCCCTGGTTCGTCTAAAACAGGGGTCAGCAACCTTTACTATCAAAAGAGCCATTTTAGGCAAAAAAAAAAAAAGAAATCTGTCTGTAACAAAGCTTATAGTCTAAGTATATAGTATATAAGTCTAATGCAGTGAGGGCCCAAGTGCAAATGTACGACGGAGTATTAGGGTCACATTGAGGGAAAAAACAAATGAGATTTCCAGAATAAAGTCATAATATTAAGAGAAAAAAATTATATTACAAGAATAAAGTCATAACTTTACGAGAAAAAAAGAAAATAACACGTAAAATTACTACTTTATAATATTATGACTTTATTCTCATAATATTATGACTCTATTCTCATTATATTATGACTTTGTTCTCGAAATCTCAGATTTAGATTAGATTTCCTTTATTGTCATTGTACAGGTACAACGAAATTGAGTTTGCAATTTATTTTTTTTCCTCAATGTGGCCCTACTACTCTGTCGTACCGTCGTACCATAGACCTACAACAATGATAAATAAAAATGAAAATGTAAACAAAAAACAGTTATTAATTTCCATTAAAAATCCACAGGGAGCCACTGGAGAGAGGCTAAAGAGGCGCATGTGGCTCCGGAGCCGCAGGTTGCAGACACCTAGTCTCAAAGTAAGTTTCTGATGCCAAGGGCCACTGACCAAGCGGAGGTATTTGACGAGCTGGGAGTCAGAATGTGTTGAATATTCAATTAATATTCGTTAATATATATGATATTTGCCTAAAAAATTAAATTTTTAAAATTCTAAAAATGTGTTTTACCATCACCAAGACCATAGGTTACAATTAACAAAAACAACTGAACGCAATGACCCTGGTACTTTTGAAGCTCCTCGATGCTCGGGAAGTTGCCTGCTTTGCCAAGTTGGTAATCCAGGTTTGTCCCCTACCCCTGCTATACAGCTAAGGGATTACATGGCCCTAAAATCCAGTTTCTTCAGCAGAAATGTACCTGTGTTAATCAGTTTTCTCTTGCTAATAAATACATACCAAAAAAAGAATTTGTACTCTCTTCTTTATTGACTTCACTTGATAACAAATACGGAAAATATGACACCTCATGGCCTGAAGCCTCAGGCTCAGTATAATGCAGTCATACAGTGTCAGATTTACAGGACAGTGAGATGTGCTGCAGCACATGTGCTGTACTCACTACTCTGTTTACTTTCCGACCGAAACACTGATTACACACACACACACACACACACACACACACACACACACACACACACACAGAGAGAAACACACACGCCAACACTGCTATCACCGTCACAAAACACCGCCAACACACCACTACACTACACATGTACATACACGCACACACAGCGCCACTCGACTATCAACAGGAAACATCTTTTGCAGAACAGGAAGTGCTGCTCTCTAATTGGCTGGGTGTGATTCAGTGAGAACTGTGTCTCAGCCAATCAGGGAGCTCTTATTTTAGGGGTAGGTATAAAAGGAGAGAGACTGCTCTGATGATGGTCAGACTGAGGGTGACATGTCTGTGTGTGTGTTCCCAGTTAAATTACTCACAACTTCCCTTTTGTCTTCTTAACACGGAATCACTTTTTAAATATCACATGCAGTCAAAACATTTTAAAGTTATTGTGACAATAAGATGTTTTTCTGTCTCTTTGCTGGCGTCACTGATCTAACTTGCTTTAGCATGAAGGCCTCTAACACAAGCCATCCCCACAGCTCACTTTCATTTGGCTTCATGTTGTAACGTGAGACTGTATATTAGTCAACAGCACAGCAGCACGGTTTATGATCAAACTCCAGACTTACACATGTTGACTGCACGTTTGATCTTCAAGCTTTGAAACGATTCCTCTTGTGAGTGGTTAAAGGGACAAATGCATAAATGTGTGTAGACATTTACATTATTGTAAATGTAGTCACCGAAAGGTTGGAGAAGCCGACTGGTAAGCTTGTAGTAAAACATTGTTTAGGTTGTTTGTCGATTTTACTGATGTTATTATTCCACACAGCGATCTGCAAAATGTCAATTAAAGGCACATTTATGAACTTAATGCGGCAATAGGCAGAATAGTTTTAGCATCATTGGGCAAAAATTCCATAATAACCTTTCAGAATATTGTAATTCAAGTGTTCTGAGAGAAAACTAGACTTCTGCACTTCCTCATGGCTGTGTTTTCAGGCTTTAAATAAATCTAGCCTGTGACGGGAGACTTTGATCAATCACGCGTCATTTCAGGGAGAGAGTGTTCCTATTGGCTGTTCATTCAACGGAGGCAGCTGTCAATCACTTGCAAACTCTGTTCAAACGGTCAAACTAGGCAGCGCTGATCAAATATGAATCAATATTCCGTTACTGTAATGACTATTTCTCTCCTCAAATATTTTCATAAACATCTTGTAGTGTACTGTTTAGCTGTAAAATGAGAAAGTTTGCTTCGGCTGGTGGGCGGTGCTTGGTAATCCTCAACTGATCTCAACATGGCGGTTGGTTCACAAACTTTCTCATTTTACAGCTAAACAGTACACTACAACAAGTTTCTGACAACATTTTATTTGAGAAATAGGCATTAACAGAATATTGAATATTGATTCATATTTGATCAGCGCTGCCTCGTTTGACAGTTTAATCGTAGTTGGCGAGTGATTGACAGCTGCTCATAGGCTCCAGCTCGGCTCTGAATGGTTGTTTTCCTCTGGTCTGTGAAATCTTGCAGTTGCCATTAGGAGCACCGGAGTACACAGAGGAACATGATTTTTTTTTCAGATTCCCTGTTTCATGTACTACTGTCAGGATATAGTGACCGTTTTATAAAAATAACTTTTTTTAATCATATTTACTCCAACCAGCCTACTTCAGATTAATCTTGAATATTTATTTATGATTGGATTTATCATTATTTATTTTCATTTAAAGGTATAATATGTAACATTTCCACATTAAAATGTCTAAAAAATGAGTCTACTTATGTAGTATATACATTTTTTAGTAGTGTACTTACATTATCCAGAATGTTTCCAACAATGTTCAAACCCAGAGAAATCCTCAATTTTATTAATGGTAACGGACCGTTTCATTTTGTCTCCTGTCAATGACGACATATCAACGTTGCCCCTTCTAGTTCCTATTATTTCTGGGGAAACACCAGATGATACGCTAGAGAGCGAGGAAGGAAGCCGGCGATCCAGCTATGTAGCTAGCCGCCCTATTGTTTACAATAGGTCTTTTTAGACACTTGTGATGGAGCACGATTATTCATCGCCGTTTGCTGCAGCCACCAAGCTAATGTGTACTTAACGTTATAACGTTACAACAACATTCAACATGCTTATAAAGTTATTTTTGATTGACCACGGTTCAGAGGGCTGGGCTAACCCACGATGAAATTCTCCACATAACGTTAGCTAACGCTACAGTAACATTAGCCGTATGGACAGTCGACTCATCTAATGGTAAGTTAGCAAATTAATGTTACGTTACGTGCGGCTATTTCATTAGAATGAAATTACATAACGTGAAAAAACAAAATGTGAATAAACTTTTTATAACTTCTATATGATGATATTGTCAGATGGATTTTCATCGGCAATGGTGAAGATGTCAGCTCCCATGATCCACGCTACTTCACGATGTCATATGACAACTCCTTTTGTTATTGTTTTGATTGAGAGCCCCCTCGCGCCAGAAATTACATATTGTGCATTTAAGCCATTATTTCCCTGTTAATGATATTTTGTGGTTAATGTTTGTAAACACACAGCATTCAAATTTGGCCCCTCCTCCATGGCTCAATGAGCCGAGACAGAGAGATTAGCGATGGTTGAGCTAGCTAGAGAGTGAATGAAGAGAGGGAGCGGCAGTAGTGAGAACAAAACAGTGAATTAGAGAAATTAAACGTCATTTCCTGATTGTTTAACGGCGATTACATTCTAAAGCACAAATAAACACACCCCACACCTCCGTATAACCCTGCGGGAAGGTTGCTCGATTTTTTGTGAACGCAACTGAAGCGCACGCTTCATCCTGTCCGCTGTTGCCTGTCTGCTCTGTGTGTGTGTGCCTCGGTCAGACCGACACACCGATAGCAGCACATGACAGAGAGAGGAGAAGGCAAAACACTGAAGCACATAGTGTGTATAATTCTGTTCTGGCTACTATGTGTAATGCTGCTATCGGGGCCGCACTGTGCATGTTTACAAGCCTGAAAAACAAATCAAATAAGTATGTTGTTCATGTCATTCATGTTGTACGTACATTCCTTTTGCTTTAAAGGCTCTGAAAACATATTTTCTCAATCAGCTTCTTACTAAGTTATGTAATATACTCACGATTTAAAACCAAGTTTTCTGAGGCTTCAGTAATTTGATAAAATGACTTCAAAGTGCACCAATACATTTGGTGAACTTCACTGGAAAGCTTCTCTATTTCCCATCTGCCCTGTTGTCATAGAGAAACTATGCACCGCATATGTAGTTTTGAATGTAATCTATGAGTCTATGCAGAAGATATTCATGGAACTGTTCTCCATCAGCTTACATGACACATCTCAGTGTGAGCTGATGAAACCACTGCTTTACTGTGTGTTACTGTATGTGTGTTCAGAGGATTCAACTGACTTTGCACACGCACACACACACATTTACATTCCTCATCCACTTCAGATGAATGTTTCATCAAACCAGCAGATGTAATTTCACTTTAGAGTTGCAGCGTTATCTCTCATGTCTGTGTCTTTATCTTTGTCTCAGCTGATTGAAAACATCCCTGTCTGAGATAAGAAGCTGCTCTGATGAGGTAGAAGAATCTGAGGTGAAAAAGCCAGTGGTGTGTCATACAAGCCTGACTGGGAATTATAGCGTGGTATTGGTCCTAAATGTAACTTCATCTGGAGAGTCACATTAAGGCTTGCCCACACTAAAAGATTTTTCAAATCTTAACAGATTTTGAAAATGTGAGACACCGCACACATTACGACATTTTATGTTAAATTGAAGAGCTTTGTTGTGTGGAGAGCAACGATTTGGCCAAAACAGCACACCACACACTAACAGATTCCATTCATGAACAACAAGAGTCCCCACTAAAAAAAAAACACGAAAATGTCACAAAATTTCTCGTGACCAAACGTGACTTCAGTGTAAACAAACATGGCGGACGATGGGCAGGAAGAATTTGTGATGTGAGTTTTGCCACTACTTTGAACTGAAAATTCATGAAGGATGGATGGATGAAGTCATGGAGACACGTCAAATAAACGCTTGTGTTGTTGCCACAAATTAACAAGTTGGTCCTCCATTTCTGAGCTCCATCTTACTACTTTCTACTTTCATCTATCTACTTTAAGCTTCGCGTTTTGTATTAGCTCATGCATTAGCCGCGGCCGCCATGACGGCGGCAAAGAACGTATATTGCTAAGAAGTGAAAGTCAATTGTTTGTTCCATTGCAACATCAGTGCCCAGCAGCAGAGCTACGCTTCCGCCATTTTGGACTGAAAGCAACTACCGAACGCCAGTAAAACATCCGCCTAAAAAGTGCAATACAAAAGTAAAACAAAATTATTTCTCTTCTATTGTCATATTCTACCGAAATGACCTGTGTTGAACAATACAATTTTATAAATATGATAAGCGTTTTCAGTCCACAATGGTGGCAGTGGAAAATACTGGAGTTTCGTCTCTGCTTCTATACTCTTTGACGGTGGTTATTGTCCTTCCTTTTCCAGTCAGCTTGGTTCTCAATTGGCTAACGTCCTTTCCCACGTGACTGCGTCATCTGCTGTCCTCGGGGTTCCCCACACACAACAGGATATCTGTAAATACTAACGTTTAAAATTTACGATTTTAAATCGCTGCGGCCAGGATTGACTTCCGGGCAGATCGGGGGATGTAAAAAACACTCTTAACATACCTCACACCACAGGAATATCTGGAAAGATAATCTTACTTAGCACTCACAAGATCAACTCTAAACAGTGATGATTTTCAAATCCCATTACTGGAAATCTGTGGTTTCAATATCAGTCATTGATTGAGCGGGAGGTCTCATTGATTTTCAAAGGCAATGTTAGGTGAGGTGACTGACAGTTGGAGCTCTTCAAGGCTTGGATGGAGATGAAACTCTTCTGGTTCATCAATCATCAATACAATATCTGGTTTGTTGATTAAAAAAGTCAAAGTTACAAGCCTCTGGATATAAAAACTGAGAAGAAGTAAACTTTAATTCACGAGGTTCACTTCAGTAACAAACACTTACTGACTAAACACTAAACTGTTGAGCTAACGTCACAGACTACACTTTCAGTTGTTTTAATCAGTTCACTTTCACATCCTGAGTCATTCTATCTGCAAAGACATAATCTTCTGAACTTGCCACAGCTCTGATTCACACCTCTGACTGAATAGGAGTGGAACAATGGTACCCACACACACGCACGCACACACACACACACACACACCTTGCAACTCCATAGCTGCTGAGGTTTCTCACTGTTATTTTTATTATAGTAGTGCCTTTATTTGATGGCTGAATGCTGAATCACATTTTTGCACCAGGTCTCTTGATGTGGCTGCTGGTCTAAGCATATGGTTAGACATGCAGTACAGGCATGCAAACTCATCAGGGGTGAAAAAGATGCGAACCCCCTTAATTTTATTTTTTTTAATCGTGCAATTTGGTGCATTCTGGCCATGATTTTTATCCCTGGCAAAGGCACCAATTTATAAATATATAAAATAAAACTGGTGCATTAGGAGGAGTGTTTCAGTTAGTTCCACCGTGGCTATATGCCGATGTAAATGCCAAATACTTCTGTAATTTTTTTTATCCCGTTCTGCTTTTGCATCTAAAGGCTGCTTGAAAGCAGCGGGGATAAGGAGCTGGGCTCCGGGTTGTTTTTACCTCGTCCCGGTGATCGGCACATCTGGGTTATGCCGTTGAATGTGCTTTACTATGTTTGATGTGTTAACTTTCCATTCACACCTCCTACAACGGTTGATTGATGCCGTCCTCGTATTATACACAAAGCTCCAGCGTTTCATTTGCTCTTGCCATAGTGTGACTGCCATTCTCTTATTGTGCTAACCTCAGCAGTTGTTGCTAGCAGCGTACGGCTAAAAGTTTCCGAGTGGTACTCGTGCTTGTGAATTTTGGTTCCGCATTACGTGCATCAGTCTCTTTTGCGTTAGCGGTAAAAAATAATCAATGAAAAAAATTCATCAGATCTGGGTGAATCATGTAGGTGACCTATTTTGGTGATTCAAAAGGTGACCAGTTTGCATGCCTGGCAGCAGGTGTGCTGTTTTATCTCTCTAAAAATAATGTCAAATCTGAACATCTGATGACTGAAAAGTCTGTTTACACACAGGTTCACCACTCAGAAGAAACACTTTAGAACATGTTGTATTTCAGTGGAAGAATGTAACACGTTGCAGATATAGGGTGGGGAAGCACTGTGACATGTTGGGGCCCAAAATGACTATAGACTGTATAAAATACGAACGTAGTCTCCGTGATGTCACCCATAGGTTTCTGAAGAGCAAAGTGGGAGCTCCGGCCGTCACCATTTTGGCAGTGACGACTCCAGTTAATCCAAAAATGGGCAAAGAGGTGGGGGTGGATGGAGCTGAGGCGGGCCGAATCAAGCCTAGTTGCTTAAACACGCCCACCTAGCTTGAAGCTACCAAGCTAGCTAAGGCTAACAAGCTACGCTAAGATGCTAGGCAATATCATGGAAGAGAAACAGGCTACATGATACTCTTTTGTAGCCGGCTAACGTTAACCCTGTGGTCTTGTTGATCCCGGTTGCTGGTTGGTACCGGTGTTAACATATAAATAAAATAATACTGACGTTAGAATATCACTCACCGAAAAAACTTTAGCACAGACTTCTTCAATAAATCAATTTAGCTTTATTTGTCACACGAAATTGTAGAAGATAACGGTACAACTCCAGTGAGATGCAACGCCGTTAGCTTCTTCAATTTATAATAAATAACTTACCATTAGATGAGTTGACTGCCTATACAGCTAATGTTACTGTAACTTCAGCTAACGTTATGTGGCGAAACTTCATCTTTGCGCTGTGAACACAATCATACTAAAAATAACAACAAGTTGAACGTTGCTATAACGTTATGAAGTTACCGTACATTGGCCAGCAGGATGCCCCGGCGTAACAGCTAACGGCTGTTACGGTCCAACTGTCACTTAAAGCGGCAGTAGGCAACATTTTTTTGGCATAATTTGGCAAACATTCCATAATAACCTTTCAGCATATTGTAATTCAAGTGTTCTGAGAGATAACCAGACTTCTGCTCCTCCTCATGTCTCTGTTTTCAGGCTTTAGAAAAATCTAGCCCGTGACGGCAGATTTTGACTAATCACAGGTCATTTCAGAGAGAGAGCGTTCCTATTGGCTGTGCTCCGGTCATGTGTCCACAACTTGGCTTCCTTAAACAGATTTTACAATGGCGGCCGCGTCAGAAACTTTCTCATTTTACAGCTAAACAGTACACTACAAGATGATTCTGAAAACATTTGATGAGAGAAATAGGCATTACAGTAACAGAATATTGATTCATATTTGATCAGCGCTGCCTAGTTTGACCGTTTGGTCGGAGTTCGCGAGTGATTGACAGCCGGCTCTCATAGACGGCAGCTGGACAGCGGACCTTGTTTTCCTCCGGTAATTGAAATCCTTCAGATGCCGTTAGGAGAACCGGAGGACACAGTAGGACACAGAGGAACAGGATTTTTTTCAGGTTACCTGTTTCATGTACTACTGTCACGATATACCGGCCGTTTTCTAAAAATAACTTTTTTAAATCATATTTGCACTAATCTCGCATGCTGCAGCTTTAAAGCAGCCACGCCCTTACTTATGCATAACTTAAAACCTTAATATAATTTAAAAGGGTGAGTTATATAAAAATCTGTTTAATAAAGCGTTTTTTTTTTACCAGGCTGTAAACATATTTATTTCTGCTGTAAAGTTGGACATTTTAACATGGGGGTCTTCGGGGATTGACTCCCTTTTGGAGCCAGTCTTAAGTGGCCATTCGATGAACTTCAGTTTTTGTCACTTCCCGCGTTGGCTTCATTCTTGCTTGCCTTGCTTGAAAGTGACCCACAGCCAACTACTGTGTTTCTGTTTGCTTTCTTTTTGTTTCTTAACCTATTCGTGCCCTCAGCAAATACTATACAGGACTTGTGTAATGCTGTTCCATAGAGACATGGATCCAATCTGTTGATCATATACTGTATATCTTACATTAGCCTCACATGCTTTTTCCACACATCCCCTTTTTCTTCACATGTATGTGCATGTGTTTTTCTCTTTACTTTTGAATGTGTGTGTGTGTGCGTTTTTGTGTGTGGTCGTCTAATGCTGGCTGGCCTGATGTAATCTAACAATACAATGAGAGCTGATGGGATGGGATGGCATCCAGCCATGCTTGGCTCGGTTTCAGGAGTGTTAAAAGCTGCAGGCGTCACAGTGGAGCGTTGCTCCGTGCACATCTCTCATCAGCCAAGCCCACTGTGATTACTCGTCTGCTGCCAGTGGCTGATGCTCCCAAATCACTGCAGGTCCCAGGCTAACACAATTATAGAAGGGGGGAAATCCAGAAACTCTGGTGCCAGCTGTGTGTGTGTGTTTGTGTGTGTGTGTGTACACTTTATGTGTCAGAGTGTGTGTGTGAGGTCATTTTATTACATGCTTTCAGTGCCAGCCTGCTTCCCCTCTCTGCCATCCAAGTCCTAAGTTAGAAAAGCACCTCTGGGTGCTGCCAGGGATACATTAACAGAGTTGCAGAGAGCTGTGACGCACTTGTGATGAAAGCTTAAAACACACACACACACACCACTGCAGAGAGGCTCTCACTATGACCACAGTCAAGTAGGTTGCCAAGTAAAGTCAAACAATCACAGTGTGCATGTGCGTAGTTGTTGTTTGCATCCCAAGAAAGTAATTAAGCTTTTTCCCTGAAGAGGTAGACAAGGAGGAGGAAGAGGAGCGATAAAGAGGATAGGACAGGAGAAGAGGAAGTAAAAGGAGAGGAGGAAGTCTCTCCGAGCCAACACAAAGATAAAACTATCCATTGGGAGTGTGATAAACCGTGTTTAAAAGAGGGGCTCAGTCTTGGCTTAGGCCTAATTAGCGTAATTAGTCAGTGTTTAATTTATTGAGTGTGTTCAGGCATGGAGTGTTTTGCTTTGTCCTCTTGGTTTGGGTTTTGTTTTCACAGATGACTGATGGCTTATGGGTGGAGACCTATGCAGGATTTTTTTTTTCCATGTTTGTCACAGCCTGGACCAAGGCTGTTCTCTGTCTAAAAATGAGCTGGTGTTTGGAAAATGGAATTCTCTGTGGGAGTTCCCTCTCTTTCACATGCCTTTATCTCCTATCCTTGTTTTTTCAAATATCAGGAAATGCTCTCAAATGTGAGTTATTAAAGGATCTTATTTTTCTAGTTTTAACCAGGGTCTGAAATAAACTTTTTTCACTGCCTGTCACTGTGGCAGGCAAGAATTTTTTTTTGTCTGCCACTCAGAAATTTTATCTGCCACTTCTGAAATCTCTGCGCCAAATGACGGAATAACATTTTAGATCTGATGTCATTCAATGTTCGATATATTTTACATAAAAAACATTATATACACGGTAAATTATAGTGTTCGAATTACACCGTGGAGGGAGTGTACTGTACACAGTACTGTACTGTACTTTGTTATTGTCATCTATAGTGGTTATTTTCATAAAAACACACAATTCAAATGATTATGATTATTTAAATATTTGCTTTGATTAAAAAAAATCTTTGCAAGCTGCTTAGAGCTAGTGTTATGAAGTTAAACAGCTCATAATTCTCTCTCTGATATCTATTTTATATTGATGTGAAAACATCTCCTTCAAACAAATGGATTTATACAAGTTTCTCGGCAAAAACTTAATTTTACGATTACATTTGAACACATCATGATAACGTTGTAATTTACCTTCACCCAATAGTCCTTTTTCCTGAGCAGACTGTGAACGCCTCATAACAATAACTCAATGGCACCTCCGTTAACGTTAGCTTCGTTATTTAACCAGTCAGGACTGTACTGCCCACCGGCTGCTAACAGCTAACGTTACTAACTCTCCTCCTGCTGATTTAAACGCAGGTTTGTTGTTCACAGTGACGCATTATCAGGAAAAAGTAGGGTGCACCCCTCAGGTTTAATAGCGCCACGTTGTTGAGCGCTTTTTTTTCCTCTCCACCGTGTCTCCGGTCCCAAACAAACTGACACATGATACAGCCAGTGTATGCGTCACTGTGCAGCGTAACTGTCGGAGCATCAGTAAGAGGAGTTGATAGCCACGGAGGCATGAGATGCCAAGGAATCGGACAACTACGGTTCTCTATTCCCATCACTAGTGTTTTCCCTGCCTGCCAAAGTGGCGGATGTCCTGATGATTTCACCCGTTACTGCCAACAATTTACCCGCATTTGGCCTGTGGCGGGTGCTAATTTCAGACCCTGGTTTTGCCCATAATTTATAGCAGTAATTATGACATTGTAGTCATCCAGTTAACAGCTAGGATGAAGATCACTATAAAGAAGTATGATAGGTAAAGAACCCCCCAGGTTTCAAGCAAAAGTCAGGTCTTGAATTTAGCTGGCACTCATGGCTTCAGAGTACCACTGCTATTGATTTTCGGCCACATGAGTACCCGCACTTCCTGTTGCGTTCAACCACCTCTTAGTGAAGTTGGTACACATACTGTATGTCTGTAAGTTAAAATGAAAACTGTAGAAAAATGTCCTTATTGAAATGAACTTAGTGCCAAAAGAGAAGACTAGATAATTGAATATATAAGGATAATTGATATATAAGGAAACTTCAAAGAGCTCCAGTTGTGTATTACATTCATGTAGCAGACGCTGACCACAACAACTTGCAATAAGGGGTCGTTCACATGCCACGTTTTTTGTGCACTCAAATCTATTGTTGTCAATGTAGACACGCTCAAACGCGAGTTCCCAAGCGCCTATTTTTCAGGGTGCTACGGCTGCACTCTGAGATAAAAATAGTTCAACTTTTGGAACACTGCAGCGCGCACCGCATGTTATGTGACAAGGAATAACCAATCACAGCGGGCAGATATCTTTTCTTTCTTCTGTAAGTATCAGTCTACGGTAAATACATGGAGGAGAAATTAATCATTTTAGTGTAGGACTACTAAGAGCTTTACATCTGTCCCACTGACGATTTTACTTGCTTCCACCTTTTTCGTCTTGAGGACGTCACAACATCCGGTTGAAAGGTCAGCCAACTTGACACAGAGAAATCAAGCAGTATAGCTTTACGGTGCTGGAAATGTATGTATATTTGATTTGACTTTGTTTAGTTTAGTCAGTGAGGCTTTTACTGCTAAAGTACCCCAACTTCATCATCGTCATCGCAGCATGCAGCTTTTGGATGCTTATTAAGGGCAGGTACGAGTGCAACCTCCGTGCAACCTCCGTAGCACCTTGGATAAAAGGATGAAAGCTGGCGTATTCCATGTATTTTAGATGAACGGCCACTTAGTCTGACGGGCTCATAGCAGCATAAAACCCAACTGATCATCTGACTGCTTGTGTTCGTTGACCTGTTGGACTTTGATGTAGAGATTTTACTGTGCTCCCCAATTAATACCCAAGATGTGATAGAGCAGGATCATCATTTTGGAGTAATTGACCGATCCTGAGTCCCGCCCCACCCAGTTACTGTTGCTAGGTCGGACAAGCTTTACTAAGAGAAACATGGCAAAGCCGACTGTGCAGTTCATGGATGTTCCGCTTAGTGAGTATGTAGTTTCTGGAGGTCACTCAGGCAATATAGCTTGAAGAAGCCAACTGCAAGGACTTGGAATTTTCCAGTTGGGATGTTTGACGTTGTGTTTATCCAAATAAATAACACCAAAAGTTACTTCAGGGCACAGCTGCGCTGTGTAGCACGTAGCCTTAGATAATATAAACACAGGAATGTTAGCCTTCATCTTTTCTGGCTCACAATAATTTATGTCATCTTAAAAAATATGTCAGCAATGAACCTATCTGTCCCTTTCCAAATCTCTTCAATGTCATGTCTTGTCATGTTTTGCTTCTCTCAATAGTGTTACAGCAATGAGTCCTAAAACCCCCAAATGAGTTAGCATTTTAGCACTTGGGGTTCCCTCGCCTGGAAGTCAATGGGTCTTTTGAATGGGTTTTAGTTAGATGGCTGTAATAAGGTCTGTGGTTAACACAAGCTGAAGAGATTTTAACATTTTGTTCTACGACATAAAATACAGTAATAAATACCCCACTGGTGAATTCTGAAGCCTTTATGTGTCTTAAAAAAGACGGTTGCTAACAAGCGGCTAAATGAGACTATACACGTCATCACGCCGACTCGTCCTCCTTTACATCCTCGTGTGTACTCGCGCTCATGCGACTCATAGTTCGTCTATAGCCTAATGTTAGTTTTTACTCCTGCCGATTGCATTTACTCTTCAAAAATCATAAAGCGGTGTTCATTTGGGGAGATTATCTTGCTGAACAAAACGTGTGAGTATCATAAAAGTGTGTTTGCCACCAATTTTATTTTCTGCAATAATCCAAAACCCAATGAAAAAATCCCATTGGGAACCAGGGCGATGCTAACTTCCTGATTGGCCTAAAAAAATATGTCATCCCTGGAGCACTCTATTAGTGACTGCTATAATACAACAGCATTCAGCCTACTGTATGTCCACCAGCTTTTACACAAGCTAATACATGTTCTTGGTTTCTGCTAGAAAGTCAAATCTGGGTTTTAAATAGCTTTCTTCAGCCGTGGGGAGCATGCAGCATTAGGCCTACAATGTTTTAACTCCTTCAGTGTAGTTCCCAGTGGTTTATAATTGAAGCTTTTCCATGACTCCTCACACAAAAAAAACACCTTTCTCGATCATAGTTTGGATTTGAGTGGGTGAGTGACCCTGAAATACACGCACTTCCCTCTTCAGCCTCCTATTTTCAGTTTTTTGAGCGTGGAAGAAACGCAAAAGATAACTTGGAGTTTAGAGGTCCTTAAGAAAACACATATGCTCACATACTATGTAGTCCATGCAGTACTCCTAATATGGACCCACATCCTGGTATTTCAATCATGTTTTTGGCTCAAATCTTGCAAACCTGTTCTGTTTAAATCTCAGTTATGTGGGCACACAGGGAGATGTTATTGTATGGCAGGGGACCAGCAGGGAGCTGCAGCATGTGTGTCAGCTGAGTGGAAAGCAGCGCAGATTAACAGGTGTCTGTGTGACGCTTTATAGAGCTCCACCTGGCCAGCAGGAATTTTAACATCATTTTAACAGTCATCCTTACCGACCTACCTGTGGTCCTAACACATAACACTCACTGCAGTCCCACAGCACAGTGTGTGTGTGTCTGTTACACCATCACAATGACATTTTTGCAAAGTGAGGTCATTTTCCTCCAGTTGCTGATTAAGTTTTAAGTTATAAGGTTCTGTTTTTTATTTTGATAGTTTTGGCCAACATTTCAGGTTCATTGGGATAACATGTTATTCGCTAATTTTATTCATAAAAATAACCATTTTCTGTTGTGTAAGAAGTTATGGATGTAGTCATGGCCACAGTAACCAACCCTCTGTATGTATTATACACTATCTGTGTCTATATAACCTCTTCTGTTGATGCATGGACTTTAGTTTTTACTCTGTACCATTTGTAATGTTTTCTTTTGTATTTTATTGTATGTATGAAATTGGCGTGTAACTTTGCTGCCTTCTTGGCCGGGTCATCATCGCAAAAGAGATTTAATCTCAATTGGTTTTTATCTGTTTAAATAAAGGTTTAAGGGCGTTTTTTTTTTATCATTCTCTAGCTTCCCAGTGGTGTTCCTTATGTATTCAAATCTGAACATTCACATTCCCATGTGACCTGATGTAGGTTTCTGCATGATAATGCTGCTACATATACAGTATCCTTATAGTCAGTGTATTAACGTCACATACAGTAACTTAGACGGCGGTCAGCATGCTCCCACATTGGAGAGGCAGACAGCAGTACCGGCATGGAAGCTAAGCAATGTAATGAAGTGGATTCCACTTTAGATTGGATCCGAAGTCACACAATAACACAAACTAACTGATTGATGTAGCGGTAGACCAGCAACTTCTGTGTTCTGCGAGGTAAAATGACTGTTTTTGTGAATGGAGTCTGGTGGCTTTGAAAATCATATCAGAGTTTCTATTGATCCAAAGCTAACGTGGATGGGAGTAATGGACACAATATGCTTGTTTTATTGGAGCAAATTTTAATGATACGGCACAATTTTATAATTTATAGCAAATGATTTCGCGGACCCCCTGGCAGAGTGCCACGGACCCCTGCTTGAGAATCACTGATTTAAGGTACTTAATATCTAAAATTCCCTCTATGTTTTAATGATTTATTGTGCAATCATACAGTACGTATGCTCATGTAGATATCTATAGTGGAAATGATGGTTAAACCTTTCATTACTTTTCCCATAGTGTGTAAAGATGTACTGTCTGTTCACAACCTCGTGGAAGTAACTCCATTAAAGAATTACACACAGAGGTCTGCCAGCTCTTCTAGCAACAATCCTCCCTCCCTACCAGCAGCCCTGACCCCGTCTAAGCTCTACCACAGGCAGGATGCCATGGTGTGTCTGCAGGAGTGTGCAGAGGTAATGACACTCAATAAAACAGCTTTTGTGCCCAGCTCCTTGTGTGTGAGTGTGTGTGTGGGGGGGGACGGCGTGGGAGGGGAATACTCTTTGGTATGTTCCAGGAGGCTTTATATGGCACCTGTTGGAGTAGCAGGAGGTGGGAGGTGAGGAAAGAACATAAAAGAGAGGGAGATGGGAGGAGGGCACCTTTGGGCTCCATGTGGAGCATCTTACACAGTAACACAGCGTAAACAGTAGATTTGTGTACAAAAACAAAGTGTGTTTCTGATACAACAAAATGCACTGTCCAATGACAGACCTGTCTGTATTTGATTATGAGTGCATTTTGTATTTGCATGCTGCCTCTTTTACTGTCAAGCCAGTTGATGTAGATTTGTTGCACCCAGCCTTATGATGCATAAGGAGAGTTTGGCTGGTCTTTCAAATGGAAATAACTTCAATAAAGCCTCAGTCATAATTCTTGTTTGTCACATAAGCTGTAAGCTGTATACTGGTGTAGTAGGGCCATTGTAGGTAACAACAAATAATTACAGAGCCGGGGGAGGGGGGTAATAGTCCCAGAGAAAACTGAATTTCCAAGTTTAAAGTTGTAAATTTACAAGAAAAAAAAGTGGATATTCTCTGAGATTGACGTGGTAAATTCACGAGAAAAAGCTCTTTGCAAGATTATAAAGTCAGAAAATTACGAGAAAAAAACTCTGAAAAACAGTGGAGTGCAAAACTGTGGTAATGAAAAAGAGTTTTTCTCGGAATATTACCCCCCTCCCACGGCTCCATAATATAGTTTTTTTTGCCTACAATAGCCCTAATAGAGAGGCGAGGTCCCTCCCCTTATGGTGGACCACCAGAAAAATTATGAACGGTAGTCAATGGAGAGAGACAAATATTTTTTTGATCCCGTTTGAGTTGTGCCATGAATCACACGATGTTTGTCAATTTAGACTGTGAAAATACATAATTAGAAAGACTACACACCCAAAAGTTGCATATCTCTCTCTCGCTGAAGCTACGATGTCTGTATGTTTCCTACTGGGATGAACTCACACCAGCCACGGGTCTGATCGTTCTTTCTCTTCCCGGCTGATAAAAAGACCAGGAGTCACTGGATAAAACACATCAGGTCAGATAACATTTTATTTGTGCGTGGAACATAGCTAAGTTAGCTAGCTAGCTGGTGTTGGTGACGTATATTGTGCAAGACAAGAGATGTAGTTCACTGAGCAGTTTCACACAAAACTAAACGATACTACGACAAACTGCGACTTTCTTGACTTGCAAAATTATCTTTTAAATTGACAAACATCATGTGTGTGATTCATGGCGCAATTCAAACGGGATCAAAAACATATTTGTCTCTCGCCGTTATATTTTTTCCAAAATAAGGTCCCATGGGGTCCACCAGAAGGGGCGGGACTTCGCCTCTCTATACACTGTTGTAACTGTATGCTTCTTTGATGGATTATGTTGCTTTGTGAAGCTCTCAGTATAAAGTTCAATCAGGACACACACACTCCCCTCAGCACACCTGAATCATCTTCTGATCCCTTTTCCAAAAACGTGACCCTCTGTTGTGTTTCAAACCTTTCTGACAAACTTCCCTGTCATTGCAGTTTGTTACTGCTCCACCCTTCCCCCCCCCCCCCGGGGGGTCTCCAGAGCCCAGGAACTTTACAAAGTGCTAGACAGCTGTTCTGGCTGTTGGACAACCTCGCCGATCCAACACAATCGGTGAAATTATTTTTTGCCGTCCTTCTCATTGACAGGTCTAATCAGTAGTGGAGCGGATACAAGTATACATAACTTTGAGGCTTGTGCATGTGCGCCGATATTTATAAAACAGAACTAGGTTTACATGCAGCTTTATAAATCTGACGAATACAATGTGTATTCATGTGTCTGTTTGTGTGTACGCAGAGTTTCAGTTGTGAATCTACACAGTTTTTTGATGCATCTGACCCCTGCTGTCTGTTGATGTCACCCCAAGGCAAGCGTGGATCCAGGCATCAGTGGCTGAGGACCTGACCTTGTTTATCTGTTCAGTCTCTCTCTGAGCTCCCAGGCAGATTTTATGAAGAGCAGCATATGAGTCCATTTTCATGCTTGAGTATTTTTGGGTAACAGTTGCATTCCTGCACCTTTGGGTCAGTGGAAACACATGATCAACACAAAGAGGTTTAAAGAAACGCCCCATTTGTGTTGCTGATCAGTCGCTACAGGTCGTCATCTGCACGCTTTTAACACACAATGTGTGTTAGAACCATTGGTAACACTTTATTTGAAGGGGTGTGCGTAAGACTAACATGACATCTGCGTCATTCGGTCAGTTTTCTGTCATTTTTAAAGCACATTGCATTGTTTGAGATGCCTTTGTTATGACAACTTGATTGGGGATGCTGTTTTTGGGGTTTTTTTTACGGATCAAGTAATCATATAATGCAACTGACTCCAGGGGGATTCCTTGAACTGGGAAGAAGTCTATTTTGGAAACAGTGTAACAGCATGTGGCATGACTGGTTGCATAGACAATGCATGTGTGCACTGCAACGCACACCAACACCCATGTGTTGATTACTACATTATTATTTTTAGCTCTCTACACAACAACACAGACACAGGTCGGTTCTTTGAAACGGGTGTTTATTGCTTGGTCACGTCTTTTCTCTGATGCTTCCACACCTTAGTCCCACCGTGAGAACTGAATGAACATAATACAAGATATATCAACAAAATACACATTACATAGCGTGAAAACACAAGAAAATACGAAATTGGCACGAACATGAAACATTTTACAGGTAGAACAAAGAACTTTGTTGGCCGCTTGTCATGAAAAAAGGTTCTTATGTCCATGAAAGTCCTTCGAAAGTCTCTTTGACTGTCTGCTTTGGCTTCAGACGTTGATGATTATAACTTTGAACACATTACAAAGCTCCGTGAGAGATGTCCGCTCCTTCACTCACGTTGGATCGTATACAGTGCCTCAACAAATTCCGTAGTAACGGTACTACACAGAGAACATCAGTTCAAATCACAACGGACTAATGTACTATTGGCTACAACCCTGTTACATATTTCTGTACTGCTTGAGACAAATCATTCATCAATCTTTACATCAAATTAATTATTTATTTATTTATTTATGAACTTATGGAATCAATTACCAATTATATATCATGAACATAATGCAACAGCACTTACATTATTATTAATGTTATTAATTATTATGGTGCACCCTATCTCTAAGGCTGAGCCCAGTCTCCATTCGAAGGAAGCTCATTTCGGATCTCATCCTTTCGGTCACTACCCAAAGCTCATGACCATGGGTGAGGGTTGGAACGTAGATGGACCGGTAAATCGAGTGCTTGGCATTCCAGCTCAGCTCCCTTTTCACCACAACGGTCCGGTACAGCGCCCGCTAAACCACCTGTCCATCTCCCACTCCCTGCCCATACCCTCACTCGTGAACAAGACCCCTCGCTTGGGGCAGTGACTCACTCCCAACTCGGTGGGCAGAGGGGAGAATTATTCGGTTTTCTTCCCTGAGAATTAAAGGTCAAATTAAAGTGCAGCGTACTTATCACTTTTCATTCTTTTAAAGTCACCAGAATGCAGGAAACGTCTCTGAAACTAAAATTTGTATAGGGGGAGGACCCCCCAGACCCCCCGCTTTGGTTTTGAAATCCTCCCTATTTTTAAGGTCTCAAGGTTGGCAAGTATGCGCCCCAGTTCATGCTGAAAGTCCCGGTCTGATGGAGCCAACAGAACCACATCATCTGCAAAGAACAGAGACATAAATAGCAGCAGAGATATTATCTATTTTATGTAATATATGGGCATTTATAAACATTCACAAATGAATTTCATGCTTCAGAGATGGAAGCTGCAAAAATAGACCCAGTGCGTAAAGATACCAGCAACCGTCACATATACTCATCTAAGAGCACACTTAAGCCTATAGGCTATAACGTATAGAGCGCTTCTGAAACCGGCCACAGGTTTCCTTCTCACTTTCTACTGAGCAGGGTGTTAGACAGGAACACATCACTTGATGAATCAGCACCTCTGATAAGAAGTCACAGTGTATTTTTTGTAACTGTGACTGAATTCTTTGACTGTAACACAGTAGGACATTCTAGCTGGATTCTGAATCAAACAAACTCAGCACTGAGCGCTGCTGCCATTTTCACTAATCACCCAGTCCAAAAACGCAGAGTGTAGGAAGTGATGTTATCTTGCCCTTAGTTGTACCAGAGAACTCTGTGCCATGGTAACCAAAGCCTGAACCACCGAGAGGACAGTGTGTGTTTACTGTAATTTAAATTCTGCTTTGCTTTAGCCTGCAGTGCCCTCATTCAAGATCACTCAGATGTCACGTGGCATTTTGCAGATGTGAACCAGTTATGCATTTTTTAACAAAACTAGAACAAATGCTCTTTATTCCAAATGTAGGGCAACCATATTTTGTCACACCTGCTTTCTGAGAGTGCTGACTTAAATGGACTACATACTGACATTTAAAGGGACTATTTGTAACTTTTCACTCGCATAAATCCTAACGGGTCGGATTCCCATGCTCGCTCGCGTGTGGGTACGCGAGCGCGCAGCAGCTATGCTCCTGCTGCCTGCTGCCTGCACACAGCGCTCGGCTCGCTCCAACTCCACGTGAATGCGCGCACACTACACACTGCAGAGAGTTAGTTTAGCTCTGAGAATATCTAGTGAATAGTGGACGTTTTTGCAGAAATAAATGCTGCCGCTCCTCCAGACCAACAGAGGTTTCCCGTGTCTTGTGAAGTGACGGGGCTCCGCAGCGAGTTACGTTATCGTCCCGACCGGGTGTCGCTGTCTCCCCCCCCCCCCCCCCGACCGGGTGTCGCGCTCCCCCCCCCCGACCGGGTGTCGGTCTCCCCCCCCCCGACCGGGTGTCGGTGTCGGTGTCTCCCCCCTCCCCCCCCCCCCCGTTCCCTCCGCGGTCAGCGGGCTGAACAGGAAAAGCCAGCACTAGAATCAGCATTGATCCATGGAGAGACCTTCGTCTGGTCAGCTAACATTACTGCCAAGCAGGTGAAATATAGAGTGATATTGTGTGTTAGCTGACGTGTGTCGCCTCACTGTTTAGACCGGTGCTCGTTCATGTCAATGTATGCGCGAGCACAAGCGCCAGCGCGAGCAACAGGATGCTGACTTTCGTTGACATTGCGGCCACAGGTGTCGCTGTGAACAAGCAATTTCTGATTCTTACATATAGCCTCTTTAACAGAAACATTTAATTTTTATTTTCCAAGTTTTGCAGTACAACTTTTTACATGTCCTCTGAGAATTCTTTAGTGGGAATGTGAATGTGTACTTCCCCTTTTAGTGATAAACAACAGCTGCCCAGTTTTATCTTCATCATAGCATCTTTATCTGCAGATTTGTGCTCCAGATGTGTGCTATCTGTCTACCACCTATCACAGCAGTGCACAGGTTCATGTCCCCATTACTAAACCGCCGGGTGACTTCGATGCGAATGCACAGCACTGTGGCAGGTGTGGCCTACCATTGTGGTCAGATGCAGCTGGGGCTGTAACATACTCTTACACACACATACACATACACACATATATATGCACAATACACAAATACACACATGCTGACATCCTTTAATCTAAGCAGTAAAGTTGCTTTGCCGATTGTCACGTTTAAGAACCTCTTGTAAATCACACAATCTCTGGTCCCTGTTGTGTTTCCTTCATCAGCTGTCAATCACTCGTGAACTCCGACCAAACGGTCAAACTAGGCAGCGCTGATCAAATATGAATCAATATTCTGTTACTGTAATGCCTATTTCTCGCCTCAGATGTTTTCAGAATCATCTTGTAGTGTACTGTTTAGCTGTAGAATGAGAAAGTTTGTATTGTCCGTGATATTTTTTCAATGGAAAAACTGACGTACCAACTAAAAATGAAAAGCAATATCTTTGACAAGAACTGGGAAAAATGGGACATCTACATGGAACATGAAACATGATGCATGTGTTGTTAGAGAATATATACATGCTTAACTGCCCCTGACAACTGTTGTTAAATGTATGTTAAATGATGTACTGTTCGCTGAATTTGTCAATTGTTATATTGTTTGTTGTATTCTGTATAGATGCTCATGATGCTCAACCCAGAACTGAAAATGCAAAATAAACATCAAAGTTTAAAAAAAAAAATGACAAAGTTTGTGACCCGGCCTCCATGTTGAGATCAGTTGAGGAAATACCAAGCATCGCCCACCAGCAGGAGCAAGTCTCCTGTCACAGGCTAGATTTTCTAAAGCCTGAAAACAGAGTCATGAGGAGGTGCAGAAGTCTAGTTTTCTCTCAGAACACTTGAATTACAATATGCTGAAAGGTTATTATGGAATTTTTGCCCAATGATGCCAAAAACATTCTGCCTACCATCGCTTTAAGCCTTCAAACTTTAATGTCTCATTGTTAACTGAAGCAGTATGCCCCAACCAACGCAGCCCCTTGCCTTTCTAAATGTTTCATTTACAAGCACCTTGGACGGAGAGTAACATAGTCACTCTCTTGAAACTGCTTTACGTTAATATGCAACTGAAATATGTTGTGGAAAAAATAATCGTCTTTGGTGTTTAGCCTATATTGGTGCTTCGAGGCGATGAGGTCAGCATCTCTGTTTTGACCCCCCCCCCAAAAAAAGAGTCCCCAAGCCCTTTCCACATACTTTAAGCATGAACACTCCAAAACTCCCAAAAAGTTAAGTTTGTCAAAATATTAAATACATCGTTCAACATTTTATGTCATTTGTCAGTAAATATAGGTATTTGTATACGATCACACATGAATTTCGTCTTTAAAGGTGCTGAATAGGAAATTCAGAACATATCTATTGCCCAGAGATAGGCGGTGCCAAACTTCCGTTACGTTACAATATGTTATGTTACGAGACGATACGATACTTTTTGTTACAATTTTACCGATACTGATACTGATCATTTCGTAAATTAAATGTGATTTTTCAAAACCATAGTCCATTCCACAGTCATGGGACACGGGCCAGCTAAAAAGTAATCAATACCAAATGAGTAGCTTTTGAGTATCAACACCACAGTATCGATCCGCCCATCCCTTGCCTCCACACAGCTCTCAACATGGCGGGGTGGGCGCTACACTTCCATGACATACGCCGTGGGTCTGGACGGCGTTATCATATTGTCTCTGGCAGCCACGACCTACCGAAATGTGTCCACGTCTAGTGGGCAATGGGGATGAGCCTGATACTAATATGGCCAGTATAATGGCAACATGTCCAGGGTGTTTCTCTGCCTTATACCTACTGTTTCAGCTTCAGTCCCCCATGACCCTGACAATGAATAACTCTAAAGCCCTTGTCTGCTTTGTAGTGTTGAAGGAAAATGTTGGGTTGTAATGTGGCTTTAAAATAAACACACACCAATCACAAGGTTATTGAACATAGTTGTTTCTGTTCAGTACACTATTCATATACAGTACGCTGGCGAATGAACACCAAGCGGCAACCTCCGGTGCTGAGAAATGAACGCCTAAGTACCAAAAACTGCAGTTCATCAAATGACCACTTAAGACTGGCTCCAAAAGGGAGTCAATCCCAATAGACCCCAATGTTAAAATGCCTAACTTTGCAGCAGAAATAAACATGTTTACAGCCTGGTAGAAAAAAGGGTTTTGGTCTCTAGCCTATAGCAAATTTTCCGGTTCATGACAACTGTACGAGGGATGAAATTGTATATAACTCAACAGTTTAAATGACCAATATGTAATATATTTACTGTAATAAATCATAAAATGACCATGATATGTCATCAGGAATTAAGGAAACATGGTGAATTGAAATACTGGCTTCTCCAACAACAATGCTACAGCCAGTATGTTCTCCTTTGAAATTTCCATTCCAGTCCGGAACGTCTGTTTTTGTTTTGTCCGGTGTAATCCCGTCCACTGACCATTTCAACACCTCGTTGCCACATATGAAACAAATTGGTGCGCAAACACAGCCTTCTGCAGCCGTGGAAGCAAGCTAACGAACTGGATCAACAGAGACATAACGTTAACGTTAGATTCTACCCGACCTGAAAAGCCTCGGCACATCTCTCTGTGGTCCGTGTGCAGCTGGTTATCAAGGCAGCGAGTATTTGAGACACAGAGCTGGTTGAAGTGATTCTGACTACTGTTGGTGGTCAGAGGCTAATGTGGTCCTGTCTAGAAGGTAACCCTCAAATTGCGAAAATGTTCACTAACTGCTATCAGTCACACCGGAGGAGCGGACGGGCCACGGCTCCAATGTTTTGAATTTGGATTGCTGTTCCTCATTTTAAACGCTAGCTGTCAGTGCTACATATTGTTCCTTTAAATTATCTTAAGGCTTAAAGTTAATAATTGAGCTTCACAAAGGCTCTTCCGAAACCTGCGGGTGAGGTCAAGGAAACTATGTCCATATTTTATACAGGCTATGATGAAAATATGACTCCATACCACTCAATGACCAGTTGCCTAAGTGTTAGCTTCACACCCTGGTATGTTTACAAGAGTGTTCATTTCATTAAAAGCACATGGAGCATAAATAAAACCCTAAACTTTCCCTTGCCTTGCACTTTTTCATGAAATCCAAGCATTCCTTGGTGGAACTGTAAAAGCTGTGAAAAGATGGACAGTCTGGCTTTGCGCAACATCCTGAGGTTTGGTCAACTGCTGCCTTCTCAGAATTCTATCAGAAGCTGTCACGGAGGGGAAATACACATATTACTGCACTAAATCACACTACTTTGACCACATAGGGAGTATAACGCACACACGCAGAGGGAGTGACCCAATGTTGTCCACCAGGGAGAATGAGCTAAGTCCCAGCTGTGTGTGTATGATGATAAAATTGCGATTGCACTGACCTAAGTGAGAGCGTCAAACTGAAATGATGTAACACAGCACACGAGGAGAGCAAGAGATAGACAGAGCCAGGCAACACAAAGTGTGGGAAAGAAGGAAGAGGAGAGGAAAAAGTAATAGAGATAATGAAAACAGAGTTAATGACAAGACTGAGATGCTTGTTGCAACGAAACACACACATTTCCAACAGCTGGGGTGTAATCAAATCACATTTACTTCATATTGCTGCCAACTATTTTCCAAAACATTCCAAGTTTTTAGAGTTTCTAAAATGTCTTTCCTACCTTGCAGCAAATCACAAAATGGACTTGCATTTTCTGACTTCCAATCCTTTTTTTTTTTCTGATGATTGTGTCATTCTAATGCTGTACCTAATTTAGCAGAAAATAATGGCTGCTTATAGTTTAAAAACATAAAAATTGTAAAATGTGAAGGTAAGCTATGGAATGAAGTCAGCCTTTAAACAACATTGTGTAACATTTAGGGGGATCTATTGGCGGAAATGGAATATTATATTAATAGGTATGTTTTCTTTAGCGTATAATTACCTGAAAATATGAATTAGGATTTGGATCTACCTTAGAATGAGCTGTTAACAGCTAAATAGGGAGCGGGTCCTCTCCACGCCATGTTGCACCACCATGTTTCTACAGTAGCCCAGAACGGACAAACCAAACTCTGCTAACTTTTCCTGCATGGGCCGGAGTCGATGACGTTACTCGCTCCTGTCATTGCCGCTCTCTCTCTCTTGCTTAACCACTCACTTCCCATATACAGACACACTCTACGCACTGGCTCTTCTCCAAATGACCTACGCTACTTTTACACAACTGGCTCTAGAGAGGGACATTCGCGATTTCGCGTCAGCCACCTAAGTTCTCCTACTTGGCACAACGGGAGAGGCTTCAGTTGGTTGCAATCTGCAACTTGACCGATAGATACCGCCAGATCCTACACACTGCTCCTTTAATGTAAACATGCTTTATAGTAAAAGACCTAATGCATGAATAGTCACTAGTGCAATCCTGGTACAATGTACAAGACCATGTAGATTGGCAACCCAATCTCATGGGAAGGCGTTTAAATAGCACAACATTTTAAGGACCTTCCGTGTGGCATGTTTATACATTTTAGGCTTTTTGCATGTCATTTAATGCCACGTCGTTACCGTGAAATGGTCGCGGTTATGTTTAGGCAACAAAACTACGGTGACACCGCAGTAAGGTTTAGGAAACAAAGCCACTTAGCTAGGTTTAAGAAAAACATCATGGTTGGGCTTAAAATAGCTACGTAAACTAACTAAAAAATGTACGTAAACAAGGTAACATAAGTATGGAAAACATAACATAAACGTCACTAACGTAACTTAATTACTTACTTAATAACTCAACAACACTTTGGGTCTCGAACACCGGTCTCCTGGTTGAATTGAATTACTTACAAAGTACAGTGTTATTCATACATCATTTGGTGAGACCAGGCTGATATTGGAGAGGTATAGCATAGGTATAGCAATGACAAAGACAACAGTAAAATAGAATTGGCTATACCAAATTCTGAACAAAGAGGCAAAAAAAACCAACATAATAAGTAACAGTGGCAATCAGCACGTCACAAAATAGAAGACATGACATGTTTGTAGCATCAGGGAAATTTCACTATGCACTGTAAAAAGCGCTGAATATTTTTGCTGAATGTGTCTACGAATTGGAAGTGATGTCACTTAAAAAAATGTATAGTTTTAAGTAAAAAACCCTCAAATTTTCTTGGGGGAGGACCCCCAAACTCAATATCTCCTAGTATCTTCTATTCACTGTTGAAATTCAGAATGTTATAATGATTGTTGATACCGGCCGATACACACGCCAACATGTGAATAAGGGGAGTACTGGCTTTTATTTTTTTCCACTTTAAGCACTTGCGCCTCCTACCAGTGGTCTAATAAAGTTTTTAGCAATGAGCTGGCCCACTGTCTTTGGTAAGCAAACACACATACATATTTATGTAGTACGCTATATATTACCTTTTTAGTTTTCCTATCCATTGGCACCAATGTGAAAGGCTCCCTTCAGAAGCAATGTAACTATTGTTACAGCAACAAAAACGATAAAGTTAGGATGGCTTATTTGTTGTTTCTATGACTTTTTACACTATAGACTGCCTAACTGTGATATGACGTCATGAACGAGCATTGCTTCGTTTCTCAAACTAAAACTAAATCAGTTCCCAAAGTTTAATTTTCTGTGCCAACTCAACTCGTGACCAATTTGTGGGGAGGCAAAACAGGCAGGCAGTAATATGAGGATGTGAAGGAATAGTCACTTAGCTTTGTTGCTGACAATCTGTTCTTATTTTGGAGTTTGTAACTTAGTATTCCATGCCTGTCCAAGAATTGAAATTGCAAAAGAATGTGAGACGTAGAGAAAGTGAGGTAAGATCCAGCCGAGGGAAAACAAGGAAGAAAAAAAAATGTTAACCAGTTTGTTATTGTGAGGGATTCAGGTTGTCAAGGCAACAGAGGGGGAAACCCACACAGCTGTTGTCCAGTTAATGTTGCGTTCAAGTCCTATGAGGAAATTGTAGATACTGTTCAAGGATTCACACTAGAAAGGACTGTTCCAGTCTGTTTTCATGCATCTTGCTTGCTTGACTTTCTACAATATCAGGAATTCTTGGTGTAGATGAGTATTTCTCTCAGCAGCATCCACAGAAACACCAGTTATCCAGCTAATGGACACACTTGAATGAACAAAAACCTATTGTTGAACTAAGTAGTTGTGGTCATTTTACTCATATTAATGCAAAATAGATTATTCACTAAATTCAGCTGTGTCAAGTGTGATTTAAAAACATATAAAGAAGAACCAACAATTACAAAAGGTGTGTCATGGTGTGTCACTTCAGCAATTCCTATATGAAGTGAATGCAGCATAAAAACAGGAGAGAGGTACCGAAGTATGGAGGGCTGGAGGAGGACGGATTGCGGGGTTGGTGTAACGTCTCCTCTGGGTCTGCTGGCTCCTGATTGGCTAGTGGGGGAGGAGGAGGAGGAGAGACCAATGGCAGTATCTTATTGTGCTGTTGAGCGCCAGGCTGGGTTTCATCATGTGAGAGGCCCAGTTCACTCTTTAACACAAAGCAGATGTCCTCAAACTCACTGGTGCCACTAACAATCCCCGAGCAAACCCCTATCCCATTTATCTCGTCCTCCACTCCTTCTGACCTCTCTCCATCACTTGCTACCTTCCCTCCCTCCTTTCTCACTCTTTCACACTTTCCCCCAATACAGTAAAAAAAGGCTCTGCATAAGTCTAGAAAAAGGTTCATTCAGTTTGTACTCTACCTATACACTCTGAAGCTCTCTACCAAGCATCGTTTTCAAGCTTACACTTGGGAATTGTGGAAAAGGTTTTCTGGGGAACATCGGACATACTTGAATGAAGAGTTAATACAGGGGAGAAATTCCTGATAATGTTAACGTAGGTGGGAACCCAGTGAGGGAAAATGTCCTTGTCACTTCACTGAGGACTCTTACTGGTTGGTCATGGTGCCTACATAAAGGATCTGGGTAGCATCAACCCATTCTAACGCCCAACTATTCAAATACCGCCGTTTGGTAAGCCCTCCTCGGCATTGGAAATCGACGCACGGCGGCACCCTTTAGCAACAGTATGTGACGAACCGGGCTTTCGACTAAATCCAATGTAAACCCACCCGCAGCGTTGTTCGACGGTCGGAGCAAGTGACGTAGTATTAATGGCGTGAAAGTCCGTTCAGGGTGGGAGGGTCAAACAAACACAAGACTTTCAGCCAGGAGACCGCTGTTCATGTCCCATGTGAAACTAAAAGTAACATTGACTTATTTAGTCACGTGACTCGTTAGTATCGCCAGCCCCGCGAGTCATTTGAGTCGCTAGTCAGTGAAGTTAACGTCAACCACGACCGTTTCCTAACCCTACCTAAGTGGTTGTGTTGCCTAAACCTAACTTTCTGTGAAAACTGAAGTTTATTTTGAAAGGACACTATACATGTAACGAGCTTATATTGACACGCTGAGAATGTGTTGGTAGCATGGACAGTGTGAACCTCAGTGAGTGTCATGCCCCCCCTGGGGAAGTTGGCAGATGAAAAGTAGTGGGCTACATGTGTATCAGAGGAAGCACATGGCTGTCTACACAACCCAATCTCCTGGTTGAAAGTCCTGTGTTTGTTGGACCCATCCACGTCCCCTCCAACCATAGCAGTCTCTTTCACTTTTTATTCTAAGTCACTAACTGTGTGTGTAGCATATTCACACAGATGCGTTTGCATTGTAGTCAGTAACGACTACTTGGTGAAGAAATGACACGTCTAAAGCAACAAAGGCGTTGTTTATTATGCAAAATGACTTACAAATTACAGTGTCATTCATACGCCATTTGGTGAGACCGAGCTGGTCTACAACCTCCCAACACACATGGGCGGTCACCGCATGTGGGCTACAATATGCACAGTCTTGAACTTTGGGCTACACACCCCTCATGGACATGGGCAGATGATGAAATTGACATCACGCACAAGCTTGCAGACCCTTGCGGCTGTATGCCAGTTTTTCCTCGCCAAAATTTAGCGTAAGTTTGAAGCGTTATTTAACCTCCTTTGCGACAAGCTGGTATGACATAGTTGGTACCAATGGATTCATTAGGTGTTCTAGCTGTAAAACTGAGCCCGCTCCAATCTCCGAGAGATCAATTGTTAATACGTTAAAGAAATTAGTGGCGTTAAAACAATTTTGCGTTAACGCGTAATTTTCGCAACGTTATTTTCATGCGATCAATTCGCACATCAATATATATTTCCCAACTGTTCTTTTTGCCACACAGAACACAAATATTACAAACATTTTTTTCGGAACAAGGTCAATTGTTTTGGAGCATTCGCACCGTGAATAAGTGCATCAACCAATCACATTGTGCGGAGCGGGTTGAGTTGTGTCTATATTTATGAAACAACAGCGCAGAGGCTCCGTAGTCCAAACCAAGACGGCAAACTTTATTACTCCTTTCAACCTTGACAAAGGCAGCGCAGACCAGATCCACTCCTTCCGTTCTTACCTTCCACAATAAAAGCCCGAGACATATATTATTCGCAGGAGAGTTTTTCGCATTTCCGTGTTGTTTATTCGTCACGCCTTCGGTTTGTAACGGCCTTAATAATCAAAACTGGAATTGTTCTTTTAAAAAGACATAAAACCACCAAAGGATATTCTTTAGCTGGGCTTTAGGAATGTTGTCCAGATCATGTAATCATTCCAAAAATGTTTTTAATTTCTTACCCATTTAAACTCAAGCATACACACCCACTGTCACGTATTCTCTGTCTCTCTCACACACATTCTGTCCTCTCCCCTCTTCTCAGCGTGTTCTGTTGGTTTTAGATCTTTAGCTTTGGACAGATGCTTTCCCTCTAACATCTAAATATGTTTCAGGCTTTCATGCGACCACAAGCTTTGAGCAGCTTGCTTGTTTATATACACAACAGGCTCATATACAGCAGATGCACACAGAGGGTTCGTGTGTCTAACGGATAAGAAACACCTGTGGCTATACAGGCAAAGTGGTTTTCATAGTATGTTTGGACATGCAACGCACGTACGCACACGCACACAAGACAAGCCACTAAAGAGTCTGAAAGTGTCTCATCTTAAGGTTTCATAGGGACAGTGTGTCATCTCTTTATAGAAAGGCAGGGCCTGCCAACCCAATCTAAGTCAGCTAACCTTGAGAACTCTGAGCGGATCAAGTAGGAACACACTCAAACATTATAGCAGTACATGGCCCAAAACATGGTGCTGATCACAGAGGGATGGATGTGGGGCTTATTGGCATGGGTAACATACATTTACATTACTAAGCAACTGTGAATTAAAAACAAAAATCTGGTCCTCTCTCAAGGTTCCATAGTGGAGAGGAGGTCGTGTTGTTCTGGCTTTATCTATTTGGCGTGGAGGGGTGGTCGTGTTGCTCGGGCTCTACCTGTTTGGCATGGAGAGGAGGTTGTGTTGTTCTGGCTCTATCTATCTGGCGTGGAGGGGTGGTCGTGTTGCTCTGGCTCTATCTGTCTGGCGTGGAGAGGAGGTCGTGTTGCTCGGGCTCTATCTGTTTGGCGTGGAGAGGAGGTCGTGTTGCTCTGGCTCTACCTGTTTGGCTTGGAGAGGAGGTTGTGTTGCTCTGGCTCTATCTGTTTGGCGACGCCGGGAAGCTGCTTGACATCCTCCTGGATCCACCTTCTCACATATGTTCACATTTTATGTATTATTTCTATCTTATGGATTGTCTATGTTGTATTTTCATTATGTTGTTACTCTGTACACACGACATCTATTGCACGTCTGTCCATCCTGGAAGGGGGATCCCTCCTCTGTTGCTCTTCCTGAGGTTTCTCCCATTTTTGGCTGGACCGCAGAGGGCCAGCCCTACAAACGCAAAATTATGTCCCTGACTGACTGACTGACTGACTGAGTGATGAAGTTGCAGGATTGGTCGGCTGGAGTTGCTGGAGCTTCCTCATTGGTCGTTGCTCTTTCAAAATGAAAAGGCGGAGAACAGTTCTGTGTTTACTTTTTCTGGGGAGCGTGTCAGTGGTTCAATGTAACATTACATAGCGCTGTTGTTGTGCATGTGCTATTGTTTATGTTCGTTTAAGTTACGTTATGTTCGCAAATTTTCGCCTCGTTTTCCTCCATTTCCGCCATGAACTGACTATCTAGCAGCCACACGTCACTACTGTGGTATGAACCCAAAATAAACAGACTGTGCGGTGATTTAATTGCAATAAACAGATCAAAATGAAGCCGAAATAACAACATAAATATATTGATTTGTAAAAAGTCTGAATTCATGCTTTGTCAAGTCTGTCCGCAACACAACAAGCAAACAAATTTTAAAATGCTTGTTTTCTGAACGGAGTTCGGATCGATCAACGCCAGGCTATACTAACACCATCTACTCAGTCAGCACTCAACATAACGTCATCTAGGCATAAATACGGCAGCGTCGTTGTTGTAAACGGATCAAAGTGTGCCGAAATAACTACATAATGATGCTGATTAGTAAAAAGTCTGAATTCATGCTTTGTCGGGTCTGTCCGCAACACAACAAGCAAACAACTTTTAAAATGCTTGTTTTCTGAATGGAGTTCGGATCGATCAGTGGCAGACTACGTTAAAATTGTAGCTGCTCCATTAACACTCCATCTAGGAATAAATACGGCAACAACAACGTCAGTGATGACAGCGGGGATATCTCAACGCAGATAAACTTTCGCAACGTATGTATATATTGAACACCACTTATATGATGAATGCTTTTGATACACATGCTTTAATAAAAATCTGAAATACTTTTAACCTTGCATAATGTATGTCATGCTAATACCTTTTCACCTTGTATAAACTGTATAATATACTGACTAGTAAATGTTACCATTTACTATTACTGAATGCCATTTGCTTCATTATAAGTTGGCTTTCAATCAAACATTAAGATATAAGTGGAAAAAACTGTTCACAAAACATTATAGACATGACCATTGACGATTTTAGCTACAAATTCACAGACTTAACCATACGGTCCAGCCATATACTCGGTTTAGACCGAGTCTTGTTTTCCCTGTTAAAAGGTTTTTTTGGGGCGGGAGTTTTTCCTTATCTGATGAGAGGGTCGTACTGTAAATGACAGAGGGTGTCGTATCCTGTACAGATTGTAAAGCCCCCTGAGGCAAATTTGTGATTTGTGATTTTGGGCTATACAAATAAAATTGACTTGACTTGACATGTGTGTGTATCTTTTTGTGTTCTTGTTTTTCTAGAATTCTACCTACCTCTGAGGAAAACCAGTTAATCCAACACATTCTCACTCCCAACTCGTCAAATACCTCCACTTTGTCAGCTTCCATCGGTATCGGAGACCGACGCACGGGATACCCCTCTATGTATGTAACAAGCGTGTCAATGTATGCTTGTTACATGCATAGTGTCTTTTCAAAATAAACTATCGTTTTCACAGGAAGTTAGGTTTAGGCAACAGAACCACATAGTCAGGGCAAAGAACGTATATTGCAAAGAAGTGAAAGTCAAGTGTTTGTTCCATTGCAACTGCAACTACCCTGCAACAAAGCTAAACTTCTGCCATTTTGGACAGAAAGCGATAACCGGATGCCAGTAAAACGTCCGCCTACAAAGTGCTGTACAAAAGTAAAACAACATATTGTACTGAAATGGCCTGTGTTGAACAATAAAACATTATAAATATAATAAACGTTTTCAGTCCAAAATAGTGGCAGCGGCTGTTTCGTCTCTTTGCTTCTATACTCTTTGGTTAGGGGTTAGGAAACGGTCGTGTTTGACGTTAACTTCACTGACTAGCGACTCAGGATACCGACAAGTCACGTGACGTAAAGACTGACGTGACGGAATAAGTCAACGTTTCTTTTAGTTTCACACGGGACACGAACACCGGTCTCCTGGTTGGAAGTCTTGTTTCAACCCATCCAACACCCCTCCCGCTCGCCATGAGCAGACTCTCACGCTATTATTACTGCACTTGCTTCGACTGGCGAATAACGCCGCGGGTGGGTTTACATCGAAGTTAGTTGAAAGCCTGGTTCATCACATACTTTTGCTAAAGGGTGCCTCCATGTGTTGGTTTCCGATGCCGAGGGGCGCTGACCAAACGGCGGTATTTGACGAGTTGGGAGTGAGAACGAGTTGGTAAATGAGAAAACTGCCAGTTCTCACTTCTGCAAGGAGATAGGCTGTAGGATTTAAGTTAAAGGATTCTAATTAATTACAACTTGGATCTTGAGCATGACAGTTAATTCTTAAACTTTGAATTAGTCATTTGACAAAATAACCTAGAAACTAGTCTACTTACTAGTGTATTCCATAGCTTTCAACCTCATCTCAGTCTACATCAGTGGATGGAAGTGGCTCATTTGTCATTACACAACCGAACGATGGAACTGGTCATGTGATAAACGGTGGTTGTATTTGATCCCCTCTCAAACTAGAAACAGCGTAGACTGGTGAAAGGGTCAAAGGTTATCAGTGGAGGACCAGAGAAAGATCAAGGAGGACATTGACATCTGACACCAGAGACCATCTCCTCCATATACACCCACCTGTTATCAGATGACCAATGTTCCATACTTCGGTCACGTTATGGTAACTGAGCCAACAGCTCCATACGTCAATGAAGACCATGAGATGGGATTGAAAGCTTGTTTGTATCCAGACCGGTCTCACTAAATGGCGTATGAATGACACAGTAATTTGTAAGTCATTTTGCGTGCGATAACATCTTTGTTGTTTTTGGCATGTCATGTGTACACCATGTAGTCTGTACTGACTGCAATGCAAACGAATCCGCGTGAATATGCTACGCTCAGAGCTGGTGACGTAGAATAAAAAGTGAGAGAGACTGCTGATGGTGGGAGGGAGGGGAGGTGGATGGGTCCAACAAACACAGGACTGTCAACCAGGAGACCAGTGTTTGTGACGTGTTTTCCGTACTTATGTTACATTGTTACATACGTATTTTACTTAGTTCATGTAGTATATTAAGCCCACCCATGATGTTTTTCCTAAACCTAACTAAATGAAGCTTATGCGAAAGTTCAGACAGGAAGACCCTCTTTACACTCTTTCATTCACAACCTTTCTGTCTCTCTATTCTCTACTGGCTCCTACTCTATCAGCTGACTGTGGGTGGTTCATTCTTAATAACCTAACAGATTCTGCCACGCTCTCTCTGAGCCAATCATATCGTTGCAATCAAATTTTAAAACTATTCTCCTCTCTGCTGCGTCAGTTCTCATTTCAGAGCGGCTCGATGCACCCGGCCCCCACCCCATCACCTCCAGTCTTCTTCATATTCAGTGCCCAGGCCTGCTCCACATCCTTTCATTGGATCTTCAGTACTCCCTTCACCACCACCACCAGTGTCTAACCTCCAAGGGGGGAATATACCTAATCTCATCACGGCAGCACTACCCACTTTTATATACTACGTCAAGATGGAGTCTAATCGCCAAAGACCTTGCACTATTCTTCTTATCATGCATCATGTAATAAATTATTGTTCAATCGATACGGGGTCTCTCCTGATTGAAGTAGTTTTGTTGCCTAAACATAACCGCAACCATTTCACAGGAACGACATGGTGTTAAATGAGACGCAAAAAAAGGTTTCACAACGTTAAGCCTGTGGCATATAAATGACATGCAAAAAGCCTAAAATGTGTTATCAATGTCCTTAAAATGTTGTGCTATTTATACGCCTTCCATGAGATGGGGTTGTTATATCAGTAATAATAACATTGTGTCTTGACCTGACAATGTCTTCATGTTCCCTGATCTCAGCAATTACAGTAATGAGCACAATGATATAACTGATACCACACCTGTCATATTGTTTAACCACTTGGTCCCAAGCAGGAAAACACATTCTTAGGCCCATGCACAGTTTATACAAAAGAACTCTCAAAATATTGGACAAAAAGCCTAAAAGCCTAAGACTCTGCTGTAATGAACCAGAGATTTTCTTTGAGATGAACTCCAGGTAAGATTACTTTCAATGACAACTCTCACAAGTGCAGTAATAAATAGTTTCTGCATTTGTTTCCCTCAACTGTATTCAGTTCCCGCTATTAAACAGTGAAAGCCATGGCCAAATAACTCTTTCTCTCTCTCTTTCTCTTTATATCTCTCTCTCAGTACCAGTTTGTACCACAACTCCACTTCTCAGGGATTTTGTTATATAACTCTCTCTACAGCTGTTGCTCAGTCCACCTCAAGAAACTTAACTGGCATGGCACAAGGTGCATTTCCAAACAGTATGTGTGTGACCTATTAGTGAAATACTTAAGCTCTGTTCACATAGACAAACACATGTATATGGTATAGCCTAGTTATACCACTTGGGAATACAGCCTAAAGACAAGAGTACATGAGACGCCACTTTATGAGAATAAGTAGGTAGTTAATTAGAGTTGTGACGTTATTCCCACTGTAAATTCTCATTATAAAGTTAATTTCTCTGTCATTTTGCTATAAATTAGGGCAATTGATTCAAATATTTAATCGCGATTAATCGCACATTTGTTATCTGTTCAAAATGTACCTTAAAGGGAGATTTGTCAAGTATTTAATACTCTTATCAACATGGGAGTGGACAAATATGCTGCTTTATGCAAATGTATGTATATATTTATTATTGGAAATCAATTAACAACACAAAACAATGACAGATATTGTCCAGAAACCCTCACAGGTACTGAATTTAGCATAAAAAATATGCTCAAATCATAACATGTCAAACTGCAGCCCAACAGGCAAAAACAGCTGTCAGTGTGTCAGTGTGCTGACTTGACTATGACTTGCCCCAAACTGCATGTGATTATCATAAAGTGGACATGTCTGTAAAGGGGAGCCTCGTGGGTACCCATAGAACCCATTTTCATTCACATATCTGGAGGTCAGAGGTCAAGGGACCCCTTTGAAAATGGCCATGCCAGTTTTTCCTCAACAAAATTTAGCACAACTTTGGAGCGTTATTTAGCCTCCTTCCCCACAAGCTAGTATGACATGGTTGGTACCAATGGATTCCTTCGGTTTTTCTAGTTTCCTATAGGATAGCTAGAGTGAAGATACCAGTATCTTCACTCTAGCTTTAAGCCCGCGACATCCTAAAAATCGCAAGTTGTGTTAATGCATTAAAGAAATTAGTGGTGTTAAAACAAATTTGCGTTAGCTTTGACATCCATCATTTAAATATATTAATTGGACATTTAATTTATAATTTAGTAAACATCTGCAAAAGAGTTGAATCATTTTTTATTTATTTTTTTACCTTTATTTATTCAGGGGAGATTTACTGAGAGCAATACTCTCTTTTTCAGGAACGCCCTGATCATATTCACACAGTTATACATTCAAGATTCAAGATTCAAGAGTTTATTTGTCACGTACTCATACAGGATGTGCAGTGAAATGTAAGTGGAATCTGTGGAAGCTGCCCAGTACAACCACAGTCTGATCTGCTGCACCTAAGTGGTGGTAATGAGGACCGGGGGAACCGGCGACCTTCTGGTCACAAGCTCGCTTCTCTAACCTGTAGGCCACCACTGCCCTAATATGAGCATTAAAGCTTCAGTAGGCAGTATATTCTTGGCATCATTGGGCAAAAATTCCATAATAGCCTTTCAGCATATTGTAATTCAAGTGTTCTGAGAGAAAACTAGACTTCTGCACCTCATCATGGCTCTGTTTTCAGGCTTTAGAAAATGTAGCCCGTGACGGGCGACTTTGGCCAATCACAGGTCATTTCAGAGAGAGAGCGTTCCTATTGGCTGTGCTCCGGTCATGTGACCAGAACTTGGCTTCCTTCAACAGATTTTATAATGGCGACCGCCTCACAAACTTTCTCATTTTACAGCTAAACAGTACACTACAAGATGATTCTGAAAACATTTGAGGAGAGAAATAGGCATTACAGTACCAGAATATTGATTCATATTTGATCAGCGCTGCCTAGTTTGACCGTTTGGTCGGAGATTGATTGACAGCCGGCTCTCGTAGACGGCAGCTGGACGGCAGACTCCAGATCAGCTCTGACTGGTTGTTTTCCTCCGGTCTGTGAAATCTTGCAGATGCCGTTAGGAGCACCGGAGGACACAGAGGAAATTTTTTTTTTTTCAGATTACCTGTCTCATGCACTATTGTCATATTTGCTCCATTTCTCCCCACTGCAGCTTTAAGCCTGATACATAAGTACTGCACAACTTTATGCAACATACGATTGCTGAAGGCCATCATCAGGCACCTGAGGCAAAACATTGTGCACTGCTGACACACTACATTAATCAACATGCTTTCATGCTGGTATAAACCTGTCCTGTAAATTCACATACATCATATCATATAAGTTAATAAGTGATCAGCACTTTTCTGAAAACAGAACACCATAGATTAGTTGTTGAAGATGATATGATGACTGAGGTTATAGTTTAACACTATATCACAGTATCATAAAAGCGACAGTAGTGAAGTATAGCACGGTTATAGGGGCCTGTAAGGTCCAAATGCTGGATGTCAATGCGCTAACAGCTGCAGGGAGGCACCGTGCATTTGTGATACAGCCTGAGGTTTTCTGGGTTTTGCTGGTGAGAGGTTTGGTCGGCCTGAGCATTAACACAATACATCCAGAAAAACAGATGACGCAGACACACACAGAGCACATTCTTCCTGGTACTATAGGCACAGCTAGAATGCATGCACGACTGAGTGTAGTGCAGCGCGGAGGAAGTGGTTTTACTCACTCTGTGTGGAGGAAAACACCTCTGATGTTTGTTATTCACCTCTTTGAGTTTGAACGAAAACAGCAGTTGGTTTCAGGGCTGTCGGCTTGGTTTTGCATCTGCCGTGAAGGTGATAACTCATTGCTTTGCAAAAGAAAAAGGAGACAATCCAGCGAATTAAATAAATAATGGAACACAATTCTGCTGCCAAATCTGACAGTCTAAGTCTGGAAAGTGCTGTGCTCCTAGTGTGCCTAGTGTGTTAAAATACATGTGCTGATTTATTTAAGATGACTTGAATAGAAGTTAGTTCCATCTTTACTACAGACACACAATCCACATCTCAGATGAGGGGGGCAGGGGTACAATCTATATGAAGCAAGCACAGGTCCTTATTGTTACTCATCTATGCAATTATTCACATTTGTCAGTTAGAAAACAGTTACTAAAATGTAGAAAATCTACAGAATCAGTTATGAAACAAATCACAGCCACCCAAAAGCGATGGGGGAGTGACACGTTCTTCTCAAAATTCGTTTGAATCAATACCGTATCAACTCATCTAGAGACAAATTTACAGTTTCACTTGTAAATGTGCGTCTTACTGTAACGTTTGGGTGGGTGTGTTGGAACGGGGACTTTGTCTAACTGACGTGTCTGCGGAGGAATGTACAGTGTTTACATGGCAGCCGACTCATCAGATGATGATAGGCAGAGTTGAGTCCAATTTATTATCATCTTGTCTGATTTCACCTGTTTGGGAAAATGATCGTTGACTGCAGTTCTGTGCTAAAGTGTTAACAGATGATGAAGAGCAAGAACAGACTAATGTAATGGATAGATTGTGTTTATATTCTACCACCATCTGTTTACAATGAAGATTTGCACAACTGCACACATACTGTATATATCTGCTCTTCTATCTGCATACCTGATCATGAGAATCTCTGGCAATACAGTTTTCATTTTCTGTCACCGCATATGCATGCAAAGTGATCCTCTAAAAAAGTAACTTAGTACTTGACTTTCAGGGCTGTCAAATTCTCTTATTTTCTAACTACCCATGAGGCTTCGATCCTGAATTTAAAGGACAATTCCAGTTTATTACAACTTGAATCTCTCTGTAGTTTTATCCATCATTTCTATAAGTAATAACAACTTTGTACTCACCAAATTTCAAATCAGCTGAGATCTGGGGACGTGGTGAGATCACTAAAAATAAGTTAGGCGGTACAACAATCGCGAGCAGTCGGATGGTCAGACAGGTTGGAAACAAACCAACAGGTTAGATTAATTAATTTAGAAGAGAAAACGAAGGTAAACAGTAAATTACTACCCAAGTTGTCCGTTGTAAATATCATCACAGCAGCACAGCACATAACTTTGACCTACAGTGCTTAGCGTAGTGTAGTTGACCCATACTTTATGTTTCCTGTGTCATGAGCGATTATTTAATCCCTAAATTTCCTTCGGGATCAATAAAGTATCTATCTATCTATCTATCTATCTATCTATTACCTTCATTTCAGGTGTACTCACTTTCAGTTTGACCTCCATGTAAAGTGGTGCATATGATTGGTTCCCAGCTGGACTAGCCTCGGGGCATACGGCATACGGCCCTGTCCCACTTTCTTTTTAAGGTTGCGAATCACTGTATCCCTGCCAATGGTCCTATATTGCAACACAGTAAAAAGACGTTTCAATCATTCCCGTCCACCCCGTTTGTGTCCACACTGGAGGTTGTCAGAAAGCTTTTTACTCTACAGAGTCACTCTCATTTTAATCTGGTCAGCAGCTGTGTGCACGGCTCCATCTAAGTTGTGTCTCACGTAGCCGCAACCTGAACTGAAGCCTTTATTTATGCTTTGAGTCTATTTTCTTCGACAATACATGCGTAAACGCGAAGTTGATGCCCAATGAAAAAGCACTGAATAATGTATTTATCCACATTTAGCAATCAGCAGAGCAGTGTGCTGTGGATCTTTATCCAATCATAATCAACCATTGTGTAGCCTAATTCAAATTCAAAAAGACATCCAGCCAGCTACAGTTTCATTATGAACAAAAAATATTTTTACACCTCTCAACTGGTGGGCTGACCCTCTGCCACAACCGAGGTTTGCTTGGAAAGGCCCGACCGTGAGTTTTACAGCATCTGTCGCCCGGACCTCGCCGCTGCCCGGGACCTCGCCGCTGCCCGGGACCGTTGTGTTCTCGCTGTGCACTGCGCCCTCTCTTCCTGTGGGTAAGGGGCGGGATTCCCGGCGCGACTGTCAACCAGGGCGGACTGTCCTCAGTGCGAGGGGTCTGCAGCGATGTCGGCACCCTGTCTTGTTTACCATGATTATGCTGTGTGACTTTTTGCCATCAGCATTTATAATCATACAACCTTTATGATTAAATAGTAATTTTGCTCTCTAAGTGCACCAGATTGATGCATTTAATTTTAAAAATGTTCAAAAACTTCTTCCAGGGGAGCATGACCCCGGACACCTCTAGAGGGTCCAGTGTCCCCCACCACAGCCTCTCAAAATCCTGTGGGAGACACTGTATTATCCTACGTCATCCAAAGCTGGCCCCCCCACTTCAAAACTCATTCCGCCGCCGCTGCCTCGGGGTCCACATTTCACTCATCCAATCCACACGCAGGCTAGCTTAACATCCATTCAGTTTAATTTCCTCTCTTTTTTAAAAACTCATTCATGCACATTTCAGATAAGGTCCAACATTTTGGACCTGTGAAGACCTCTATAGTGTGAGCTCTTAAATACACGAGCTGCAACTTTAATACATCTAACACGTCAACTGAAGTAATCAATAACCCAGGACACACACACACACACACACACACACACACACACGCAAACCATGCTGTCATGGCCATGACCTCAGTGAGAGTAACACTAAGGCGAAGAGATTGTGACTCTGCCTGTTTCTGTCTTTTTCTCCTTCTGCCTCAAACCGCTGTCATGTCACTATGAAAGTTTCGTTTGTCTTTGTGTGCGAGTGTGTGTGTGTGTGTGTGTGTGTGTGTGTGTGTGTGTGTGTGTGTGTCGGTGCGTGTGTGTGTGACTTTAGCTTCTATCTGGGCGGCACCCAGCTGGTCTCACGCTGCTCGTTGATTTTAACGGCCGAGGCTCATTCAGAAGAGAAAAAAAAGTCTTCCAGAGACAAAACAATCTGTGATCTGTCAGCTCTTCTTCAGAAAGGAAACATGAAAGGTGTGACAGCCTTCTCACACATCTAGAAATGTGTCTGTAACATAGAGATTTCTTACACATTTTGAAATTATGATTACACTTCTATGCCTAACTGAAGCACTGCACGTACACAAGTGAGCTTTGCATGAGTTATACATGATAATGTGAACGTAATGCATCAATCAGACATACCTCAGTATGTCAGTGGCTGTTCATACTAGAAGCTACTGAAGACTGGTGTCAATTGATGACACTTTACTCTTTATAGTATTATTTGTCTAAAGAAATAATGTGTGATCGTGCAGTCCCGTGATTTAGCATGTACTTCCATAAAGTTGTTGGACTCATGAGAGATAGATTAAAAAAAGAATGGTCAGATTTGAAACAGATGAAGGAAACATTTCTTAACTTTTAGTCCCTAAAATGAGACAACTTCTAAAAACACTGGATCCTTTCCTTCCATTTTTTTTGGTCAAGAATGAACTTTCGCGCTCACCCATACCTCAAGATTGGAACTTAGACTTCCCGTTATATATTTGCAATATCCAACCCGATCACTATGGTTAGTCATTTTTTCAATAAGGTTTGTGTGGCAATAAAAGATTTCTCTAGAACAAGTGATTTTATTTTAGGTGAAACTACAAATTTGAATAGAAGTTAGCCTGATTAGGAGAGAACTTCACATAACAAGCTGCGAGTGATGACCCAGAACCCGCGGGTTGGGCGGGTGACAAATTGACAAAGCAGCGTTCCGAGTAAGTTGTTAATAACTTACAGAAACATTGCGTGCAAAAGTCCACCTTCTCTTCCCTTCTCTCTCAAACACACACACACCAGCCATGGTGGTGGCACGTCATTTTAACACATTCTGTGCCAACACCATGTAATGTGCTGTCAAGAGGTGATCATTTCACATATGTCTGTGAGATAACGTTGCACACAAACACACACACACACACACACCTTGAGCCGCGGTGCTCAAGTCCGTTTGTCTCTGTCCTTGACTCAAACCTCAGTCCTGACAATTGTGCTACTATAATGTATAAAGTTGGCTATTTGCGGGTCGGGTTATAAAAAACCCAGACCAGCGCATCACCACAAGCTGCTCATATTTTATAGTGCATATTCAGCAATGTGGAAGATCAACAACATGAACTGCCTTAAACCTGCAGTAGGCAGTATGTTTTTGGCATCATTGGGCAAAAATTCCATAATAACCTTTCAGCATATTGTAATTCAAGTGTTCTGAGAGAAAACTAGACTTCTGCACCTCCTCATGGCTCTGTTTTCAGGCTTTAGAAAATCCAGCCTGTGACGGGAGACCTTGGCCACCCCTCTCTAAAATGACCTGTGATTGGTCATTATGGGCAAGAGTTTTTTTGCCCAATGATGCCAAAAACATTCTCCTACTGATGCTTTAAGTATGGAACTTATGTGACTCACACAGGATACCAACAGCGGTCTTCTGGGCGAAAATCCGGTGTTTTTGGACCCCTCCCCCCATTCAACACTGACCTCCTCATACAAGGCGTTTGTAGCTCTTTATATTTCCTTAAAAATTGATTTTGTTGGATACAAATTACAGTGCATTACTTTTCGTAGGTATAGCTACGAACGGTGAGAACAGCCTGTGCGATTAATAGGGCCTCAGAGTGATAACATGCACACACACACACACACACACACACACACACACACACACATACTTTCCAAACATCAGGTGGGTCAGATTGGGAGGGCGAAGAGTGAGTTTTGCTTCTGTTTTCCTCCGCTCGTGTCTTTCTGTTGACTTTTAATGCAGGCAGAACGCCTCTAAAAGACACAGTAATCATGGAATGGAGGAATTTGAGAGCTCCATCTGCTTTAAAAAATACCGCGGTTCAGCACCCCACTGATCTCATACAGTTCCTCGTTATCAAAGTAGCTGTAATAAAAAGACTGGATCAGAATCCCAACAATAGGACTAAGGGTGACAGAAATCACACTGACCTGTGGTTTTAATCACTTTCATATACCTATTCTGTCATAGTGACATCACACCTACAGGAGAAGTAACACTTGTCATCCTTGTACCCAGACAGTGAGCTGCTGTTAGATACAGACAGCAGACAGGAGAAGGAGGAAACCAATAATAATGATGATGATGGTAACGGTAGGCAAATAAAAGAGCCTCCTGAACATTGTTTGATGTGTGTGTGTAAGCATCAAACAGAGCTGGTGATGAGTGGGTTAATATAAGGCTAAGGCTTTTTCTCCTCTGTAGTTCAGAGGCTGCTGCCGTGTGCCCCCCCCCCCCTGTAGAGAACACCGCCTAATTACAAGCACTATCAAGGCAGACCGTGCGCCTGTGTGTGTACGTACATGATGGTCTTTATGTGTGTGTGTGTGTGTGTGTGTGTGTGCGAGTAATTACTCCCCACCAATAAAGCAGGTCGTCTACAGGCTTCATGAAAGGAGAAGGGTAGCCTAATGGAGTGGTGTGAGGAACACCCACCACTTTAAGACTGCTGCTGTAGCCTTGGGGCTGTACATGTGTGTTTCTCTATGTATCATGACTGGCTAGTTTAGTTTCTCATCTTTTGTGTCATTTTCTGATGAGTTATTTAGCAAAGTTATACTTTAATATGCAGCGCTGAAATTTCGAAACACCATTTATTGGACATATCACCTGGACCTTTCCACCCTGGCATACTTGTGTAATTTAGTAAATCCCCTCCCTCCTCACCAATGCTAAAACTGTATAAAATTGTTAGATCTCTTCTTCTACTTCCCCCTTTTTGATTAAAAAAACAACATACTGAGGCCCTGTTCAGACCTGACATTAACATGCATCTTGAGCTCTAAGTACGTCTGTTCACACCTGGCATAAGAATGTGTCTCCACATAACCACTTTTGATTGGATCTCACTTCACCGCTCTATATGCAAATAAACACGTTGTAAACACATGGATAATACAGCAGCCGTTGCGACGTAAGATTACATGAATGTCAGTAGGAATATCCTACATTTAACGATCGTGAATTCAGGTACATTTTATTAAAGGCAGGGTTGAGGATGTTATCCAGTATACACTATGTGTTATATTGGTTGAAATGGTCTTTACACCCCGACAGCGATCCATTACTGATGAGCTCTGAAAAAGGACCGGAAAAGAGCCGTCATCTGTAGCTGCTGTAATCCTGTAAAAACATCTACCAATCACTGCCTCGAGGTCCGCTTGGACCAATCAGATGCCTCCCTGCTCGTACTCTACCCTTGGCGTGCACCAGCCTGAACTCAAAGCGCGTCGCCGCCGCACGTTTACTGGAGAATGGAAGAGAAAACTCAGCCCTGCAGTAGCACTGCCGCGATTACCTGTCATGAGGTAGCGTTGTTGATTTGGGATCCTCTCTGCGCTCTGTGTCTGTGAAGTAGTTACGATGCGGCGGTGCTCGTGCATGTGTGTGGGGGGCGTTGCCTTGGAAGGAGCCCCGAGGGGAGGGGGTAGGTTTAGACAGAGCTCCTGAGGCGATGCTACTTTCAAATTATACTTAGCTTTCCAACAACGTCGACCCTATCTTTAACATAAACCCTCGAGGGGGACCTCTGTGCCGCCAACAAAAACACAGATCACATTCACAGTATGATAATAATGCACGTCCCGTGCCTAGTTTGATAATCTGTAGATTATGTAGCCTATAGATAAGATATATTTTAATAAAATACAGTCGTACTGACAGGATACAGTAGGTCACAGAAGCTGTTTCCATGCCGTGAGGCTGGCGTCTGCCTGTCTATTCACCTGAGGAGCGCAGTGAGACCCCGCGGATCCCAGCAGGACGTCAGTTGAGTAGGCTGTTCTTAATGTAGCCCAGGACACATTTGCGTACTCACTGCTAAAAGAATGTGGCCATATGTGGCGCAGACCACCTCTGAATGTGGTCTGAAAGATCCAATCTCAATGCATCTTGAGTGCGTTCACACCTGTACTTAGAGCTGTCCACCTGTGATCCGATCACTGCGGACGCATGTTAATACCAGGTCTGAACAGGGCCTGAGTTTGCATGAAAATAAAATAATAATAAACTTTATTTGTATAGATTTGATACAGTATAATGCTGCTAAAAGTGATTTAGATAAAACTGCATAAAAACATATTTAAACATTTGGACAAATACATTGAATGTAAAACAAAAATGCCGGAAAGAAAACATTTCAAGAAGATTCAATAACATAAGCAAGACAAAAAAATACCAGTCAGACTACCAAGATTAAATATGTTTCTTGAAGAGATTTACAGAAGCTGCATGTCAGATAATACAAAAAGACTTTTGCTACATTTAATACTGTAATGCTGGTTCCCCAACCCGGTCGCACCAAATAGCCTATGAATGACTGGTATATTTGTAAGTCATTTTGCTTGCTATAACAACGCCTTTGCTGCTTTTAGGGTGTCATTTGTACACCATGCAGTCTGTACTGACTGCAATACAAACACATCCATGAGAATATGCTAAGCTCAGAGCTACTGACGTAGAATAAAAAGTGAGAGAGACTGCTTATAGCGGGTGGGAGGGGAGATGGATGGGTCCAACAAACACAGGACTTTCAACCAAGAGACCGGTGTTCATGTCCCAAAGTGTTGACTGTTTTTGTTTCCATACTTATGTCATGTTGTTTACTGTACATATTTTACTTAGCATACAGAGTTATTTTAAGCCCAACCATGATGTTAAACCTAAACCTAAACCTAACTAAGTAGTTTTGTTGCCTAAACATAACTACGATGATTTAACGATAACAACGTGGCGTCAAATGACACGTAAAAAGCCGATTCACAACGTTTCGTCTGTGGCGTATAATTGACACACGAAAAGCCAAAAAGGCGGAAATGCTGTGCTATTTATACGCATTTCCATGAGATCAGGTTGGATAACCAGAGGCAATGCTTGGGAGTATGAGAGACAGCCAACTACAAGTATATACATATGTTTGTAAACTAGTAATATAATTTTATATTTTTTAAATTGATTCTAAAAGAGAGCCAGTGTCAACAATACAATATGGGCTTTTGAGCATTACGACAGTCGAGATTAGAGAAGTATTAATTAATTTCTTCATCAGAAAGTAAAATCAATCTTGATGACACAGTTAACATGCTTTGTAGAATTTAAGCTATTATCTATGATGACACCCTGAAAAAGTGAAATGTCGCACCATATTGTTGTATATCATTAATATAATTTAGCCAGGTGGAGGTATGCAGGCTACAATGAAAATAGGAGTGGATCAACTATAGAACCTTGTGGAACATCTTATCATGTTAGCAGTTAGGTGGAAAAGGAGGACTGTTTCAGCAGACATGACCAGATGTTCTGCTTGGTCTCAGCTGAATAAAGGCACCAGCATACTCCAGCAGAAGTGCTAGTCCATAAAGAACTTTCTGACACTGAAATTGGGTAGCTGCCTCCAAATTTCGACAATCTAACATTCTCATCAGTCTCACGGGAAGGCGTATAAATACCACGACATTAAACGGAAATTCCGTGCGTCATGAATACGCATTTTAGCCTTTTCACGTGTAATTTGTACGCCACGCAAACGTCCGCAGTTAGATTTAGGCAAGAAAATCACTAACTTGGGTTCAGGCAAGAAAACCACTTAGTTAGGGTAAGGGAAAACGTCATGGTTGGGCTAAAAATAAGTAAGTAAACTAAGTAAAACACATACGGAAACATCACAAACATCACTACCGTTACTTACAAAACATAAACAACGGTCTCGAACATGGGTCTCCTGGTTAAAAGTCCGCTGTTTGTTGGGCCCATTCACCTCCCCACCCTAAGTGTTCTTTCTCACTTTTTATACTACGTCACTAACTCTTACTGTAGCATTTATACGCCGATGCGTTTACATTGCAGTCAGTACAGGATACATGGCATACAAGACACAGAAATCAATGTGAAATGCGAAGAAATGCGCCTTGCGTATAATTGTGGCATTTATATGCCTTTTTGTGTGAAGGGGCTGGATATAGAGGAGCTTTAAATTTCACTCATTTTGTAAATGCATTTTTGAATGGAAAAAGGTATCAGGGTCTATGTCCAGGTAGTTTTCCAGATATCATGCCACCTTGAGCCCTACACTGATAAATCCCAGAATAAAAACACCTCACGCCACAAACACACATCTCAGTGTGTATACATACATATAGACAGCTACACAGAGCCTCCAAGACACAGAGGCACCAAACACCACAACATTCTCATACCTTCCTTTTCATATTTCTGTGCAGATTAAACAAACACAGACATACAACCGCCTCGCACCACAATGATGTGGTGCCTCCAAGACACACAAGCATCACAGCCATCCATGCTTTCCTTTTTGTCCCAACTTAGACAAACAAAGACGAACCCAACTGGTATTTTCCAGCGTCTGGTGACTTACCACGCAGCTGTGCCCTGCTACCCACCATTATGCCCCTCAGCCAGCCTAAATGTTCCACGGCACAAAACCAAAAACATACAATTACCCGTATTGTGTAAGAGTATCTGCGAGTGAGTGTGAGATGTAAATGTTTCTATGTTTGGGCACATGTTTCTGCAATGTTCTTTGTGTGTGTGTGTGTGTGTGTGTGTGTGTGTGTGTGTGTGTTTCTGAATATATTCTGAGTTCATTGTGTGTAAATGTATATACTTCGCTGCTTGTGTATCTTGTGTGCATGCATTAATCGGTTTTGAGTGTGTGTTTGTGTGTGTGTGAGCCCTGGAGCCACCCAGCTGCAGTCGGTATGTCTTTAACCAATTCTGTCTCCTGTGTTTGGACTGTAGGGGAAAAGACCACCCTGGCAAAATCCCTATTTACAGCTCCCTCTCTCTCTCCCTCTCTCTCTCCTAACCACTGTAATATTGAAGGTTTCCTAACCTGTGCCCTTGAGTTACAGTTCTGAATCCACCAAACACTCAATTACACTTTAAATATCTGTTAGGGGGGATGTCTGTGAGCTCTCAGTGCTATATTTCTTTTAGCGTGCTGAACCGCACTGAGAATGAATTGAGCTGAGCTGAACTTGAACTGGCCTTGGTGTGGCTTTCAGCAGAGCCGCTCCACAGCCGCCACACTGCTTCTCCCACTGCAGGAAACAATAACAACAAGATTTGCCAGAACAGATTTAAAACAGTGATATGCAAAGTGACATTTTGGGCAACTCAGATGACAAGTAGCAGCCGAGCTGGGTACTGCACAGCACATTTTTCAGTATGATAGCTGGTACTCCACAGTCATTACTCATACACATTACTATATTTATTTCAACTTCAACATGACATTTTGGCAAATGACCTTCAGAATAAAAATCCATGTTTATATGTAGTAGGAGAGGTGTTTCAAGCGACAGCTCTCAGGGCATTCAACCTAAAATAAAGAGTCCCTAGAGAGGCCTATCATAACCAAGAAAGGTATGCAAAAAAACATGTCGACATATCTAAAATCTAGGGCTGTCAAAGTTATCAAATTAGTTTTAACGCCACTAATTTCTTTAACGCATTAACGCAACTTGTAGCGGGCTCAGCAGGGTTTTAATGATAGAGTGAAGATACTAGCATCATCTGAAACTAGAAAACCGAAGGAATCCATTGGTATTGGCTTGTCGGGAAGGAGGTGAAATAGCGCTCCAAACGAAACGTTGGCGAGAAAAAACTGGCATGGCCATTTTCAAAGGGGCACCTTGACCTTTGACCTCAAGATATGTGATTGAAAATGGGTTCTCTGGGTACCCACGAGTCTCCTCTTTACAGACATGCCCAATTTATGTTAATCACATGCAGTTTGGGGCAAGTCATAGTCAAGTCAGCACACTGACACACTGACAGCTGTTGTTGCCTGTTGGGCTGCAGTTTGCCATGTTATGATTTGAGCATATTTTTCATGCTAAATGCAATACCTGTGAGGGTTTCTGGACAATATTTGTCATTGTTTTGTCTTGATAATTGATTTCCAATAATAAATATATACATACATTTGTATAAAGCAGCATATTTGCCCACTCCCATGTTGATAAGAGGATTAAACACTTGACAAATTTCCCTTTAAGGTACATTTTGAACAGATAAAAAAATGTGTGATTAATTTGTGATTAATCACAATTAACTATGGACAATCATGCATCATGAATCGATTGACAGCCCTACTAAAAACCAAAAAGCACAAAATACAGAAATGGATAGTAAAAAATCCAAATAGAAAACATTTTAGTGCTTACATTCAAAATAGGCAATGATTATGTATCAACATTCCTAAGTCTCACTTCTAAAACATGATTACAAGCCAATAACAAAAAAAGGACGTTTATTACCATTGTCCTGTGAGTATATATATAAGGAGCATAAACAGAAAATGATAGAGAACAAGCTATCAATGTGGTCTAGTCGCACAAAGTCCTTTCCCCAATCGTGCCTCGCAGCCTGTGTTGATGGGTGACGGACCTGATGCTGGGATGCCCCCGCACATTACTTTTGTAGCAATGAGACTACATTAATGCTAGTATTATAGTTACATCCTCGTGCTAAAATCTACAGTAAATCGACATTTTAAAGCTGATATTTTTTTTTTTTAAATAATCCTGGGGCGGGGGAAATATCCTCTAGGGCGGTGATTCTCAAAGTGGGGTCCAGGGACCCACAGGGGTCTGTGGCACTCTGTCAGGGGGTCCACGAAATAATTTGCTCTAAATTATAAAATAGTGCTGTATCATTAAAAATGTCATACCTACAGATGGGGACCATTACTCCCACCCACTTTAGCTTTGCGCCAATAGAAACTCATGAATCACTCACTTCACTCAGGCTGCAACAAACCGTTCCTGCTGCTTCTTAGCTTAGCTAATTAGCCAGCTAGCTAGATGGCAAGCATGGAGAAATATTTGAGTAAGTCCAAATCGCCAAGTGACATCTGATTACAAAACACCCGGAACATCAGGGCAAAACAAAGTGGTATTAACCTGATTCAAATTGAAATATGTTTTGCTGTCAAACAGGTCTGAAGTATTTAGGTTGACAAGTTTCAGAATACAAATAGTTCCCATGGCATCTAAGAGTAGCAATAGTAGTAAATATGCTTCATTGGTGTTATGATTATGAGGGGGTCCTTGGAAAAATGTCTCCCCTTTAAGGGGTCCCTAGCCCCAATCATTTTGAGAACCCCTGCCCTAGGAGTTTCACATCTTCTTTTTTCACCCCTGATGAATTTGCACCCAAGTTGTTTCTACTGAGCACTCTTATGTTTATTTGATGGTAAATACAGAGAGGGTATTGTTTTCCACTGGACTTGGTCATACCGTTTTAGTTTTGTTAAAGGGACTCTATGTAAGAATCAGAAATTGCTTGTTAACAGCGACGCCTGTGGCCGTTAAGTCAACGAAATTTAGCGTCCTGTTACTCGTGCGTGTGCTCGCTCTACATAGACATGAACGAGCATCGGTCAAAACAGTGAGGCGACACACGTCAGCTGAAACCACAATATCACTCTTTATTTCACCTGCTTGGCAGTAATGTTAGCTGACCAGACGAAGGTCTCTCCATGAATCAATGCTGATCCTAGTGTTAACTTTTCCTGCTTCAGCCTCCCGACCGTGGTCAGAAGGAACAGGGGAGACACCGTAGTTTTGGTCGGAGACGATAACGTAACTCGCTGCGGAGCCCCGTCACTTCACAAGACACGGGAAACCCCTGTTGGTCTGAAGGAGTGGCAGCATTTATTTCTGCACAAACTTCCACTGTACATTCACTAGATATCCTCAGAGCTAAACTAACTCTTCTGCAGTGTGTAGTCGTGTGCGCATGCGCGTGAGAGGTGGAGCGAGAAAGCGAGTGAGAACGAGCGCGGTGTGTGAGTGAAGGCAGGCAGGCAGGCAGAGGAGCAGAGTACAGCATCGACTCCGGCCCTGGAGACCAAAGCTACGGTCTCCTCTGTGTCCTCTGACCACGGTCAGGAGGCTAAAGCAGGAAGAGTTGACACTGTTTTGCAAGACGGCTTCACTACATATAACTTCGGGTTTTGGTGCTTCCATGTAGTTTGTGTTGGAGTCTGAGTCTGAACAGCGTAGCCACACGCGAGCGTGCATGGGACCCGCAATGATTTATACGTGTAAGAAGTTACAAACAATACCTTTAATGAGAAGGCAGTCATGTTAGCCATTGTGCACTGAATATTTCAGTTATTCAAATTCAATAACACTTAATTACGGTGTATACTGTAGTCAAATTTGTCAATTTTCAAAAGTAATGGTACAATAGAGACATTGAAAAGGTCTTATAAGTCATTACATTTTTTACTTAACAATTAGCAGATACATTTACAGAAAAATGGCATGGCACCAGTATGAATGCCTTATCAGGACCCTTTTGCATTTTCAGGGTTTCACTTACTACGTATGTACAGAAGTCTGTTGTAAAATATTTTTGTATAACGTTTTTATACTCAAATATAAAACACAAATATACTGTAATATAAACAAAAATATGATTTTATTTTTCCCCAAAATGTATACATCCCACAAACACAACACTGGATGTGTTAAGTGTTCTACATACAGAACAAATAGTAGAAGAAAATATAAATTAGACACAGGACCACTGACATCCGTCCTCTCATCTGTCACTGTAAACCGTAGCGTTTAGTGATAGTAATGGAGCACTTAAGCATAACAATTGTGCATTTTGCGATAAAAGCAACACATTTGGCACAGATGTAGGTTTACAGTTTATTTTATGAAAAGATATAGTTATCGGGGCGCTGCAAATTTGGCCCCTGAGTTTCCAGGGCAGATCACAGACAGAAAAAATAAGAAGGGAAAAAAACATGTGATCTTCCGACATCTGATCTAATCAGCTTGAACACACCTTGGAAATCACCAAGAGTCATAAAATCAGTTTTCTGCAACACTTTGGAATATTAAACTATTTGGTTGCCATTTTGAAAAAATGGCTGCCATGGCCCTCAGGGGCCAAGTTTGCACTACCTCGATATCTATATCTTTTCATAACATATAAACGTATGTCTGTGCCAAATGGGTTACTTTTATCGCAAAATGCACAATTTTTATGAATATTTCAGCTTAGCTGCCACACTATAGTGTTCAGGGAAAGGTTTTGTCTTTCTGGTTCCTGTATTAGTGAATTACCTCAACTACATCTGTGGGTTGTGTGTGTTGCAGAGCATAGGTGTCAGCCAGAATTAACTGAGAGAAGAGGAGTGTGTAATGAAACCTCGCCTGTGGTTTGTAGACCACACATCCTGCTGCAGCGATGTTAATTAAACCTGCACGTGGTCTCGCACACCGCATTCATACACACAAATTCTCTGAAATGTGTGCAGAAACTTGCACTGTAATACCTGAATACATATGTGCGCGCGCACACACACACACACACACACACACTTAGGGCCTTCCTTTGTTCCTCTTAGCCAAAATCATACTAGTGAAGTGTGAATACACACTGTGAAGCCAGCAGCCCTGAGTGCGATCAGCACCCGACCACAAGCTCACCACCAGTCAAAGTGAAAAACACAGGTTTCAAACAAGCTCCGGAAGAAAAGGCTTTCAGACCTTCATCTGAAATTATCACCAGTAACTGTCACATAACAGCTAGCAAAGAATTACGTTGCTTCTTTAAACATGAGCTGCATTACATTTCAAATGTTTGTCTCTAGTTTTGGTGCTCAGCAATCTTTGCTGTGGTGAGATCACCTGTCAATCAAACCGTAGTGACATCTTTTCTCTGGACTTCTCAGTTGATTTTGTTTTTTTTCTGTTGCATGCATTTATTTCTTATTTCAGCCATGTAGGCATCTCTGATTATGGTTACCACCCGGTTCTTCTTTTATTCATTCCAAACAGCACTTCATGTGCCAGAGGACTTTTCACAAAATAAGCAGACACAAGCTGTTTAGAACAGCGAATGTGAAAGACTTCATCAATTGGCAATGAGCTGTAAAAACAATGGGCCTCATGCAAGAACATGTTTCTATTCTAATACTAAACCTTTCTTACTTTCCTCTGGGTGGCTTCAGGCCGTTACACACAGGCTGCGTTTTTTCGTGCGATTAATTCACACATTAATATATTTTTTCAAATTGTTGTTTTAACACGGTCTCATCCCAACTCATCACATACGGCCGCTTTGTCACGCCCATTGGCGTCACTTTGGGTTGAGGCAACAAAACCACTCTAATTAGGTTTAGTAAAGAACAACAGGGTTGGACTTAAAACTACTACGTTTGTGAAGTGAAAATGAAACTGAACGTTGTGATCACGAGACACAGGAAAAGAACAGCTGATTGTAACGTGAACGTGAAACTTAACGCATGGGACACAAACAGCGGTCTACTGGATGTAAGCCTCTTGTTTGTTGGACCCATCTACCTCCCCTCCCAGTGTGTCTTTTGGCTCTTTAAACTACATCACCACAGTCACTCCCAGTGCACTTTCTCTGAGCGTTTACTGTTGCCGCGGATGGGTTTACATTGTAGTTAATGGAAAGCCCTGTGCGTCTGATACAGGCGCTAAAGGGTGCCTTGTGTGGCTATATCACACGCCAACAGCCGTGACAAAGCATCAGTGTTTGACGCCCTGGGAATGAGAACAGGCTGGTCGGTTTGTCATGGGTACTTGCACACAAAACGTGAACGTTACGGAGCGAAAACCAACGTAATTTTTTTTTTTTTCAGAACAAGCTAAATTTTCTGAGCTTTCGCATTGCAAATAAAGGCATCAACCAATCACGTTGTGCATAATGAGTTGAGTTGCACTTATATTTATGAAACAACACGGAGAAAACTTTATTATCTGAACTTTATTACTCCTTTAAACCTTGACAGAGGCAGCGCAGACCAGATACACTCCTTCTGTTCTTATCTTTCACAATAAAAACCCGAGACATATAATATTCGCAGGCGAGTATTTCGCATTTTTGTCATGGCCCCCGGTGTGTAAAGGCCTTTCCTCGTAGAAGAGTTCCGTGTCACATTCACCAAATTTTCTTAACAGGATAAACATGGCGTAAATTGCTCGTTTCAGTCAAAGATATGTCATCAGAGCAGGCTGTACTGTGACAGAAATGAAAAGTTAATGGTTTAACATGAAGCTAGATGCTAAATAACGTCTTTCTAAAGCAATTAGGTCCATGACAAATTTGAGAGGTGGTTGTGTGACAACCCGATTTCATGGGAAAGCTTATAAATAGCACGACATTTCCGTGTGTCATGATAACGCAGTTTAGGCTTTTCGGGTGTCAGTTAACGTCACATTGTTACAGTGAAACAGTCGCAGTTATGTTTAGACAACAAACATACAATATACATGCAATTTTCCATCTTACGGAACCTCCGCAACTCAACCTGTTCCGCACAACGTGATTGGTTGATGCCATAAGCTCAGAAAAATCGACCTTGTTCCGAAAAAAAGCTTTTTTGCCGCATAATATTTAACCCAATATCACGCCAAAGCCTGTAATAGACCCACCTGTCCACCAGCAGACAGCGTGTCAGTATCACGTTTTGCCTCGTAGAGACGTGAATATTATACACCTGTATTAACGTGCAGTACCAGCAGGGGGCAACAAAGCCACTCACTTAGGATTAGGCAACAAAGCCACTTAGCTAAGTTAAGGAAAAACATCATGGTTGGGCTTAAAATAAACGTAAATTATGTAAAATATGGAGGTAAACAACATAACATAAGTGTGGAAAACTCGTCAAAAACACTTTGGGACACGAACACCGGTCTCCTGGTCTAAAGTCCTGTGTTTGTTGGACCCATCCACCTCCACTCCCTCCCACCACAAGGAGTCTCTCTCACTTTGTATTCTACGTCACTAGCTCTAAACATAGCACAATGAACGTAATGCGTTTGCATTGCAGTCAGTACAGTCTACATGGCGTACACACGACACAGCAAAAGCAACGATGTCGTTTTTTTCGCACGCAAAATGACTTACAAATTACCGTGTCATTCGTACGCCATTTGGTGCGTCCACGCTGGACAATCACAGAGATATTAGACAGGATTGTATTATAACCTACAGTAGGCAATGTTACACTGTACAGCACAGGATCCTATTGGACAGTGACCTGCATAAAGACCCTGAAGCCGGGAACGCACTGGGCGCGTCGTGGCCGCGTGGCGGCTGCGTTACCTGTTGTTTTTTATTTCGGCGTCCGTGTTAACAGGTCAGAGCATCCACACTGCCCGCGTGAGACGTGCGTCTCAGCTGCTTCTCAGCTGCGTCTCTTCTAGAGCTCCGAGGTCTCGCCTATTTTTGACGCGAGCCGCGCGCGTTTCACAGCAGCAACAGACAGAAAAAGTGATCTATTGACAATATATTGACATCATTTCAGCAAGATTACTACAGGTTTCATGTCTAGACATCTGTAGAATATGTCACAGACAGTGAAAGTGATCTATTGACTGCATATTAACATCATACCATCAAGATTACTGTAGTTTACATGTCTCTATCTGTAGAAAATGTTACGGAGATGAAAAAAAGTAAAGACTTGTTTTTAAATCAACACTTCCTGCTTTCATTTCAAAATAAAAGCCCTCAAGCGTTTTTTTCTGTGGACAGAATTCCTTTATTTGTTAACACGAGGCTTTTATTCTGAAATATCTGCAGACAGTGCTGTGAAACAAAGAGTGACTTGGAGAGCTCCATGAATGAATGTAGTACGGGTTTTAATTGTGGATTATTACTATTATTTACAAATTACCACACGTTTCTTAACTTTTCTCTGTCTAAAATAAATATTAATGACATTTATAATGAAATGAAATGGCTATTATGAAAGGCAAACTCTATGTAGAAAGAAAGAGTTGGCAGCAGCAGCAGCAGCAGCAGAAACGCAGCTGAAACGCAGCTGGTGTGGATGACCGACGCGTCAATCACGCAGCCATCACGCGACGCAGACGCCACGCGGCCACAATGCGTCCAGTGCGTTCTCACGTGAGGCAGCAGCTGAGTGCAGAGTGAGAGAATTTCCCAACAACTACTGTAATATATAAATATCTTTGCCAAAATATGCCAATAAAATAATAAAATCCAACAAAATATCCCAGTAAATCAGCAAGCCATGGTGGTGATGATGTGGTGAGCAGAACATTCTTTTTACATGAAGTTTGTTTTTGTTAAATGTATGTATTTTTTTGGTTTATTTCTGTATCATATTAAAACACTAAATTCATTCAGATTAAAAATTCAGTTCAGTGTTTTCCACTGTGAAGAAAGGCAAACTATCTGTATACGATACATGAATTTAATTCATACACAATAGAAAATTCTAAGTACGAGAAAATTGCTGAATGCCACAAATCCTCTTAAATCCCTCCTACATGCCGCTATCTAACAAATCTATTTGTACGAGTGGTTCTTGCATGAGGCCCATTGTAATTTTATCAGTGATAGAAATGAACCAAATCACTGTGTGCATATATGAAAATATCATGAGTACTTAGAAGGTTAGAGACATTTTTTAACCCAATGAGCATATGTTAAGAGGTGTGTGTGTGTGTATATGTGTGTGTGTGTGTGTGTGTGTGCATTGGTGGCTTGTTTATATGGGAAAAAGAGCACACCTTGTGAGCGTACTGTATGTGTGTGGCCTTTAAAAAAGTTTTGCACAGGAAAAACGAACACACCAATGATCCCAATAAGACAAAGGTTACAACACAGTCATTCGGAATTTTCCTTAGAGGAAACTCTTACCCCCCGCACAACACACAAGACACAAGTACCATGGTTTCCTGAGAAATCACATTTGGAACTAATGGAAGACATCAAACAATCACACTCACTCTGTTTTGTACCTGCCAAACTCACAAATACTTATTGAGACTTAATAGTTACAAAAGTCGAAACATAATCTTAAAGCTGGAGTAGGCAGGTTGGCGCAAATATGATTTAAAAAAAGTTATGCCTCTGTGTCCTCCGGTGCTCCTAATGGCATCTGCAAGATTTCACGCCGGAGGAAAACAACCAATCAAAGCCGAGCTGGAGCCTGTCGTCTCTGAGCAGCTGTCAATCACTCGCAAACTCCGATCAAACGATCAAACTAGGCAGCGCTGATCGAATATGAATCAATATTCTGTTACTGTAATGCCTATTTCTCACCTCAAATGTTTTCAGAAACATCTTGTAGTTACTGTTTAGCTGTAAAATGAGAAAGTTTGTGACCCGGCAGCCATGTTGAGATCAGTTGAGGAAATACAAAGCACCGCCCACCAGCCGGGGCAAACTTTCTCATTTTACAGCTAAACAGTACACTACAAGATGTTTCTGAAAACACTTGACGAGAGATAGAGGGAGAGAGAGTCACAAATGATGGCATGAATGACCCTCTAAAGAGGACCTGACTTAAGAATCCAGCCAAGGAATGCTTCAGTAATATGTGGTATAATATATAAATATTCAGGGTCTGAAAATTCTGGAGAGCAGTAAGGACAATGTTGGTACAACACAGAGTTCAAAGTGGGAGTACAGTGGCGAACCTGTCCTGCAGCCAGGACAGACTATTTGGACAGCTGGCACAGTTTAAGGAGACATGTTAGAGTGTGACTGAGTTTGTGGTTTAGAGTTGCGCATGAAAATCCTGTGGGCCTTGGAATCTCAGTCTGTCTCTGTCTTGATCTGTGTTTGTTTGATAGCTCCTCATTCTGTCTCTCTTGCCTCTTTTCCTTGCTTTCCTCTACACTCTCTTCTTCTCTTTGCCAAAAAGACAGCCCTACATTGTAAGCATGCACTCTGCAATTCCCGTCCCTCAATAAAAAGGGAGACTGGGTTTCTGGCCGGCCATCCCAACAGCAATCCTGTGGCTTTGGCATCTACAGAAAGAGAGAGGGAAAGAAAGGGTGGGAGACAAGGAGAGAGAAAGAGATTGTCTAGGATGTTAGAGTTTATCCAAATTCTTCCAACTGAGGTTCAGCTCCAGAAAATTTCAACTCAACCTTATAATCACCTCTTCTAACAGCCTCTGGACACTCTTCCCTTCTGCTCTCCAACTTCCCAGGTCTGCCTGGTACAATTAAAACCAGGCTCAGAAACTGTGTGGTGTATATACTAGATGTGTGTATACTGCCTGCCGGCCCCAGGATTCTCTAGTGTTCAGCAGAAGTCTGTCTGTCCGTCTTAAGTTGTTTTCTCATATGAACTCCGCACAATGTCCAGAGAATCAGATCGGGACGTTGTCCGGAGTTGCCGTTTCACACATGTAATCAACAGGAGATGGTTTAGGCGAGAGGCAGGAAATTATGCAAAACACCACGGTCGCGTAGCCGGTTCGTAATTTGGTCATAAACAATCTCGGAACCCATCAGCTATAGGTCTGACAACGGATAAGCCTCTGGGAGCAAGGGGCTATATTTGTGGGGTTCCGGTGTAGTCAGCAGATATCCGGGCCAAGTCTTCCTTTTTCAGTGCGCTGCTCATTGTTTACAGTCCGATTAGCAACTTGAGATGCGAGACTGGAGTTGGAGTTGAGAGACGACTTGTACGACCGGATTGTTTCACAAATAGCCAGATTACAAGCTAATTTTAAACCAATAAAAAGCAAAATCATCATCAGACGATAGCCGGTGGGTTCCCAGATTACATTTTGTCCAATACCTTCTGCCTCTTTTGCTCTGTTGACTTATTGTTTACCTGCATTCAGCCAAAGCCTGCTCGAATGTGATTGGTCAACAGTACTCGGACTACAAAACTTAAACCAGAACACTTCCGATACCAAAATCTTGTCCCGTTGCCTACAGATTCTTTAGGGGCGGCTGGGTCGCCCACCAATCGGAAAGTCGGCGGTTCGATCCCCGGCTCCTGCAGTCCACATGTCGAAGTGTCCTTGAGCAAGATACGGAACCCCAAATTGCTTCCGAAGGCTGAGCCACCGGTGTGAATGAGTATTTAGATTAGATCCTGATGGGCAGGTTGGCACCTTGCATGGCAGCCTCTGCCATCAGTGTATGAATGGGTGAATGTTGACGTGTAGTGTAAAGCGCTTTGAGTGGTTGAAGACTAGAAAAGAGCTATATAAATGTTAGTCCATTTACCATTCCATTTAGATATGGGATTGGGATAGGGTGACCATATTTTCAAACCCCCAAACCTGACCCTTATGTGTACCACACGTTCATGCGCATGCACGTTCATGCGCATGCACGTCCATGCGCATGCACGTCCATGCGCATGCACGTCCATGCGCATGCACGTCCATGCGCATGCACACAAACTAATATGCACGCACCATAGGCGTTTTCATCAAGATGGCCAACTTGGTGCACCTGTGGTGCATTTGAGCACGGGGTGAGATCAGAAAGAAGGCATTATTATAGGGGGGTGCATTAGAGGCTGTGACAGTCATGACTCATCACATTCACTACTTTCTCCCCCTTTAATCACAGACTATCCCCCTCATGACACACTGACAGTCTGGGAGTCCTGTAGAGAGTTTTCCTCAGAGGAAACGTATTGTTGTCTGGGACTACGGAAATTATTATATCCCCGCGACAACGTGGTCGGGAGTATATAGCGGTCCACGTGTCCGTTCTTTTGTCTGTTCGCGTGTCACACTTTCATTTCTGGAGCAGAACTCGGAACCTATTTAAGTTAGGAACTTCAAATTTGGTATGATGGTTGACAGTGTGGTCTAGTTGTGCCTTTTGGGGGTTAGAAGTCCAGGGTGCCCAAAGTTTTTGAATTTTTCCAAAAGGGCAAAACCTTTGGCCCTACTTTAGTAGGGGTCAAGCAGTGAGTGGGGGTATGTGAGCCATGCTCACTTTTGCCTTGTTTTTCAACTTAAGTTTTGAACCCGAACAATGTCTCTCACATCATGTTGCTCGCCACAGCCACACACCTACCTGTAGGCTATTATGATTAAAAATGTGGAGCTCAGACGACATTTTGGCCAGGATGGAGACACCGGGTGAAAGACTTACAGGAACCGACGGTCCTGAGGGAGTTATAAGAGGGGCGAAATGCCTGTTGATGTACACAAGGAACTGTGTAGAATAATTAATCAAAACGACACGTTTGATGTGCACATAAGCACGGAGGGTTTTGTATAAAATTGCACAAAATGTAACCAGCGGATCTGCCGTGTCCGTGCGTAATTGTGACTTGACAGCGCGCAACATCACTCTCTATAGAGACTGCAGCGGTTAGCTGTGCTGGCTCTCTATATACTTATCTCATGCGCACAAATTCATTTATGAGTTGAACATGATAAACGTCTATGTAAGTATAAAACCGGGACAATTTGTTAGTGACTGTTGAAAACCGGGACATTTGTGTGTTTTACAGATATTTGTCGGGACTCGGGACACCCAGCTTGAAACTGGGACAATCCCGGACAAATCGGGACGTCTAGTCACCGCAGATTGGGAGCATTTCTATTGGCTCTCAATGGCTCTCAACATGGCGACGGCGAACCGGCGGCTTGCAGCTAACGGTGCTAACACCGCTAACAGTGCTGATAGAGATAACAGTGTTAACCTGACGGTGGGTGCTAGGCATCAGCTGTAACCGCGGTATGAGAGAGCGGAGGCTGTGAGCTAGCCAGTGGGGCACGCTCACATGCACGAGCATGCAATTAAAGCACACACGGCCAGCCCAGCTATGTCAACAAAGCAAGGAGAAACTGGGATTACAACACACACAGAGGGAGAGTGACTTCATTCTCTGCTCGGGTTACTTACATAGTTGTTTGCTGCTACAGTATATTAGTGCTTTAATAACACGTGCATACTGCACTGTCATGCAAAATGAGAAAGCCATGTTGCATTTGCAAGGATATTTCGTTGAGAAAGTTTCCTCAACAGTGTGGTCCAGCTCTGTTTTCGTGAAGCCAGAAGAAAGTTGTTACTCGTCACCTTTAGTTAAAAAATGAAAACATTTAATTGCTCTTGTCCAGCTTGTGTGTGGGTGTGTGTGTTTGGGTTTTTAGAGTGTGTATGTGGGTGTTAACAGCTAGTTAATTACTTTCTTCTCTCCGGTTTGTAACTCAGCCAATACGACCACATGTAGTCAGTCAACATATACACACTACATAAACGTGCACATGCATGCACACACAAACGTGCAGTATTCTGGACTTGTTTTTCGTAGAAAGAGAGTTTCTATAGTGAACATACAGCGAACGTGGGACTTAGGTCTGGGGCCCTGGAGCAGTGGCCCCCTTTGCCCAGCTGGTAGTCCAGCCTTGCTTAGCAGACACATGCATGCATGTGTGCACACACACACAAATGGCTGAAACAGTATTCAGGTGATGTTGAGAGCCGATTACTCCTCTGCTGCCTACACCAACACACACAATTATCCACTAGCTGGGTAGCAGTGACCTCAAAGCTCTTCACTGCCCTGTGTGCTTTCATTAATTCCCTCATAGAAACTCTTTTAAACGCATAATATTGTAAAACTCCCCTTTAACATGGCCACCAACTGCTAAGAGGTGTTTGTGTAATTTTTTTCGACTTCAAACTTGAAGCAACATAATGACTAATTTGGGGTTTTAAGGTCAGGTAAAGTGTTGCTTTGAACTGCTGCTCGCTGCTTCGTTTCCCACTTCTACACATCTGACATCTAATAAAGCCACTAACAAGCCAGTGTGGTTTAGGAATACAGCTTTTATCAGTCAGTTGTAATTATCTTATGGAACGCCCAGTGCCATTAAACAGCTAATCACAGACATATGAACAATATTGACGCAACACTCACATCATTCAAATTCATACATGTCCTCATAACTAGAGCAAATATCGTGTTATGGTAAATAAACTGGTTAAGGTATGGTATCGCCTCGTAACATGAACATACAGCTATAGTACAGTACAAGGATCTGAGAGAAGAACTGGTTCTAAGCTAATGTTGCAGCTATATCAATCTTTTTTTTTTTTAATATAGACGAATCCGGCGACGGATTTGTGTGTTCCGCCATCTAGCGCCAACGGCATTACTGCGGTGGCAAGTCATAGTGACTCTACTGTTTTCTAACAGTCTTAAAGGGGAACTCCACCCAAATTAAGAATTCCAATGTGTTATTTCCATGAGCTTCTCTCTGATAAACCAGAGAGGTAAGGGTGCTTTCACATTAGGGACCCGGGCCCGGATCCGAGTTTACTTGTCCCAAAAGTCCAGTTCGTTTGATTCGTGTTAACGCTCCGTATCGGGCACGGATCGACGAACCGTGCCCGAGTCCACTTGAAAAGGTGTGAAAGCCAACCGTACCAAAACACGGAAGTGGACCGCTATTTAACGCTAGTAACGTTAGCAGTTAGCGAGTAGTTCTGAAAGGTCAGGCTCTTTTCAACGCCGCCGGTCTCCTCTGAAATCTGTATACATATAAAACTGTTTCATATCTATGTCTGTATCTGCGCGCAGCGTCGATCTCATTATCTGAGCTGCACGGCCGTGGATGATACAGCAGGAAGGCAGGCGAGAGGTTCCTTGAAAAAGACAATAGTAGGCGATGGGGTCGAGCGATGTTTGTTATTTTATTTCGCTAATTTAATGGTCTGTCTCTTCGCAGACAGACCACGCCTTTTTTCACATCAAACTCGGTGAAATAAGAGTTTATTTAGACCAAATCAGAGTTGGTGATTGTTGGAAAGACTAACGACGACGGTTTTGGTGAGTTTTATTTTGTTTCTGTCATGTTTGAATGAAGTGTTTTACGAAGCTCCGCTATGTACAGCTGATCTCAACATAATCAAACACACGTGGATGATGACGCAAGTGTACTGGGGTACGGAACAACTTTACTAATGTGAAAGCTGAGCGGAGAGGGGGGGCAATCGTACTCGGGCACGGTAAGGATCAATCGTACCTAATGTGAAAACAAGAGAGTTGTTCATGTTTACTAATATTTTTCGACCATAGGAATAACATGTATGAAAATTGGGCTAACGTTAAGCAGCTGAGAACGGCTCAGGTTCTTCCCAATCTCCTAGATATCCTTGTCAAAAGTAACATTACATAGAAAGTAAAGGTAAAAGTAGAAAATTGTACACACAGGTAATTTTGCGTGCAATAGGAATGCCGTTCTTGCTTTTGGTTAGTCATTTGAACGTATTTGTATGTAGTCTGTATTGACTGCAATATAAACGCATCCGCGTAAATATGCTACACTCAGAGCTAGTGACGTAGAATAAAAAGTGAGACAGACTGATTATGGCGGGCGGGAGGAGAAGTGGATGGGTCCAACAAACACAGGACTTTCAACCAGGAGACCAGTGTTTGTGTCCCAAAGTGTTGTTACGGTTGTTATTCATATTTTATATATATTGAAGTTACGTTAATGATGTTTGCGATGTTTTTATTAGTGAGGTTTGTGATGTTGTTTTCTGTGCTTTTGTTAGAATGTTTCTGGACGTAGTTTACTTAGTTTATGTACTTTGTTTAAGCCCAACCATGATGATTTTGTTGCCTAAACCTAACTGCAGCTGTTCGTAGTTTTGTTGTGTGGCGTACAAATGACACGTGAGGTCATCTGTGCAAGCGTAAGGGGGATGGGGGGCTGGCTCTACCAGATTTCAGGCGTTCTTACTGGGCCGCAAACATTCGATGTGTTTCCTACTGGCTGGATGAAACGATTGTTCTCGACAGCTGGCTGGATATGGAGCGAGAGGACTGTCTACCCAGCTCACATGGTGCTATTATAATGTCTCCCATTCGTCTCAAAAAATCATGTTATAATTACAATCCGATTATTCATAGTACTACTAAAATTTGGAAACAAATAGCCAAACAATTTAAACTTAGAGCTCTATCCTTTACACTTCCGATATCGGCAAACCCGTCTTTTACTCCTTCAACCCTAGATGGAGCCTTTGATCAATGGAAAAAATCAGGACTGAGTAGTGTTGGGGATTTGTACATTCAGGGTACGTTTGCTTCCTTTCAGCAGCTTCGGGAAAAGTATGGGCTGTCAAAGACAGACTTTTTTAGATATATATCTATATATCCAGATTAGACACTTTTTGAAAACTCATCTTAACAATTTTGAGAGTGCAACACCTGATAAGCTAGACCAGTGTCTGAGAGACCGTATAGTAGATAAACATCCAGTTTCATTTATATACAATACATTGCAAGTGACCTTGAGCAAGTAGATATGAGCGGTATAAAAAAGGACTGTGAAAAAAAACTAGGGATAGAAATAGCTGAGAACATCTGGGACAAGGTCTTGAATTACGTTCACATTTGTTCTTTGAATGCCAGACACTGTTTGATACAGTTTAAAATTCTACACAGGTTACATTACTCTAAAGTAAAGCTACATAAAATCTGCCCAGAAACGTCACCAATATGTGAGAAATGTGTCCAAGCAGAAGCAGATTTACTTCATAGCTATGCACTATGCCCTAAGATACAGGACTTTTGGGTTGCAATATATTCATTCTTATCGAGGATATTTAAAGTCCAAATAAGACCAGAGCCACTTTTGGTTATACTTGGAGCTTCCGAAAGCTCTAAGATCCTACAGAGCACACAACATCATCTCCTGTCCTATGGTCTCCTTTGTGCAAAGAAATTGATTCTCTTGTTCTGGAAAGAGAAAGAGGTGCCAACATTTAAATCCTGGATAACAGCACTGACTGATACCCTCCACCTAGAAAGAATCCGATATACCCTTAATGACAGACTGGAGGTATTTGAAAAGATTTGGAGACCAATGATCTCCTCTATAGAAGGGACGAACAATCAAGACGCAATACACTCATAGTCTTTATCACCCGAGGTAGCACTGCTCAGTGTTAGGTAGGTTAGGTAGGGTGGGGTACATATGTCTATGTATATACTGTATGTCGCCAATGTTTCCTTTATTTGTATGCCTTAAGGTGTTGTCTGTGTTTTGCTTTGTTTTTTTTGTTTTTTTTTCCTTCAACTGTTTATGTTCTTTGTGTTTGCCTGTCTCCATTTTTGTTTTTGTTTTGCCTTTAGTTCCTAGTATTGTCTGTTTTTGTTGATATATATCAGAAATGAGGCATGATACACACCCCACAGAAGTCTGTACCACTGACATGCACATGCTTCCTAATAAAAATATTAAAAAAAATAAAAAAATATTTGAAACAAGTGACACGTGAAAAGACTAAAATTTGTTCTCATGACACGCGGAATGTCGTTGTAATGTCGTGCTATAATACGCCTTCCCATGAGATCGGGTTGAGCATATTGCATAGACAACATGAACAAAATTGCATTAATCTAAAGCGATTAATGCAATTTTAAGGCCAATAATTGAATCGTTGTATCCCAATTTGCTCAAAGAAGGAACCTTGGATTCGTGTAGATCTAAGTTGTTGAACAAACTTGTTTGATTTTTTGAGAAGAAAATAATTTTTCCAATGGAAAAGCTCTGTTAAAAAAAGGAATATATCTATTTGATTGATAGATTTGCCTGTATACAATAATAAATGAGGGATAGTGTATAAATGTATTCTCTTTCTTTATCCCACAAGAGGGGTTACGAGAACACAATCAAAACATTATAAGGAGGACATAAACTGGGATTTAATTTATTTCAATATTAGTCTGTTTTTAATGTTGGTTCTTTTCAACAGTTTTAACAGTTTCATTGTGGAATATAGTTGTTGTTTTTATCTATGGTTTTATTTTGTGTGTATTATTATTATTTATTTATTTTTCCTGTGTATTGGTAATCACTGTTGGTTGATTAGGGTGGGAGCACTGTGAAATCCATGTTTTTATGGATGATTAAATGGAACCTTTTTATACTTCAGCAAACCATCATTCTACCTCAACTGAACCATCTATAACCCTGAATCTCAAACAAAACATTTGATTTATGGAGCAAGTAGGGAGTGCTACCCAGCCTGGGGGTAAAACACTGACTGACAGGTCTTTTCAGAGTAAAATGTTCCAGAAAGTTGCACTCCTTGGCTTTCTGTCTGCATTCAGGCCTTTACACACCAGGGGCGTTTTTTTCGTGCGATTAATTCGCACCTCAATATATTTTTTCAACTGTTGTTTTTGTCATGAGAACTTTCACACGGAACGCGAATATTACAGCTCAGTCTCACGGCAAAGCATGTAATAGACCCACCTGTCCACCAGAAGAATGAGTGTCAGTGTCACGTTTTGTGTCGCCGAGACGTGAATATTACACACGAAGGTGCAGTGTTTAACAAACACAGGACTTTCAAGTGGGTGACCTGTCCGGTGTTTTGTTTTGCAAGTTACGTTAATGACGTTTGTCACATGTTTTGTAGTGACGTTTGTTACGTGTTCTCTCTGATGTTACGTTGTTTCTGTACGTGTTTCACTCAGTTTATGTACTTATATTAAGCCCAACCATGATGTTTTCCCTTAACCTAACTAAATGGTTTTGTTACCTAATCCTAAGTGAGTGGCTTTGTTGCCTCCTGCTGGTACTGCACGTTAATACAGGTGTGTAATATTCACGTCCCTGCGAGGCAAAACGTGACAATGACACGGTATCCTCTGGTGGACAGACGGGTCTATTACACGCTTTGGTGTGATTTGGGGTTGAATATTATGCGGCGAAAAAGCGGCATACTTTTTTCCGAACGAGGTTGATTTTTCTGAGCTTTTGGCATCAACCAATCACGGACCGGGTTGAGTTCCACCTATATTCATTGAACAACAACACGGAGGCTCCGCAGGACGGAAAATTGTATTACATCTTTCAACCTTGACAAAGGCAGCGCAGACCAGATCCACTCCTTCTGTTCTTATCTTTCACAATAAAAGCCCTAGATGTATAATATTCGCAGGAGTGTATTTCGCATTTTGTATCGTTTTCTTTGTCACACCGCCGGTGTGGCCTTTAGTTTCGCATAGCCAGAACTATCTTCACATTGCTGTGTCAGCGCTAAAGAAAGGTCTAGCTTCACACATTATCATTCTGCTGTAGGGGAAATAAACGCTCTGGCTTGTTTGTATTTCTTTAAACCAATCACAATCATCTTGGGCGGTGCTAAGCGCAGGATGCAGCGACGGTGCCCTTGCAAAATAGATAACGCAGATTGCAGAAGGGAAGGAGAATGCCACGTGAGATACACGGCCAATGGTAGATTTATACCAACAGTCTACATCCAGCGAGTCAAACTAGTCTACATTGATTAGCAGCACTCACATCAACATAAATCTCTCTACACAAAGAACGTTTCTATTCCAAATGACATTACTTTTATATATGATTGTTGGTTCTTTAAGTGATGGCATGAAATAATTATAACAGAATGTCACAAGAACCTGGTAGGAGTGACTGATGTGTTGTCAGTTTAAAAACAGAAAGCTGTGGTGTCAGTATGAACATTTTTAAACTACACATTGTGTTAAAAAGTATGTCTCTTTATGTTCCTTTAAGTTCAACTGTCCTGCACTTTCCATGTAATTCCATGTAAGCTCCAGCTCTCCACTGTAACAGAGGTGCAGCTCGGTCCAAGTCGGCCCACAGCTATGCATGGAATCCTCCCCCTCCTTTTCCAACCAGAGTTCCTCTGATTTCTGTTTTCTTCTCCATTCCCTGTATTCAACTATGGAGTTCACGCTCACTCATCACTTGACGTTCTGCTCACTTAAAGGAACCGTTTGTAACATTTAGGGGGATCTATTGGCACATATGGAATGTATCATTCAGTATGTTTTCTTTAGTGTCTAATCAACTGAAAATAAGAATCATTGTGTTTTCTTTACCTCAGAATGAGACGTTTATATCTACATTAGAGGTCGACCGATATGGGGTTTTTATGGCCGATGCCGATGCCGATTTTTTACAGAATCAGGACAGCCGATGGCCGATATATGGTTAATAGTAGTAATAGTACAGGGCTCCAAACCTTTTAAGCGCCTTTCCAAAACTGTCCTAAAGCATGTTTTTTATTTGTTTGTTGACAGACACTGTTACAAGCTATATGGCCATAATCTAATTGATCAAAAAATAATAATAACTTTGTTCACTCGTATTACACAGCCTGCTGCTCATATCTGCTATGCTGCGGAACTACACAGGCCAGTGACGTCATAGAGGCTATGAAGGACCCATAGACCGTAGACACGTTTAATGAGGAAGTGAACTTTTGCTAAATGTTTCGACAAATTGCTCGTGTCCTCACATGCAAACTTGCACTTATGACAAGCATTGTCAGCATCAACTCTAGTAAAGTGTAATCACGCTTTACAAGTTTAGTTTTCTCTGACATAGTTACTAAGAGCAGAAGCTCTGTGTGTCTGCGCTGCAGCAGCGTGAATGTGAGAGCTGCTCCGCCCTGCACACAGCTAACGTTACCTACGGAGAGAAATTCTCCGTTACCAAAGACAGAATTGATAACGTCGGAGCTTATCACCCGTTACCGGGTTTCGGTCACCATCGCTACCTGTAAGGTAGCTGGTTGGAGGCTCGCTATCAGTGCAGTTCCAAAGTAATTTCTCTCTAAAAGTAACATTTCATATATAACCAATTAAATATATAGGGCTTTGAAAGAGAAGAATTTAAGCCTACCGCTTTCTCCCGGCAGAATGGCAATTTGATTGACACACAAGGGGCGGTGTCACACGTGTTCCACAGCAACAACAACACTGGGCTGCCCGCAGATGTGCCTGTTTACTAATCGGCTTAATATGCTCAGGCATCAGCCGATGCCCATTTTGAAAATTTGAAAATTTGCAAAAAATTACAGTCAATCACAACACAGTCAGAAAACATGCGATTCAACAAGCCATTCAGATCTGGCTCCCCTTCCTATGTCACATGAAGGCTCATTAGAATATATCTCCCACAGCTTGAGAACTACCTTTGTAAAGGTGCACCATATTTTTCATCGCAAGCCAATCAGAGCAGACTGGGTTTTTTCAGGAGGGGGTCTTAAAGAGACAGGCGCTAAAACGGAGCGTTTCAGACAGAGGGTGTGAGAAAAGTATGAGAAAAATAATGTGTTTTTAGCATGTAAACATTTTCTAGTAGAAACCCAAAATACAAACATGATATGTCCCCTTTAAATTAAATATTAAAGCTGGCATTATTCAATATCCTTCTCAGTAAATCCCATGAAAAGACCAAAAGCAACAATGTGTTAGTCCGTCTCTCAATTCTTCACAACCCTGTCTGTGGCTCTCAGCTCCAAGCCCATTGGTTCCTACTATAGTAAGTAGACATTTTTAAGGGAGTCACAATCATATGCAGAACACTCACTTAAGTCATTTCCTAAAACGGCCGGTCACTGTAGTTTTTACCAAACGTTACTCAAACAGGAGGAAATAGTGCATTTGTTGGGGACTATTTTCAGCAGCGGATGAATCCACATTTGGTGCTCTAGTGAGTATTTGTTGCAGCGGGACGGTGTATTTGGGATTGAGTCAAAATAAACTACAGTGTTACAGCGTGTTCATGGTAATGAAAGAACATGTCACCCAGTGCAACCGTGTGATTTTTCAGTGTGGCTCATTGATATGTCTTCATTATCATTTTTGGACATCAATGGAGCTCTATGGCACAGAGGAATGACGTGGTCTTTACTTGGGATTTGTTAACAATAAGAAAAATATAGATTCAATTCAATACAACTTTCTATTGATTTGATTTGAGGCATGAGTGAAAACAGACAGGAAACAGACATGCACATACAGACAATTACAAGAAAAAGAGCTGTTTGGGACTGTGTTGAGCTGATAGTGCAGTTGCATTTAAAAAGTAATGAATGTCATAAATAAAAAATAGATAGAAAAAAAATTAAATAAGGAAATAGTCCTCATGGCAGATTGGCATTTATTTCTTTCATGTGCCAAGCTCCGGATAGAGGCCAGAATTGTCCTTCAGCTCCTTGATGGCTTCCAGAATAACGATGCTAAAATAATATATCATATATAATATCAGGACGAGGAAACAAGGAATACGACCCAATTGCAGTTAACTGGGCAGACAGGAACAGGAACAAAGCTGAATGTACAGACTTAGTAGAATGTCCAAACAGAGGTAGTATAGAGCCCACAGGATTCCAGGTACAACACAGTCTCACGGCAGTTTGTGAAATAGTCACAAAATGTAATCTATTTGATTTGTGTACATAGACACAGCACGACTTTCAACATGGTATTTTTCGTGCTTTTTCCTACGAATGTCCAGCAACACATGACGCAAGTGTCAATTTCCTCTCCAGTCTTTTCAAAATGAAACTACTTAAGTTAGGTTTTGGAATAGATTGACTTAGTTAGGCTTAGGCAACAAACTACTTAGTTAGGCTTCGGAAAAGATGGACTTGGTTAGGCTTAGGCAACAAAACAACTTAGTTAGCTTTAGGAAAAGATCGCTGTTTGGGTTTAAAATAACACCGGAAGTGACGTAATTTAAAGCTGAAGTAGGCGAGATTGGAGCATATATGATTAAAAAAAGTTATTTTTATAAAACAGTCACTATATCCTGACAGTAGTACATGAAACAGGTAACCTGAAAAAAATCATGTGCCTCTGTGTCCTCCGGTGCTCCTAACGGCATCTGCAAGATTTCACAGACCGGAGGAAAACAAGCAGTCAGAGCTGATCTGGGATCTGCTGTCCATCTGCTGTCTATGAGAGTCGGCTGTCAATCACTCGCGAACTCCGACAAAATGGTCAAACTAGGCAGCGCTGATCAAATATGAATCAATATTCTGTTACTGTAATGCCTATTTCTCTCCTCAAATGTTTTCAGTAACATCTTGTAGTGTACTGTTTAGCTGTAGAATGAGAAAGTTTGTGACGCGGCAGCCATGTTGAGATCAGGTTGAGATGGCTTGAAGGAACGTCAAGTACCGGTCACATGACCGGAGCACAGCCAATAGGAACGCTCTCTCTCTCTGAAATGACCTGTGATTGGTCATAGTCTGCCGTCACAGGCTAGATTTTCTAAAGCCTGAAAACAGAGACATGAGGAGGAGCAGAAGTCTAGTTTTCTCTCAGAACACTTGAATTACAATATGCTGAAAGGTTATTATGGAATTTTTGCCCAATGATGCCAAAAATATACTGCCTACTGAAGCTTTAAGTACAGAAGCTACGTGACAAAAACTACTTAGTTAGGTTTAGGAAAAGATCATGGTTTGGGTTAAAATAACTCTGGAAGTGCTGTAACTTAAGTACAGAAGTTACATGACAAATAAATCAATAAATCAATAAATGACTTGAGGTTTCACACAGGACACAAACAACGGTCTCCTGGGTAAAAGTCCTATGTTTTTTGACCCACCCATCCACCTTGACCTCCTGCCTGCGCTGCATTCGCCGCTCTTATACTTCACAATTACGTGGATTACATACGAATTGATTTCATGCTGACCATCACGAAAAAAATTTGAAATTCGTGTCTATGTACACGAATCAATACATTAAATTTCTTGACTATTTCACGAACTGCTGTTCGACTGGGCTGTCAGGTAAGAGGTTCAACAAGGCAACATTACAACTTTGACGATCTGGCGGGGAATGAATAGAAATGGGCCGGTTATATATACTGCAGTGCTGACGAGGAAAAGTGGAAACAGGTGGATGAAGGAGTCAGGTGACTGGGGCAGGTGGAAAAGTCAGAGGCATCAGGGGGAGAATGGCAATGAAGGGGTTTGGGGAGGTGGGAATGTGACTGGAGGGAGGGACAGAGAGGCAGAGTGTTCACTCTCTCTCAATATACTTTAAGGTTTAAAACACTGTGAAAAGATTTAAAACATCGATGTCAGCAGGTTGGTCCAAAATCTATAAATCGAGTCATTGTTTCGTCTTTATCACTGCTTCACATCTCTCTCAGACCTGACCTGTGTCTCTCTTTGTGTTCATTGCTCTCTCTCTCTCTCTCTCTCTCTCTCTCTCTCTCTCTCTCTCTCTCTGAGGTATTCCAGAGGGACACTTTAACAAGGGCTGGAAGAGGCCCAGGCCTTCGCATGTCAGACCCTGAACAAATGCCAGCTTCCCCCCTCCCCCTTTCTCTCTCTCTCCCTGCCTCTCTGTTTTATACGTCTCTCGCCCCCAGCGCCTGACCCTCTCAGCACTATCATTCCCTCGGTTCCCTTCGAGTCGGCACGGCGTGCCGGCAGGAAACTCGGCCAAGTGGGCTTCCTGAGCGAGCGGGAGAGGAAGTACAGTAATAAGGAATAAGGAAGGGGGTGTGGGTTTAAAAATAACCCGCCTATATAAGCTGAGGCAAGAGCCCACTCTCTGTCTCAAACTCTCACTCTCTGTTCCAGCACAGCTCTGCTCTCCGCGGCCAGAGGCCTGCCTCCGCTCTCTCTCTCTCTCTCTCTCTCTCTCTCTCTCTGTCACACACACACACACACACAGAACAGCACGGCTTTCCTGCCGTGCAGAGGAAAGTGGAGAAGTCAAAGCAGGTGTTTCCAAGAAGTTTAACAAAGACATAAACTATGTGTGCTGAGGAGAGCCACTTTATCCCCAAACAGGCTGCAATAACTCTGACAGAGGGAGAAAGTCTCGTCTGTTTCCAATAAGAAATCAAGGCAGAGACGCATTACTCCGATAAGCCCCGGACAACTGATACTTTTCCTCGGCACACTGTAAGCCAGGCTGAATTGATTGCACGCTGATATTAGATTGGTGCAGTGCTGTGTTTGCAGTATGAAGTCCTGTGTTTTAAGGTGTTTTAGCCAAGCTTAAAGACTCTATGTTTTAACAGAGTATCACTGCTTTCAGCATGATTTTAACCCTTTATAGAAGAACATTTGTAGAGAATCTAAAACACAACAGCGTTATACTGATTGTTTGCTCTTTGTGATTAACATCATATGTACCTAGTGGATGATCTTGTCCTTACTACAAAAACTTTACTCAACACGGTGGATCTTTAATTATGTCAAGTTGATGAAACTGGACAGGCAGCTGAAGCGTGATTTTTTTATTTAATTTTTTTTTTAACCTTTATTTAACCAGGAGTAAAGACTCATTGAGATTAAAAATCTATTTTCCAAGAGTGTCCTGGCCAAGATAGGCAGCAGCACAGTTACACGGTTGCAGACAAAACAAACAAAACAATTTAAAACAAAGACAAAGAGCAAGTAACAGAATCATAAAGTATCGAAAAAAACATTCATCAGCATTCAAAACATCTACAGCCAGATGTGCTTGCTTTTGTAACAGATTCCCAGAAGAGGGAGCAGCATACTTGAATGCCCTTTTTCCCAGTTCAGTACAGACTTTGGGGACAGTTCATAGGAATAAGTCCTGGTAGCGAAGCAATAACTTCCCTTACTTTTTTGAAGGATGTAAGTCCGTAGGTAAGATGTAAGCAGACCAACAATAGCCTTATAAATAAGAACACGCCAGTGTTTCAGTCTACAGGTGGACAAGGCAGATCATCCTACCCGAGCATACAAAGAGCAAAAATTCATAATAAATCTCAGAGCTCCATGGTAGACAGTATCCAGAGTGTGTAGACTTTGAGAAGATGCATGCATGTATAACGTCACCGTAGTCCATGACAGTGGCAAATACAGGTGATACAGGTAACTAGAGAATTTAGCTAGTGGACTGCTTAGTTCAATGCCATTCAGACATCATCTGACGAACAGCTTCTGTGTGGTCGCGCTACGTTAAACAGTGGCCGTCCATCATGAGGCTGAAATGCTTTTATGTCGAGTTCAGTTTGTGTAAAGTGTTGAAGTTCATGTTAAAATGAGGTACCCCCATATATTTTTATTTTCATTGCAAGATGATCCTAGTGGGGACTCGTTATCATAGTCAGGATAGGATTAGCATTATGTCCCAGTGCTGTTCAATACAAAGAAAAACTCAACAGATCCAATTCAAACAATGTAATTACCATTATATATTTGGTAATTACAGTGGAACCTGGACTCTATTTAACAACAACACACCTAGCATAATGTTAGTGTACTACTATAGTATTATTGCTTAAATATATCATTGTATAGCAAACATTTTGCTTAAATGTATTGGTTGAGACACATCTCTATAATTCAAATCCAAAATGATGCAAACTCACACACAGAGATTAAATAAAGAAAGTGTATAATTTTACTAAATTATTTTTAATATACTTTGGCAGGAGAGGCAAGTGAGGAGTCACAGAGGAAGCAATCGGTCTGACTACGGATAAGCCTCTGGGGACAAGGGGCTATATTTCTGGGGCTCCGGTATAGTCAGCAGATAACAAGGCCAAGACTTCTTTTTCCTTGCGCTGCTCACTGGTAAAAGTCCGATTAGCAACTTGAGATGCGAGACTGGAGTTGGAGTTGAGAGACAACGTGTACGACCGGATTTTTTCACAAGAAGCCAGGTTACAAGCTAATTTTAAACCAATAAACAGCTAAATCATCGTCAGACGATAGCCGGTGGATTCCCAGATTGCATTTCGGCCAATGCGTTCCGCCTCTATTGCTCTCCACATGGGCTGTTTTATACCTGCATTCAACCAAAGCCAAGTCAAGTAAATTTGATTTGTATAGCAAAAATAATACATATATAGCAAAAATAATACATATAATGTGAACATATGTGAGAAGGTGGATCCAGGAGGATGTCAAGCAGCTTTCCGGTGTTGCCAAACAGATAGAGCCAGAGCAACACGACATCCTCTCCACACCAACCAGATAGAGCCAGAGCAACATGACCTCCTCTCCACGCCAGATAGATAGAGCCAGAACAACACAACCTCCTCTCCACCATGGAACCTAGAGAGAGGACCATATTTTAGTTTTTAATTCACAGTTGCTTAGTAATGTAAACCAAAGCCTGCTCAAACGTGATTGGTCAATACTACTCGGACTACAAACGTAAACCAGAACGCTTCTGATTTGTTTGATCTGATCTTGTCTGATCTGTTTTTAGAGATTACAGAGGAAGGGATAGGCAGTGAATACAGAGGGTGAGAGAGAACAAAGAGTAGAGGACGGAGAGAGAAAGGAACATAAAGAATTTAATGTTGAAGGCAGAGAAAGAGGGAGCGTCTTAAAATGCACATATTTAGATCAGGGAAATCAAAGCATGCCCCTGAACCCCCTAGCATGCTCAGTTTTCAGACCACAGTATCTCTAAAACCCTGTTTACGGCCCTGCTTGGAAGAAGATCGTTTCACGAGAACCTGACACCACACCGACACACACTTGTTCTGCCATTTGATCACAAACGTTTGTCAAAGCCTATCCTGGTAATTGCAGGGTACAGCCGGTCTCTTCTTACCTGTTGACATTACAAAGTCATTAGTAACAACCATTTAGTGTGTTGACAGACGATACGTCAAATGTGTAAATCTGTCAAGGCTAACACCATGAGAGGCTTTCAATCCAAAAATATGACTTTGGAGAAGGCAAGTATGTTCCTGTTTAGCTGTAACTTACTGAGTCTATAGTAACAGGGCTGGACTGGTTTAGAATCTAAATAAACACTTGAACTATTAAAAAGACACAGTTAAAAGGCTTAGAATCCTTAAATGGGCAAGAACATAAAAAAAATACAATTCCATATTGTTTTACAATGTTTTATTTCCCCCTATTATTGTATTCCCCAGCATGCATTACCCATTTAGGTATAAGGTTTAGGGCATTTCGAAATATTCTTATTTTATTGTTGATCATTGATGCTCTCGCTATATATTTATATCATATTTATATACACACCTATTTCTTTCACTGCTTGTGTACATAACTGTCCTGTCTATACTTGGCAAATAAAACTGTTACAGATTCTGATTCTGATGCAGGATTGGTGAGATTTTCACTGCAAACAGACTGATTAAAGGTAGGCTATTGGCTCAAGTACTGCGGTCATGTGATTTGATCCAATCCTCCAAACAATGCCCGTGTTTCTATTCACATATTTTTCAAAAAAGAGTTGATGCTCTAAATAGATTATGGAAACACATTTGCCGAATAAATTCTGACGTACCGACCATTCAACTCACATTACTGATCAGCTGTTTCCGCTGTCGACGTCTGGTCCACTCTCTAGGTTCCATGGTGGAGAGGAGGTTGTGTTGCTCTGGCTCTACCTATCTGGTGTGGAGAGGAGGTCGTGTTGCTCTCGCTCTATCTATCTGGTGTGGAGAGGTGGTTGTGTTGCTCTGGCTCTATCTATCTGGTGTGGAGAGGAGGTCGTGTTGCTCTGGCTCGATCTATTTGGCGTGGAAAGGAGGTTGTGTAGCTCTGTCTCTACCTGTTTGGCGTGGAAAGGAGGTTGTGTTGCTCTGGCTCTATCTGTTTGGCGAAGCCGGGAAGCTGCTTGACATCCTCCTGGATCCACCTTCTCACATATGTTCACATTATATGTATTATTTTTTGTCATATGGATTGTCTATGTTGTATTTTCATTATATTGTTACTCTGTACACACGACATCTATTGCACATCTCCGATATCCGATGAGAGGGTCGCACTGTAAAGGACAGAGGGTGTCGTTTCATGTACACATTGTCAAGCCCCCTGAGGCAAATTTGTGATTTTGAGCAGTACAAATAAAATTGACTTGACTTGACTTGACTTGACTTGACTTGACTTGACGACTACTTGGATATTCCCATAACGGGTGAATGCTTGTGTTCGTCTCCGGACAACATGAAACATGACCGATACTAGCTGACATGAAAGAACAATTCAAACTTGCCCAATTGAAACATATACCTGAAGACCTCCATTTTTCTCTTGTAGATGGATCGATAGCCAAGGCGACTTGTTTTGTTTCTGTTTCACAACCTCTACTTCTTGTACTCTGTTTACTGGCGGATTGCAGCCATGCATATATCGTAGCCTATAACGCCAACTTCTGTAGCCAAGTTTATTCAACCCAAACCAGTTGGTGGAAACACCTAATTTAAATTTATTTTTTGCGACATTTCAAAAGTTTGCTTAAAATTCGCTTGACATTTGAAACACAACTAGTGCTTCCCACTGAAAATGAGAGACCTCAATTTGCTACAGCCGTTCAGATGTCTGTATCCATCTGCCCATCTTGAAGTGAATGTTTTCATTTGGGAATGTGTCTCAAAGAGTTATTCTGTAATCTCTGTGTGCAGGGAGTAACGTTTGGACTCCTCTAAAGGTCATGTGTTTGCAGCCGGGCCCATCAGCCTTGTTGTGCCATGATGTAAATCTCAGTCTAAACAGTGACATGGAGCCAGATGAGCACATGTGAGAACCTCTGAGGCTCGCTCAGAGAAACACCCAGCCAGCCAGCCAGCCAGGACTCACTTCCACATGGAAATGTACACCATCGTAGTGTGACAACAGGCCAAAACACACAGACTCAGCCTCTCAAACACAAATGTATGCATACATTTCCATGTAAAAATCTAATACTTTCAGCATGTGGCGAACAGCTTTCATTGCTGGCTGAGAGAGCACAAACAACAAACAGCGCTGGTCCACTGTTTGCTGTTCGTGTCTCAATTAAAGGATCAGATTGCCTTAGCGCAGTGTGAAAGAGTAACTGGGAGCGACAGAGCAAAGAGTGCCGCCCTGTGTGGGGCGAGCATGTGTCCAATATTATAGCTGCAGCACCATCAGCACAGCCACAGGTGACTCCCGGCACACATGGGCGATTACTGAGCCATGAATCAGTGTGTTTGGAGAAGGAGAAGACAGGGGAGACAAGATGGAGATGAAAGTGGATGAGTCATTGGGGACGTGAGATGAGTGGGGTGGAGGAAATCGAGGAAGAAGACAAACATTCAGCTGAGGGCAGAGTGCCAGAGCTGCTGCTTTTCATCTGGTGAACAACTGTCGAAGCGTGTAGAAGCATGCTATCATTATCAAAGGGAGAGCGGAGCGCTGGCTGGCTGTGGCAGTGACTTCTGGATGATAGGAACAAGTGACTGTTGGTGAAAACAGTGAAATACCAGGACCAGGACTTTCTCCATCAGGCAACATCAGTCGTCCGCCACTGCTCCAACACTGCCACCGCTGGAGAGGAAAGAAAGACAAATTGGGAAATATAATTATTAGAAAAAAAGTGTATTTCTTTCTTTATTTATATGTTCATTTAATACCTCAATGCAGAAAATTAGGTTTAAGGGCCCACCAGCATTTATTTAATTTATTCTTTTATTCCCTAACCCTTAAGCAGGCCCCTATAGGTAAACTCTCAGTCAAGCTACAAATCATATGTGATGTATATAGATTGTACTTGTGAAATATTGAAAAAAATCTGTTTCAATTAAAAAAAACAAAACAGTTTAAATAAAATGTCAGACCTAACTGTAAATAGCTTTAATAGGTTCTAGGTTCATGGTAGAGAGGAGGTCGTGTTGCACGGGCTCTATCTATCTTGATGTGGAGAGGAGGTTGTGTTGCTCTGGCTCTATCGATCTGGAGTGGAGAGGAGGTTGTGTTGCTCAGGTTCTACCTATATGGCGTGGAGAGGAGGTTATATTGCTAAGGCTCTATCTGGTTGGCGTGGAGAGGAGGTTGTGCTGCTCTGGCTCTACCGGTTTTGACGTCGAGAGGAGGTTGTGTTGCTCTGGCTCTATCTGTTTGGCGTCGCCTGGAAGCTGCTTGACATCCTCCTGGATCCACCTTCTCAAATATATTCACATTATATATATTTCATTTTTGTCATGAATTGTCTATGTTGTGTTTTCATTATGTTGTTACTCTGTATACACGACATCTATTGCACGTCTGTCCATCCTGGAAGGGGGATCCCTCCTCTGTCGCTCTTCCTGAGGTTTCTTCCATTTTTTCTCCCTGTTAAAAGGTTTTTTTTGTGGTTAAGTTTTTCCTTAGCCGATGTGAGGGTTGCACTGTCAAGGACAGAGGCTGTTGTATCCTGTACAGATTGTAAAGCCCCCCGAGGCAAATTCGTGATTTGTGATTTTGGGCTATACAAATAAAATTGATTTGATTTGATTTGACTTTAATAAGGACAACTTTCTACTGAAGAGAGTTCCTGTAGAAGCTGAGATGGATCTGGGTGAACTCACACTTTAAATAGTCATTGTCTGAAAACAATAAAGGTGTGTACAGATACTTTCTAGGTTAGTACATGTTGCACATCTTCATGTGCTTCGTGCTGTACACACTCTGACAATGGAATGTCACCGAAGCACTAGAGGCTGCCAGGCCTCCAGAAATAATTGGCTGACTATCAAACGCAAGTCAGCCTTTAATTAGCATTTCAAATCTGTGTTCACCAGAGGGCAAATCATTGTAAAAGTACAGTATGTTATACGACACACCCCTGTTCGTTCCCCATGTGTGCCAACTGGCTGTATATCTGCCATCATTAACCGAGGAGACGCTCAAACGCGGGCAAACTGGTAGTGCTATTATACATGTTTGACATCTGTCTGTTTGTTTTTCTTCGTGAGTCATTAAAGGATTTTGAGGAGCTATTCACACACTGAAGGGGCAGTTTTATGTCAGCAGGATAGCATTTACATCTAGACACTTACAGGACGAGACAATAAGTGAAGACGGTGAGAGTCTTCAGGTCAGATGAGGTGAAACCTTAATTACCTGCAGCTTTCTCTCCATGGTATGTAACCTGGAATGATGACTGTTGAGTCAGTGAAACCCCCTATGACATGTGACTTGTGCCATAGATCTGAATTGCGTGGCAGTTGTGTTCCTTCCATTTGCACATACTTTGTGTAATTGCATCCCAATAATACATTTGGGGCGGCTGTGGCTCAGAGGGTAGAGCAGGTCGTCCACCAATCGGAAGGTCGGTGGTTCGATCACTTCGATGTGTCCGTGAGCAAGACACTTAACCCCAAAACTGCTCCCGAAGGCTGAACCATCGGTGCGTGAATGAGTATTTAGATTAGATCCTGATGGGCAAAGTTGGCACCTTAGCAGCCTCTGCCATCAGTGTATGGATGTGTGTGTGAATGGGTGAATGCTGACATGTAGTTTAAAGCGCTTTGAGTTGTCGGAAGCCTAGAAAAGCGCTATATAAATGCAAGTCCATCCATTAACATTAGGACTCACAGGTGTGTTATCAGAAGGGGAATACAAACAATACTTTTTTTTTTTTTTTAAAAGGCACCCGCACACTGAATAGATGCTCCAAAAAGAAGATTTGAGTACAGGTACAACATTATGTCTTCATCAGGTAATACTCAGCATGGGACCGAGAAGGTCATGTTAACCACATATTACTGTATTCACAATATTTACAACACTAACCTCAGAGATATCAACAAATAAATCAATAGGGTGCAATCTAATATTTAAGTTGGGTTTCCACCAAAAGGGACTTTTAGTCCCTGGAATTACTTTTCAAGGAACTTAAAGGTTCCTTCAGCCCACTGTTGTCTGTGTTTCCACTGCGGTCTAAAAACCTGCTAAGATTAGGTTAATTAGTCCGCTGACATATGAAAAAGCATCATGAGATGGGACGAGGACTGCTGGTGGTCACAACAATAAACACACTCTGAAGCCTGCAGTTCAGTATGTCCGCCTGTTTACTCTGATGAACATGCTGGGGGAAAAAAAGTTTTGTCTCACTGTGACAACATTTACTGATGCACGTTGCATCAGTAAAGGCTCAGTTTGGTACCAACAGTTGGTACCAACCATGTCATACTAGCTTATCGTGAAGGAGGCTAAATAACGCTCCAAACTTACGCCAAATTTTGGCGAAGAAAAACTGGCATGGACATTTTCTAAGGGGTCTTTTGACCTCTAACCTCAAGATATGTGAATGTAAATGGGTTCTATGGGTACCCACGAGTCTCCCCTTTACAGACATGCCCACTTTATGATAATCAAATGCAGTTTGGGGCAAGTCATAGTCAAGTCATACATACATTTGCATAAATCAAGCATATTTGTCCACTCCCATGTTGATAAGAGTATTAAATACTTGACAAATCTCCCTTTAAGGTACATTTTGAACAGATAAAAAAATATGTGATTCATTTGCGATTAATCGTGACTATTTTAATTGCTTGACAGCCCTAGTCAATACACATGACTAATTGATGATAATCAATCCCCAATGAAATAGCTCAACAAGAGGAGGAAAGACAATATCCTAAAAAGGATTAAGCCCTTGAGGGGAGATACAGTACTCAGAGTATATATATCCAATAAGGCTCCCTTTTGCCTCTTTTCTTGGTATCAGTCCTGAATTATTACCTTCTTTGTCCAACTGTCAAAATTTACATGCAGCATGTCACTAAATAATTTTATGTGTCATTAAATTACCGCAAGTAGAGGTATGGGCCCACAGCTCGTTGTTCCCCCGGGGCCCCCTAGCTGTTAATCCAGTCCTGGGGGAGAAAATCAGCACAAACAAACTGGATGCTGTTCTCATATCCTCTTAAAACACAGCAGCCTGCCAGTCGGCAGGTTAGGGTTTAGGGTTAATTGATGATCAACAATGTTTTGAATGATGGTTAAAGGTTTTATAGTCATCAAAATCCAGTATGTGCCAATTGCTTTTACTCACTTCTGTGACAGTGGAAAACATACTGAAGCATTTGGCTGTTCATTCAACTGAGGCAGCTGTCAATCACTCGCAAACTCCGACTAAACGGTCAAACTAGGCAGCGCTGATCAAATATGAATTCATATTCTGTTACTGTACTGAGGAAATACCGAGCACCGCCCACCAGCCGGAGCAAACCTTCTCATTTTACAGCTTAACAGTACACTACAAGATGTTTCTGAAAACATTTGAGGGGAGAAATAGGCATTACAGTAACAGAATATTGATTCATATTTGATCAGCGCTGTCTAGTTTGACCATTTAGTTGGAGTTCCTGAGTGATTGACAGCTGCTCAGAGATGGCAAGGCTCCAGCTCTGCTCTGGAGGACCGGAGGACACAGAGGCACATGATTTGTTTTCAGATTACCTGTCTCATGTACTACTGTCATGATATAGCAACCGTTTTATAAAAATAACTTTTTTTCATCACATTTGCTCCAATTCTGCCTACTGCTGCTTCAAGTAAAGGACATAAACACTTCTTCCACCACTGAAACACAATCTCTTAATTACTTTTTATCAAATCACAAGAAGGTATAATGCGATCCTCCCAGTGTTGCTGAGCACATGTTTACGCACAGTATGATAGGTTTGATTTTTTTGGCCACATGGGTTCATGGGCACAGTAACAGCAGTCTGTCATTCATGTTCAGATTGCATGGAGGAGGAGACGATGCCAATGCAATGCCTGTACTGGAGAGCCGCCTTATGAGCTGCTGAATGATGCTTTCGGAGCACGGTGGAGGAGGGAGAAAAGCCGTGGTGTAGCTGGCGCCTAGTGGCTGAAGGCTGCAGCACAAAACACCCCCCCGTGCTGCTCCGGGCATGACAGCCGGGGAGGAACCGATGAGTTAAAGAGTTAAACACTCTCTGTGTTCTGACAGAAACAAAATCCCTCTTTCTGACTGAGAGACAGAAAGATGTTTCACATTGAAGGATCAGCATTAGTATTTATCAACATGATGCTTGTGGTGTCATGTGCCCAGCTACATAGTAAACAAATAGAGATGAATCAAACTGTTTTAGAACATTGTCGGAACCTCATTCTTTGTGTGCGTAAAAGCGCACCATATCCAATGCGTAATACGCGGGGCACCTGTAGCATCTCTATTCCTCTTTGTTTAAAGCCCGTGTGCCCTGTTGGTATCGGTTTCGTTGCTCTTTTTTCAACATGTTTAATTGCTTATTAGTCTTTTAGTGGTGCTGGTAGGGGCGGGCTCTCTCTCTGTCCTGCCAGCTGTTGGCCAGGTTTGGCGGAGGCGGGTTCTTCCCTGCGAAGGTTAAGTAGCTGCCCGCAGCGGAGCAGAGAGAGCATTCCGCATCAGTCCTCCTCCGACTCTCTCACCACCTCTCTGTCTCTGACTCGCAGGGAAACTCGGACTTTTATACCGAGGCTAAATTTAGGGGGCTGGACAGCGCGCAGCGTCCCCATCCTGGACGCGCTTCCTTCCCTCAGCCTCGCATTGGTCCGATCTGTGCTGCGAACAATACTTATAAGAAAAGCAGCTCCTTCCAGACGCACAGCTGCGCAAGAAGTGACGAGCAGCAGCTCATCGGACCGCAGAAGAAGCAACGCGCTCTTGTAGCTTTTTCTGGAGACTCAGCGGACTCTGGTGATTTCCTTTAAAGCGGAGAGAAGTGTATTATCTCAATATCAAGGACTTTTTAAAACTTTTTTTAAAATAACGCATGGAAATGGCCTTGAGTGGGACCATTTTACCATCAATCTCTACATTTGCCAACCATAAGGAGAAATGTTGGGAAGATGTAAGTTGCGCTGTTTATATATTTACACTTGTTCTGAGAACAGATTGCGAGAGAGAGTGTGATTTTATAACTTGATGCGCTTGTTTTTCTGGTGTCAGTCTGTCAGATCAGAACACATACACGGTGTTTGCTGGTTTCTTAAAACGTTTTTAAAACTTTGGAATTGTAATAAGTTTCTAGGCTATGCAGAATTAAATTAAGTGATGTTTCTATAGCATATTGTGTCTATTCAGTCCTCTCTCAGGGCACTTTTTGTGCTGTTTCATCTATGCTATCAAGTGGATAATTCCAGTGAGTTATCTTAAGGTGCTGTGAAAAAGAAATAAATTGTACATTTTGAAACAAACTAATTATTCTCTCTTCGCTCCAGAGGTGGAAGGGAGAAATGAGCTGCGTTGCGCTCAACATGGACAGCAGCTGCTTCGGCAGAAAAGACGAAGAGGACCTGGATAAGTTCTTAGATCTTGAGTTTATTCTCGCTAACACCACCGTCTCCGACAGTGCGCCAGCCGCGGGGACTGGAGCAGAGTCATACCGGCTCGGGGAGTCCGGGGTGTATCACCTGCAGCAGCCGGCCAATTACACCTCCGTCCAAGACATGAGCAGCCCTCCGCCTGCCTACAACAGCCTGATGGCGGAGCTCCTTCGCTCCGACGTGGATACCAGCTTCCTCCCCGGGAACGGCTCCAGCATCCAGGGGAGGTTCCTCATCAGCTCCGCGCCTTTCCAGACCACTCAGGATTTATTCCCCGAGCATCCGAACATTAAAGTGGAGCCCGTCTCCATGGACACGTACGGACCCGTCATGGGTCTGGTGCCTCAGAGCTGCACCAAAGTCAAGCAGGAGGGGAACGTCTCCTGCATGATGTCGTACGAGCAGCAGCCGCGGCTGGCCAACTCCCCGCTGGCCGCCGTGGGCAGCATGACGCCGCCTCTCAGCCCGGACGACCTGATGAGCTCCGAGTGCCACCAGCCCCAGATGTGCAACTCCACCTCGCTGACATTCCCGCAGAGCTTTCACCCGCACCACCGCTGCGCGTCCGGGGGGTTCCCGCACCCGCACACGGGGATGCAGCTGCCTTTCTCCGTGGCGCACCACCACCACCAGTTCCCCGGCATGTTCGGGGAGGACGCAGCCATGGGCATGCAGCAGCAGCCGGCGGCCGGCCAGCGGGTCCTGCTCACTCCGCCCTCCTCCCCGCTGGAGATGATGGACACCAAGCCAAAGAGGGGTCGCCGGTCTTGGCCGAGGAAACGCACCGCGACGCACACCTGCACTTTCGCCGGCTGCGGGAAGACCTACACCAAGAGCTCCCACCTGAAGGCGCATCTCAGGACGCACACAGGTAAGAGCTGTTTGACGCGCTTCATTTATCCACCATTACCCGCCTTCAGAATATGACGTGACTCACGGCTGTTTTGTGTTTATAGGAGAGAAACCATACCACTGCAGCTGGGAGGGATGCGGCTGGAAGTTCGCTCGTTCCGATGAGCTCACGCGTCACTTCCGGAAGCACACCGGACACCGGCCGTTCCAGTGTCACCTGTGTGAGCGCGCCTTCTCCCGGTCCGACCACCTCGCGCTGCACATGAAGAGGCACATGTGAGGAGAAAGACCAGACAAGGACTTCTATGCACCGCAGACAACAATCCTCTGATCAGCTGTAGAAGGATGCTGTGCTCATATACAGACGAGAGTTCCTATAGGAGCATCAACTATAGAGTTACCGTGGCAACATAAACTGCCATACAGTGTGATGACACCTATAGGAATGTTATAGTGGTTTTTCAGTGGGGCAACAGGAGCATCAAGATGAGATGCCCTCAAATTATATTTTGTGAACAGATTTATTTAAATGTTATTTTTGAGAGACAAACCACAAACCAACAGCCAGACAGACAGAAACAGATGAATTCTGTTCAGATTAAAACTCTTTTTTAAAACTATGTAGCTGGTACTACTTTTTTTGTATTGAATGCTGTTTATATAGACAACAAATTAAAGGAACATTCCACTCAACATGTCAGGAACATGCCACTGAAGCAACTGGAAGCAGACAATCCTTTGAAGAGCAATGTTTTTTTGTACCATTAGTGCCTTTTATAACACGTTATTACACATCTTACGAGTGCCATATTCTCCACTGGCTAAAAGACAATCAAAGGTTTATTCTGTGTGTTATATCAGTGTAAGTGTAAACAGCAGCACGTGAAATAAGCTTTGAGACAATGTTTTGTTCTGAAACTGCCTTTCATTCTGTCCGCCCTGAAGGAACAGGATGTCGTTCGTGTGTGTGCGAGTGTGTCTGTTGTCTGCTAGCGTCTGAAGTCAGGGTCTTACAGTAGGAAGTCTCACAGCCATCTCAGCGCTACCTGATTGACAAAGGGCTACACGGTCTTTAGCAAAAAAAAGACTTTGTTTGTTTGTGTCTTGAAGAAATGTACTGCCTTGTAAATTCAATCTTTTTTATATAATGTAAATAGTTTATTTTAATGTACATATTAAACTAAATGAACTTGATTTCTGAGTCCTGAGTGTGATTGTCAAAAGATTCTATAAAACACGGTTTGATGTGAATATACACACACAAAGTTCACGGTTTAAAAGCACAGATTTGACCTGTGACCCCCCTAAAACAACCTGAAGGTGTCTGGACCCCCCAGAAGACAAGATGATCAACCACATAGTTTGTTTTTCTTTTCTGCTGAAATGCTGGATACGTTTACTTTTTCAAGACTAAAAACTATTAAAATAAAATAATCTGAGAAGAGAACATAATACTAGTTAATCTGTAATGGGGGGGTTGCTTTGCTGTAAAGAGTAACAAGCCAAAAGGTTGGCTACCACTGGGCTAAAACATACTGTAGCTATGTCTACAGGTTGTGTCCAGATCAACTAAAAATTGGGGCTGTCAATCGAATCAAATATTTGAATAATGGCATTATTTTCCATAGTTAATAGCGATTAATCAAAAATTAATCAAATTTTATATCAGTTTAAAATGAACCTTAAAGGGAGATTTGTCAAGTATTTAATACTCTCATCAACATGGGAGTGGGCAAATATGCTGCTTTATGCAAATGTATGTTTAATATCGGAAATCAATTACCAACACAAAACAATGACAAATATTGTCCAGAAACCCTCACCGGTACTGCATTTAGCATAAAACAATATGTTCAAATCATAACATGGCAAACTGCAGCCCAACAGGCAACAACAGATAGTTTCATTTGAATCATTTTTACATGCAGGCGGAAGTAAATTCACAGAAAAAAGTGAATCACACATGACTTTGTATAGTAACAACAAAAACAATCTGCTTTCCTAGTCCGATTCAGAGGTTATTCTAAATTCCAAATATCCCAAAATGTTACGCTAAATTTTGGGGTATGTATATAAAATGATGCACAAAACATTATGTATGTTTTAATCCTGAAGGTAATGGTTTAGATCAGGGGTTTTCAAAGTCTGAGACTGTGGGCCTCCCCTCAGACCAGGGGTCAGCCACATGCGGCTCTTTAGCCCCTCTCCAGTGGCTCCATTGTGGATTTCTACAAATAGAAATGAATAACTGTTTTTTGTTTAGATTTTCATTTTTGTTTATCATTGTTGTAGGTCTATGGTACAACGGTACGAAGTCGTAGTATAATGAAAATAAAGTGATAGGTTTACGAGAAAAAAAGTCATAATATTATGAGAATAAAGTCAGAAGGTTACGAGAAAAAAAAGTCGTAATATTATGAAAATAAAGTCATAATATTATAAAGTAGTAATTTTACGTGTAATTTTCTTTTCTTCTCGTAAAGTTATGACTTTATTCTCGTAATATTACGACTTTATTCTCGTAATATTACGACTTTTTTTTCTCGTAAAGTTATGACTTTATTCTCGTAATATTACGACTTTTTTTCTCGTAAAGTTATGATTTTTTTCTCGTAAAGTTATGACTTTATTCTCGTAATATTACGACTTTGTTCTCGTAATATTACGACTTTATTCTCGTAATATTACGACTTTATTCTCGTAATATTACGACTTTATTCTCGTAATATTACGACTTTATTCTCGTAATATTACGACTTTATTCTCGTAATATTATGACTTTTTTTCTCGTAAAGTTATGACTTTATTCTCGTAATATTACGACTTTGTTCTCGTAATATTACGACTTTATTCTCGTAATATTACGACTTTATTCTCGTAATATTACGAAAAAAAACGACATAATATTACGAGAATAAAGTCGTAATATTATGAGAATAAAATCGTAATATTACGAGAATAAATAATATTACAACTTTTTCTCGTAAAGTTGTGACTTTTTTCTCGTAATATTACGACTTTTTCTCATAAAGTTATGACTTTATTCTCGTAATATTACGACTTTTTTTCTCGTAAAGTTATGACTTTATTCTCGTAATATTACGACTTTTTCTCGTAAAGTTATGACTTTTTTCTCGTAATATTACGACTTTTTCTCGTAAAGTTAGGACTTTTTTTCCCTCAATGTGGCCCTAATACTCCGTAGTACATTTGCACTTTGCCCCTCACTGCACTAGACTTATATACTATATACTTAGACTATAAACTGTGTGTAAGCTGTATAAGCTGTATAATGTTTTGCGTCTCCAGAAAGATTTTTTTTTTTTTTTTTTTGCCTAAAATGTCTCTTGATAGTAAAGGTTGCTGACCCCTGCCTCAGACAAAGCTTGGAAAAAGGCACCCCGTCACCCCACCCTTAGTTTACTCATTCAGTTTTGCTCAGTTCCTGGATGCCTGTGGGATCATGATAATGTCCCATAGACACGGAACAGACACTCAACCAAGATAGCCTAATATTGCTGTTTGACATCACTTCAGACTACACCAAATAGATAAAAAATGTCTGTCACAAGGCAATCACCACCTCCCACTTTGAAATCCTCTGCTTTAGAGAGCACCAGGTGAGCCATCCTCAGAAGCCGGTTGGATCCGGACCCCGAGCGCCCCGCCTGCCTGCAGCATCAGCCCGATGCCTCCCAGCTGGGACGGAGCGGCTGCCAGAGCGCTGTGGCAGCTGCCTATAAATACAAACATTACATTGACATAATTACAGAGGCTGGATATAGATGGAGGCTGCACATCGGGGCACACAGGCGAACCACAATGAGTGGGAGGGATGGAGAGGTGAAAAGAAAGAGAAACCCTGTCTCAAATACACTGGAAAAAAAACACTAGGACCAGTGTGTTTTGGGCTGCTCATAGGGATGAACAAAGGGAAAAAGATATCATTGTCATTGCATGTGAGGAAGATTTTGTATCCTGTCTTTAGTTGAACAGTCACAGTTCAAGAGATTGAGTTTCGTGTCTGTCTGCTCAGCAATCTGTTATTCCACATGCACTCCTTTTATAAAATACACTGATTCCCTTTTCACCCTCCTAGAAAGCAGGTGTTTAGATGACAAAAATAGCATCAGGGCTGTGGGTTGGATCACTACTGTGTTACATCAGGAGTCAGTGATAGAGAACCACAATATGGAAATAATTTATATGAAAATGAGTCCACTAGAGCATGAACGAGGCAATCAAGGGGGAAGATAAAGATCAAAACAAACTTTTCAGCTCCACTTCCAATGTGGTGGAACATAGTTTTTGCCATCATTTCTCAACGATGGCAAACAAATTAACTCAGTTGTCTAAACCAACTTTTTCCAGTTCAGACAAGGTAAAGGCCTATCTGTCTCCCAGGGATCTCGGGATGCTTTTATTACCTCTCCGTTAGACTACTGTGGGTGTAGAACAGTCGTCTCTTCGCCGGCTGCAGTTGGTACAAAATCCAGCTGCTCGCCTTCTCACTGGAAAAAGAAAACGTGATCACGCATAACCAGTTCTGGCCTCCCTCCACTGTTTCCTCGTTTTCCAGGATGTCCCCAGATCTAGACTCAAAAACAGAGGCGATCAAGCCTTTGCGGTGGCCGCCCCTAATCTGTGAAACACTGTACCTCTTCATATTAAAACTGCTCAGACCATCATTAAGTCGCTGCTGAAGACTCACCTCTTCTCACTGGCGTTTGATTAAGTTTATCCTCTGTTGTTACTATTATATGCACATTATGTTTATTGTTTTTACTCTGTTCTTATTGTAGCTAAACTAGACTTCTGCTCCTCATCATGTCTCTGTTTTCAGGCTTTAGAAAATCTAGCCCGTGACAGGAGACTTTGACCAATCACAGGTTATTTCAGAGAGGGAGCGTTCCTATTGGCTGTTCATTAAACGGAGGCAGCTGTCAATCAATGAGTCAGTGTCAGTGAGAAAGTTTGCTCCGGCTGGTGGGCGGTGCTTGGTATTTCCTCAGCAGATCTCATCGTGGCGGCCGGGTCACAAACTTTCTCATTTTAAAGCTAAACATTACAGTAACAGAATATTGATTCATATTTGATCAGCGCTGCCTAGTTTGACCGTTTGATCGGAGTTCGCAAGTGATTGACAGCTTCTCAGAGACGGCAAGGCTCCAGCTCTGCTCTGGATTGGTTGTTTTCCTCCGGTCTGTGAAATCTTGCAGATGCCATTAGGAGCACCGGAGGAACATGATTTATTTTTTCAGATTACCTGTCTCATGCACTACTGTCAGGTTATAGTGACCGTTTTATAAATATAACTTTTTTAAATCATATTTGCTCCAACCTAGCTTACTGCTGCTTGAAAGGGTTAACAGTGAATTTGACCTTTTACAAGTGGCGTGCAGGTACACCACGTACTTTAGATTCATAGTTGCTCATGAAACCCTTCGCCGCCTCTCCATTTCACACTTGCACTGGCGCAGCAGTCAGAGCCCTGTGTCTATTTTTGGTTGCGAAAGTCCACGCAGCTCGGTGTCACCTCCTGGATGGCCCCGTGCCAGCCCCGAAAAAAGAGGAACCCCCCGCCTCTATCATTAGTACATTTACTCAAGTGAAGAATCAAACATTCTCATTTCACTTTTTCAGCAGGGTACAGGAGGGTGGCTGCCACTGCAGAGCGTGGGAACCTCCGACCTGAGGGGTCAGATGGTTTACATGTTGGTTTCTGTGTTCTCTCAGATATGCAGCCACCATATGTGTGTGTATGACGGCTCCTAAAGACTCCTGTGTACTCTTTTTACTACTTTTTTTACACCAAATATCCACTGCTGCTGTTATAGATTATAATTTAGTCTTTAATGCACATTTTTGCACATTTTTAGATTATAATTTATAGTCTTTAATGCACATTTTTGCACATTTTTAGATTACAATTTACAGTCTTTATTGCACATTTTTAGATTATAATTTACAGTCTTTAATGCGCATTCTTTTGTAAGATGTTCATATCTGTCACTGTAAATTTAAATCCTATATGCTGTACATACAGTATATAGACATTTTCACATGTACATATACTGTGCATAATCATCCAGTCCATTTATTTCTTTGCACTATTTGTATTGTTTACAAATTCCAGAACACTTGACTTGTATATAGACATTTTATTTTTTCACTTGTATTTTTGTATTCTTTTTTTTATTATTGGTCATTATTGTTCCTAGCTGTTATTTCTATTCTGTGTAAGTACACTGAGAGAGCTGTATAAAAAGCTGTAAACGTGCTCACAAGCTCTTGTGCAACAGATTATCTCAGAGGAACTCCCCTCCAGAGGGGTTAACAGCATATTCTTCTCCAACTCCAACATAACACACTCATAAAACCATAAGTGTGTGGAGAAAACTGATACCAGAGAGGTGGAGATTAACCCTGTTCCTGTCAGTGGGGTCAAAAGGTCACTGAGGATTTACATAGGATGAAACATTTGCAGTTGAAACCAACTCTGTGACACGTTTTGAAGGCTCAACCTGATCTTCCTTTGGTGATTCTTCACCACACAAGTAAACAAGGAGACTTGAGGAATTATTCATCGGATGAAGTAAAAACATTTTTCTGGTGAATTTCAGTGATGCTTGGAACTTTATCAGCTGTTAGGAAACATCAGCCTTAACTGGAAAAACTCTTATCTGAATGGATTCCCAGAGCCACAGGTTCCCAGCACTGTCTGGAGAAAAGTGGGAATCGAATTAGTGGGAAGAGGATGCCATCTACTGGGACAGCAGCTCCACTGTGAACAGCAGGAAACACCTGCTGGAATCCCGTCCCTGAAAGCCTCCTCACTCTTTACTGACAGAGCAAATTGTCAGTTAGGTAGTTAATTCAGTTGGATTTGGACCGTTCCTACGGTTTTCCATTTCATTTACTCATTTCTGTCTGCTTGAGGAGGTTATGGAGGAGGGTTGGGACGGCATTAGGGTGAGACAGCCGGAGGGAAGGAGGGGCGGTTCTTCTGCCCCAGTTAAACAAGTTAATTATGCACCCAGTGACATAAAAATGACGGGGATTAGTATTTCTTTCATTTTTGGCAGTTGGCAAAGATTATAATGTAAGTATGCAAATTACTGTATTTGAACATTTGAACCCCACTGAATTGTGTAGTTTTGTTAGATAAGTCCGTATATACAGTATACATGTAAAATAAGAATTCTTATTTCAACCAATCAATCAATCAATAATTTTATCAATTAAAATATTTAATCGCGATTAATTGCACATTTTTTGTCTGTTCAAAATGTACCTTAAAGGGAGATTTGTCAAGTATTTAACACTCTTATCAACATGGGAGTGGACAAATATGCTGCTTTATGCAAATGTATGTATATATTTATTATTGGAAATCAACTAACAACACATATCTTGAGGTCAGAGGTCAAGGGACCCCTTTGAAATCGGACATGCCAGTTTTTCCTCGCCAAAATTTAGCATAAGTTTGGAGCGTTGTTTAGCCTCCTTGGCGACAAGCTAGTATGACAAGGTTGGTACCAATTGTTGGTACCAAACTGAGCCCGCCACAACCTAAAAATCGCAAGTTGCGTTAATGCGTTAAAGAAATTAGTGATGTTAAACAAATTTGCGTTAACGTTTTATTATCACTTTAACTTTGACAGCCTTAGTATTTGTTCAATTTTATGCCAGCTGGGGCATTACTGTATGTTTTTGGGTTGTCTGTCTGTCCGGTCCATTCTGGTGATCGCGATATCTCAGGAACGCCTGGAGAGAATGTCTTCAAATTTGGCACAAACATCCACTTGGACACAAGGATGAACTGATTAGAATTTGGTGGTCAAAGGCCAAAAATGTAGCATAAGTTTGGAGCGTTATTTAAACTCCTTCGCGACAAGATAGTTGGTACCAGTGATTTCCTTAGTTTTCTGGTTTCATATGATGCCAGTATCTTCACTCTGGCTTTAATACTAACTACGACCTCCGAAAGATCGAATAGCGGCCGGGCCCGACGACGGGCCGTCATACTTTTAAGAGGTTAATTAAAAATCGCAAGTTGATGCGTTAAAGAAATTAGTGGCGCTAAAATAAATGTGCGTTAAGTTTAGTTTTAGCTCGCTTTTCACCAGAAAGAGTTTCAACTCAAACTTCCTTCATGAAGGGATTATTTATTTCAGGGCTGTTGGATTAGACTGATTTAGTGTAAAGTGTAAATTATCCTACATTATAATGTTACATGCTGCCACCTAATTTAAATTTGTTAAAACCAGTTGCTATATTGTATGAAACATGGGAAGTATTACTCCATGCAGCATATCTGATTTTCACAAGAATTCTTTAATTCTTTAGTCCACAGCTGAAGTTGCTTTAGGTACCAGTGAGATATGAGGTCTGATCCAGGAAGTCCAGAGTAAAAGCCAGTTTGAAGGTTTACCAAACACTGCACAGCAGTTTGTAATATTCTGATACAGGATTTATTTGACATTAAAAAGGAATGTGTGTTTAAACTAAGACAAAAAATAATGGGTGGAGAATGCTCTGAATTCCTTGGTACTTAGAGGTGAAGATCCTTTGAGGTCACTTTAAACACTGCTTTAAAAATATATTCAATCTTTCAATCTGTATGTCAAAAACCTCTGTAAAGAAACTGAATATTGATTGGGAGAAATGAGAGCAGATCAGAACACGTAGAAAGAGTCGTTCAGCTGCAGGATTGTAGGCTGAACACCACATATTTTCCATATTTTCACGTCCACCAGGCAGTGATCACAACTGCTTTCAATCAACTCAAGTCAGGAAAGATTTCCTCCCTCTGGATGTGCGTGTCTGTGTGTGTGTGTGTGTGTGTGTGTGTGTGTGTGTGTGTGTGTGTGTGTGTGTACATGACTTCAGGTGAATGCCCACCGTCTAGTCTGGTTTCAGCTCAGTGACCAAACTGGTTTCTGTCAGCATTCAAATTGCTAACAGACGTGTTGCTTCCAGCCAGTTCTGGCCCTTCTTGATACTGTAGGTTGTAACACACACAAACATACACACACACACACACATACACACACACACACACACACACACATGCTCCCCCCAGCCATGTGATTGCAGTACAGTAGGGTGTGTGTTGCAACCATGGATGTATTAAGAGGTTGCAACATGTCCTCTAGTAAGGACCTTGCAGACGGAGGTTGACACATATGATGTATGTGTGATGTGTGTGTGTGTGTGTGTGTGTGTGTGTGTGTGTGTGTGTGTGTGTGTGTGTGTGTGTGTGTGTGTGTGATTGAATAAAGGCTGCCCACCTGTGTGGAAGGTTTGTATTTACACTCTACGCTACAAAAACAATGTGATTCTGCTCGTTCCCTTTCTGTGTAAACAGATGAAATCAAATATTGTTGAAGTCAGATCTGCTTGCGTCTTACATCTCAAACAGATCTGGTATTTGGGCAGTTGATCTCTGTTTGGACAGCCAGATCAGATTTTCACAGACTTTGCAGAGAAAAGCGGGACTAAGAATGAGAGCTTATACAGCCATGCTAGCAGCTCTGTGAGGCCGCACACAGTAACTGTGTATTTAATGGTGAGTACTTGTATTAAAAGATTTGTCTACAGACTGAGAAGTTTCTTTGTTAATCATATAAAAAGTTGTTTTCTGTAATAACAACAACTCAACATGACCTCACAGGTCTATTTTTTAGATTATTGTCTGTAAAATCAATTACATCTTCCTCTAAATCTCTAAATGCTCTAAACAATGGTGTATGAATACAACATAACTAACTAAAATAACTGTCTCAGAACTTTGTGTCTATTTACTCCATTAATTAGCATCAGATTACATGATTGTTTCCAGAATACCTTCTAGGAAATACAGACTTGTAACATTACGCTTTATTTCTCAACATGAAGGTCCACATTTTATTTCTAAGCCCCTTCTACCATGCAAGGAATACTGACTCACCTATTTATTTTGTAAAAACTGACCTAAATAGCACCCACCATTAGTAAGTTTTTACCTGTAGACTGATTGATTGATTGATTGATTTTATTTATGGATTATCAGACAAAGAAATCGAAAAATATCCAAAGGTCCCTAGATGTTAGATAGATAGATAGATAGATAGATAGATAGATAGATAGATGTACTTTATTGATCCCAAATTGACAAATTATTGTGTTAAAGCAGCAGGTTATCCAGGCAATGCACAGGAACATTACCTAAAACGTACATGTCAACACTAGAGAAATATATCCATAGGATACACACTATAAAGAATATTGGCATACACTATAAATATACCCGACTACTACAACTAGCATACAAAAATCTAAATTAAAAACATAGAATAACCCACAATATACATTAGAAAGTGTGCAAGATACTATGTTTTGCTCTTTAATAAAAAATAATTAAATGTGCAAATGTAGATGTGCAAAATTCAACATGTGCAAGAATATTACAGGACTAAAACAGGATGGAGTGTGGTTGAGATTAAACTATAAAGCTGAGAGTTCTCTGTTAGACAGATGTGAGGTTTTGTAGAGGGTTATTGCTTTAGGCAGGAAAGATTTCCTGTATCGGCCCTTGTGACGGCTAAGCTGAATCAGTCTGTTAGTGAAGGAGCTCAACTGTCTGTCTAGTAGATGGTGTAGAGGCTGGTCAGGATTATCCAGGATGGATAACAGTTTGTTCAGTGTCCTCCTCTCCACCACAACATCAAAAATGTTTGCAGCCAATTACGGAGCCGGCCTTCTTAATCAGTTTATTAAGACCGTTGGTGTCACCGGCTCCAATGCTGCTCCCCCAGCAGACCACGGTGAAGTACAGTACAATGGACACAACAGACTGGTAGAAGAGTTCCAACATCTTGCTGCACATGTTGAAGGACCTGAGCTTCCTCAGGAAATAGAGTCTGCTCATCCCCTTCTTATATACAGCCTCAGTAAATGGTAAATGGTAAATGGACTTGCATTTATATAGCGCTTTTCTAGTCTACCGACCACTCAAAGCGCTTTACACTACAGTATTGGTCTTCCAGTTCAGTCTGTTGTCGTTGTGGACGCCCAGGTACTTGTAGTCCTCCACCACGTCGACATCCTCTCCCAGAATACGCAGGGACTTCCTTCTGAAGTCGATCACCATCTCCCTGGTCTTGGCCACCGTTAAGAAGCAGGTGGTTTCTCCCAGTCTACTCGACGAAATCATCCACCAGTGCTCTGTACTCGTCCTCCCTCCCATCACTTATGGGAGTCATCAGAGAACTTCTGCAGGTGGCATGACCCGGAGTCGTACTGAAAGTCTGTGTACAAGGTGAAAAGGAAGGGAGACAGATAGAAGACAAAGAAAGCATAATAAAGAACAAGACAACATAAAAACTATACAAAAACAATCCTGAAATCCAAAAATATTTCACCATAATTCAAGAAAAACATAAAATAACAGCTAAATAACAATGTCATTGCAAATTTCCCTATAAATATGTTACCCTGCTCCAAAGAAAAGCCCTAACCGGACTTCTATAAGCTCCTCTCATATTTAGATATGAGATTATAGATGTGTAGTGGAAGGCTGCTCAACTACCAGTGTCATATAAAGGAACTTCTAGCTAGCAGGGCTCTAGCCATGGATTTTAAAAATACCCTGTTTTGACTAGCCACCAAAAGGTCTGAAAAACATATTATTTTACAGTTAACATGTATTAAATCTCCCTGCATGGTTGTCTACAGTAATACTGTATCAAAGCCCGCCCCAAAATGCCATTAACATAATTCTGGTGGAGAAATACAGAATCCTTTTACAGTACTTTAATTCATGCTTTCCGATGTGGAACTAAAGCCATTACATGCCGTCTTCAAAGCCACCAGACTCCATTCACAAAAACAGAAGTTTGACCTTGCGGAGCACGGGAGTTGCTGGTCTACCGCTGCATCAGTCGGTTAGTTTGTTTGTGTTATTGTGTGACTTTCGGATCCAAACTAACGTGGCGTACAAAGCAGTACATAACTTAGCTAAAAAATTTTTAAAAAAAAATAAAAATAAATACTGGACCCATCCCCTATTCACTGGTGGGGTTCGGGACCCCTCTCTGACACCAAGCACTGCAGAACATGAGCTCATATTCAGCTGTGAGGTTTTTCTGGATGAGTTCACTGAACAGATGAGCTCACACAAATGCTGGTTGATACTGACAGACCTGACAACACAGACTAAACTAACAACTGCCCTGCAGCTGGCATTACTTTCAACCATGTGTTACATACACTGTCCTCGGGCAGTAAGGGATATCCCACTATTCCAGGAATTCCCCCTTTATACAAAGTACGTGTGTTTACAGGTTGAAAATAGTGGAGCAAGAAACTGTGGCAGTGCTGATGAAGCTGAAAGTGAAAGACCGCTGGTCAGAGGACAGAACCAGAGGAGAGATACAGAACTATTGTGAGGGCAAACCAACATTTATCCTCCAGTTCTCTCTGACCCACATTCCCAGTTAAAAGCCAATAGGCTTTTCATTTCCTCCTCTCCATTACCATAGGGTAAACACAAACCTAGCGAGGAATTTCCTGTTATTCCATACGGAGACAGTTAGCATTCGCTAACATAGCAGATTGCTTGGGTTTCAGCTAATATGTCCAGAAATGGCTGCTGTGTTTGCACAGCATTCATTTCACACTACACAGCTGTATCCTTGAAATGTAGCTGAGAGTAATTCACTGCATATTGTGGCTGTCTGGAGAGATGGAGCTGTTACTGCAGGACAGGTTGTGTTTAAGCTCTTTGCAAGGCCCCGGTCTGCTTCAGAGTCTGTCAGACAACAAGATGTCTTATTACATGTTAAAGTAAGAGGACAATAGCTCAGTTAAAGGATCATTCTGGTTTATTACAAAGTGGGTGTTATTTTTGTTGTTTTGTCAATAATTTCTATGATAAAACTGTACTTATGAAAGTCATTTCTGTGAACTGGGGACACAGTGACATCGTCACAACGAAGCCTGTCACTAACATTGGACAGGTCACCTAGGTCAGTGGTTCCCAAAATTCTTCATGTCAAGGACCCCTAAACCGACACAAATTAGACCACAGACCCCCATTTGATAAGATTTTGTCCCAGGGTCCCCCGTCTGATAGGATATATAGATGTTTTATTACAGAAAGTGTATGAAACCCATGACCAAAATAGTCCTGATATTCTTCTTTCCATATCCATCCATCCCTTATCTGTAACTGCTTATCTTATTCGGGGTAGCTGGAGCTGATCCCAGCTGACAATGGGAGAAGGCGGGGTACACCCTGGACAGGTCGCCAGACTATCACAGGGCTGATACATAGAGACAGACAACCATTCACACTCACATTCACACCTACGGGACATTTAGAGTCAACAATTAACCTGTATGACTTTGGACTGTGGAAAACCCACGCTAACACGGGGAGAACATGCACAACTCCACACAGAAGGGCCCCAAGTCGGGTTGGAACCTGCGACCCTTTTGCTGTGAGGCTGTGCGCTAACCACTGCACCACCGTGCCGCCCTCCATATATATCTGTATCTTAAAATTGATCTGTTTTAGCAAAAATAATTTAAGTTAAATTAAAACAAAGAATTATATTCCAGGCAGGAGAATTCTTTTAAAGCATTTCAATCAGGGGAGACCCAGTATCGATTGAACAATAATTTATTACATGATGCATGATGAGAAGAATAGTGCAAAGTCTTTGGCGATTAGACTCCATCGTGATGTAGTATATAAAAGGGGGTAGTGATGCCGTGGTGAGATTAGGTATATTCCCCCCTTGGAGTCTAGACACTGGTGGTGGTGGTGAAGGGAGTACTGAAGATCCAATGAAGGATGTGGAGCAGGCCTGGGCACTGAATATGAAGAAGACTGGAGGTGATGGGGTGGAGGCGGGTTGCATCGAGTCGCACTGAAATGACAACTGACAGCAGCAGAGGGGAGAACAGTTTTAAAATTTGATTGCAACGATATGATTGGCTCAGAGAGAGCGTGGCAGAATCTGTTTGGTTATCTAAGAATGAACCACCCACAGTCAGCTGATAGAGTAGGAGCCAGTGAGAGAGAGAGAGACAGAAAGGTTGTGAATAAAAGAGTGTAAAGAGGGTCTTCCTGTCTGAACTTTCGCATAAGCTTCATTTAGACCTTTGTGTAGTTAAAACGAAGAGAAAATATAACTTAACAGTTAAATGAATAAATACAATGTAAGCACATGAAACCTCAAGACGGGGCATAAGAGCCGTTAATAAAGTGTGATCCACATGAACGCCTAATAGTGTCAGTTAATATTGTTCTTTAGTGATGCATATTAACACATTTTCATTTAAATAAACACACGCTCAGCTTTCAGGGCCCCTGGAGTTCTGGGGCCTGGTAGTTTCCAGCTTCGCCTGGTTGGTAATGCAGAATGGGTTACAAACTGAGGGTGTGGAGACATAGGAGTTCACCAGACAGGCAGCGTCAAAAGAAAATATGCTGAGTTACATTATGGGAAAGTTAGGATTCAGTGTTTTTTGGAGTTTGACCCATACTATGTACTGAAAGTCAGGATATTTCAGCCTCTGCTGCTTCAGTTCAATTCTTCTTTAACAACATTACAGCAGTACCTAACTCTCTTTATAGTAAAGTAATAGTCTTCAGCTTGTCACCTGTAACAAATCAAGCAGCAGCCCATTCTCATTTAACTGAAATGTTTATTCTAGTAAACAGTACAGACCATGTAGAGAGGATCACTGTTCAAAATAAACCAGCATCTGTTCTCTCTCCTCAGCTATTAGTGTAACTGTAAGCAATCCTTCAAATGGTTCCTTATCAAGTTTACTTTTTCTTCTTCATCTTCTTTTTATAGGACAAATATAACAGACATGATACTATACAGACTGTATACACATCGTATGCATCTTAATAAAGACAGCTCAGAGTATTTCGCTGGGAGGAAGGGCAGTTGAAGGCAGAAAAAAAAATATCCAACAAGCTTCAGAGAAGAAATAAATAAAGTGAATGGAGAATGAAACATGTCTCCCCAGAATCAATTTTGGCTGCTTACTATTAAGCATCAGTATGTCAGTAAGACAGGATTCAAAGGCTTCATACCAAAATGAAATATCCACCATTTAGAGAAAAAAATACATATAGAATATTAAAACTAAACAATAATTAAGTTATTTTTCAGCTGTAATCTTAGAAATGTTCTCTTTTAACATTACTGATAATTAAAACATATTGAGTAATAACATTGTGTTACCATTTTCTTTCCCCAAAACAGATAAAAAGCATTTAGGAATGAAAGGTCTTTGCAGCTTGTGGAATGCTATCAAAGCATGAACTTCCTCAACAGTCAGGACAGAGGAGTGGGTGGTGGCTGGTGCATAAATAATCATATTAAAAACATACACTAAATATCAAAAACAACAGACTGGTTTCACAGGATACACAAAACAACGATAAAAATAAACATTATCTATTGCACAATGGAGGTATCAGATGACAGTATAAATGGTGGTAATGCTGGAATTCACCTCTCTAAGCAGTACACGGCAGACGGGCTGAGGTCAGAAACACATGAAGAGCAGATGGAGGGTCACAGTTCACAGTAGGCTGGGTATCAAGTATCAATAGGTTCTGGTACCGACTGACTTGTGTCTATAGCAGCGAGTGTGGAAAACTGTCAAATACCGTAAGCTGGCATCAAATATCTGGTCAGATTTTAAATATTGTTACTCTTTGATCAAATGGTAACTCATTTGACACAAATTTACATTCGTAAATATATTTAACATTTCAGACCTTTGTCTTTTGTCTTAAGTATTGTTTTAGTTTCTGTACCGAGACTCGGGTATCGTAGAACTAGAATCAAAAAGTTCCAAATGACGTCCAGCACTAGGTCACAGGTTTTCTATTTGAGCGTGAAGTTCATTCTTGACCTTGAAAACAGTAGTTTGACAACAAAAGACATTTTCCTGAGCTTACATATGTGAGATGTGGTTGAAAGCTCCAGAAAAGGTTATGGAGTAAGTCCACCTTGAGTTAATCATTTTTTTTTGTCAATGTTTTCTGATATTCCAGTATTCGTTTTGCTTCTGGGAGGTACTCTAGGCAGCAATTGGCATTTTCTATGAAGCCCTGTGCTTAAAAATAAAGAAAATATCACAACCTGGTCTGTTGATGTATATAGAAATAACTATGTCCACAGAATATTACAGTTGAGCAGAAGGTACCAATGCATCCTGTGACACCCAGATCTTTTCTACATTATAGATTTGTGTTCACGTCTCACAGAGGGTTTGCTTTCAAAATGCAGCTGAGCCGTCTGGCTGTGACTAAAAGACCACAGACAACACTGGGACTAGATTTAAGGGGACACTTGGACATTTTGAATGTTATTCTTGCTGCGAAAGGTGCATGACACATTGTTGTGAACAAGTTAGATAACTGAAAATGTCTTTGTAAGCTAATCCGTATTAAACCAACGGCTAACAGCTGGCAACAAGCTAGCTTGTTAGCTGGCAGCTAGAACGTTAGCACGTTACGCCTTAAACTTTTGGTGGCACGTAACATTAACTCAAATACCCTGTTGGCAAAGCATTCCTTATCAAAACTACTGGGTAATAGCTGACAAAAAGCTAGCATGTAAGCTGGCAGCTAGTACGTTAGCATGTTACATAATGTAACGATACATTTTCTATGTTACAGTGCCCAGCTGTTTTAGGATATAGGCCTAATGGAGGCTCTTTCTTTTTAAACAAAAAGAACTATATATTTGTGACCTTTTTTAGTCTGAGAGTTGTTTTTTTTTAAAGATGTACATCTTCAGTAAAACCCAAACAAAAACGGGGTAGGGAAGCTGGAAAGAGAGAGACTAACATTCATAACATGTTCATGGGATTAGTTGGAACCCCAGTCTTAAACTTTTGGTGGCATGTAACACTAACTCAAATACCCTGTTATCAAAGCAATCCTTATCAAACATAATGGGTTATAGCTGACAACAAGCTAGCTTGCTAGCTGATAGCTAGCAGCACCTTTTGGTTTCAATAAGGAACGAACACAGGTGTAATGACCTTCCTCATAGTAACGTTGTCGCTCCAATGTGACAGCAGCAGAAGACTGAAAATGCCAATACGAAGCTCAGATGTAAATGGAAGCTCTTCAGGAGGTGTTAGCCGTGTACAGCTTAGAGAAGCTAACTATGTACCATGTACCACAGTTTGTAACAGCTACAGCAAAGTAAATACTCATTATATGTAAACAAGACAAAAAAATGGCAGGGAGAGGCAGTTCACATTCCTATCTGGCAGAATAAGAGGCTGCACATCGACTTTAGCTTGAGCCTTTCTGTCCAATTTGGGTAAATTCACATTATTAGCATTTTTACCCCCAGAAAGGCAGTTCCACACATGTATAATATCTGGGGGGGGGAAACGTTGTTCGATATTTCAGTCACGCTATGGACCTCCTCGTTTCCATCATCTTGTTCAATGTGGAGACTGGAGAAGCAGATGTAACACTAAATAACATGAGGTCATCTTGTCGTACCAGTCAGTGCTACAGTAAGCCTTCTTCAGAGGCTGCTATGACCCAAGACAAAGTTTACATACCATCTTAGTAGTTACAGATCATTTTTCATCACAATGTACTTCAAAATGATTTTTTTTGTCCTGGAGTCCCATCAAAAATACAGCTTGTTAACAGTTTACAGAGACCTAGCCCTGAGGACCGTCATAGTACATATCACAGTCCTGGATGGTATCTGACGGATTCTAGACATTTCAATACATTTTGTAAAATCTCAGTAAAATTTGTTATGGGAAGAATTATGAAAATATAAACTGCCCCTAATATCGGGCAATCAATTTAGCAACAATTAAGGTGAAATACAATAAAATTAGGTTTAAAATAAGAAAAACTGCAACAGAAAGAGGTCTTTCGAAATCAATACAAACTGTAAAATCAATTCTGCATCATGAAATTCTATGGATAAGCAGGAATCTACTCAGCAGCAGTACGCTCAGTGCTGCCATTGGTGGTAGGAAGCTATAGAGAGGCGAAGACCCTCCCCTTCCGGTCGACCACCATGGGACTTTATTTCAGCAAAAATATGTACGGTAGTCAACGACATGAGGCAAATATTTTTTTGATCCTGTTTGAATTGTGCCACGAATCACACATATGATGTTTGTCAATTTAAAACATAATTTTGCAAGTCAAGAAAGTCGCAGCTTGTTGTGAAACTGTTGAAGTATCAGACTGTGAAAATACGTAATTAGAAAGACGACACACCCAAAAGTGTCGTAGTGACGTCTCTCTCTCTGAAGCTACGATGTCTGTGTGTTTCCTACTGGGATGAACTCACATCAGCAACGGGACTCGCTCGTTCTTTCACTTCCCGGCTGATAAAAAGACCAGGAGTCGCTGGATAAAACACATCAGGTCAGATAACGTTTAATTTTTGCGTGGAACATAGCTAAATTAGCTAGCTAGCTAGTGTTGGTGACGTATATTGTTCGAGACGAGAGATGTAGTTCACTGAGCGGTTTCACACTAAACTAAACGATACTTCGACTAACTGAGACTTTCTTGACCTGCAAAATTACGTTTTAAATTGACAAACATCATCTGTGTGATTCATGGCGCAATTCAAATGGGATCAAAAAAATATTTGTCTCTCGCCGTTGACTACGTACATATTTTTCCGAAATAAGGTCACATGGGGTCCAGCGGAAGGGGCGGGACTTTGCCTCTCTATATTAAAGAAAGACTACTGACTAAAACAGAAGTACATTCATGAGCACAATTCTGTTGAGCAGAGCACCTGTTGGTGAACCAAGAAGAAATCCTGAGACATCTTTGTTCCCTTCTTTCTTTCGTCTTAACAAATGTAATAAACGTCAGACTGACTGAAATGTTCCAGTTCCATCAGAAGACATCCAGCACTGTATTATGACGGTCCTGAGTACCGCTAGTGGTTACAACTGGTGTCAATAATGAACACTAACAATGTAACAGGCTATGCTTTAACTAAGACAAGTGAAAGACTTCTCTCTCCCCATGTTTCAACAGTCTCACGGCAGTTCATGAAATAGTTACGAAATTTCCTCTATTTGATTCGTGAACATAGACATGAATTTCCTTTTTTTTTTCGTGACGCTGAGCACGACTTTCAACAACGTATTTTTTGTGCGTTTTCCTACGAATGTCCAGCAACACGTGACGCACATGTCAATTCCAAAATAAAACTACTTAGTTAGGTTTAGGAATAGATTGACAGAACTACTTAGCTTTAGGAAAAAATTTCGTTTTGGGTTAAAATCCGGAAGTGGCGTAACTTCAGTATGTAAGTTACATGACAAAAACTACTTAGTTAGGTTTAGGAAAAGATCGCGGTTTGGGTTAAAATAACTCCAGAAGTGCTGTAACTTAAGTACAGAAGTTACGTGACAAATAAATCAACTTTGACTAGTGGTTTCACACGGGACAAGAAACTGGTCTCCTGGGCAAAAGTCCTGTGTATTTTAACCCACCCATCCATCCATCCATCCTCCTCCCTATGCGGTGTTTGCTGCTCTTTATACTTCCCGTTTCACAATTACATGGATTACATACCAATTGATTTTGTGCTGACCACCATTAACAAAAATTTGAAATTCGTGTCTATGTACACGAATCAAATAGGTGAAATTTCGTGACAATTTCACCAACTGCCGTGCGACTGGGATGCATGTTTACAAAGTAATGTTAATGAAAAATGAGAAACTCCATATGTCATCCCTTAAAGTAACATTTAGGAGAACATGTGTGCTCTGAGCAGAATCCGACTGCAGGGCATGCACGTGGCGAAACACCGACTGGAGCATATGATTGGTCATGGACACACCGAACACAGACTCGCACATATAAAACACAACATGATATTTGAGACTACAACAGAGGGGTTCTGAGTGAAAAGGAACGTCTTCAGAAAAGAAGTTCAACAGAATCTTTTCTAAATTCCAAGATCGACTTCAGTCTGTCTCACTCAAACATCAGTCACCACTTCAAGTAAAAGGGACAACTCATAGAAAAACAAGGTGAGTGGTTACGTTCAAACTATGACACATCAGAAATAGCTAAACATGTCTTATTCCCAGCCTAATGACACCTGATTCCAGCCAGTTCCAAACCTTCCCAAACACTCTGCAGCTTGTGCTCGCTGGTCTGTAGAGCACTGGAGTGACTTTAACTCAACTACAAATTATAGCACGAAACAATATTAATTTGGATGTTCTTTTAAAACAAAAACATTTTAAAAATAAAAACCAGCTCATGAAAACTGTGTTAAAATCCTCAATCTCTAAAAAGAAAACAAGGTCAAACATAGAAAAATTAATTCCCTCATCTTCAGCCTTTCATTAGATGAATGTGGCGTGACATCACAGCATCGGGATCAGAGTACAGCATAGTTGGCTCTGTTTATCTATATACACTGGACAGAGGAGAGAGGGTACTGCAGGAACCCTCCACAGTACTATCTCACACTCACGGACAAAGAAAATATATCTGTACAATTTGTTGCTGTCACTCAAAGGATATGTTGACGTGTTATTTTCTTTTGTCAGGTATTTGTCACATTAGAGGGAAACAGTGTAATGGAGCTTTATCGGGGGGGGGTGGGGTATTTTACACAGTTGCCTGTACTTTCCTCCCATAATGTGACAAGAGTGAAACATATTCGACTAATGTTGGTTTTCTTTTTCACACAGGAGGAGCCACTGAGCCACAGAGGGGAGTGTCTCTCGTCAAGGAGAAAAACACATGCACTGACTCGGGGTCAGATTAACCCGCTAGGGGTCCTCAGGGCAAAAAGCTGGCCCCTCCTGCCCCCCCCAGTTCCTGCTTATTTGATTAAGCACACATTTATTTAGGAATATGCACTGTAAACACAATATGAACAAATAATAAAGGCCTTAAAGGAACACTGCACCTATTCTACACATAAATAGCAGTTCACACATCATGGTCAGTATTACTCAGTATTACTCAGTATTACTCAGTATAACTCAGCCTGTAAGACGAAGACGATGTCTTCTGTGGCTCTGGAGGAGTTTTATCAAGGCTGATGAAAATAACCCCAATGATGTCATAGTGACATCACTGGGGTTGTCTCAGCTTGGACTCAGAGACTATAGAGAGGTGAAGTCCTTCGCCTTCCGGTGGACCACCATGGGACTTTATTTCGGAAAAAATATGAACGGTAGTCAACGGAGAGGGTAAATTATTTTGTCAATTTAAAAGATAATTTTGCAGAAACTCGCAGTTTGTTGTAAAACTGTTGAAGTATAAAACTGTGAAAATACGTAATCAGAAAGACTACACACCCAAAAGTGGCGTAGTGACGTCTCTCTCTCTGAAGCTACGATGCCTGTGTGTTTCCTACTGGGATGAACTCACACCAGCAACAGGTCTTGTTAATTCTTTCTCTTCCCGGCTGATAAAAAGACCAGGAGTCTCTGGATAAAACACATCAGGTCAGATAACGTTACATTTGTGTGTGGAACATGGCTAGGTTAGCTAGCTAGTGTTGGTGACGTATGTTGTGCGAGACAAGAGATGTAGTTCATCGAGCGGTTTCAACTAAACGATAATACGACAAACTGAGACTTTCTTGACTTGCAAAATTATGTTTTAAATTGACATACATCATCTGTGTGATTCATGGCGCAATTCAAACGGGATCAAAAAAATATTTGACTCTCTCTGTTGACTACGTACGTATTTTTTTCCGAAATCAGGTCCCGTGGCGGTCCACCTGAAGGGGCCGGACTTTTCCTCTCTATACATTTGTAACAGATTGTTCATAGGTGTTTACCATATTCCTTAACAAATTTGCGATTAAATAAATGACCACAAACTAAGTGGCACACAGTGAACCTGGGAGTTGTCTGCTTTGCCTGGTTGATAGGGCTGGGTATCGGTACTCGATACCGAAACAACCCAGTACCAAGTAGTATTGAAACTTCTCCAGTCAAACGATACCTGCGATCGATCCTTTTTGAGCCCAGATCTATAAAAAGATGACTGTTTTCCTCGCAGCCAATCACATTACAGCCGCAACACATACAGCCGGAATTGCCTGCCTGGCTCTGAACACGGAGATGTCTGAGCCGACGGCTAGCAGCTAAGGCTGCTAACAACGCTAACAACGTTGACAGAGCAAACACTTAACATGTGGGGGGAACTGGAGGCTGGCCGTTACGGTTATGCGACAACGCAGTCCCGCCTCCGTGGGTCGGGGGACGACGGTAATCGCTGTATGAGCGCTGTTCAGTGCGGCGGTGATTAGCTAGCCAGTGGGTCACACACACACACACAGCGTCCATTCACATGATTGAATGAAGTACTCTATTGGCATCAGTATCACTTTAAGGATACTGGAATTGGTACTGGCATCGATACCCAGCCCTTCTAGTATATCCGGCCTTGACTGGACTTCAGGTGAACGTCTCTAATCTCATGGCAGACGCTGGTGTGGTATGGAAAACTCATATTTCGAGAAATATGCTTCATCTCAACCAGAGTCAGATGAGAATATCAAATCATTTCTGTACATCCAGTACAGAGTTTAGCACAGAGCAGAGGGAAACATTTAGCCTCCAGCAGAAGTGAAAAACCTCTACTAATATGGACCTTTTCACTTCTTAACTGAGTCTGGGTTAGTGACAGAACTTCCTGAGAAAATAAAAATTTGAGAAAAGAGAGAAACTCGTGAATTGAAAATTCTCAATCCTGAGGAGCGTCAAATCCAGTCTTCTCTACACGCCTCTCTATAAACAAATACTTATGTACAACACAGTCTCACGGCAGTTCGGGGAATAGTCACAAACTTTAATCTATTTGATTCGTGTACATAGACACGAATTTCCCTTTTTTTCCGTGACGTTCTATTTTTCGTGCTTTTTCCTACGAATGTCCAGCAACACTTGACGCACGTGTCAATTTCCACTCCAATCTATTCAAAATAAAACCACTTAGTTAGGTTTAGGAAAAGCTTGTGGTTTGGGTTAAAATAACTCTGGAACTGCAGTAACTTAAGTGCAGAAGTTACGTAACAATTAAATCAACTTTGATTTGTGGTTTCACACGGGACACGAACAGCGGTCTCCTGGGCGAAAGGCCTGTGTGTTTTTTTGTTCGCCGCTCTTTATACTTCCCAGTTCACAATTACGGGGATTACATACAAACTGATTTTGTACTGACCGTCACGAAAGAAATGTGAGATTCGTGTCTATGTACACGAATCAATACATTAAATTTCGTGACTATTTCACGAACTGCTGTGCGACTGAGCTGTTATATAACACCTCATTCTGTAGCATTTCCTTACCAGCAAAACAACTTGACACTAAACACTCACAGACACAGATATACCATAAGCAGCTCAATGATATATCCATGTCGCACCTATATGTCAGGAAGAAATCCCTTTAAGAATTACCTTGGCTGTTTGAATTGTGTTGTTTTTCTCCACAGCTGCTTGTTGCTACCGATGGCAACGGCTTTGTTAGCACGCCAGTATTAACCGTTTCCCCACATTGAGAGTGAAGCTGGAGGAGAAAAACATCACGCTGGAATTCAAACCGTCGAGGTGCTCCGTCAGCATTAGGCAGCTCAGCCCAGTGAATGGATTCATCACATCACTGTCTGGCCACTATAGTGCATATACACAGTGCATCTGTTTGTTTCCATCAGGCCCCTCTTGCCTCTTCCTCCTCCTCTCCTTCTTCATCCTTCAGCTCTCCCGTCTCTTCACGTCAGCAGAAGAGATTTGCAGTGACGAGTTCTCGGCCAGTTTTGTTTTTTAAATGCAGGGTCGGAGGCCTGGAAGTTCCTTTTGTTCCATTCATTGAGTCATTTCCTGTGGGGGAATGTAAATAGTGGAGGGGCAGGTCCTGTGGGTGGGTGTGTGTGTGTGTGTGTGTGTGTGTGTGTGTGTACCAGAGTTTGTATGAACACTTGAGTTAGTCCAGTGATGTGCTTTGTGTCTGAATATTTAGATGTCAGTCATGTTAGTCTACTCGCTGTATGTATGTGTGTGTGTGTGTGTGTGTGTGTGTGTGTGTGTGTGTGTGTGTGTATGATCGGGGGTTCCAGGTCATGCGTTGGTCATCTCGGCCTTGCTGAGGGCGATGGCCAGCTCCAGGTCTTCCTGCTCCTGCTGTCTGAGTCGCTTCAGCCGCTCGCGCTCTGCTCGTTCACTCTCTCGCTTCGCCCACTCCAGCTGCTGAGCCTCGTTCCCAAACTACAGTCAGAGAGAGAGAGACAGAGAGACATATGTCTGTGACATGAGAGGGAGAACAGAGCCCCCCTTCCTCCTTAACACAATGACAACAGTGATGGAGAACAGCAGTGAGTAGGAAAATCATATCAAGTGTTGGATTTTACAACTTAATTTGCAGTTGAAGAGCTAGACCGATATATAGGCAGAATATATGGGCAGATATATTTGTATGTGTAGAAATGCAAATCAGGTGCGTTTCCATCAAATGGTTTGGAGTGAATAAACTTGGCTACAGCGTAGTTTGGTCAGAAGTTGGTGCTGTAATCCACCAGTAAACAGAGTAGAAGAAGAGTTTGCAAACCGGAAACAAAACAAGTCGGTTTGGTCATCTAACCATCTACGAAACAAGTACAATTATCAGCTCGTGGTTGTATGCCTCCAACAACCAGTCAAGTTGCAGTTTACATCCTTGTCTGTCCAGAATATCATCACTAGGGGTGACCTGAATGCTTCAAAGCTTTCAAAGTAACGACTGACTTGGTCATAAGTATGACATTTTCATAATCTACAAAGTAAATTTCCTTTTTCAGCGACACATGATGTAAGATCTATCAAAACAGTGCTTCAACCTCCATCTGAAACACTGAACACTGCCTTTATGGTCATTCATTAACATCAGTTTGTTTTATATGAATTTCAATGTGTGTTCGATGTCTTACCTTGACTTTGTCGGGTCCTGTCAGAGAGGTGGATTACAGAACAGAGATATTATAAACCAGACAGCCCTGAACTAGGCTAGTTTAGAGGACATCACACCACAGCACACAGGCACTGTGAAGAAGGGACAACTGCACAGTTTCTGTTCAGTCCACTGTCTCTACCATTTGGGCTTCTTTTTTATTGAGAGCAAGTGATTGTGCTAGCTTCAAACTACAGGCTAGTTCAAAGTAAATCATGAATTCTTTCAACGCTAACAAGCGACTGAAGTTGAAGAAGACACTTGTTTCCAAAAAGTGTCACAGATGAGATAAAATGGACTGTGGTGAAACAGAACTGTCAGTGAATCCCTTCACGTAGTGACAAACAACACTGGGAGCGAAAGAAAAGAGCAGCTGAACGTGACTTCAACAACAGGAGATGTGACATGCAGAGAGTGAGAGGAAAAAAGATGATGTCATCAAACGGTAGTATGAGTTTACACACAAATGAGGAATCCTCAGAAATCTGCCCATTCAAGGATAAGTCAAGTCAAAGTTTTTAGGACAACTGATTGTGCTCGTACCACATGACTGTAGATGGAATTACTGTTTCATTAAAGCTAGTGAAATATATGGAACTGTAGAGGGATTGTTGTTGGACTGTAAAGTAGTGCTAGCAGTGAACTGGAAGAGTTGTAAAACAATCTGAACAAAATCAACAGTCATACTGGGTCAGCAAGGTCAAGGACAAAAATAACTGGAACTATCTTTGCAAAGCAGGGTAGAAGAAGTAGAAGTAGAATTCATAAAAATGTTCTCAGTCTATTTTTCTGTTGTTCCTAGTGTAGGACAGTCCAATATTGTTAACAAAATGAAGAAAGAGAGAAGAAAGCCTAAATCAAAGTTTTACAATGCCATATAAGCTAAAAGTCATTATCATTTTGTCCCCCATCAGCTCCATTGGAAACAAGTATCACTTAGAATACCACATCTAAGTGTATTCAGACTGTTAATGGCCATGAGTTTAAAATAATTAAATGCATGTTTGGGGGAAAGGCTGGAATGAGATTGTTTTGTTGGAGTAAGCTTAAATTTAGCAGCTTTGGTGGAACAGTTGAAAAGAAATAAATGTGATTTAATAAATGTATTATTTAATAATAGTAAAAACAGCAAGAACCTGATGCTGCATTCACACCAAACGCAAAGTGAATTTTCTCCTCGCGTTACTGGCACGAGTTTGACTGTGGGATCATTTGTGTTTATTCAAGTCACTCTTGCAAGACGTGCCGGAGAGGAGGAGGGGTTTACCTCCACCAACAACATTTCATCAACCATGGCCGAATTAACCACTACTGCTGCTTTGCACATGTTGTGGAAGTCCCAGATACGTCGGAAAACCAAACGCTATCATGTCTGGGTTCAAACCATCATCCGGAGGCGCTCTGTGAATTTCACCGAGCTGCATTCACTGTATCTAGCAAGCCACACGTTGGCTGAATTAATCTGGTTGACTACAGCAGTATGAACCCAAAATAAACAGATTTCGCTGTGATTTCATTGCAATAAACGGATTAAAAGGATGCAGAAATAACTACACAATGATGCCGATTTTTAAAAAGTCTAAATTCATGCTTTGTCAGGTCTGTTCGCAAGACGACAAGCAAAAAACTTTTAAAACGCTTGTTTTCTGAATGGAGTTTGGATCGCTCAGTGCTACAGGCTATGCTAACATTGTAGCTGCTCCATCAACACTCAACATAACTTCATCTAGGCATAAATCCGGCAGCGACGTTGTTGTTTATACCACAGACAGTCTGTGGTTCGTACACATACATGTATACACAGAGTTTTGGCCGGTCTCTGTACAAATATGATCGTTTACTATCTATACTATACTATCGTAGCTCTGGGTGACCACAGACGGCTACAATATTGTTTTCCTCCATTTCTGATTCAACGACGTCAGAACGTCGCTTCACGTTTGGTGTGAACGCAGCATTATACTGGAATGCAAAATGTTTAAATATTTCATGGTTCAAAGGATGTCCTTGAATGGCTGTTGCTAAAGGAGACGTATGTTCTAAATGATCTGCTTATTAATTTTCATAAATAATGATTTCATTTATACCCAGTAAAGTCGTCACTTTGTATCTGAGGTCCCATGAAAAACAGGTTGCAGAATAAAGATGTGGAAGGATGCTTGACAGTGGGGATGCACCGATACTGAATCGGATATGAAGCCAATACTGACTGGGACTGAAAAAGTGTCATCGGTGGCGGTGCATCCCTACTTGAGAGTGGTGAGAAAACGTAAACTACAGTAACATAATAAGACGTGCATAACAAGAACAGACAGCAGAGTTAAAGCACTAATCAACTACCAACAACAGATGGAGAACACGGTAGCATACACACACACACCAAGGTCATGCAGGGCAGACAGACTCAAGAGCTGAGAGTTGAGTAGTGATACTGCTGTGTCTCATGTTAGATGGATAAATCAGACTAATAGTTGAACTGAGTGGCACCAGTCAGACAGAAGCATTATTCCCTCCTTAGAAATCTGTAATTATGAAGCAAAAAAAGTGCCTAACTGATATGTGAAAAGCTCTGTATTTCTGGTCATTCCCTGAGGGATTGGTGTGAGTTCCCGTGGTTATTTGCTTATGTGTTACAACAGGTTTGTGTTTGTTTCCACTTGAGTACTCTCATAGACTCTACTAGTTCGACTGTGAGCAATATGCCAACACACTGCTGATATTCGCCCTCAGCCTCTGTGAAAGTCCGGGGACCCCGGGGAATCCCTGACAAACTTAAGATATTCTTCCCAACAAAACAAAAAATTACAGCTCTGCTTCCTCACGTTCATATGTGTCACAGTGGTGAACGGGGGTCATTTTAGGTCTAGTTTTCCCAAAATTACCAATCATAGCATATCTTTGACTGTCTGTTTCCGTTAAAACAAGCTCTGAGATACTTGGTTACAGTTTTATTTTCCTTTATTACACGGCTGTGTTGAAAACTCAATTCTGATTGGTCAATCACAGCATTCTGCGGTTTGTAATTTCTCTATAACAGACCGTTGCTATGTATAACAGACCGTTGCTATGGGCACCGTTCTGATGTCGGACTCTGGCGGACCGTTTTTGTGTCAAAATATTGATTTCTTCAGTAAGTAGCCGTGTAATAAGCGGGATGATGTAGAGCTAGCGGGTCATTGTTGTGAAAGAATCCCCTTCAGGGCGATGCTGCATCCCCGTCGGGGATTCTTTCACAACAATGACTGGCTCGCTCTACATTATCCGTACATAATAACCCTTCACTTCTCTTCAGCTGGAAGTCACAGTCCAGTGTTGAATACATGTTTAAAGGAATATTACAGTATTTTGCAAAATTCACATATTTGCTCTCTTTGTGAGAGTGAGATGAGAAGATTACTATCAGTCTCTTGTCTGCTTAAAGTACAGAACTGGGGTCAGGAAACTGTTAAGGCCTTTGCACACTAAGTCCGTATTTTTTTGTCGGAAATTGTTGCACGTTTAAAAATAAAGACGACCTCACGTTGCGTCAATGACGTTTACACACCGACTCCGAAACTTTCGTCCGTCATTAAAGTTTTCGGAACAGGTTGGATGTAGGTCAAAAGGCGAAAGAGGGTTGTTTGACCACTCAGAGCCACCGTCTGTTCAACCGTCATCATCCAAAACTTTCAATACATCTCCCAGCACAAAGCACTTTACGATAAAGAAATAAAAGAAAACAGAGATGTGGAATTTAAAGATACAGTAGATTGTGGCAGGTGATTGCAGAACAGCTTGGAATCTGGGATGGTTGCAAAACAAAGGATGTAGGAAAGATTAGACAGTAGTGATTGAGCTGTAGGCAGCTAAACGTTAGCTTCTTGCTAATGTCATTCATTCATTAGCCCCGTTTGGGACTAGCGCTATCCATTGCAGCCACGTAATTAATTCCGTTGTGTCTCGTATTGTGAACTTTCGCAACTAATATAATAATGAAATGCATTGGACTCAGTGTGCAAGGTTTTTGTGCTTAACTTTTTTTTTTAATCGGATGACGGATTACAAACGTGGTTTTTAGAGGTAGTAACGCACTGGAACTATTTCTTAATGAACAACATCTATCCACACAGTACTTTTGTGCAGCATCACTGGCTATAGTGCAGCTTAACAAAGTCGATCGGTGAGCACAGGTTTTGGTCTGTTTGTGTACAGATTAGAGCTCTTAGCTCATCTCCTTTTGGTGCACCGCATGGCTGTGACCTGAGCTAAACTAATGAGAGACAACGTGTTAATTAGTGAGCTTGTGAGGTGAGGCGTTTAGGGCTGACCCGAATGCTTTAAAGCTTTGACCATTGCCATGGCAATCAACCTCCAAATCAGTATTCGAATGCTTTGTTGTTGTTTTTTTAATATATGTATAAGTATGTAATAATAAAGTATAAATCCCCAAATAACCCATGAAATAAGGAATAATCCCACAACATTATTCATATTCAACATTAATTATTATAATAATTAATAATAAAAAATAAAAAATAAATACAAATAGATAATTATAATAAAATGATAATTATTATTTTTTACAGAAATAAACCCCATTTAGTTCATTTTGGCGTATCAGCGGTATGTTATCGATAGTCGGACGACGGACGACGGACGCTATAATCTGAAAGTGAATGCATCTGCTCCGTAAGGAGTCAGCTCAGAGTAGCAGGTGTCATATTTCACACACACGGGACGAGAGAGAGTTGACAGACCGAGAGATGGCGGAGGATTTGGTGTTGAAGGGAAAAGCAAACGCACCTATTTGGCAATATTTCAGATTTAAACCCAATGCTATTAGGGAACCATAACGTTAACGAGGCAATCCCCGTGAGGAGGACGGAGTGTCCACAGCTGGTGTGCGTGGCGCAGCGGCGCCAGGTAGACCCCTGCAGCCCCGCAGCGAAAGCTGGACCAGAGAGGCCAGACAGCCATCCGACGTTAAAGATCAAATTAAGCGTGCTACACATATTGACCGTCATCTTTTCTTGTAAAATGTCCGGTGTAATCGGTAACACCGGTGTTGTCACAAGTTTATTAACTGGTGGGAAAATTTCCTCACCGGCACACTCCTACTGTGAAGCTTCGAATACCTTCGAATATTTCTCACCAAAGCTTCGAAGCCCAAACAATGGTATTCAGGACAGCCATAGAGGTGTTCGTTGTTTATTTTTTAACTTTATGCCACATTTCCACTGCATGGTACGGAACGGCTCGATTCAACTCGCTAGGAACCGTTCTTTTTTGGTTTTCCATTGGCCAAAGTTGTGGATAGTACCTGGTACTTTTTTGGTATCAATAATCTGGTTCAAAGCGAGCTGAGCCGAAACGAGTAGGTAGAGTTAAAACATAGAGAAGAATCGTCACTTGCGCAACAGGGGACGTCCTGAACAAACCCGCCATTTTAAAAAGCCAAGCTACCGTCAATAGCGACCATAATATTTTTATTCACTTGTCCCAGCTTTGAAAAAAATGGCAGCCTGCAAAGCCATGACGTGGTCAACTAAAGAAGTACACACGTTCCTCTGTTTGGTTGCTGATGAAAGGATCCAGCGAGAGAACACACTGTGTTTGTGTGGCGTTGAAGATGATGTCACGACAGTTTCACGCAGCGTCTCTATGGCGATTAGCTAAGAATCACGCCTACACTGAGGGGGTACTATCTGCAGTGGGAAATTAAATAGAGAAAAGTACCTGGCACAAAAAAACGAGTTGAGTCGAGCTGAGCCGGACCATGTAGTGGAAATTCAGAATTAGACAGAGCCAGGCTAGCTATTTCCCCCTGCTTCCAGTCTTTATGCTAAGCTAGGCTAACCGTGCCCTGACTCCAGCTCTGTACTTAACACGCAGACACAACGTTAATCTAAGATTAATTAATCTGAACATCTCACATATAAGTGATCAAGCACCATTTCCTAAAAGGCTGAACTATTCCTTTTATAATCTAACTGACAGTGTCGGTATAAGACCAGCTGTTGCAAGAATTTCCTGTGTCAGAGCTGTGATGTGGTATTTTACTATGTATGTGTGTGTGTGTGTGTGTGTGTGTGTGTGTGTGTGTGTGTGTGTGTGTGTGTGTGTGTGTGTGTGTTTACTATGTATGTGTGTGTGTGTTATTAACAAACAGAGAAGCTTGTTAACATGGAGAGCAGATAATGGTTAGAATGAGCTGCAGGAGAGAATCTAAAGCAGAGCGTGCCTTCGTCGTGTGCTGTCCTGCCTTGTAAACTGCCTCCATTGTAACACATATTGTAGGTCAGTGAGCTGAGCTTTGGAAGCTTCCTGTAGTCTATTATACTATTTTTAACTTTACCACGACAGATGAAATATTCATTTCTGGCTGTATAATGAATATGGCATTGAATTCAGCTTACTGCATTGGTCATAGGGCTGGATGACATGGCTGAAACCAATATCACAATGCTGACTGTATTAAAATAATGTGTTTGTGATACTGATATATAGAGGGTAAAAGTATTTAAAATAATTCACTCCAATGAATTGTATTCCACTGTTATGTGTTACAAAACACTGGACCTGTGTGGAGCAAAAACCTCATTAATTCACTAACTTTCTTAGTGTATAATCACAATTTGTTTGTAATAATTCTTTCAGACAACAGAATTCTGTAAAAATGACAACATGATAAAATCATATTGTCACAATATGATTTGATATTTCACTCAGTAATATTAAGTTATTACCCAGCGTATGCTGTGTAAATAAATTTGTTCACATGTTGTCTGACAAGATCTAGTAACAAGGTACTATTTATACTTGGTATCAGTTTGGTATCAACCTGGTATTAACATGCGATCTGTATCTGGATACATTATCTGGACTAAAGTTCAAACAATTAGTCAAATTATTTGGCATTAAAGTGGACAAAAAATGACTATTTTCTGGTTGTCTTAAGCCACCCACACATGATCAGTGGTAAGATCGCTCTGCGCTGGCTACCCTTGGTGTGTCGCACCGCTCGAAATTCAAGTCAAGTCAATTATTTGTATGGCCCAATATCACAAATTAGCCTCAGGGGGCTTTACAACCTGTACAGCATACGATAACCTCTGTCCTTTACAGCAGTGATTCTCAAAGTGGGGTCCGTGGCACTCTGTCAGGGGGTCTGCAAAATAATTTGCTATGAATTATAAAATTATGCTTTATCATTAAAAAGTGCATATCTACAGATGGGGACCATTTGTGCCCATAAAACAAGCATATTGTGTCCATTACTCCCACCACCACCACATTAGCTTTGGGCCAATAGAAATTCTGATATGATTGTTATACACAGCAAAAACTTCATTAAGATTAATTACTTGAAATGTCAAGTTGAGTCCAAATGTAATTTGGATAAAATCACCCTAAGTTTAAAGGTATATCAGTGGTATTAACATTAAATAACATTGCAAATTTCCCCGCTGCAGGAATAACAAAGGATTATCTCATCTTATCTTAACATGATTCAAAATCAATATGTGTTTCTGTTTATCACTATGAAGCATGTCTGAAGTATTTAGGTTGAAAGGTTTTAGAATACAAATAGTTTCAATGGCATCCAAGAGTAAACATGGTAATAAGCATATGCTTAATCGGTGTTATGATTATGAGGGGGTCCCTGGAAAATGTTCTCCCCAGTAAGGAGTCCCTGGCCCCAAAAAGTACGACCCTTGCATCAGATGAGGAAAAACGTGGAAAACCGCCACAGAGTGCTGTGCCCAAAGTTCAAATTATTTCAACTTTGACCTCGGCTGACCGCTGACCTTTCAAAGCGCAACCAATGAGATAACAGCTGCAACTGTTCTTGTTGCCTAGAAACAGTGAATAGCGTTCTTTGCACACTTTCTGATGACATATTATACCTGTGCTGTGCTTTGCCTTTGCAAGGCTCTGTGCCCGACCGCATGGTGAGTGAAGAGCAAATTTCTTATCAAGTGAAGGCAGCTTTAGTCTCCGATAATAAAGAAAATTCAGAAGTTTATATCGATAATGAAGACATTTGTTAGTTGCAGCCCTAATCTGGATAATGATATCTGATCATGGGCCACACCTGGTAGTAATGAGCCACATTGTGATGGGATTTCAATATGCAAACGGAGAATGTGGAACTGTCGCACTTCACAACAAACATGCCTTTTTTTTGCTGATCCAGATAAGCAATAATCAGATACAGATCAGATGTTAATACCAAGCGGAGATGAGGTCACTGTTGTAAAATCAGTAATCAGATTCAAACCAAAAAACATGTTGTTTTAAGACATACAGTAACAACTGAGATGTGTTCGTTACACTCTGGTACAATGCATTTCTACCACCCTTATAGAGCTCTGAGCCTCCTATGAGCATTTTCAGCACACCTCAGTCTTTAGGAGTGACCTTGTAGCATGCTAACTTCACTAGAACTTAAATCTAGTGTCTTTGCAGAGCTGTGTGGCCTGGTCTAGACACTGACAGTTTAACAGTATCACCCATCTCAACTTACAGAACTGAAGTCTGCGAAACCCAAGGTAGAGTCTTTAGGGGCTTTACTTGATGCCGAGGATGGGGCGAAAGGGTCTTTGCCGCTGAACGGGTCTCCAATGCCCTTTTTACTCTGAAACGGGTCGACGGCGTCACCGCCAAATGGCTGGAAGGGGTCACATGGTTTGGAAGGGTCAGCCGTGCCAGATGTGCTCACTGGTGTACTCTTACCTGAAGAAATAAAACACAGACGTAGGCATCATCGCAGTGAAGAGAGTTTACATATGCTGGTAAGCATGTTTCTATATTTTTCCACCATCCCAACACATGCGTGCTGACTGCGTGTGACCAATGACTGGAAATTAAAAATAAGACTAAAATGTGAAATGCTAAGGCGTTCTTTAAAAGGGTGCTTCAGGGATAGGACAGAAAAAGTCTGCTTTGTGGTGAGGAAGACATGCTGAGAGAAGAAAAAAACAAAAACAGACATATCACAAAGTTTCTCACGTAGCTCAAGAGGAGGATATAAAGTCTGTAAAGTGCATGTGGTCAGTGATAGCCGAGAAATACTGTGACTCATCACTGATCGCACTTCAGTGAACTATGTTGATAACACATAATCTGATTTGCTCTGTTTTCTAGTTCTCATAGTTGTGCCAACGCCCTGTTTCCCCTCCGCTGTCACCTCAAAGATTGCTACCGGCATTCGAAAGCCACACAAGTTTCACCTCCAACACCAAAGCAATTCATATCGAGTCCCAACACAAATCTTTCTTGCAGCGCTGGTATAGGAAAAAATTCACAGCAAAAGAGGACCAAAACCAAAAGTGATACCCCATAACCCACGGAACCATTATCAACGGTTTCCTGGTTAAACACTTGGTTGGGTTTCTGCCCACATTACCAGCTGTTGGTTCACCAATTTACCAACTAGACAAATCCACTGATGTTGTTCATGTGCACAGACCACAAACATTCATATTCATGATAATAGTTCACATAGATTTATAAATGCTTTATTTTATCCCATATAAGTCAGGATTTATGCATATAAAACTAGGGCTGCAATTAACGACTCGTTTCATTACCTGTTGATAATTTTCTTGATCACTTGATTCATGGTTTGGTCTATAAAATATCAAAAAATTGTGATAAATGACCATCACAGTTTCCCATACCCCACAGTGACATCTTGTTTTGTTCGACCAACAGTTAAAACCCCCAAGTATTCAGATTACAATTATATAAAATAAGAAAAGCAGCAAATCATCAGTGGAACTCGAGACTGTTCATATTTTAGGTTGAAAAACGATTAATCGATTATCAAAATAGTTGCTGATTATTTTGCTGTCAATCAACTAATTGTTTCAGCTCTATATAATCCATTTCTGGATCAAATCTTTTCTGTGTCAAGTAGGGCTGTCAATGCTGCTAATTTCTTTAACGCATTAACGCAACTTGCGATTTTACGACTATAGTGGGCTCAGTTTTGAAGCTAGAGTGAAGATACTGACATCATATGAAACTATAAAACCTAAGGAATCCAAGTATAACCATGTTATACTAGCTTGTCGCGAAGGAGGTTAAATAACGCTCCAAACTTACGCTAAATTTTGGCGGCGAAAAACTGGCATGGCCATTTTCAAGGGGGTCCCTTAACCTCTGACCTCAAGATATGTGAATGTAAATGGGTTCTATGGGTACCCACGAGTCTCCCCTTTACAGACATGCCCACTTTATGATAATCACATGCAGTTTGGGGCAAGTCATAGTCAAGTCAGCACACTGACACACTGACAGCTGTTGTTGCCTGTTGGGCTGCAGTTTGCCATGTTGTGATTTGAGCATATTTTTTATGCTAAATGCAGTACCTGTGAGGGTTTCTGGACAATATCTGTCATTGTTTTGTGTTGTTAATGGATTTCCAATAATAAATATATACAAACATTTGCATAAAGCAGCATATTTGTCCACTCCCATGCTGATAAGAGTATTAAATACTTGACTCCTTTTAAGGTACATTTTGAACAGATAAAAAATGTGCGATTAATTAGCGATTAATCGCAATTAACTATGGACAATCATTTGATTAATTGCAATTAAATATTTAATCGATTGACAGCCCTTATTATATTCCATTTCTGCCAATAGATCCACCTAAATGCTACACACTGTTCATTTAAGATCTCTTACACTGCATTTAAGACTTGCCTTGAATTGTGTCAGTATAAGTGTAGACATGAAGACACGGTGATATAGACATGCTATCCCTGCAGACCAAACAGTTCAGTATTTTCATGAGAATAACAAAAAAAATGATATTTTATATTATATAAAACAAAATTTAGTCTGTGGATCTACACATGAGCAAAAAATATAACACCATGGTGATCGTAATAATGGCAGTTTCTGTAATTAACAGGGAGCTGAAGCTGGGCCTGGCAGAGGATCGTGGGAACGTTAAGAGTGCACCATGTTGCTTCTATAGGTGTTAAACCACAGGACCAGTCAAACCGTCATCATACAACACACACACATACGTATTTCGTTCTATTACCCAGATAACTCGGCTGATCGGGGTGAGCAGTTCATCTCACACTCCGCGCTGAGCAAAACTGCATGCCTGGCAATCAGTTTTTTCCTCTTTCAGTAAACTGCACACACGCACACACACACACACACACACACACACACACACACACACACACACACACACACACACCCGCTCACACTTGAGAAACCACAATCATGAGCTCCACCCTGTTTTAAAATAAACCACCACATTAGTGGCACCTAAGTTTAATGCCTATCACAGGATTGTATGTGCAGCATTTCATCTACTGAGAACAATACAGCTACAGCAATTTGCCCTCAATTATGCCAGTATATTCGTAGCACTGTCACTGCAGCCGTGACCCATCCACACCTCATTAGGTGATGAGAGAAGGTGAGAGAGCATGCATGTGTGTATGTGAAGTAGAGCAAGGTAGAAAACATAAAGAATAGAATTGAATAAATGAAGAGGACGGTTGTTATATTGGTTACAATGCTGACATTCACCCACTGCACGCAGCCTGACCTCCTCTGAACCACTCAGCCTTGTAAACAGACACACACATACAAAGGGAAGCGAGAGGAAGCGAGTTAGGGTGTGTCTGCAAACAACAGGCCAAGAAAACCACACATCGCCGCTCTCACAACATCACCTACACATGTGCCTACACAGAAAAACACCAGAGCAGCAGTTTGTGAACTGTTATCATCATTTAAAATCGATATATAAAAATCTGTAAAGCATTAAAAGGTGAATTTCAGCCGTTGTAGAGTGAATGGCGGAGATAATCCTCTCTGGTGTTGACTGGTATCAAAGCTGTAACGGACTTCTCTCTTGTTCCATTCTACAACCACTGAGTCAGCAAGCGTGTGGGATTAGTGTGATACTGTTGCAGCGTGTGCCACAGTTTAGACTGAAACTCCGAGGAAGGGGATTTTGGGTAATCGTGGTTCACACTATGAGCACCAAGTCCCAAGGGACAGTGTTGTGCTGTTGTTGTGCTGTCCCCAAAAGACTTTTTGCCAAATACGTCCTTTGTGATCATGACATTCATTCATAGAGACCTTTTGGAAACACCACAGTTCGAAGCATTAACATTTTCTCCATATCTTCTATTAACATTCATCCGTAGGTCATTAATGTGGGCCAGCAGTTGAACAGTTGAGCAGTTGGAGCCATACAAAGACACTAAAGCTCATGTGTTATCGGCACTATGGTGGGAAGTGAGAGAGCGTTTCTTTAGCTGTGTTCAAATTCTATACTACTACAAGTATTCAAGTAGTAGTAGTAGTACTCTAGTGGCAGCTTGTTACAGCAGCTCTCGTTGACTGTTCTCTTTTAGTTTTGTGGATTTGATTCCTTTTATAATATTTTTTACGTGTTCCATGCACTATGGAGACCAAAACTGCTGTTTTTTCTTTAGTTCTGTTACTGTTTTTTGCACTGTTTGCAACACAGAGCTGCTGCCCGAGGAGAGGACCGACGATCCCCGTGAACTAAGGAGGAGGAGACGGGGGAGCCGTGCTTTTTGAGTGTACTGTTGATGTACACTACTGTCCCACAATGCAATGCGCTAAGGAAGTGGAGGTGCTGCTCACAGTATACAAACTGCAAACTAGAATTACCGCCTCGCGGTTGTACGACTCCGTCAACCAGTCAAGTTGCAGTTCACATCCATGTCTGTCCAAAATGTCATTACTTCATCATTTTGTGAGGTCACAGTGACTTTGACCACCAAAATCTAATCAGTTCATCCTTGACTCCAGGTGGAAATTTGAAGAAATTCCCTCCAGGCGTTCCTCCTCATGAACGCGATATCGCGTTCATGAGGAGAAGGGGATGGACGGACGGACGGACGGACGGACAACATGAAAACGTAATGCCTCCAGTCACGGCTGTCACAGGCACGGATCCATAAAAACACCTAGACACTCAAACTTCATGGACAGGGATCCATGGGACAAAATGTCAGCACTAGATCCACTGTGGCTGACGTGACTGAGCAGCACAGTTCAAATATATGACAGCACTGGGCACTTGATATCTAAAATCAATAAAAACTAAACACTGCTAAATGATATTTGAGATGTTGCTAATTTAACAAGGCAAAAGTGAGCATGGCTCACATCCGCCCGCTCACCGCTTGACCCCTACTAAAGTAGCCCTTTGGAACTAATGGAAATAATCTATTGAGCACAGTGTAGCTTGTTATTAGCTCACCTTCCTCAAGTCCAGGGTGCCCAAAATGTTTGAAATTTTGGGCACCCTGGTCTTCTAACCCCCAAAAGGCACAACTAGACCACACTGTCAACCATCATACCAAACTGAAAGTTCCTAAGTTAAATAGTTTCTGAGTTCGACTCCGGAAACAAAAGTGTGACACGCGAACGGACGGAAGGACGGAAAGACGGCAGGACGGACACGCGGAGCGCTGTATACCCCCGACTACGTTGTCTTGGGGGTATAACTAGTAGGTCAACATCATGGGTAAGACTGATCTTCCCATGTTATGATTTTATAAGATGTGCTCTTTCTAGGGCTGTCAAAGTTAAAGTGTGTTAAAGGGCTGTCAAAGTTAAAGTGTCCGCTCAGCCCTTTGGCCCGAGCCCCGCATGGGTTGCGCTCCGACATAAGAAACGGTGACAAGGACTCTCTGGCTTGGCACGTGTACATGACATGACTCGGGAAGAACTCAGCTACACATTGCACACGTGTCTTTCGGTTTAATTAAAGCTGCAGTGGGTAGAAACGGAGCAAATATGATTAAAAAAAGTTATTTTTATAAAACGGTCATTATGTCCTGACAGTATAGTACATGAGAAGGGTAATCTGAAAAAAAATCATGTCCCTCTGTGTCCTCCGGTGCTCCTAATGGCATCTGCAAGATTTCACAGACCGGAGGAAAACAACCAGTCAGAGCTGATCTGGAGTCTGCTGTCCAGCTGCCGTCTATGAGCAGCTGTCAATCACACAGGAACTCTGATCAAACGGTCAAACTAGGCAGCGCTGATCAAATATTAATCAATATCCTGTTACTGTAATGTCTATTTCTCTCCTCAAATGTTTTCAGAAACATCTTGTAGTTACTGTTTAGCTGTAAAATGAGAAAGTTTGTGACCCGGCAGCCATGATGAGCTCTGCTGAGGAAATACCAAGCACCGCCCACCAGCCGGAGCACAGCCAATAGGAACGCTCTCTCTGAAATGACCTGTGATTGGTCAAAGTCTCCCGTCACAGGCTAGATTTTCTAAAGTCTGAAAGCAGAGCCATGAGGAGGTGCAGAAGTCTCTCAAAACACTTGAATTATAATATGCTGAAAGGTTATTATGAAATTATTGCCCAATGATGCCAAAAATATACTGCCTAGAGCCACTTTAAAGGCATTTGTTTTTAAAGATTCTGTTATTCTACAGTGTTGTTATTTGTATTTTTATTTTTTGTTGAATAAGAGACATTTTCCAAAAGGTTTGGTGTGTTTCATGTAATTCAAAAGGGTTATAAAAAAAAAAAAAAAAAAAGAATATCCGAACACCAAGTTAGGTTAATTGTTGACTCTAAATTGCCCGTAGGTGTGTATGTGAGAGTGCATGGTTGTCTGTCTCTATGTGTCAGCCCTGTGATAGACTGGCGACCTGTCCAGGGTGTCCCCCGCCTTCGCCCAATGTCGGCTGGGATCGGCTCCAGCCCCCCCCCGCGACCCCTAACGGGATAAGCGGTTGAAGATGAGAGATGAGAGTGAGAGAGAGATCCGAACACCAAAATTGAAACCCAACGAATGAATAACCGAATCGTCGGATATTGGGGTCCAGCCCAGATTCCTTTATTCATTATTTGTCTTTTTTCTGCTCACAGTCCATGAACACATACACACACACCTCCTTCCTTTTCATTCTTCAGCGTGCATGTAGAACCCAGCAGGGTGATGACTATGGGCATGATGGTGATGTGGTCATCACAACTAAACTTTTTGATGAAGCCAAAGTCCCACTTCCTTTTAAACTGTTCCACTAGCCTCGGACAGACAGAGTTTTCTGTGCAATTTCAAAGCTAAGTGGGTATCCATTACTAGACAGCACAATACAATCAAAGTCAAAGTCAAACACCTCTTTATTTAACAAAGATTCAGAGGCTTACACTCACCACTGGGAGGTTTGGGCCTTGGGGGAACACTTTTCTTGGGTGGCAGAGCTGGCGTGTCATTCTTCCTACTGAATGGGTCTTCCACAAACACCGACTGGAAAGAAAGAGTGAGAGGAAGAACATGAGATTCTATCAGCAGTCAACAGTAATTTCAATATACTAGAATCTGACAGGCAGCGACACAACATAGTTTACAAGAGTTCTGAAACTGAAGACATGATGGCACCAGGAAACACTTAAAAACATACTAATAAAAACAATAATTATTATATTGGACCAAATAAGAGACATCCGTTTAATATGTCACAGTATATATCTGCCAATAAAAGTGTTTTCAGGATGAGTCTTGGCCTCTGTTACCTTCTGGTAGTCTGGCAGCCAGCTGGCTCTGCCTTCAAAAGGGTCTCTGGGCTTCGACATGACGCTGAAGTCTGCGAACCCGGCAGAGCTGTTACTGCTGCTGTTGAACGAACTGCTGCCAAACGGGTCCAACGTGCCAAACAGGTCTAAAAATAAAAACACAATGTACATTTGCAATTAGTGACCATAATTACTAGCGTACTTGAGACCACTCTACATGTACTTCTACTTCGGCACATTTGACACCATAGCTGACTAACGTACATGGAGGAGCAAAAGTATCGGATACACCTTACAAATGCAATGCAATCAAATGCAACATCATTACAGACTACAGCAAAGATGACCATAGAGTGTATTCAACTTGGTGTCAGCAACTGTTTCATTTCTAATTTGTACTTTTCACATATTTTTCAAAAGTCTTTTTTCTTGTTTCCCTTGTATAAAAATGAAGGAAAGAGTCACATGGTCCTCTGTCAATTCTACCTGAGGAGTTCTAGGGTGCTTTCACAAGCCAACATTTAGTCCAATTCATTCAAACTTAGGTGCGGTTCAACCCCTGGTGCGGTTCATTGGGCAGTTGTGAACGCAGTATTCGTACTCTGGTGTGGACCAAAACAACCTGTCTGAGGCCGTTGCAAGCGGTGGTCTCGGACCGTTCCCAAGCGAACCACAATGCAGGCTGCCTGTGAGGGCATTTGTTGAGATGGACACAGGACAGGTTAAAATGAGTGGGAGAGGACGGACCTGGACTTCTGCAGAAGTCCGATGTTTGCTTGACATCTGGACCAAAGAGACCATACAGAATACGCTAAATAAAGTCCGCAAAAATAGTGACGTTTATAAAGTCATTGGGGATAAACTGAAGGAGAAGGGATTCGTGGGAACAGTAGATCAGTGCCGAATCAAAGTGAAAAAACGTTGTCAGCAATATATCAAAGTCTGTAATTCCATGTGTAGAAGTGGCATCTCTCGAGACAAAAAAGATGCATTTGCTCCTTCCTTCACGTCCTTCAGCAACTTATTTGTTTTATTTCCTTTAATGTGTGCCAAAAAAACGAGCCAAAAGTATCAATTCCACTCTGATTCGGACTAACCAAACGGACTATTGCTTGTGAAAGCACCCTAAGCAGTAACAGGCCTGCTTACAGATCGTACAAAATAAGATGATACGTTACAATTTTGATTTCAGTAAAAGTCCTACCAGGGCCAGAGTGGATGTAATGTAGCTGTATTTGAAGTGGTTGTGGACAATCTGAGTTGGGAAGTGAGTAACAGCAAATGTGACACATTAGCATGGTAACCTCAGTCTGAGCAAACAGTGACCCCAGTGTGGGGACAGGCTCGAGTTCCTCCAATCAATGAGGCATTCAAGCTCACCCACATTGTGTATGTGTTTGTATGGACTACACTGATATCTTGGAGGAAATGAAAGAGCTTTTCTGCTGCTGAAGTGAACAAACAGCTCCAATGCACTGACTGACAGCAGTTATTCATTCATTCAAGAGTTATGCCACCACAAAAACAACTAAACCACTGCCAGAGACTGACTGGAAGACATCACAGAACCGACTCCGATCTAACCTCTAAATAGGGTTGGGAAATGTGTCTACCAATTTGTCTGGTTTTCTAAACTATTGTACCAAGTTATACCAAGGTCACTGTCCTTTTAAAGGGACTATATGTTAGAATCAGAAATTGCTTGTCATCAAAAACCAAGATACATGATTTTTTTAGTTTAGTTGTGATTACCACATCACCAACATGCCCATAGTCACCACCCTAGCGGGGTTCTACATGCATGCTGATGAATGAAAAGGAAGGAGATGTGTGTGTATGTGTTCATGGACTGTGAGCAGAAAATAGACAAATAATGAATAAAGGAATCAGGGCTGGACCCCAATATCCGACTAATCGGTTATTCATGCGTTGGGTTTCAATTTTTGCGTTCGGATATTCTTTTTTCTCTTTTTTTTATAACCCTTTTGGATTACATGAAACACACCAAACCTTTTGAAAATGTCTCTTATTCAACAACAAATAGAAATACAAATAACAACACTGTAGAATAACAGAATCTTTAAAAATGAATGCCTTTAAAGTGGCAGTAGGCAGTATATTTTTGGCATCATTGCTGGAGCCTTGTGTTGGAGTCTGCGCGCTCGCGTACCCACACGCGAGCGCGCATGGGACACCGACCCGGTATGATTTATACGCGTAATAAGTTACATATAGTCCCTTTAATATCTGTGGTTGCAGTAAAGCTTCAGTAGGCAACGATTTTTTGGCGTCATTGGGCAAAAATTCCATAATAACCTTTCAGCATATTGTAACTCAAGTGTTCCGAGAGAAAACTAGACTTCTGCTCCTCCTCATGGCTCTGTTTTCAGGGAGACTTTGACCAATCACAGGTCATTTCAGAGAGAGAGAGCGTTCCTATTGGCTGTGTCTGGCTGGTGGGCGGTGCTTGGTATATCCTCAACTTCATCTCAACATGGCTGCCGGGTCACAAACTTTCTCATTTTACAGTTAAACAGTACACTACAAGATGTTTCTGAAAACATCTGAGGAGAGAAATAGGCATTACAGTAACAGAATATTGATTCATATTTGATCAGCGTTGTCTAGTTTGACCGTTTGGTCAGAGTTCGCGAGTGATTGACAACCGGCTCTCATAGACGGAAGCTGGACGACAGACTCCAGATCAGCTCTGACTGGTTGTTTTCCTCCAGTCTGTGAAATCTTGCAGATGCCTTTAGGAGCACCGGAGGACACAGAGGAACATGATTTTTTTCAGATTACCTGTCTCATGCACTACTGTCAGGATATAGTGACCGTTTTATAAAAAATAACTTTTTTTTAATCATATTTGCTCCGTTTCTACCCACTGCAGCTTTAAACCATTGTAGGCAATGTTGTAAATCAATGAGCAAGAATGTTTTATGGCAATATTGGATATTGGAGACCACAAAGACCAACAGATTCCTTTCATTTTTGAATTAAAAAAAATACATGATGGGGCGCCGCTATAGCTCACCTAGTAGAGCGAGCGTCCCATGTACCAAGGCTGACTCCTTACCGCAGCGGCCCAGGGTTTGAATCCGACCTGTGGCCCTTTGTTGCATGTCAACCCATCTCTCTCTCCCCCTTTCATTACTATCTCACTCTCACTATCAATAAAAGGCCTTGAAAAAGCCCCAAAAAAATAATCTAAAAAAAAAAAATACATGATGTTCACAGACACTGTAGTTGTGAGGGAATAAAGAATTAAACCATACCTGGTCCTTTGGGCTTTGGGTTGCTTGAAGAGAATGGGTCATTGCTTGTGAAGTGACTGGTTTGCTGCTGGAATCATAAGAATACATGAATACATTAATGGCAAATTCACTCAAGTCATAGCCAAACTCATAAATTATGTCTTGAGTGTTAGATAAAATAATAAAATCTGTTTATAGTGTTTGAGTGAACTGCAGAATAGTCTACCAGAAATCTAAAGACATTCTGACAGCACCCATCCATCCAAAGGAAAATTCAAACTCAGCAGTTGTATTAGTGATTCAAATAAGCCAACAATAACCAGTCATCTTAAATCTGTGCCACTCTTGGGGTTTTAAGTAACGTAGACTAACTATATTTCGTACACTAACGATGTTCCGCACAGACAACATTTTTCGCCGATCGCTGAATAAGTACTTCCAGGCCGTTGCATAAAATGTATAGTGTGTCATCCTCAGTTCCCACTCTTTCATTCCCGACCAAGCCAGAGACCTCCACCATTTGTTCCTGTGAGATTTCAGACAGTTTGTGAGGTGTTCCCACAGCGCCCGGAGGGGAAGCTCCAGTCCCGACTGCAGCTTGAGAGGGGAGATGACTAGAGCAGCGAAAATGTACATTTCAACTTAATTTATGCTTCTCACAGTACAGTAGTCTGTATGAAATGATTATTATGCTATCACAAGTTGTTAAATATATTACCCTTTGTGGAATAAATGCTTTGAAATGGGCATTTGTAACATCAAAAGTGTGCACTGACTGCTTGGCGCTGCAGCAGCAAGTCTGTCAACACAGATGCTGTTTGCACGTAATCCTGAACATGATATTGATGTTAGAGCAGTGTTATTTACTAAAAGGTCAATAAAGTTAACGTTTATTACATAAATCGAATATTTTGACATTTTAAAATATAATTTATCGTTAGTTATGTGCTCTGTACGGAACACCGTTAAGCTTAATGATCTTCCGTACATTAATTTTCCCCACTTTTCTCACAAGCTCTTGGTCCAAAAGACATCAGTCAAAGTGTAGACTGTCTAATGGATATTTCCCCTGGAGAATGAGGACACAAACATGCTTCCCTGGCCTGCGCTGACAGGGTGAAAAGTGTACGAAACATCGTTAGTCTACATTAATTATACAAAGTAAAATTCCATGTTCTGGCGTTTGATCTTGGACAAGTACCTTTGAAGGTAATGTGGCACTTTTACTGAAGGGGTCCGCTGTGGAGAAGGGATCCATCTTTGTGGTCTTCTTGAAGAAATCTTCAGACGAGGCCTTGAACGGATCTGTCTCTTTGAACGGGTCTCCTCCAAAAGGATCTGCAGCAGAAATGATGGACAACTTCAGCTATTGAAATTCTCACATTAACCAGACAGCAGGACCAGGCACTGCTCAGGAAATTCAAAAGAAAGATGCCAGTTTTCCAAACATGTTCCCAATAGTCTTACACATGATCAGCAGCAGCATCACTTTGCGATAGTGTGAGCCACGACAGATCTTGCAGTAGCTCTACATTGAGCGCCGTCCACAGCTTGGATTTTACGCCTCAACTTTAAATTTGTTTGTCGATGAAATTTCAATGTGCAACCGTTGAGATGTCAGTGTCCCTGGCGTAACTTGTGGTTAAAATTTGAAACATAATCAACTTTTGGAGAAACGCAACCCAACGTCACGCTGCCGTGGCCAATCACGTAACCGGTGATCAATGAGCCATTCAAATCAAATGGGTCAATCAAATGAGTGTCACTAAAATGGGCCATTTAAGTGTCACTCCCACACCGCCGCAACGCCTGAGTTGGTGTGAACGCAACCTTACAAACTCCTTCACAGCCAGCATCAGTGAGGTCTGACAGAAATGTTCTGCTGGATGAAAAGTTTGCAGTTAAAATGGATATTTGCTTTGGATTACAAGGAAAATCAGATGCATGAGGAGGGTTTGCACTTAATGATCAACTCAAAATAACAAACAAACAGAGAAATGCAAGCAAAGGCATGAACCAAACAAGCAATAAAGGGTTTTATTTTATATTGGAGTTGTTTGAATAGTTTCACTGCTGTGTGAAAAGGGTGATTTCTATCACTGATCTCCATCTACTAATCAGAGAAGTGAAACTCCACAATATCACTGAAGAGGGAAGTGTGACAGAAGTCACAGTTGCACATACTGCTGTTTCACATATGTAGAGGGATATCAACAAAAGACAAGGCTGCCACCACAAGCACAGGCCAATCTTGGTTGTGTATGAGTATCAGTGGAGAATTCATTTCAATTGAATTTCAATGTATTTTTATATAGCGTCAAATCATAACAGAAGTTATCTCAAGACGCTTTTCATACAGAGCAGGTCTAGACCGTACTCTATAATTTTAGAGTCCTGCTGATTATATTTATTTTCAAAGGGCAGGGGAGAATATTGCACAGGTGCTTTATTAAGCCATATTTTATATATAATTGCTCCCTGTGCTCCTCCTGGAGCAACATCACAACCTTAAAACATACCGGCAGGCTAATTCTAAATCAAGAGTTGATTGTTTTTTCGTATAGAAAAATGCTGCAGTGGTGATTACATCTGTCATCTGTCTCTCCGGTCCCTGGCAAGATGCCTAATCCTGATCAGAGGCCCCAGATTCATTTCACAAGTGGGGAGGGCAAAAAGTGAGTATGTGTGTGTGTGTGAGAGAGAGACACTGTACATTTAATAACACGAGACAGCTTTTAAGCTTGTTTCTTCTCTGCTCCGATGATCGTCAAACAGCTGATCTGCTCTGATCACATCTCGCTCTCTGTCACTCGACCACTCAGTAAACTCACTATCGATAAGGCTACATCGAGAACAAATCCGTGTTGAAATCGGCAGGACGAGAGCTAGTTAACAGGAGGTAACACTGATTTACACTGTGATGCGATCAGGCTCTATTCAGTAAAAAGTGTTGGGCGAAGGTAAATTCTAACATTATCATGTTGTGTTGAAATGTAATGTTGTAAAATGTAGTTTTGGTTGAGAAACTTGAATGAATCCAGTTGTTTGAAGGAGATGTTTTCAAAGCAATATAAAATAGATAACAGAGAGGGAATTATGACCTTTTTTACTTCCTAACAAAAACCTAAACCTAAAGACGTTTTTTTAACGGTAATAAAGGAGTGGACGTTGAACTACATGGGATTTATTCTTTTTTATCATGGTATCGAATTAGTATAGAGAATCGGTATCGACTACTAAATTTATGGTATTGTGACATCCCTAGTGTTGGCCTATGGGAACTGACTGTATTATTGCAGTGAAAAATGTTGGGTGCACCTAAATTATGTGCTGGTGCTCTTAAATGAAAAAGTTAGTCTGGAGTCCTGTATTTGGATTATGCTGCACAAGTGTTTTCAACGTCTCAGATTAAGGTGCGTGATGTGTTATATGTTAAAGCACAAACAAAATGTGGATTGATAGAGCCGAGTAACAATATTTTAAGTCAATAATGTATAAATCCACACACACCAAATATTGATTTCTGAAATACTAATATTATACATATTATGCAGTGAACCCTGTTCAAAATAGCTGTAGTGGAGTGCAGCAGTCAACACTGTAACTGTTCTGTTTGTGTGTGACAATAAAGTCTCAACTCAAGGGTCACTTACTAGCTTTACTTTGCCCCAGCGAGTGAACAGACTGATTCCAGTGATTCCATTGAAATGAACTGATTTTTTATTAAATGCTGGTGTGACCGGGTCTTAAGGCAATAAAACTGAGCTCCTTAAATACCTGTGGCTGTCGATGGCTGCTTTGAAAAAGGGTCATTTTGGAAAGGGTCACCTACAGGAGAGAAATGTAGCAGAGAGGGAGGTGCAGGAGGAAAACACAGAGGAAGACACAGAAGACAGTCAGAGAGCAACTCAAGCTAAAAACAACAGAAGCTGTCTTGAGGAAAGAAAACTAAAGATAAACAGCAGTAAACACATAATCAGCTAAGAGAGGAGGAGAGGAGAGGAGGAGATTAAAGGAGAGGAGAGGAGAGGAGAGAGGAGAGGAGAGGAGAGGAGAGGAGAGGAGAGGGGAGGGGAGGGGAGGAGAGGAGAGGAGAGGAGAGGAGAGGAGAGGAGAGGAGAGGAGAGGAGAGGAGAGGAGAGGAGAGAAGAGAAGAGAAAGGAGAGAAGATGAGAGGAGAGGAGAGGAGAGGAGAGGAGAGGAGAGGAGAGGAGAGGAGAGGAGAGGAGAGGAGAGGAGAGGAGAGGAGAGGAGAGCAGAATAAATGAATGACTGAGAGTAAAGGAAGATGAGAATAACTACTGTGAGGGGGATAGTGAAGGTGACGGGGGGTGATGATGAACCTTTGAATGGGTCTGTTTTGAAGGGGTCTTCAGAGTGGAAGGGGTCAGTGTGAAGCTCCTGAGGCTGGCTGTTGAACACAGAGGGCTTCACTTTGAATGGATCCTCCTGTGGTGAGGAGAAACAGAGGGAAACAAACAGACATGTTACACAGTCTTAGCAAACACACACGTACACATACACAAAACACGTCACCAATGACAACATTGCATACACAGGGCCCTAAAGCTTCTGTGCCGGTATTCAGGCACCCTGCCTCAAACACATGTGCTTTATCAAACGCACCAGAAGGATTTAGTGATTATTTACTCCTTATTGCATGAGCAAAAACTGAACATTAAGACTAGGTGACAGCCCTAGTCTTAATGTTCAGTTCAATTAAAATATTTAATCGCGATTAATCGCAAATTAACTGCACATTTTTTATCTGTTCAAAATGGACCTTAAAGGGAGATTTGTCAAGTATTTAATACTTATCAACATTGGAGTGGGTAAATATGCTGCTTTATGAAAATGTATGTATATATTTATTATTGGAAATCAATTAACAACACAAAACAATGAAAAAAATTGTCCAGAAACCCTCACAGGTACTGCCTTTAGCATAAAAAATATGCTCAAATCATAACATTGCAAACTGCCGCCCAACAGGCAACAACAGCTGTCAGTGTGTCAGTGTGCTGACTTGACTATGACTTGCCCCAAACTGCATGTGATTATCATAAAGTGAGCATGTCTGTAAAGGGGAGACTCGTGGGTACCCAGAGAACCCATTTTCACCATCATGACAATGGCCATGCCAGTTTTTCCTCGCCAAAATTTAGCGCAAGTCCGGAGCGTTATTTAACCTCCTACTCGATAAGCTGGTATGACATGATTGGTACCAATGGATTCTTTAGGTTTTCTAGTTTCATATTTTGCCAGTATCTTCACTCTAGCTTTAAAACTGAGCCCGGTACAACCTCCGAAAGATTGATTGCATTAATGCATTAAAGAAATTAGTGGCATTAAAACAAATTTGCGTTAACGCGTCATTATCGTGTTAACTTTGACAGCCCTAATTATGACCTTCATAAAGGTTAGGTAGGATTTATTGCAGAAGTTTTGTATTAGACGGCATTCGCTTTAGAGAAGTGAATAGACCTAATAACCTGTCAACTGGGTGGTTCTTAGGAAGAAAAACTGAGCAGTAATTATCGATGAACACAATATGCTGCATGATAACACAATATAAAATGAGCAATGGGGGTGTTGTGGTTTTTTTTTGCCTATAACCCATCTAATCGTCCGACCGCTCTTGTTTCTTGCACCACCTGACTTTATTGTAGTGATGTCCCTCTGTTCCCAGATCTGAGCAGTTCACTTGGAAAATACAATGTTATCAGAACTGGTGGAAAAGATGGACACAACTACAAGCTGACACAACAACTATCCTTTAACAATTTACCACTTAGACGTGCAAGAATCAACCTCAGGAGCACTTTTATAAGAACATCTAGGGCAAACTATGGTACACGTACCACTGGTGGTACGCGTGCTCTCTCTAGTTGTACGCGGAGGAATCTCTGACTATTGATTCCTCTGTATTGATGCTTTCCCACAGTTACGCTGCACAATGACGCATACGCATGCTGTATCATGTTTCAGTTTGTTTGGGAGCCATAGTGGAGAGAGAAAAAAGCGCTCAACAGTGTTGCGCTACTAAACCTGAGGGGACGCACCCTATTTTTCAGCAGGAGGAGAGTTAGTAACGTTATCTGTTAGCAGCTGTTAGCAGCCGGTGGGCAGCACAGTCCTGACTGGATAAATAACGGAGATACTAACGTTAACGGAGGTGCCATTGAGTTATTATTATGAGGCGTTCAAAGTCGGCTCAGGAAAAATGACTATTGGGTGAAGGTAAATTACAACGTTATGTCATGATGTGTTCAAATGTAATCTCGTAAAATGCCGTGTTGGTGAGAAACTTGAATAAATCCAGTTATTAGGAGATGTTTTCACATACATATAAAATAGATGTGAAAGATAATAGAGAGAGAATTATGACCTGTTTAACTTCCTAACACTAGCTTTAAGCAGCTTATAATAATACATTATTATATAAAATAGATAGAGAATTATGACCTGTTTAACTTCCTAACACTAGCTTTAAGCAGCTTGCCAAGATTTTTTTTAATCAAAGCAAATATTTAAATAATCATAATCATTTGAATTGTGTGTTTTTATGCAAACAACCACTATACATAACAGTAACAAACTACAGTACAGTACTGTGTACAGTAGGCTACCCTCCCAAAAACTCCTGCATATAATGTAATTTCCTTAATAATATGCTGTTTGGGGTGTTTTTCAGTATAATAAATGCTGAAAAATAAGTGCGCAATATGTTTTGTATACATTAATGTAGTGATAAAATAGAGGTTGCGTCTGACAGTTTATTTGTCCCCGGCAACAATCTGGGTTTCGCATGTGGCCCCCCAGGAAAAATAATTGCCCACCACTGGTCATAATGGTGGTACTTGGAGAGTCAAATGTTTTCCGAGGTGGTACGTGGTACACACACACACACACACACACACACACACACACACACACACACACACACACACACACACACACACACACACACACACACACGGGTTTGAGTGTGTGAATACATTTAAATACATTTCTTCACGTGCCATCCTGACTCTACTGGGCTCTACCTTGTTATGATTCATTAGAAAATCTGCAGCTTGTTTCATAGGAAACCCTGAATCCGATCCCACTGTTGATCCCGAGAGCTGTTAGCCAGGTGTGAGAGGGACTGAGCCAAGCTAATTATGTTATTATGAGTAAAGTGAATGGAAGCAGTGGGATTAGATAAGTGCAGTCTCCGGGGAACACAATGGAGAGTCAGGGAGAAAAATAATAACCAAGGTTTTAGCAGAAGACAGTTCAAATGACAGCTAAGAATTCAGCGTGCTTCAGTTTGCAGACTGCTGCTAATCTCTTGTCTAGATGATAATAGACCTGGGAGAAGAGGAGGAGGTGGAGGAGGAAACTATGAGTGGAATACTGGAACCCTCAAAAAGCCTGGGATTAAAAGCTTGTTTTCATCTGCAATTTTACATTATCAGCATTATAAGTAAACTAATACTGTCGGCTTAAAGTGCCAGTATTAGGGATGTTAATGATTAAGGATCGATTAATTGATTGTTTAGAATTTGATCGAGCACGAGAATTATTATTATTAATAATTTACAGAAACATGCAGTACACCTTCTGTCTCTTTCTCTCTCTCTGCGACGCGCCGCTCATCATTATCCAAAGAAATATTCTGCCTCAAGCCATATTTGTTGGCGTTTAATCTTTCAAAAACAACATTCACTGCGGTCAAAAACTGTTTTCTCCCCGGCACGCACCTGTATGCCTATTAACGGGGCAATTACTAACAGCAATCTGACAGCAACAAGAACAACAAGAACAGGCAGAGCTGTGAGTCTGAGATATTTGTTAGGTTCTATTCTCTTGTTGCAGCTTTACATTTAGTTGTTTTTGAGCATCTTTCTTATAAAACTAGTCGGAGATGTATAGCAGAGATTATTTCTATGATTGCACTGTAATCTGATATTCAATTATATTCGATGTGTTTAATATATCTAGGCCTCTATCTTTATATGTTTCATAGGCTATGCAATATGTTGTGGAAATAAGGCTTTGATTAAGGAAAAAAACGCATTTGTTATAGTTTGGTATACGCACAATCTCTATGTTTTTTTTTATTACAATTAATCGATTGATTGATCGTTAGTGTTACCAATGATCGATTAAGGAAAGTGCATAAAATTTGCCTCCCTGTTCATCAAACTGCTTGTTGGAAGATCAGACAGCTTCGACACACCTTTCCGACGTCGGATTTGTGGGGGTGTGTCCGACTATTTTTGTAACTTTCCGAAACCGACAATCCCACATTCATACTTCACACAATGATTGGCGAGGTGAGAGCTTGGGTTTCATTCTTGACACAACTATTTGTCACTTTTCACGTGTACAATTGAGTGCAACACTATGAACATGTTTGAGGAGAGACTGAACATGTGCGTCGTTATTCCCACATTTAAACAATATCGCGTATCCCCTTCCCCTCCCTAAGGCTTTTCATCCCGCCTTCAAGTTGGGCCGTTCGGAAAACTACAAATACTTTTGATTTTCAACGTGGTCGGAAAACACGTCGTACAACACGACGTACGAACCCCTTCTTTTCTAGTATAACCCACCCCCTTAAGCTTTGGTTATACTTTCTGCAAGGAGGGTTGCACGGACATGAGCTGACGTGAAATCGTGACAATTCAATTCAATTCAATGTATTTTTATATAGCGTCAAATCATAACAGAAGTTATCTCAAGATGCTTTTCATATAGAGCAGGTCTAGACCGTACTCTATACTGTTTAGAGACCCAACAAGAGATCCCCCCCCCAGCAGCGACAGTGGCAAGAAAAAACTCCCCTTTAACAAAAAAGGAAGTGTTTGAATCTTTTACACTCCGTGCAGATTTCTTCTCAACAGATATTCTCAAAGCTCCTCAAAGTTCTCCATTTTCGCCGCCCATCCGCGTCCACATAGTTAGAAAAATTTGGATGTGCACGGAAAGGTGAAAACCTGCTGCACACAACCCCTGAACGTGACATGTCTGGAGGTGTGACGTCACTTTGGCTGTGAGGAGACTCGCGAGCCTCGCGAATGCGTCAAGCATAAATCAAGCATTAGAGCCTTTCAGGGGCATTCCCCCCCTCTGAAAGGTGCACATGGTTTAGGCCACTCCTGCAGCAGTGTGGACAAAACAAGTAACTGCGCTGATGCTGACGACTTCTGGTGAACTTTGTGGCAACTATGTCTTTTAAAAGAACTAGAAATACCGCCTTGTGGTTGTATACCTCCACCAACTGGTCAAGTTGCAGTTTACATCCATGTCTGTCCAAAATGTCATCACTTCATCATTTTATCCTATTAGACATTTGTGTGAAATTGTCATAATTAGCATATTAATTCTTGAGTTATGGCCAAAAACATGTTTTGTGAGGTAACAGTGACCTTTTCATCAGTTTATCCTCGAGTCCAGGTTGACGTTTGTGCCAAATACGTTCCTGAGATATAGCGTTCACAAGAGTGGGATGCACGGACAACCCGAAAACATAATGCCTCAGGCATTATGTTTTCGGGTTGTCCGTGCATAATCAGGCTAACAAAGAGAAAAGAGATAAGAAAGACGGGAAGAAAAATATTCATTCTTCAACATTTATTTGTCAGTTAGAGCTCTTTTGTCTCGAATTCAGATGTGTTATCAGCCACACTGGGAGGTGAAAGCAGGGTTGAAATGGAGATCCTGACCTGTGCTGATCTCACCATGGCTGGGAATCCTCCGTTTTCTCTATCACTGAAGCCCTCGCTCATATCGGCCAGGTTGGTCATACTGCCTCCGTGGGTTCCATTCAAGGTGCTGTTGTACTGCTCGATGCTTTTAGACACTTCCTGTTGGCTGTCCTGAATCTGGGACAACTTACTACGAGCCTAGAGGAAACACACACACAATAATTCATGGACACGTCCTATGGATACTATGATCTCTTTGTGGATGTCTTTGATTTGGGCAGCTTAGATCTGAACACCTGCTTGGAGTTGAACGCACATAAACACACAGTCACAAAACTGGCATGCCATCTGATAATAGCAGGTGTAGCTCTGTGTCCAACAGCAGTGTTTAAAGCATGAACACACGAGGAGTTGCACCAACTACACTGTGAACCACACATCAGCTGTAATGGATGTCCAGGCTCTGAGATATACAGTATATCTGTCAGATTTCTTACTCTGTTAGTGGTGCTCACAAACATTTTTTTTCACTTAAGTTTATAAAAACAAACTAGGCCTGTCATTGGTTAAAATAGTTAATTGCACATTTTTTTTATCTGTTCAAAATGTACCTTAAAGGGAGATTTGTCAAGTATTTAATACTCTTATCAACATGGGAGTGGACAAATCTGCTGCTTTATGCAAATGTATGTATATATTTATTATTGGAAAACAATTAACAACATAAAACAATGACAGATATTGTCTAGAAACCCTCACAGGTACTGCATTTAGCATAAAAAATATGCTCAAATCATAACATGGCAAACTGCAGCCCAACAGGCAACAACAGCTGTCAGTGTGTCAGTGTGCTGACTTGACTATGACTTGCCCCAAACTGCCCTCTGTAAAGGGGAGACTCGTGGGTACCCCTGGAACCTATTTTCATTGACATATCTTGAGGTCAGAGGTCATACGTTTGGAGCTAGTATGATGAGGTTTTCTAGTTTCATATGATACCAGTATCATCACTCTAACTTTAAAACTGAGCCTGATACAATCTAAAAATCACTAGTTGCGTTAAGGCGTTAAAGAAATTTGTGGCCTTAAAATGAATTTGCTTTAAAGCGTTATTATGGCGTTAATTTTGACAGCCCTAGAGGAAACTGTTTCTGGCAAGAAAAACAAGTTTTCAATTCTGTGAACACCACAAACAAATTTCCATCCAGCTCCATTTTATTGGGGAGGAGGCAGAAATCTCAGAGACAGATGTCTCAAAATCTGGCCAAATAAATCCACAACCATCTACATAGACAGATACCACTAAAGGAAAGTGAGAAAATAACCTCTAAGCAGTTTTTCCTGCTTCAGTCAGTGGCTTCAAATACAAAACAAAGGGCATTCAAAACATTCACAACTAATTCTGAACTGGTGAATAGCATCATTTTTGCCTTAATATGACAGTTTGGAAGATGCTGAGCTGAACTGCTGAACACCCCCTGGGCAGCAGGCTGTATGGGGTATTTTATGAATAATGAAAAGGTCTAGAGGGACCATGTCATTAAAATCAACAGGACTGTTCCTGGAAGCAACGAGACTGGATATTATTACAGGTGAGCATGAGGAAATGATCAACTGCTGAGACTCCTGAACTCTCTGTGTGACCTTCTGACTAGAGGAGGGAGCAGTGGCAGAGTGCAGACTTCAGTCATGTGGTTGTTACATTCAGGAGAATAGAATATTATCAGGACTCAACATAATGGTTGTTATGGAGACTACATCATGCACCAATCACAAGTCATGTGTGTCTGAAGTCAAGCAGGTGGTTAAGTTGTGTGTGTGAGAGATGAGTGGCTGGTTGAAAACAGATGACACACCACGGCAACTGAGGTTAAATGAAACACACAAACCAGTTCCTCTAGTAGTGCAGGGGGACCCGATACTGACTTAGTGGTAATAAAGAAGTAGATTATACAGTGCAACGCTGCCCCCTGTTGACACGTTTCAGACACACACACACACACACACACACAGGCTCTGTTTCCTACCTGGTTGATCTCGTCCTGCGTGGCCTTCAGAGACTTGATAATGGTCTCCAGTTGGATCTTGCCAGCAGCCAGGCTCTGCTCCAGCTGGTTCTCCTCCTGCTGCAGCCGGCCCAGGTCGGCCTTTGCCCGGCTCAGCTCTTCCTCCTGGCTCTGCAAATCGGTCTCCTGGGAGTGGATCTGACTCTGGAGGGTCGAGATCTGGAGGCAGAAGACAATGACATGTGACGATGGCCCCACCCGCTCCCTATGTAGATATAAACGGCTCATTCTAAGGTAACGAAAACACAGCGACTCTTATTATCAGGTGATTATACACTAATGAAAACATACTTATTTATATTACATTCCATTTCTGCCAATAGATCCCCCTAAATGCTACACACTGTTCCTTTAAAAATAACCCATCATAAATTTAATAAATTACTTTTCATTACTTATGATTCTGTGGCCACTGAAGCAAAGTTATTGCATTGCATCTCAGCGGTGGAAAATTCTGCCTGGTTTTACAGTTCTCCCACATCCCCCCAGCTCTTCCTCACCATCTGAGACTCTTCCTGGCACTTCATCCGGACTTCGTTCAGCATGTCCTCTAATTTGTGTTTCTGCTGGTCCATCTCCTCCAGCCGGTCCTGGGCGTCTTGTTTCTGAGCCTCCAGCTCTTGCAGGCTGGCTGTCTCTCTGTCCAGGTCATTCTGCATCTCCTGACGGTACATGAATTAAAACAAACTATGAGTTAGGTGGCAATCACATAAAGAAACAAGTGGTCAGATAAAGCCAAGCTGTTTAGTGCACTACATACACACTGTACCCACTGGCCCCTGTATAGAAACATTGTTTGTATATGCAGGGCAAGGAGAAACCATTATTGTTTCAATATTTCTTTGGAAGTACAAACAGAAAGATAGAAAGGTGATCAACCAACGTGTAATGATTTAATTGAAACCAGAGCTATGATAGACCAGTGAACAAGTCACCCTCACCTGCACCTCTGCACTCTTGTGTCTGATGGCTTCCTCCGTGTCCCTGATGTCCTGCTCCAGAGTGTACTTCTCCCTGACACATACACACAAAAAAACATATGCAAACAAGGGCACACACAAACACACACACAATCATTATTATAACAGATAAAGAATCAAATAACTACAAGCCCCCCTGCTGTGTGCACACATCAACATGTCAGAGTAACAAGACATCGGACTGGGATTCTATCGAATCCACAATGTCAGATAAAAAAATAATTGAAAAGAGGAGCTGTGTGTGTATGTGTGTGTGTGTCTGTGTGTCTGTGTGTGTGTGTGTGTGTGTGACCTTATAAAGAAATGAGTGTGCCTTTCTAAATTATTTTAAATTAATTGTTTAAATCAGAGTGTAACTGCAAAGGTTTATAAAAAATAGAATGGGTATTTCATTTTGAAAAAAAGAAATTAAGATGAAAAAAAATGTGCGTTGGTTGGTGGGAAAAAATTGTGCAGTCAAAATCAGGACAAAAGCATATATGTGTATATTTTCATTTTTATGCAATGAACGGCTCCGACACAACAAGTAAAAAAATACGGATTTGAATCCACACATTTATCATTCTATTCACAGCATTTGATTCCATCTGAGGACAATCCTGTTATGCTGTAGAGCAGCACAGTATTTCTTTTGCTATGACCCAGTGAGGTGAACTAAGATCCCTCCATTCTGAGGTGGCTGTGGCAGCTCTCCTCTGCACACACATTAAAGCTGAATTAAGTATTTCTGGGGTGTCAGACAGGCTCCTTTAAAGCTGCATTGGTAACTTTGAGCAAATATGATACAAAGTTATTTTTATAAAACTGTCACTATATCCTGACAGTAGTGCATGAGACAGATAATCTGTGAAAAAAATCATGTTCCTCTGTGTACTCCGGTGCTCCTGATGGCATTTCCAAGATTTCATTTAAGGATATGTTCATAATTTTTGAAGTTTGTCAGGTGCCCAAATGAATATTGAAACAGGTTTTGCTTATGTAATCACTGCTGCTCCTTTTCATATTGGCAAAGTTAATGAGGCTCCAGCAGTTTGTGGGAGACAAATCAAGTGGATATCTTCTAAAGGTACAGTCTTTATAGTACAAATATCCCCCTTCGCTTTCCTTGTTGAGCTGCAGGGGAGGGATAGTTAACACAAAGGGCCCTATCTTACAGCCGGTGCAAAGCGGCGCATAGCTCAGCGCAACAGTCACTGCTAGTTTCAGACCAGCGCAATTGTCATTTTCATGCGCAGCGCCTACATTGTGTAGATAGCATGCATGCATAGCGTGTTGGTCTTAAAATGAGGTGTGGTCAGGCGTTAAATAGGTTATCGGTGCGTCTGCTCATATGCAGTCAAATGGAGTTGTTGGGAGGATTGGGAGACGGCGGAGGCAGAGGGTCCACCGGCCAAGCACCACATTCATCTGCTCGTACACTTTCACTTCGCGCATGAGCAGATCTATTTCCTCAGCACAAACTGACTAGCTTCTCCAAGTTGCCTTTTAAATAGCAATGCGCCTGGTGGAGGTGCACCTGGCCTTTAAAGGGAATGGGAGATGACACTCTGATTGGTTTAATTCCTGTTAGGCCCAAAACACACCTATGATTAATTAAGAGACTAAATACAACCCCTTTGCCACTTGCGCCTTAATTTGGGCCCAGATTATGTGTCGTTTAACTAGCAAAGTGGAGTCAGAGACGCCCTAAATGCACTTGCGTCATGCACTTTAGACCATGCGCTATAGAACATGCGCTGTAGATCATTTCAATAGGGCCCAAGGAGGTTATTTTGTACCAAGAAGACTAACTTTGTTAGATTTGGGTACTGATCTCTTCAGTGTCAGTATGAAAAGCAGGAATGATTACAGCAATCAAATTAAGTTTCATTGTTCATATGGGCACCCGATTATACATGGCACATATGTGAAGCATACTTATAACCGCTATGCAAGAAAAGTAGTTGGCAGAACCGCTGCTCAGTCTGTGTGTGTCACAGTAGATCAGACAGAATGCCAGCCCATAGATGTACAGTAGCTGCTGTGTTTACCTGAGAGTATTCCACTGGGTAAAGGCAAGAGTGCTGACGCAGCATGGAGAATAAGTGGTGAACAAACAAAAATTTGATAAAATACACACATCAAAAGAAGAGTGGCTGGTTGGTTGGATGGATGGATGGATGGATGGATGAAGAAAGCAGTAGGAGGAGACAAAGCCAAGATGAGTAGTGAAGCTCATCCATGTTTGACAGTGCATGTTTCCTTTTCAAGTGTGCATTTTATCACAGGATATTTACAGAGCTGATTGCAGGGTTAGCTGTGAGCTGCAGCTGTGTCCACCATCCTTGTACGTTTGCAACAGCCTTTTGTAAGGGAAATTCCACTTAAAGGATCAGTGTGTAGGATCTGGCGGTATCTAGCGGTGAGGTTGCGGATTACAACTTCTCCCGTGTGCCAAGCGTGTTAGAGAGCTACGTTGGCCGACGCGAAACCGCGAATGGCCCTCTCTAGAGCCATTTGTTGTAAGAGTAGAGTGCTTAGAGAGTGTGTGTGCATGTGGGAAGTGAGTGGTGAAGCAAGAGAGAGAGAGCAGTGGCGACGGGAACAAGTAACGTTATTGACTCCGGCTGAAGCAGGAAAAGTTAACAGTGTTTGGTTTGTCCGTTCTGGGCTACTGTAGAAACATGGCGGTGCAACATGGTTGACTCCGTGAAGAGGACCCGCTCCCTATTTAGATATAAACGGCTCATTCTAACGTAAAGAAAACACAACAATTCTTAGTTTCAGATGATTATACACTAAAGAAAACATACTTATTAATATTATATTCCATTTCTGCTAATAGATCCCCCTAATTGTTACATACTGTTCCTTTAAATGCATACACTAATTATTGTTATTCCCAAAGACTGGGTCAGGACCCACAGGTGGGTCGCAGGAGATTTTATTAGGGTCGCCAAATATATTTGCAGAATTTCTTCCATCGTCTTTTATATAACATTTATATCTGCAGTACACCTTGGAGCCACAGGAGGGAGCCTGGATGTTCGTATTGTTCTGATAATTGTAGCGTACTTATAACACTGAATCTAATATGAAAGGCTGGCGTACATTCTGTTTGTTTTCTGATGAGAGGAAAAAAACAAGAGCCTGTTAACTCTACCTGAATGCATTGATTTGGTCTCATTTATAAAGTATTTAACATGTAGATATGTTTCAATAACACATAAAACAAAGTTGTGATTTATCAAACGTATATCTATTTGAAATGGCTGGTTTACGTATTCAAGATAATATAAGGTGATGAGGAAATGACAGTAAAAATGGTCAGAAACGTTTACACATTTACACACAAATTTGCCCTTCTCACGATTTATAGATAAGCCCTGTTATGAATAAGGTGGCTACGGAGCCCCACTAGTCCCCTAGGAGAATTTTTCTATTATCTCGTTCCCTCGAGTTAGTATCTCGTTCCCTCGAGTTAGTAACTCGTTCCCTCGAGTTAGGTATCTCGTTCCCTCGAGTTAGTAACTCGATCCCTCGAGTTAGGTATCTCGTTCCCCCGAGTTAGTAACAAGTTCCCCGAGTTAGTAACTCGTTCCCTCGAGTTAGATATCTCGTTCCCTCGACTTACAAACTCGAGGGAACGAGTTACTTCATAGACAACTTCTTCCAATCATTCCTGACAGTCCACGCATTGCTGATGTACGGAGCCCCCCTAGATGATGTACTTCGGTAAAGTTGGAAAGATATTGACAGATTCAAACTTACTGGATCAATAACTCATAACCAAAACGTTTTTAAAACACCACCAAGGGCTCTTTCTAACCGTAGTAAGGTAGACAACGAGCTACAACCTCATTTTAATCAAAACGAGCCGTCCTCCGAGCTGGACACATAACATTGGTCTCTATGTGCAGCCGGCTGTCAGACGAGTGGTCAGGGACCGTCTACAAAGTGAAACGCCGAAAAGAGAAAAACATTCAATAATTTCAGTATTATACAGTGTAGTACCACCAAAATTACTTCACACATCAATGATCTCCTCATAGTTGTACGTCAACAATTAGTTTGGAAAAATATGCTTTTGCATAATTTTGGTGGATTTTTAATAGGAAAAATATTCAATAACTTCAGTAATGTACAGTGTAGTACCATCAAAATTACTTCACACATCAATGATCTCCTCATGGTTGTACTACAACATTTAGTTTGGAAAAATATGATTTTGCATAATTCTTTAGAATTTTTAATGGGAAAAATATTCAATAACTTCAGTATTATGCAGTGTAGTACCACCAAAATCACTTCACACATCAATGTTCTCTTCTTGATTATACTTTTTAAACTGATTAAGACATTTTGATGGTACTACATTTTATAAAAGTGAAGTTAATGAAAATCTTTCCCATTAAAAATTCACCAAAATTATGCAAAAGCATATTTTTCCAAACTAAGTGTTGTAGTACAACCATGAGGAGATCATTGATGTGTGAAGTAATTTTGGTGATAATACACTGTATAATACTGAAGTTATTGAATATCTTTCTCTTTTAGGCATTGCACTTTGTAGACGGTCCCTGACCACTCGTCTTACAGCCAGCTGCGCATAGAGACCAATGTTATGTGTCCAGCTCGGAGGACGGCTCGTTTTAATTAAAATGAGTTGTAGCTCGTTGTCTACCTTACTACAGTTAGAAAGAGCCCTTGGTGGTGTTTTAACAACGTTTTTGTTATGAGTTATTGATCCAGTAAGTTTGAATCTGTCAATATCTTTCCAACTTTACCGAAATACATCATCTATGGGGGCTCCGTACATCAGCAATGCGGACTGTCAGGAATGATTGGAAGAAGTTGTCTATGAAGTAACTCGTTCCCTCGAGTTACTAACTCGAGGGAACGAGATACTAACTCGAGGGAACGAGATAATAAAAATGTTCTCCTAGGGGACTAGGGGGGCTCCGTAGGTGGGGATGGTTTGTCATTATTAAAATTTGGGTTCCCAGAAAAAAGGTCAGTGAAACACTGCTCTATATGATATCCAGAGCATTAATATAGCAGCAAACAACTATTTGCTATGTAAAGATATAGAGGAGTAATGTCTACCTGTGTGATGTAATCTGAGCTTCTCTGCGCTTTGTTTATGTAGCCGGGCCAGCCGCGCATGCAAATTAGTGCATGTGAGTCCTGTGAACCTGCCCCACTGACACACCGCTCTGCACTTTTCTGATACGGCGGTTGCCGCTGATAATGCCGTCTCGACCTACGGCATTGTTGCGGAAGCGTAAAGCTGCCTTCACATGATAAGAAATTTGCTCTTCACTCACCGCGAGGTCGGCCGCAGAGCGTTGCAGAGAAAGAGCGCAGTGCAAGTATAAAAAAATGTCAACAAAAAGTGTGCAAGGAATGCTCATTCACTGTTTCTAGGCAACAGCAACAATTGAAAAGGTCAGCAACAACCAAGGTCAAAGTTGAAATAATTTTAACTTTGAGCGCAGCGCTCGGTGCCAATTTCGAGCGCTGCGCCATGCCAAGGGTAGCGCTGGCACTGCTCTCCCCAGTGGAAAACAATGACACAGTCAGTGCAGAGTGATTTTACCACTGATCATGTGTAGACGGCTTAATTCCCACCCTCAGATTAACACTGTTAGCTCTGTTAGCAGCAGTTGTTTTCACTGTTAGCACCGTTAGCTGTGAGCCGCCGGCTCAGCCGTCGCCATGTTGAGAGCCGTGGAGAGGCAATAGATATGCTCTGAATCTGGAAATTAGCACCTTTAAGTATTACACCTTTATTTGATCATATTTTAGTTTTTTTTTTGTACTTTTTAAAAGACATGGCAAAGAAGATTCAGGGTGCAATAAACCAGGATCACACTAGTCAGGACATGATGATTATTATCTTATTATGACTATAGAAAGTGATATGAGCCTGGATGTGGGTGATGACAATGGATTGGAGAGGAAGCTAATGTCAGAGGTCAACTGAGAAAGTGTGTTGGCTGCTTACAGGTGAACTGAAAGAGCTCTGACACAGACCATCACGCGTCATCATAGCTAATAGTAACTAACATTAAAACTAACATCAAACTCAAAGCTGCATCTTGTAAATGTCGAGGCAATTACTACTTATGAAAAACATTTTCAAATGGCTACACTGCTGCTATTGTTGTTGTTGCTTTATGTTTTGGCTGCATAAGATGTGCTACAAAATAAAAGTTATACATCAGACCGGCACATACGAGTACAAAAAGACAAGGCCCTTTTGGGGGATAGAAAACAGAAGATCTCAGAGACTTCAATGCAATTTGACGTATGTTTGTAATTTTGACAAGTCCGTATGCATTCATCTCCTGTTAACCAAACGTTTGTTTTATACACATGTCTAATAATTATTTTGCAATCTTGCCTGAACCTGAGCGTTCACGATACCTTAATAAATTAAGGTTGATCTCCTTCATGTCCCTTCAGTCTTCCCCCGTCCAACACAGTGACCGGATATTGCTTATCCAGACATCTCTACATATTTGACTGAATCCCGTTAGGCTAAGTGTTGTCTGTAAATAACCAACGTGTTAATATCCAACTGTTTGATCTATAGGCTGAGATTTAGTTGAAGACGACAGTCTGATGCTGCTATAACATTGAAGTATGACTGCATTACTGCAGCAGCCTCCCACTCAAGCTAACGTTAGCTAGCCATGCTACTCACTGTCACCAGCATCATTTAGCCATTTAGCACACTGACAGTGAATATTCACGTATTGTACTGTATGTACGAGTTATGTTCCCCCAAAAGGGAGCGCAGCCTCGGCGATGACGCCATGCTGGTCTGGTCTATAGATTGGAGCCATAAAGCTCCTCTATTATATCTTTTTTAGGACATGTCAGGGGAACAAATCGGAGATCAGCGTTTTTGGATTTATTGTTGGTGCAACCAACTACACAGCAACTCTTCAGCATAGCGTTATCACTATTATCGGTTCATTTAAAGTAGAAGTTTGGAGACATGTTTCAGCTTCTTCTGTTTACTCTGTTAGCGTCTATGAGGGACAAAAGATTGTTTTCCCCCAAAAGGGGGCGTGGTCATGAGAGCCTACTCTGGATGACGTATTGCCGGTCTGATGTATACTGAAAGAGATACTGGTACAAATGTTACTAATAAAATAGTTTTAATGTTTATCATCCATTAATTTTCTATGCAGCGGTTTACACCATCAGTGATGTCATGTTATTTAGGCGGTGCCAGTGATATTGTTTGTTACCTCTGTAACTGGGCTATCTCCTGGCTGATTTCATCCAACTCCTTGATGCCAGTGAACTCCCCTGAACCAACTGAACTAGAGCTGTCCTGTAGAGAGAGACAGGCAGACAGAGAGAGGAAGGGAGGAAGACAAAAAAAAGACAAGGTTGGCAAAGTAAACCTTATTTGTTGAAGAAGTGAAGTGGGATAATGAAATGGTACCAACTGGACCACGGCAGGCCAGGCCAAAGGAAGAAGGAGGAGGAGGAGGAGGAGAAGAGAGGATAGGAGAGAAACCAGCGCTCAATGAGAGGAGCAGCACAGAGGTTGAATCAGTAGGTGGGGGCTGGGTCAGTCACCAACATGTGGGGGAGTGCCACCACCACTGACAAACTGCCAAAGACAGGAAAGATTCAGGATATTGCAATTTTATGAATAATATTAAGCCCTCTGAGAACATTCAAAAAGTTTTCATGAAGGTGGTTTTCAACAAAGTTCCAATATCTTGTCCACTAGTGTTTGTTGGTGAAGCTAAACCAAGAGCGTTGAGACATTTCTTGAAAATACGAAAAACAATCTATCAAAAATAGCTGTGCTAAGTTTGGATTTTTTCAAGTGGGGTTGTTGTGAATGTAGTCTGGTGGCTTTGAAGAGAGCGATATAACGGCTTCAGTTCCCCGTCAGAAAGGGCTGTCTGACGGAGAGGTAAAGCGGCTATGGACGGGATCAGCAGTAAAACGTATTTTAGCCACATACTGTATCAGTTTAAGTGTACGCTATGTTTAGATTATTTTCACCGCTTTACCTCGCCATCAGAGAGCCCTTTCCGATGGGGAACTGAAGCCGTTATATCGCTGTCTTCAAAGCCACCAGACTCTATTCACAAAAACAACAATTTTACCTCACAGAACACGGGAGTTACTGGTCTACTGCTGCATTGATCGTTTACAACCCGGCCAGACCGCCTGCGTAAGTAGCGCATGTGCGTTGCTTTTTATTTCGCCGCCCCTGTTGACAGGTTAGAGCAGCCACACTGCCAGTGTGAGCAGCAGCAACAGACAGTGAAAATGATTTTTTGACCGTATACTGACATCATACCAGCCACATTACTACATTTTCAATGTCTAGATAAGTAGAATTTGTCACAGACATTAAAAAAAAATAGAGATTTATTTTTAACTCAACACTTCCTGCTTCCGTTTCAAAATAAAAGCCTTCTAGTGTTTTTTCTGTGGACAGAATTCCTTCATTTGTTAACACAAGGCTTTTATTCTGAAATAGGACAGTGTTGTAGAAAATGCAGTGACTTGCACGGCTCCAAGAATGAATAAAGTACAGGGTTTTATTTGTGGATTATTACTATTATTTACAAATCACCACACGGTTCTTACCCTTTTTCTTTCTTAAATAAATATAAATGACCTTTATAATGAAATGAAATGGCCGTTATGAAAGGCATAATCTATGTAGAAAGGTTGTGTGGACACCACACGTGTGAGAGATACAGCAGTTCAGCAAGGCAGCCGCCACGCGCTGCTGACGTGCCCAGTCCGGCCCAGGCGTTAGTTGGTTTGTGTTATTTTGCGACTTTCGGATCCAAACTAACGTGACGTCCACAGCAGTACATTGCTTAGCTTCCGTGCCGGTACTCCTGTCTGCTTTTCCAAACTGGGAGTATGCCGACCACCATCTAAGTTACTGTATGTAACATTAATATGCTGACCGTAAGGATGTACTGTATATATACTGTATGTGTAGCAGCGTCATCATGCAGAAACCTACGTAAGGTCATGTAGGAAAAAGTTATTAGAAGGGCTTGGGAAAATAGCATTTCGATGTTAAAACATACGTACTTCGACTAAAATTTGAATGTTCGGATTTGATTACATAAGGAACACCACTGGGAAGCTACACGATGATATTAAAACCTCAAAAAACTACTGTTTTTTTTTTTTTAACTGAGTACTGTTGCACATAAATTAAGTACACAGGATGCTCTTGATTTGATTGATTGAACTTATTAATACCTGGGTCACAAACAACTGCTATCATAATTTTCAAAGAATCTTGATTGCCAACTAAAAGCAATTTTGAATCTTCCCTTGATCAGCAGACAGTTGAACAGGGTGAGACAATGTCACTGTACTGGAATGAGAGAAAAATCTTGCAAATGCTTTCTAGTAGTCAACCTGAACAGCCAGCCACTGAAAGCATTGATAGGTTAATAGTACACTGTAGGTCCAGGTTACCTACCCACAACTTCAACATTATAGCCTGAGAGAGGAGGAAGAGGGCAAAGTTAGACACATCAGCAGTAACAGAGTTAGGATAAGAGAAGAACAGCGGGCAGTAAATATCTTTGATACAGTGCCTTGAAAAGGTATTCACCCCCCTCAGTGTTATTCCTATTGGGTGAATACTTTTGCAAGGCGCTGTATAATTGATTTACCTCTCCTCAAAGTTACCATTTACACGTTTATGTGGGTTACATTTTCAAGTCGTCTTCCACCAAATGAGCTGATTTTTGGTACAGCTCAAGAGACAGGATGTCTAGCAGACAAATCTGTACACCTTCCTGCCCAACTATGCAAAGAGCAGGAGAAATATGAGAGGAGGAGAGGAGAGAAGAGGTATTGACTCACCCGTCTCATCTCAGATAGAGCAGCCATCTCTGATCCCACGGGGGTCATGTATCCTGACATACTCTGCAGCCATAAAGAAATTACTTAGTTTCTGACGATGAAAAGCAACAACAGTTATAACTCATTCCATGTCGAAAGAGACTAACGGAGACAGAGACATTTGAAAAAGTCATCAGTACCAAGAGAGTTCCTGGTCCTGTGTTATCTAATACAGTGGAAACCGCTTATAGTGAATTTTTGTTGTTGTGCATTATTTCTTATGCAGATTACCATCTAATTGATATTTGTATATTTATTACATGAATACAAAGTAATGAAACGGACCGCTTTGCTATTTACTGGCTTGCTGCCAATTCTTCTGCCTTTTCCCTCACCGAGGGCGAGGCATTGTTTTTGGCCGGCTCTGCAGCACGAGTGTGCATGCAGAACGGCACCCCTTTGCCGGGGATCCTCGTTCTCTCTCTCGGTAGTGGCGTGGAGGGAGACGGGCGCCGGTCTGCATGTGTGCCACAGAGCCGGTTGAGAATCGGCAAAGTTTCACTTTGGGGGCATTACGTGAGGAGGCATTATAAATCCACTTGACGAGAGCGGCTTCAACCACAGGTGTTTCCTGTGCACGTTCGTTTTTCATTCAGAGAAAACATTTCCCGTCACGATATCAATGTGCACGCAGCATCAGCCTCAGGTATCCAGCTGGAAAGCAGACGGTCCGCAAGGGAAAGTATCAAGGGAGTAAAGTAAAATACAAAATAAAAATTCAACTAACGTTAGTCTAACGTAGTTTTAAAATGTTTTTCCAGATGTTGTCATGTATGAAAAGACCCAAAATGATCACTGTAAGCGGACTACTTGATTACTCTAAGCATTTGTATAGTAATAATTCTTTCCTCTTTTTGATCCATATAAGTGGTTGATCACTGGAACCGTGATCACTATAATTGGTTTCCACTGTATTAGCATTATGCCATGCTGTGAAGATAAAAAGTTAACAATACTCTAATTTACCAGCTAATGGTCATATAATCATACTGACAACATGGACAAGGTTAACTCAACATTTCTAAGAAGCCCTGGATGATGAGAGGGTAACTGAAGACATTTAGCATCTTGCTGTCTTCATACAGCTTTTTTCATTTAACACATCAAACTTCACAAAAAATACACAAATCCAGGATTTCCAGCTGTGATTTATAGTGGAGGTGGATCACATTGTCTGACTAAGACCACCTCCAGAATATCCGCATTCTAAAAAATGACTACACTTTTATGAAATAACACATTAATCCTCTGGAGAGGAAGAAGAGCAGAGGAGCTACTGTATACAGCAAAGGACAGATATTTAATGAGTGTGGCTTTGTTGAAGCCATCATCATCACAAGTAATCACAAAGGGACAGTAATGTTTACAAAAATCAAATACGGTGTCATTTTAGAACCGATACGTTGATTGATTGATGATATTCTATTGGTACTTTCACATTTTGGGATCTGATCATTAGTAGTGTAGATATGATGACCAAACAGGAAGCTGCATTTATTGTTCATGTCACTCCACATGATTAGACTGATATGTTTTATGTGATTCTGCCTTTAAATATAGTTTATCATAGTATTAAAGGATAACTTCTTTATTTTTCAAACTGGACCCTATTTTCCCAGGTTTTTGTGTCTAACTGACTAATAGTGAAAACAATTTCTGAAACTGGTCCAGTATTGAGGGAGAGCGCTGCAGACAGCAGCTGCTCTCAGGCTGCAATATGGTGCTATTTGGGCAAACTGGCACCGCCATTTACGTCCACTAAAAGTGCTTGTTTTGCCACGACAGGCTCTGATTGTTATTATAAGTGTCTGACATCATGGAAAGAGTTTCGCTCAAGGAGAAGTCTCGTTGTGAAATCTGGTGAGGTGACGTGTTGCTGGAAAAAAACGGTGGAATAGTGGAATACATCCATGGTTTCAAGTTTCTTTCCCCCAAAAGGGGGCGTGGCCTTGTCTTTTTGCAAAGTACCGGTATGTGCCGGTCTGATGTATAATGTTGTCAGACAAAATACAATAACAATCTGAGCCTGTCAGTGACAAAAATAAGCATTCTTAGTGAACGTAACGTTACATTGACGCTGCTCACTTGCCCTCGCAGCTCACTAAGCAGCTGCTGGTTACAGCGTTCTCCCTCAATACTGGATCAATTTCTAAAATTGTTTTCCCCATTAGTCACTTAGACACAAAAACATGGGAAAATAGGTTTACAATTTACACACACTCACACACCGATGGCAGCGAGTTACCGCCTGACCGCCTGAGGATTGAACCGCCAACCCTAAGATTCGTGACGACCCGCTCTACCTCCTGAGCCCCATGAAATATATACTGTAGATATACAGATATGTCACTGAGCTCTAGTAAACACAGACTGTTTGTGTGTGTGGGACCTACTGGTACAGGAGTGCCTCTCTCAGAGGGGGGGATCATGTCAGCAGTCAGGGACTGTGGAGGGTCGATGCCCTTGCTCACTTTCAGCTGGATGAAATACATGGCGAGAGCAAACTGCTCCCTGGTCAGCTTGCCTATCTGCCTTGTGTCTGCCAGAGCCCTGCAGGGAAGGGCAGACATTCAACAGAGATACATTCAGTTAACTCAATTATTATTATTGTATTAGTATTATTATACTGAGCAGACTGTTGAGCAGAACAGGACCAACAAAAATCAAAAGAAAGAACAAAGAAATTGCTGAATCAGGCGAGTAGTTAGTCAGGAAGAGTTACAACTCTCCTCAAAATCATTTTAGTCGAATCATTCCACAACATTTGCAAGATATTCAATATACATGCAGACATTTGTGGTTGAAATATGTTACACACCCAAAACTGTTGCTTCCTTTTATTTGAATTAGTGCTGTCAATTGACTAAAATATTTAATTGTAATTAATCGCTTGATTGTCCATAGCTAATCACAATTAATTGCAAATTAATAGCACATTTTGTATCCGTTCAAAATGCATCTTAAAGGGAGATTTGTCAAGTATTTAATACTCTTATCAACATGGGAGTGGGAAAATATGCTGCTTTATGCAAATGTATGTATATATTGGAAATCAATTAGCAAAACAAAACAATGACAGATATTGTCCAGAAACCCTCACAGGTACTGCTTTTAGCATAAAAAATATGATCAAATCATAACATAGCAAACTGCAGCCCAACAGGCAACAACAGCTGTCAGTGTGTCAGTGTGCTGACTTGACTATAACTTGCCCCAAACTGCATGTGATTATCATAAAGTGGGCATGTCTGTAAAGGGGAGACTCGTGGGTACCCATAGAACCCATTTTCATTCACATATCTTGAGGTCAGAGGTCAAGGGACCCCTTTGAAAATGGCCATGCCAGTTTTTCCTCGCCAAAATTTAGCGTAAGTTAGCGCCTCCTTTGCAACAAGCTAGTGTGACATGGTTGGTACCGATGGATTCTTTAGGTTTTCTAGTTTCATATGATACCAGTATCTTCACTCTAGCTTTACAACTGAGCCCGCTACAACCTAAAAATCACAAATTGCGTTAATGCGTTAAAGAAATTAGTGGCGTTAAAAAGAATTTGCATTAATGCGTTATTATCACGTTAACTTTGACAGCCCTAATTTGAATGAATATCCTGTATGAAAGCGATCAAACAAATCAGGACCACTCTATCCTACTTGCTTATTCAAAGTCATTATGATAACAACTCTGGGTAAAAGCAGACAACTTTTCCAGTATTAATATTTAACCCCTTTACATGTGTTATAGCCATGTTCTCGTCTCAGAAAAATGTTTTTGGGACATTTTATCATTGTATACCCTCTGAGACCCGCGGGATCGCTGGTAAGTCCAATTATATTCATGTGTGATGATGTTAGCCTCCATAGTAGCCATTTCATATAGTTAGACCAATTTTTTAAACTTGACCTCACTGTATAAAATGACCTGTGGTGACCTCTAGGATAATCACAGTCTCATGAAACTTTACAGCCACAAACTAGAGACCTAGAGCATTAAGAGGATGGATGGCTTTCCTAGCTAGGTTGACAATAAGGAGGTTTCTGAGCAGTTTACACAACAGAAGTGCTCGCCATCCAATCGCAGAAAAATGCAATTCTTGCAGGAATCTCCAAAATGTCAAAAGGTTTTGAAACCAAATCCCAGCATGGCTTTTTCTATGGTGTTCCTCAAGGTCTTGGTGTCTTAATGTGGTATTTTGGAGGGATTTCTGATCATTTCTATTAATTCTCGAGTGGTAAAAAGTGGTTAAATTTAGCACCAAATCCGTGTAACAAATGGTATCAACCCCAACATTGCTGCAACAACTTATGAGACATTATAGAGCATGGGGATGGAAATCATATACTTCCATTATCATGTTCTAAGCCATTATACCCTTTCACAATACATTCAAAATTTATGTTAATTATTTAATTAATTCATGTTTATTTCTGATTTATGACTAGAACAACTTGACACACAGTGCTGAGCTGCATCTCAAATTAATCTTCAGGTTCCCAGCTTTCAGATGATGTACACCACTTCTATGTCTCTTGAAGTTAATTATTTGCTAAGTTTTATGGATCTGTTTTAAGTCATTAATGAGAACAACTTTTAGGTTAAAATCACCTTGACTGACTGGACCAAATGGCCACTTACTTTCGAGAAAGGGCTGCAGAGGATCTGGAAAAAAAATTGTTCTCAATATTGGTTTACAACTGATCTATGATTTATTACTCATTAATAAAGCTATTAGTTACAATTTATAGACCCTTAATAAAGACTGACTTATCCAATAATAAGCCTGGCCAAGAAACACATGATTAACTGTCAACCATGAAAGATGAGTAGGAGGCTGTCTGAGTCCCTACCATATATGGGCTAGGAGGTTCTGAGAAAGTCCAGACTGCATGAAGATCTCCTTTACTTCATGTCCGCTGACAAATCCGTCCAGATCAGCGTCAGTCTTCAGGAAGATGTCGTCATAGCGACCACGGTCTGACACTGGGACCACCCAGTTCATTGAATGCTGAGAGAAAGAAGAGATGCATATGTTGTAACTTTTTTGACACAAACCTAGTCTTGATAAAACCATGTGATGCTAGCGTTCTACAGGAAAGAGCAGATCAGACTTTTTCTACTTCTACAGAAATCTATTCTGATTAAGAGTTAATATGGTTCTTCTCAGGAGATCATTTTCTAGGTTATTATGAGAGATGAGGATCACACCCCAGACTTATAAACCTTACTGAAAGTTTTACTGTTGAAGTCAAAAAGGCCTGGGGAGTGCTACTATATAATATAATAATATAATATAATATAATATATAATATAATATATTAAAGGGACTCTATGTAAGAATCAGAAATTGATTGTTAAAAGCGACACCTGTGGCCGTTAAGTCAACGAAAGTCAGCGTCCTGTTGCTCGCGCTCAGGCTTGTGCTCGCTCTACATAGACATGAACGAGCATCGGTCTAAACAGTGAGGCGACACACGTCAGCTAAAACCAAAATATCACTCTATATTTCACCTGCTTGGCAGTAATGTTAGCTGACCAGACGAAGGTCTCTCCATGAATCAATGCTGATCCTAGTGTTGGCTTTTCCTGCTTCAGCCTCCCGACCGTGGTCAGAAGGAACAGGGGAGACACCGCAGTTTTGGTCAGACACAATAACGTAACTCTTCTGTAGTGTGTAGTGTGCGCGCATCCACGTGAGAGGTGGAGCGAGAGAGCGAGTGAGAGCGAGAGAGCGAGCAAGAACGAGCGCGGTGTGTGAGTGCAGGCAAGCAGGCAGGCAGAGGAGCAGAGTACAGCATCGACTCCGGCCCTGGAGACCAAAGCTACGGTCTCCCCTGTGTCCTCTGACCGCGGTCGGGAGGCTGAAGCAGGAAGAGTTAACTCTGTTTGCAGGACGGGCTTCACTAAATATAACTTTGCGGTTTTGGTGCTTCCGTGTAGTTTGTGTTGGAGTCTGAGCCTGAACAGCGTAGCCACACGCGAGCGTGCATGGGACACCGACCTGCAATGATTTATACATGTAAGAAGTTACAAACAGTACCTTTAAGTTTATAAAAGTAGTTATAATAATAATATATAAATGTAATATTTTTTAACCAGAATAAAGTAGCTCGTAAAAAGGTATCAGATTGGACTCAGATTTGGCAGACACACAATATTAAAGGATTCGGATTTAGATCAGGGCCAAATAAACTTGATCGGGACAGCCCTAGCTTTTATAAAACTGGGTCCCAAACCTGTAATATTGATTCTGTCGGTACGACTAATCTAATATTCATTTGATTTGTGTACATTTTTGTTTATTGTGTCCTAAACAATACACCTGCACAATGTATAAAGATAATATAATTCAGCCCACAGTAAGCCTAGATAAAAATAATGCAACTTAAATATGTTTAGTAAGATGACTCCCACATCACAGTTTCTCTTTTATGGTTTCCTATAATATTTTGTATTGTGTCTGCTCATCATTTATTTTGTGGCTCCGTGGGTCACTCGATCACTACATTGTGTAATGAGTGTTATAATGGAGCACATTTAGATAGCTGGCATACAAAAAAGAAGCAAACAAATAAAGGATAAAAAATTAATCAGGTTTTACAAGAACAACACTGAACCATAACAAGTCATTAAAATGTTTAACGATGTTTTTGCTCCAGTGTGATTTCTAGTTCTGGATTATTGTGTGTTTAAAGTGTCTGTAGTAGGTGTGTATATTAGTGTAGTGTGTATTACCTGTCCAGACTTGAGTGTGTGTTTGGGCGACAGGCTGCCGGTGCTGTTGAGCGAGTTCATGCTGCCGTGGGAGGGTGTGGAGCGTAGCGAGTCTTTTGGTGGTGGAGGGCTTGCGGGTAGTCCAGGCACGGAGCCGGCCACTGAGCCCAGACTCTTCTTCCTCTTAGACGGAGGGACAAGGGAAGAGGGGAGGAGTGCAGGAACAGGCTCCTTCTCCAGGGCCCGGTACACCAGGTGCATGGCCTAGGGGAACATATCCTGCTGTTAATGCATACTTACTAAGTATGTCCCTAACCTGTTATTTGACCCCAGTTCAGACACACATTCTAATATTGAGTACTGAGACCGATCTAATATTTATTTCATTTGTAATTTTTTTAATGGTTTTCTGTTCTTAAATACATCTTCTGATGCACATACTTGGGCACAAGTAGAGAGTAGAGTAATTGGGTTTTTAGGGTCTTGCAACGGACACCCTACCACCTGACCGAGGTTCAGGCCTCGGCCTGTGTCCAAGTGGCATTCTACTGGCCCAAGTGGTCACTCCTGGTTCCACCAACATGACAATGAGCTCAATGAACTCCATTGGCCTCCACAGTTACCTGATCTCAATCCAACAGATCACCTTTGGGATGTGGAATGTGCAGCAGACAAATCTGCTGCACATTCCACATCTGCAACTGTGTGATGCTATTATGTCAACATAGAGCAGAATTTTTAAGGGATGTTTCCAGCATCTTGTTGAATCCATTAGTTAAGGCTGTTCTGGGGGCAAAGGGGGGGTCCTATCCATTATTAGGATGTTGAACGTAATTAAAGCTGCAGTGGGTGGAAATGGAGCAAATATATATTAAATAAATATAAATATTTTTATAAAACTGTCACTATATCCTGACAGTAGTGCATGAGACAGGTAATCTGAAAAAAATCATGTGTCCTCTGGTGGACTCCGGTGCTCCTAACGGCATCTGCAAGATTTCATAGACCGGAGGAAAACAACCAGTCAGAAGTGATCTGGAGTCTGCCGTCCAGCTGCCGACTATGATGGCTGGCTATCAATCACTCGCGAACTCCGATCAAACGGTCAAACTAGGCAGCGCTGATCAAATATGAATCAATATTCTGTCACTCCTAATGACTATTTCTCTCCTCAGATGTTTTCAGAATCGTCTTGTAGTGTACTGTTTAGCTGTAAATTGAGAAAGTTTGTGACCCGGCAGCCATGGTGAGATCAGTTGAGGAAATACCAAGAACCGCCCACCAGCCGGAGCACAGCCAATAGGAACCCTCTCTCTCTCTGAAATGACCTGTGATTGGTCAAACTCTCCCTTCACAGGCTAGATTTTTTAAAGCCCGAAAACAGAGCCATGAGGAGGTGCAGAAGTCTAGTCATCCCTCAGAACACTTGAATCACAATATCCTGAAAGGTTATTATGGAATTTTTGGCCGATGATGCCAAAAATATACTGCCTACTGTAACTTTAAATACATCTTCTGATGCACATACTTGGGCACATCATCAGTGTTTTATCCTGGAGTCATTGGGTTTTTAGGGTCTTGCAACGGACACCCAACCAAGGCTCAGGCCTCGGCTAGTGTCCAAGTGGCATTCTACTGGCCCAAGTGGTCACTCCTGGTTCCACCAACATGACAATGAGCTCAATGAACTCCAATGGCCTCCACAGTTACCTGATCTCAATCCAACAGACCTCCTTTGGGATGTGGAATGTGCAGCAGACAAATCGGCAGCAACTATGTGATGCTATCACAGCAGCAGAATTTTTAAGGGATGTTTCCAGCACCTTGTTGAATCCATGCCGTGAACAATTCAGGCTGTTCTGGGGTCAAAGGGGGGGGTCCTACTCAGTATTAAGACATTGTACGTCCACAGTTATGACAGTCTATAGAGAATCAAAACTACATATGGTAACAATGAAGAAGATAACACTCACCACTGCAAACTCATCTCTGTCAAGATGGCCATCTTTATCTATGTCACTCAGGTCCCAAACCTAACAGCAAGAAATAAACATGATGAGGCCATGCAGCGTAATTAAAGGAGTATATAAACAATCACAGATTTGATCTCATTACTATAAATCCACTTTGGAAAAAAGCATCTTCTCTGACAATTCGTTGCTAAATATAACAGTTCTACGAGCCACCGTGACATTAATGTCCCCATGTCACTTCGTATTTGTGGGGAAACAGAACACATTGAAGTTCTGTCTTGAGTAGTTTAACCTTCAATCATAGAACGAACAAGCCTCATTTAAGACCTAATATAAGAAACCAAAATTGAAGTCAGTACCTTCCCAAGGACATCCAGAGGTAGCTTGGAGTTGATTAGGACTGGTTTGACCTTCTCTCCTGACAGCAGGCCATTGACTGGAGCCAAACTCTCAAAAATCCCATCAAATTTACTCTTCTCCTCGGGCTACAAAGGAAAACACACACTGGTCATCTAAAAAAGCTGATCTGCAAATGTTAGACTGACTGAGCCCGACTCTGTCTTTTGACTTAATGGCAGAGCTCAAGCTTATTCACAAACGGTATGGTTTACTAAACTGCAATATTAGAGCACAAACAACACCGCATTTTTGAGGCAGATGCCAAAATCGATATATGAAAGTTGAAAGCATTTCATGGGGCATGTTACAGTGTAAAAAAATAAAAGTCAGTGCTCTCTGCTGGACTAATACCAATCTGTGAGAAACTAAAATGATGTATTAGTAAGGTTCTATGCAATATCTCTGTATATACTGCAAGTTGCCATTGAACTTTAAAAAAGGGGAGTACATACGTTCATATTTTAATAAATAACGGATATTAACATGATGTCATCTGGGAATATCCAGTCAATACTCAGTCAGTAATTGTTAAAATGGTCTATGGGACTATCAAAAATAAATAGAACTTGGGAAATTAAATTTCCTTCTCCTTTTTCTTTCTGAATTGATGTGAAACACATCTATAATGGCTGCTTTATTCTACTGTGTGCGTGTGTGTGTGTGTGTGTGTGTGTGTGTGTGTGTGTGTGTGTGTGGTGTATGTTTCAACACACCCTTACAGCCCAGTGTAATTCGCCGCCGGAGGCAGAAGCTGTGCTGCTTAGTGACGGACTGCTGGTGTCCTTCTGAAATCAGAGAAACAAAGATGGCTGTCATAGAACTGTCACATGGTCCATTTGCTGGCTTAAACACACATCTCTCATATTGAGCTTTTGATACAAGGTTTAATAACATGATAACATAACATGAATATAAAGTCTTGTTAAAATGTCAATGTCAATGTTTCTCAAGGTCTTGGTGTCTTAATGTGGTATCAACCCAAAAATTGCTGCAACACCTTATGAAACATAATAGAGCATGACAATATCTATGAACTACTTCCATCATAATGTTCTAAGCCCTTGTACACTTTCAAAATGTATTTAATTAATACATTTTTTTTTTTAGTTCTGATTTATGACTAGAACAACTTGAGCTGCATCTCAAATTAATCTTCAGGTTCCCAGCTTTCAGATGATGTACACCACTTATATGTTACATGTACTGTTGACCTGCTATCTCCACCTAAAGACCCCCTGTACCCCCCTAAAAAAGACAAAGATGGGTCTATGAAAAAGAGGGGTGGAGTGGAAAAGGTTAATGATGAAGTCATACTCACAAACTTGGGGGGAGGGACTGTGAGGTTGAGGTTGGACAGACAGACTTCCTGACCGCTCTGAGCACAGGCCACCAGCCGCAGAGCTACGTAAAACCCCTGAGAGAGAAAACACACAGTATTACCCATCAGACTGATGTAGCACCCCAAAGACATGCAACTCCTCTCATACATTATTACGATTATTGAGAAATTAGAAAAAGAAAATATTGAACAATATTCACAATAAAAAAAAAAATCTCTATCTTTGCTTGCACAGATTAATGTTAGCTGTTTGTATTTGAACTGGACATGCTAGCATTAGCAAATGGGGTCATCTTATTGGATCAAGTTGTGGATATTTGGTTTCACTTTGTCACTTTGTGTGTCATTAAGTATTTCTGCATAATTGCATCCACTGTGATTTTCACTTTTCTCTGTGAAATACATATAGCACATCATCAGAGACAGAGCACTGGATGAGAAGCCATCTGTTACAATCCCTACCTGTTTGTCCAGATAGCCTTTACCATCGGGATCGGCCAAATCCCAGATCTGAAACACAAACACACAGTATTGAAGACACAGTGAGACCGGATCTTGTGTCCCTGTGTTAATTGTTCCATTTATCTCTGTATCTATATGTGTCAAAGAAATCTTTTTTTGAGTATTTTCCTTTTCTCTTCCTGTAAAACATCAAAATATTTTCGATGACTCATCTTGAACTCAGGGGCGCTTTCATAAATGTATCCAATCAAATGTGATTTATGTGTGTGCCTGTGAGATAGTAAGACGTCATTCTGCTGACTTGACTAATGGAGCTACTTAGTTTCAACCATTTCCTGTGGAGCATTTGTTTTTATGGTTTCTTTAAACCCATTTACAGACAATGGTGAGGCATTCTCTTTAATCCATCTTTCCTCTGTTTGAACTAATTTAACAAATGTGTTTTGCAAGAATCTGAAATAATCATGTTGGACTCTAACTACCCAAGATTTGATCAATTTGTCTGTAATTTTTACAGATATAACAGAAAATCTAAAGGCAGTGGGCACATAATACAGAAGAATACATCCGACAATTGAACAGGTAATTAAACGTTGATGATGAAGACACCCATCGGATCCATTGGGTTAAACCTGCAGTAGGCAGAATATTTTTGGCATCATTTGGCAGAAATTCCATAATAACCTTTCAGCATATTGTAATTCAAGTGTTCTGAGAGAAAACTAGACTTCTGCACCTCCTCATGGCTCTGTTTTCAGGCTTTAAATAATCTAGCCCGTGACAGGAGACTTTGGCCAATCACAGGTCATTTCAGAGAGAGCGTTCCTATTGGCTGTTCATTCAACGGAAGCAGCTGTCAATCACTCGCGAACTCCAATCAAACGGTCAAACTAGGCAGCGCTGATCAAATATGAATCAATATTCTGTTACTGTAATGCCTATTTTTTCTCCTCAAATGTTTTCAGAAACATCTTGTAGTGCACGGTTTAGCTGTAAAATGAGAAAGTTTCCGCGGGCTGGTTGGCGGTGCTTGGCATTTCCTCAACTGATCTCAACATGGCTGCCAGGTCCCAAACCTTCTCATTTTACAGCTAAACAGTAACTACAAGATGATTCTGAAAACATTTTAGATGAGAAATAGGCATTACAGTAACAGAATATTAATTCATATTTGATCAGCGCTGCCTAGTTTGACCGTTTGATCGTAGGTCGCGAGTGATTGACAGCTGCTCAGAGACAGGAAGACAGTCTAAATGCAATGCAAATGCTAGCGGGTACCAAGTATTGTGTGTCTCTTGTAGTCCACAGCACCACATGAGCATTGGGGCGTGATACACACTGTTGCTGACTGCAGAGGCAGGAATGGATATTTATGGAGGCAGTAATGCTCACTAAGAGGAAAAAAGAGCTATTGAAAGAGAGGAAGACTGAAACCCAAACCCAACAATGAGAAGTTGGTTCCAAAAAGGAATTACTTCACTAGTTTAGCAGAGGTTTGATAACACTGAACTTCAAAGAGCACAAGAGCAGTCAGCTACTAACTAAACTGACCACAGGATGCATCTAATTCAACTCAGGTTACAATGACCGATTGACCACATTCAACTCTATAAATACCTTTAACGTCTTAACAAAATCTGGACACGCCACAGTCCATTGGTGCCATTGTAACTGTAATTGCATCAACAATAATCTGTTCATCTGCTCCCCAGAGCAATGACAACAACAGCAGCTAGTGCTTATAGCTGTTACAAACCAAGGCATGTGATAGGCTAATTATGAAATCTGTCCAAAGATGCAATAATAGACTGTATATAAGATCATCATCATCCATTGGTTTGTGGACTGCTGTTTTGAAGCCTCGAGTTCGGCAATTTGGCCGTCGCCATCTTGTTTTTTTGCAACCAGAAGTGACACGAGAGGGTGGAGCTAAGTACAACCAAATGCTGAAAAAGACATTTTCAGGCGACAAAAATGTTACAATTAACTTTCATGATCTGAAAACACACTATGAAAGGGTTAAAAAGTTCTAAGACGAAAACACGGACAACTCCCAAACCAGGCAATACCGTGGTAGCGACCTGTCAATCACAAGGTAGCCACGCCCTAAAGCATACCCTGCTTTATGGTCTATTTGACTCTAAATGGGACCATGATTTACTAAATGAAACGTCATGCTGTATTGAAGAAGACTTGAAACTAGCGATTGAGATCATTCAGACTTCTTTTTGCAACCAGAGGAGTCGCCCCCTGCTGGCTATTAGAAAGAATGTAGGTTTAAGGTACTTCCGCATTGGCTTCATTTTCAGACCCCGGAGGTAGCCCACTGGATGTAATGTAGGTCTGTCCACAGTGAGTAAAACAACAGTGAAAATGCACAGCTGGAACCTTGGTTTACACACATGTGCATACAAGACTGAAAATTAAAAACAAAGATGCAGAATAACTCATACATTTATATTCAAACAGCACCTACTCAGGTCTACTACTTCCAAGGTCTACTACTGTTTTAGTTTTTAGTGATTCTCAGTGACTAAAGCTGCACATCAACTCTTACATCCAAAGTCAAGTACAGCAGTAACACAACAAAGTCAATACCATCCAAAGGTAAACAGTGAGGAAGAAGAGAGGCGAGCTGCTGCCTCTACCTGCCAACACACTCTGGTATAATGCCTGGAAGGTCTGCTTTGATAACCCACACACACAACACTGAACGCAAACACTGATTAAAATCTGACTAATCACACACAACACCTCTCAAAGTATCAACCAAGCACAAAGTAACAAAAAGAAATCACAAACATTATGGAATTGCAGAATAGCAGTCCGTAAAGAAAGGAAAAAAAACCCAATAACAAATCAGCACCTGAAGAATTAAACCCTCAGTATGCTTCAAACTAAGCGCTTATTGAATTGTTTAACAGCATCTTAAACTGACGGCGAAAAAGAGGTGGGCAGCGACTACGCCCAACAATTACTATGCGAAACAGACAATTCAACAACCGTGGCCACTTTACACAGTGATTGACCAGGTTTAGAGGTGAGCAGTTTAAACGTCTCTCTAAAGATCTCTCTTGACATTCATCAAACCATTTCGGTCTTTTTTTGTGTTACGTTTTATGTATCCAACATGAATGTATGAATACCTTCAAGGAGAGACTGTATGAAAGTGTGAGCTACTATTTAGAATTAAAAACACAATCAAACTTAAAGTTTTCACTACATAAGTGAAGCAATGGTTTGAACAACAAAGATGTGAACACTAAACGACTTTTGATTGAATTTATTGGTCAATTCTATGACCCATACTGTATGTGTATATATAATTTTACACTCTAACACACCTTATCACACCGTAGACTGTATATATAGATGGACGACGCATCTCCACATCCTCCCATTGTACAAAAGTGAAGCCAAACTATCCCGGATTGGTAGTTTAGGGAAATCCTGGACATTCAATTTCACAAATTATAAACATGGCATTTTTATACAATTTTAAAGCTGCTATAACTATTTTTTGTCACTTGGGGCAGCAAAACAAGCTGTAAACACAACATTGACATAAATGAGTAATAAAATTAATATGGTGAACACGTTAGCAAAGTAAACAGTTTCCCATACGCACATCCATCAGACAAGCAACAACATGTATAATTCAATGGGAGTCATGTTTGAGTCCACCTGATGAATGTTCAATATTTACTCTCCTTTTAGTTCTGGTTTGCTCTCCACCAACTCCAGAGTAAATTATCTGGCTCTTTAGCTGCTCGATGCTGTGTCTGTCTGCTGTTTGGTGCCATGCAGGTAGTGTACGGTGGGTTTTTAGAGCTTTTTTGCAGCCCGTGAAACCAAAACAATGAGCTAAAAGATGCTAAGGTGCTCTGTAGAGCCGAGGGGAACTGCAGAGTTGATAATAATTCTCCATGGGTTTGTCACCTTTCAGATAACACAAACTCAGTTGATCTATTGTTCATGTAAAAATACTGATGCAGCATCAAAATCTTGCTTATGATTACAAATAGCTCAATGTCCTTAATATTATTAGTCCTATGCATATAAGGTCTGCAAAGACATCAGGGCTGAACTCTGTAAAATAGGCACATAGCCCTTTTAGGTATTAATAGTGTGCAGATAACCTGCTCTAATTGGTACTAATACTTACTCTTATGAGCATTGCAAGGTTTACTCTTCTGGACAGTTTTCAACAATGATGACAGCAGGCACAGACTGACATAACCATAGACCAGAGAATGACCTTCAGTCCCTGACAATCCACAACTGCAATTAGACCAATTAAGATCCACAAACTGCAACCAACTGCTGCATGAAACAAACTTACCTCTCCAGCTCTATGTGACGTAACATTGACACCATCAGCCAGTACAAAGAAAACAGTGTAACTTTTGCCACTACCTACCTTTCCCAATGTAACGTCAGGGAGTCCAGACTTTTTTAAGAACAAGGCAGCTTCTGTTGGTCCCACTCTCCCTGTGTTCCCAGGGTCCACCTTGGAGCAAACACACACAGTTGGAGTGCATTGTATTGTTATATTCTATATGCATGTTTCATGTTTTCATTTCATAATTAAACCTGCAGTAGGCAACATTTTTTTGGCATTATTGAGCAAAAATTCCATAATCATCTTTCAGCATATTGTAATTCAAGTGTTCTGAGAGAAAACTAGACTTCTGCACCTCCTCATGGCTCTGTTTTCAGGCTTAAAAAATCTAGCCCGTGACGAGAGACTTCAGCCAATCACAAGTCATTTCAGAGAGAAAGCGTTCCTATTGGCTGTTCATTCAACAGAGGCAGCTGTCAATCACTCACAAACTCCAATCAAGAGGTCAAACTAGGCAGCGCTGATCAAATATGAATCAATATTCTGTTACTGTAATACCTATTTCTCACCTCAGATGTTTTCAGAAACATCTTGTAGTGTACTGTTTAGCTGAACAGTACACTACAAGATGATTCTGAAAACATTTGAGGTGAGAAATAGGCATTACAGTAACAGAATATTAAAGGTCCCATATTGTCAAAAGTGAGATTTTCATGTCTTTTTTATTATAAAGCAGGTTTAAGTGATATATAAATACTGTGAAAGTATCAAAACACTCAATCCATGGAGAAATACACACAGCCCATATTCAGAAACTGAGCGCTTGAAACAAGCCGTTAAGAATTCTGTCCATTTGTGATGTCACAAATCTACAATATTCAGACCATTTCACAGTTTTAACGTAAATATACAGTTTATTTCCTGTTGCAGTGTATGTGAATGACATCAGCTGACAGGAAGTAAGAGTGGACCGAAACTGTTTCCTAGCAACGCAATTCCGTTGCCATTCCGTTGAAATGCCCTAAAACAGAGTGTTTTAGACAGAGCGCGAATACAGGTATATTCAGACAGACAGGATGAGAAAAATAATGTGTTTTTTGAACATTAAAGCATGTAAACATGTTCTAGTAGAAACCCAAAAAACAAGCATGAACCTGAAATGAGCATGATATGTTCCCTTTAATTAATATTTGATCAGCTCTGCCTAGTTTTTCGTGAGTGATTGACAGCTGCTCAGAGACACTAAGGCTCCAGCTCGGCTCTGATTGGTTGTTTTCCTCCTGTCTGTGAAATCTTGCAGATGCCATTAGGAGCACCAGAGGACACAGAGGCACATGATTTTTCTCTCTCTCTCACTCGAACATGCCTCTCATGCATGTTTCACACAAATTAGAATTACAGTTTAGTAATTTTGACTCATCAATTTACCTGTCTGTAAAAGTTCTCATATACAGGGTTCCCACTTGACAGCTGTGGCAGAGAGAGAGAATGTTAATGCACTATAAATCAACCGGTTTCTTCAGCTTCTTCAGTACTGAGAGCATGTTAGCAGTGTATTCTGATTTTACATCACTTAAAATGACCTGCCTAACTCACCAAAATAAGCCCTGTGTGAACTGCACTGACTCACATGTCTAATTTCGGCCCTGCTGCTCACAATTAATAACAAGACATCAACAAACCACCTGCATTATATGACTGTTGCGCAACCACAACAGATAAGCATCGCCACCCTGTGTGCTTATCAGTGTAAACATTAACTCGGTCACCAGTGAACATGAAGACTAGAGGGAGCCAACATCACATCAGCATCATTAATCATCAAAGCTTAGCCCAGGTTAGCCCAGGGTTAGCCTCCTGTACAGCATGTTTATCTCCATCCTCACACTGTATCAAGGCTAGGCTAGCTGGGTGTGCTAGCTAAAGGACTGACCGTTATAGTAGTTTATAACGCTTTGTTCAATATACGTGCTTATGCCAGCCCGTCCATAGCTTAGTATGCAGTGTACACGGTGCTTGTTGTGTTTAAATGTATTATTGATAAGTTAACTGTGTGTTATGTCGTAGGTAAATAGCTACAGGGCTAGCTCTCACAGGCTGAGGCTAGCCCGCTACCTAACGGTCCTGCTGTAGGCCTTCATCCACCAGCTGACTGACTTCAGTATAGAGCTGCGAGCTCATGTTCGGTTCAAAGTAAAAATAAAACACAATGTGATGAATGAGACATGCTGTGTCATGCTGTTAATGAGCTGAGCCTTAAGATGAAGTGTAGAGTCTTATATTGCTGCATCTTTACCTGGCTGAGAGATGTGAGAGCTGCCATCTTCCCTGTTGCTGCGGGAACGCACCGCCCCTCCCTCTCCAAGGCAACAAGCCCCGCCCCTCCCTCTCCAAGGCAACAAGCCCCGCCCCTCCCTCTCCAAGGCAACACGCCCCGCCCTCCCTCTCCAAGGCAACACGCCCCGCCCTCCCTCTCCAAGGCAACACGCCCCCCCCCTCCCTCTCCAAGGCAACACGCCCCGCCCTCCCTCTCCAATGCAACAAGCCCCCCCCCTCCCTCTCCGAGGGCAACACGCCCCCACCCTCCCTCTCCAAGGCAACACGCCCCGCTCTCCCTCTCCAAGGCAACACGCCCCCCCCTACCTCTCCAAGGCAACGCACCCCCCCCACCCTCTCCAAGGCAACACGCCCCCCCCCCCCCTCTCCAAGGCAAAACGCCCCCCCCCTCCCTCTCCAAGGCAACACGCCCCCCCCTCCCTCTCCAAGGCAACACACCCCTCCCTCTCCAAGGCAACACGCCCCTCCCTCTCCAAGGCAACACGCCCCCCCCCTCCCTCTCCAAGGCAACCCCCCCCCCCCTCCCTCTCCAAGGCAACACGCCCCTCCCTCTCCAAGGCAACACGTCCCTCCCTCTCCAAGGCAACGCGCCCCCCCCTCCCTCTCCAAGGCAACATGCCCCCTAGTGGACAAACCGACGCGTCACATTCCAGAACGCTGTCCAAACTCCATTAAAGGTCCCATATCGTGCTCATTTTCAGATTCATACTTGTATTTTGGGTTTCTACTAGACCATGTATACATGCTTTAATGTTCATAAAACACAATATTTTCCTCATCCTGTCTGTCTGAATTTACCTGTATTCGCCCTCTGTCTGAAACGCTCCGTTTTAGTGCTTTTCAACGGAATGGCAACAGAATTGCGTTGCTAGGTAACAGCTTGGGTCCATGTTTACTTCCTGTCAGCTGATGTCATTCACATACACTGCAGCAGGGAATAAACTGGGACCCATTTAGAATGTTTACGTTTAAAACTTTGAAATAGTTTAAATATTGTATATTTGTGACATCACAAATGGACAGAAATCCTAACGGCTTGTTTTTAAACGCACAATTTCTGAAAATATGTGTATTTCTCCATGGATTGAGTGTTTTGATACTTTCACAGTATTATATATCACTTAAACCTGCTTTATAATATAAAAGACATGAAAATCTCACTTTTTACAATATGGGACCTTTAAAGTTCTGCTAATTTTACGTTGCCTACATTGTCTGCAAAATGACGAATTTCTTCAATCAAAATTTTGACTTTTGATTTTTCGTTAAGGTAAGTTATTTAATTCGGCACAAATATTTTATGAGCAAACAGTTGCAGCTTAAATTGGTTTACATTTCATTCATGTTGTGGTGGAACCACATTGCGGTTTATGTCAGTCTGTAGAATTACAAATTCTGATGATTGGCGCTGGCATGTGGGAGCTGCATACCAAATCCCCAATATACATCATGGATTTAAAAAAAAAAAAAAAGCTTACGGAGTTGACAATAAAGAAAGGCCGTCATAGAATTAACTTTAAAAAAGTATATGACTTCGTGCACGACTGCTGTGAAGTTGTCTGATGTTTGGAGGCATGATACACACTGATGCATGTACACTCGGCTACTTCAGTAAATATGACACTTTCACGGCTTCGCTACATCATTAGGTGAAATGTATGGAGGACGAAACCTGCCAAAATAAAAAAAAAGAATAAATAAATAAATAAATGACTCGATAAATAAATAAATGTCATTAAATATCGCAAAAATATTAAAAATAAATGTAGCCATTAATTAATTAATGGCTAAAATGTGACATGAATTGATATTTCTGTTTTAATTTGCTTCTTTATTTTTCATTGTATTAAATCCCTTATATATTTACTCTTATGTTTTATTGATTTATGTATTTATTTGTATTCAATTTTAAATGTATTTATTTATTTTTGCATTTATTTTTTATTTATTTATTTCTGCACGATTTTCCCTTTGCATTTCACCTCATATTTATTTCCCCAAAGTTATTTACGAATTCTTTTCTTTATACATTATTATTAAAAAAACTGTTTCGCGGGCCCACCACCAGTCTTCTCCCCGAGGTTTAGCTCGTTCAGAGTAGGAACCTCCAGGCCGATACTGCCGGGAAAAAAAAATGTAATATATAATATGTGAGGCTTGCATTCATGCTTACACTGAGATCATGAAATAACATCACCTTGTCTCACCCACTTTGTAAAAGCCATTTATTTTACACAATGCTTTAACAAAAGTTTTTCACAACTATTCAGCAAATCCTCAACTGGTGTATTTAAAGTTGTAAGTATGTTTTTATAAATCCAAAAAAAGACAAAATGGGTAAAACAACAAATAAACTGAGATCAGAGCAACACCACACTGGTGGTTTCATCATTCCAACCCATTGCCATGCTATAAATAACTCAGTAACAATCGCATGCAACCAATGACCCCTCACAGCTACAGAACAGCATTTGTCACAGTAAAGTGCCTTTTTCCCCAAAGTTTGTAGACCCCATTTACAATATAATACAAATCTTCCAGTCATTTCCAGTTCAAATACAATAAAGAGAAGTAAAAGGAGAGACATGCTGAAAGCTGAAAAAAATATATAATTTGTTTTGGCTTCTAGCACTCATTCAAATTCCCTTTAGTCCACTTTAGAAACAATAACAGATTAATTGTCAATAATTAAAACTGTAATGATGATCACCAATCCAAGGACACTCGTCTGTGAAATATCCAAAACAATTTTCTGTAAACTATAACCCCATTTGTAAAATGAAACACGTTCAAGTCTTGAACAACCATAAGGCATGAAGGAGCAATGGCTCAAACTCTTACAGCTTTAAGATGCATAGAAGATGTGATATGAGACAAATGGAACAGAGGCAGATTCCAGCTAATGAAATACTAGAAGAACACAACTCTTCTTTTTAAAGTAAAAAATTTAGCTCACAAAGCATGCTATGTGGCACTTCATAATCAACCTTCAAATCCCTTCATCTGCAAAATAACCAAACAAACAAACAAACAAACAAACAAACCCTCCACAGTGAAAGAACATAATGACAATTCAAGTGCTGTATCTGGGTGCGCCCTCTTCTCCCACTAAATACCACATAATCATAATGTACTGTGACTGCACAACTGATTCATTGTATGTTCAAAATAGAGTGCAAGGTGTTGTGACTGATTTTTACCAAACTTTGCTTTTGGAAGCCCATTTCTGCCACAAAAAAAAAAAGATCAACAAAAAAGTTGAGAATAATTTAAATAAATATAAATATATACTTGTGGTGAGTCAAAATAATAAAAGACTTTCAAAATCAAAGTCAAACTTCTGTGATACTAATTAAAAATGATTAAAGGTGCAGTGTGTAGGATTTGGTGGCATCTAGCGGTGAAGTTACAGATTGCAACCAACCGAAACTCCTCCCGTGTGCCAAGCATATAGGAGAACTACTGTTGGTTTGTCCGTTCTGGGCTACCGTAGAAACAGTGAAGCAGTGAAGAGGACCTGCTCCGTATGGAGGTATAAACGGCTCATTCTAAGGTAACAAAAACACCATGATTCTTAAATTCGGGTGATTATACACTTAAGAAAACAAACTTATTAATAATATATTCCATATCTGCCACTAGATCCTCCTAAATGCTACACACTGTTCCTTTAAATACTAATTCAAAATAGTTAAATACTACGTCAAATGTCTTCTTTTACTTATGGTAAGTCAAAACAAGACACAAAGTCAAATATTGACTTCCGTCAAAATTAATGTATACCAAGTCAACATTTGTTATTTTTAAGTCAAAATAAAGACAAAAACGAGAAAATGACTGAATTGTGACTTTCCATTCCTAACATTTCATCAGATTGTTCTTTTTCTGGCAGGAATAGGTGACGCAGTTTTAAATACTCCGGAAACATTTTGTCGTTTTCCTTGGATAGAACCACATCTGCATGGTTAATTAAAAGGTCAAAATCCACCAGAATTTATGCTATCTGGAGTCTGAGTGTTTGGGATTTTTTTTACCATGGATAAAAGAAGCATAATAAATGACATGATCGGACCTTAACTTTAATATAAAGCAATGCTAGCTCTCAAACAATAAAGTCAACAGTTTGCATCACATTTTCAGGTAAAACCAACATGGAGGGTTTGCAAACGCACATGTTGTTTTTATCATGTATATCATGAATTATTATAGGAACTGGATACTGGACCCCAAGACGGCGCCTATTCAGTCTGATAAGAACTGCACGACTGGTGCATACACGAGTTCCCTCCCACTTTTCTCAGCTTGAGGAAAATTTTACAAATATAAACCTCCATGGATCAAATATTCATAATAGATTTTTTATTTATTTATTTATATATTTTATTGTATATGTATGTTTTTCATGTATCTATAATGGCTTATTTTATATTAATATTATGTTTGTTAAGTTTCTTTGTACCAAGAATGTTGTTATTGGGGACGTTTGTGAATGTTTGTTCTGTTGTTTCAAAACGAACAAAAAAAAACAATAAATATTGTATTGAAAAGAAAAAAAAAATTGATTTAAAAATTATTTCTGGGCAGCAGGGAGATTTTTTTACTGCGAGTAGCCACAGGAAAAAAATTGGAAGCAAGGCTGAGCGACGGAGCCGTATCCAGGTCTTATTATACATCCATGGTACTCTATATTCACGACAGATACATTCTGTAGTCTATACACTGTACATGTACAGTCTAACACATGTTGTACAGGCAGTGTGTGAGCCTGTTGGCCTGTGAAGGTGATGCAGACTGTTGACGGTGTCTCCTGGCGTGACTTCTCTCAGTGTGATCGCTCGGCACAAGCAGCGGCAGTAATGATAGCAGCAGTGAGGCACAGCTCAGTTTGAGCTGCTATAGAGAGGCGAAGTCCCGCCCCTTCCGGTGGACCACCATGGGACCTTATTTCGGAAAAAATATGAACGGTAGTCAACGGCAAGAGACAAATATTTTTTTGATCCTGTTTGAATTGCGCCATGAATCACACAGATGATGTTTGTCAATTTAAAAGATCATTTTGCAAGTCAAGAAAGTCGCAGTTGAAGTATCACTGTGAAAATACGTAATCAGAAGACTACACACCCAAAAGTCGCGTGACGTCTCCCTCTCTGAGAAGCTACGATGCCTGTGTGTTTCGTACTGGGATGAACTCACACCAGCAACGGGTCTGATCATTCTTTCTCTTCCCGGCTGATAAAAAGACCAGGAGTCGCTGGATAAAACACATCAGGTCAGATAACGTTTCATCTGTGCGTTGAACATAGCTAAGTTAGCTAGCTAGCTAGTGTCGGTGACATACATAGCACGAGACGAGAGATGTAGTTCACTGAGCGGTTCCACACAAATCTAAATGATACTACGTCAAACTGCGACTTTCTTGACTTGCAAAATGATCTTTTAAATTGATAAACATCATCTGTGTGATTCATGCCATAATTCAAATGGGATCAAAAAATAGTTGTCTCTCTCCGTTGACTACCGTACATATTTTTTCCGAAATAAGGTCCCATGGGGTCCACCGGAAGGGGAGGGACTTCGCCTCTCCATGATGATCATCTCAGCTGAATGGAGGGGAGGCGGCACAGCTAACTTTGAACAGCATGTCATCATCATCACCGTCACCCCCATCACCAGACCACAGTCACATGGCGTTAAAAGACTTGTCCTCTTCCTCTGCTGTTCTCGTTCCTCCCTGGTGGACCTTGTGTGGGGCTGTCGTCTACTCTGTTGAACGGTGATGTGTCAGGTGATGTTCGGTTACTCATCGTCCCATGACTGCTGTAGCAGGAAGTTAGCGGCTAGGTTCTCATTCTTTTCGCAGGCGAAGTACGCCTGGATGACTAAGCCTTCAGGGAAGCCCAGCGCTTTTAACTGGAACACAACACACGTGTTCATGTTACACACAAACACACGCCAGTACCGCTGTGTCTGAGACCGTTTCTGGTAAGGGCACACACACACTTACACATGCATGTAAACACATCACTACAGGATATAGAAATACACCACATTTTTAACAGATGAACCAAGGGGGCAGATCACTCATTACACAATGACGTGTCACATTGCACCATGACTGCACACCAAACACTCTGATCAAAATAGGAGAAATACAGATAGAGCAATACTCACTTCAGTATACAAAACTTTTCTTGTTGAAAAGAAAAATAAATATTTTATCATAGGTTTACCTGCTTTATCATTTATAGCATTAATAAGTCAATTTTACCCTATTTTGATCATATTTTGTGCATTTTTTCAGATTCAATTCAATGGAACTGAAAGGGTAACTTCTGTATTTTTCAACCTGGACCCTATTTTCAAATGTTTTTGTGTCCAACTGACTATTAGGGACAACAATTTGTGAAATTGGTCCAGTATTGAGGGAGAACGCTGTAGACGGCAGCAGCTAAACGGGTTGCAATGTAATCCTATTGGGTTAAGCTGGCACCATCATTTACATCCACTAAAAGTGCTTGTTTTTACCATGACAGGCTCTGATTGTTATTATAAGTGTCTGACATTATGGAAAGAGTCTCGCTCCAGGAGAAGTCTCGTTGTGAAATCTGGCGAGGTGACGTGTTGCCGGAAGACAACGGTGGAATAGTGGAATACATCCATGGTGGAAACAGGCAGAGTTTGTTGTGTTGGAGTACAGAAAGTGTAGCTTAGTGTTATCTAAAAGATTTATAATGTCATGGCTGAATATTTAGATGATTTCCACAATGTGGATGAGGTCTTTGAATTCGATGGCCGCCCGTATTTATTTGAGTGTACGGATATTCAGATTTCACAATGAGACTGCTCCTTGAGCGGGACTTGGACAATAGTGACAAACAGACCGGAACAAATGAAAAGTGAGAAAACGGTTATATTTCTCTGTAGGGTCCTTTCCATAATGTTGTCAGACACTTAGAATAAGAATGTGAGCCTGTCAGTGGCAAAAACAAACACTTTTAGTGGACGTAACGTTACATTGACGCTGCTCACTTGCCATCGCAGCTTGTTTCGCGTCTGCCGGTTACAGCGTTCTCCCTCAATACTGGACCAGTTTCTAAAATTGTTGTCGCTATTAGTCACATAGGCACAAAAACATGGGAAAATAAGGTCCAGGTTGAAAAATACTGTAGTTACCCTTTGATACAGATACTGGTAACTGACCCTCTCAATGGCCTCCTTCTCCTGTGGGGTGACCTGGATGTAGTTGGTTTGTGGGGACCCCTGGGCCTCAGCCCCCTCCCCTGCCGTGTCTCCACCTCCACCTCGTGGCTCATTCAGCATCTGCACAAAACGCTCCTGGTGCCGCGTGATTTGCTGCAAGTAATACACACAAACAGTACAAATACTACAATCTAGCTAATATACAGGTTCCCAGTCCCTAGCACAAATGATACAGAACAGCCGATTATGATTATTGATCAGCTACCCGTTCAAACAGCATACAGTAGACACGGTAAGCATGTGACTTCCATCGTTTTGAAGATGTATTTGGTCAGACTTTTGCAGTGGTGGTAGAAGTATTCAGATCCTTTAATGAAGTAAAAGTACTAATACCACACTGTGAAAATACTCCACTACAAGTAAAGGTCCTGCATTCAAAACCTTACTTCGGTAAAAGTATGTCAGTATTATCAGCTAAATGTACTTAAAGTACTTAAAGTATTCATTGTGCAGTAAAATGTTCCCTGTCAGTGTTTTACTATTATATCTGATGTTTCTAGATCAATAATACTGCTGCATTAATGTGCATGTTGCACTTTACTGCTGTAGATGTATACGGTTGTGCTAATTTTAACCCCTTCATATACTGTTGGCTAGTTTAATCTAATGCATCATATTCTATAAAATCGTCATATGTTTGTAGCATTGCTGTCCTGTGAGAACCACGTATCTCTAAAAGAGTCAACTTTTCACGGTGTCAGAAAAACAGCCCTGTTTTCAGCTATGTGACGAACTTTTTTCCAGCTGATCTAAGAGGCTTTTTAAATAGTTAATTTAGCTTAAGAAGTAGGAGAATTTTCTCAACTCATAAAGGAACACTTCATCCTTCAGTTTATCACAAACATTCAACATCAACACATCTGGAGATGCATGATTTTCAGTGAGATGTAGTAGAGTATAATTATAAAGTTGCAGAGAATAGAAATACTCAATTAAAGTACAAGTACCTCAAATGTACTAGTACATGAGTAAATGTTCATATCACCACTGGACTTTTGTAGCATAACTAGATTGGTCACAATTGCAAAATGTTATTCAAATATGTACTCGGTTGCTATGTATTTGAATTAAATAGATATATCATGTACAATATCACTTTCCTATCGAGTGTTGATGCTTTCATAACAACATTTTCCATTGGATTCTAATTTCTGCCACTTTTATAGTGCAGTCGACCACATATTAGGGCTGTAGGTAGTAGGTAAAAAAGTAAAATAAATTACAGATCCATGGGACGGGGGTAATATATCGAAAAAAAACCTCTGAATTTCCAAGATTGAAGTCGTAAATTCACGAGAAAAAAACTTGGATATTCTCTGAGATTACAGTGGCAAATTTACGAGAAAATAACTCACAAATTTGCCAGATTATAAAGTTGTAGATCTATGAGAAAAAATCTCCCCCCTCAATCTTTAAATGTTGAGACATTTTTAAAAAAATCACAGACTTACTACTCTTACTGCTCTGTTAACCGTTTTTGAAAAATCTTACTAACAGAAAAACAGACCAACTTTAACCCCAGTCAGAGACCCAGTGCAGCGTGGTGAGTGTGCTGGTGCGGTACCTGCAGCAGCTGCGGGTTGTCTCTGCCTAGCTGCTGCAGAAGGGCCGGTAGGAGGGCCGGGTTCTGCTGGATGATCTGTCTCATCTGCTGGAACTGAGGCTGGTTCCTCAGGAACTCCAGAGGGTTCCCTGTAGAGACGGAGCCTCCACCAGCGGAGGGAGGCTGGCTGCCAGACACTGGCCCTGCTGGGGAGGGGACAGGCTGGTTACTGCTGGTGAGGTGTTGTTTAGTAGGGCTGTCCCAAATACCGTTTTTTTGGGCTTCGAAGGTTCGGTGAGAAATATTCGAAGGTATTCGAAGCTTCGTAGTGCAGCGCAACGCAGCAGGCTGACATGTTCTTCTATCTGTCTGTCTCCATCTCCTGCGTTTCTGTGCCTGAGATAGTGCCACTGCTACACTACTGTACACACATGCACCTCTACACACAACAAACAGCGATATCCGTCTGTGAATAACTAATAATAATTAATGTTGAATATGAATAATGTTGTGGGATTATTCCTCATTTCTGGACTCATTTGGGATTTATGCTTTATTTTTCGGTACATACTACTAAAAAAAAGAAAAACAGAAGCATTTGAATACTGATTTGGAGGTTGATTACCATGGCAACGGTCGAAGCCTCGAAGCATTCGGGTTAGTCCTATTTTTTAGTTTGATAGAGTACATTTTCTGGGAGACAAACTAACCAGATGGGAAAGTCTGTTTCTGAATAGTTCAGCGTATTAAATATCTGACAAATCAAGGTACTTAATCAAATTGGTGCTAAAATCAAATAAATATCCACTGTTGCCATGAAGCAGTCCTGCTCACTGATTTGCAACATCGCCCACAATGGAAATGGTCCAACTGCAGAGCTCTCTCGTGGGGACCCGAGTTCTGAGAGCCAATGGGAAGAGCCTACAGTCCCCAGGAGGAAATAGCATTACTTCTATTAGAGGCCTTTTTTTCCTTAAAAAAAAAAGCTTCATGTAACAAAATTAATGAAGGTAGCAGCCAGGGCCAAAGCCTAGCTGAATATAGTGGGACCAGGACAATTATTATAAAATGAGATTATACTGCATATAAGATTACAATATACGCACTGAAAGACAATTTTTATCTTTAAAGGGAGATTTGTCAAGTATTTAATACTCTTATCAACATGGGAGTGGGCAAATATGCTGCTTTATGCAAATGTATGTATATATTTATTATTGGAAATCAATTAACAACACAGAACAATGACAAATATTGTGAAATTATTTGCATTAACATGTTATTATCACATCAAATTTGTTTTAACGCAACTAATTCCTTTAACGTGGTACCAACCATGTCATACTAGCTTCTTGCGAAGGAGCTCTCAAAACTTACGTTAAAGTTTGGCGAGGAAAAACTGGCATGGACATTTTCAAAGGGGTCCCTTGAACTCTGACCTCAAGATATGTGAATGTAAATGGGTTCTATGGGTACCCACGAGTCTCCCCTTTACAGACATGCCCACTTTATGATAATCACATGCAGTTTGGGGCAAGTCATAGTCAAGTCAGCACACTGACACACTGACAGCTGTTGTTGCTTGTTGGGCTGCAGTTTGCCATGTTATGATTTGAGCATATTATTTATGTTAATGCAGTACCTGTGAGGGTTTCTGGACAAAATCTGTCATTGTTTTGTGTTGTTAATTGATTTCCAATAATAAATATATACATATATTTGCATAAAGCAGCATATTTGCCCACTCCCATGTTGATAAGACTATTAAATACTTGACGAATCTCCCTTTAAGGTACATTTTGAAATGTGTGATTAATTATCGATTGACAGCCCTAATATATAGAAAAGTCTACATAAACAGAGGTGATAAATGTGCGCTCTTACTGTTTGAGGTTGCTGGGGGCTGCCGTGGTTCTTCTGTAGCAGGGGTGGGGGGGTTGGATTGGTTGGATGGAGCAATGGGGGGGTTGGATTGGGTGGATGGAGCACTGTGTCTAACCGGCTCCTGAGGTGGCAGATCACTGGTCTCTACTGGAATACCCTGCAGTTCATAAACATCTACTTCACACTCTAGAACACAGAGGCAGGCGGCTGGGAATAAAACACACGGGCTGGTTACATCCTCACCGTGAGCAGATACTCCACCGCTCGGTCTGGGTTGTTGTAGCTGGCTCTGAGTGCAGCGACTACCTGCTCCCGCTCATAACCCATAGACATGATCTCTGACACCAGGTTCTCATAGGCTGGACCTGTCACTGTGGAAACAACAGGAGAGGTAGGACAGAGACAAAGGAGGTCAAGGTAGTTATACATTTATTCTATATTTTTGGCACTACGTTTCTCGTCAAGCTTTGGGCGATGCAAACATCGCATGAGCCATGGCCTACTGATTTATGTGGGTGGAATTGGGTCTGCTGCATCTGACAATTACATGGCCACTGTCTTAGGCCACTAGGTCCCAAGTTCGAGTGCAATACCATCAATGTCTACAAGGAGAGACTGTCTGAAAGTGTGCTCCGTTAAACCCATTTGGACAATTCATTGTGTCGAGAGTAAAGAAACACAAAAGGCACAGCGCTGTTGGGGAGAGATTCAGGGAGGCAGCGAGATGCAGCGGGGAGAAACACTTTGTCTTTCCTTGTGGTTGGACAACACGTCATACTAGCCAGTTCATTCAAACTCTCAACCAGGCACTAAGGTTTAAAGGTGCTATTGATACCGTCGATAACATTCAGCCACTAGATGTTGTATTCTCCCTCCCCTGTTCCATTGCATTCACTTCACAACAAGTCGTTGCCAGTTCGTTGCACAACCTACATATTATACATATTACTAAAAGGGCGTTGGGCAAAACAGCTGATGCGCCTGTGGAGTGGGTTCTGCCTGTTTAACCGTGCAATCAAATGTGATTAATGGAAAAATGTGGTCTCTCTCTCTCTCTCTCTCTCTCAAAGACAGTAGCCTACATGAAACTATCACGACATAAGATATGGATCCCCCCCCTTCCCTCTCAGAGTCTAACAGCTAAGCACGGCACGCACACCCCCTCCCCGCTGCCATAGTTCCAGCTCGGAGATCAGCTGTTCTCACAGCGGAGCATCGTAGAACACGCTTCATTAAAACTCAACAGAAACAAAATAAAACTCTCGGTTTAACCGTCTTGGTTAGTCATTCCAACAATCACTAACTCCGGTTCAGTCGGCCAGCCACTTCTAAACCTCCTATGATGTCCATCTTCGTTAAACATTGTTTGAGGGAACTATAACGTTAGGTAACTGGACGCAGCCGTCACTAATGCTAAGATGCTAGCGTAGCTCCTCCTCAGGGATTCAGGGTGACAACACATTAGTTAAGGTTGTAAGGACTATGGCTGTAGTATTTGTTGTTGGTTTTGTTTGAATATGCCGAATTGTAATTTTATGGGTTATTGTTGTTCGGATGATTAAGCTAAGACAGCTAATATGTGCTAACGTCAGTTGCCACAGTTAATATTCACATATTCTGCAGCCTGATGGAGACACCAGTGTCAAACTGATGACACTGATGACACAGAGACACTACGTGATACTAACGTTGTTATACTACTGGCTCACAAGCCGTGTTAGAAGTGGGAACCGAATGTGAGATATCTTCCACAGAGATAAACAAAACATTAATTTTGGACCTGTCAAATTTTTTTAAATGATTAATTTCCAATCATAATAGTTAAAAGAAAAGCCAAACTTTTCTCCGTCACCTTTCTAAAAGCTCTGTGGATGTATTATTATTATTTTTTAATTATTCATCTACATAAAATTTTTATCAATAACACCTTTAAAGCAAAAAGCCAAAGCAATAAAATCAGCGCAGTAGTATTTTTTTCATTTATGACAGAGGGAAGAAAAATCATAGATGTATTACCCAGTATTGACGCTGCTTCTTCAAGAAGACCCAGTTCATCAACGAGGCTTTGAGGGAAATTAACAAAGAAAACGAGTAAATCCACATTCCGAAGTCCATATAATTACAGTAAGAATCTGATTTAAAGACAAGAAGTTTACCTAGCTCTGTGAGACTGCTAAATGCTAACATGCTCACAGTGACAATGCTAACATGCTGATGTTTAGCAGGTATAATGCTCACCAGCGTTGACAGAAGTACGATAATTATCAAACTATCTGTTAATATTTTGCCCTCCGTACGAGGTACGATCAATAATGCCCAAAAGTGCCAAAATGTACAATAATTTGAACATTTTGTGATGCTTACATTTAGTAGTTGGTTTTAGTCTACACTGTCTCATTTTAATAAATTTCCAGATAGAAAATTATGGATCATACGTCTGTGTTTTACACATCTCTTTTGACGTGCTATGATGTTGATGAACGTGAGTCACGATCATCACGTAGTTCTCTCTCCCTACTGACTTGTAATTTAATTTTGTAACAAAGGCTATTACAAAAAATGTTAGACTGATGGACTTATGGACACATACCCCCTTCCACGTATCATAGCTATGTCAGTTTGATTTAAAAGAAAAAAAAACAATGTGGGTAGATTTCTTAGTCAAAAAGTCGTTTAAATACGTGTTTTGTAAAATTACACATTTACACATATTTGTTCTCTTGGTTATGGCTCACGTACCATAATTTTCCTCAAAATACGATAATTTTAAGCCTCTGCTACGATAGTTTAACATTTCCCATCTGGCATTAGATTATTACAGTTCATCTTGATAGGAACATAAATGTTTGTACAAAATGTAAAAGCAATTCTTCAAATACTTCTATTGGCACGGTCACGCATGCACAAAATTAACATTCGCCTCTCATGCAGCTCCATTCTATGCGAGCAAAGGGGCAAAAAAAACAACATTTGCTTCCGGTTGCAAAGCAAATTTGCATCTTCGCATTCGCTTGGAGTTCAACTTTGGTGAATCGTCAGGCGAATATCGCCTCGGCGGGCGATGGCCACTTGCCTCCCGAATGCGAATTTACTTCGCAACTGGAAGCAAATTTTTTTTTTGCCCCGTCGCTCGCATAGAATGGAAGTGAATAGGAGGTGAATGTTAATTTTGTGCATGGGTGACTATGCCTTTACGCTGTTTTATGACGGAGCTACAGCAGCATTCTTAAACTACAAGAAATAGAAATATTTTAACTGTGCAACAACATGCTCTCTGTTAAAGACACAATAATCCTGATTCTCTGTAGAAAGCAACAGCTAAGAGTTTTTATGCCATTAGAACTTGTTCAAAAGAAATGAACCATCTAAACCAGGCTCCCATGATCACAATATAAGCTTTCCTACCTAAGCCAGGTTTTTGTAACTTATGACATTTTAAACAGGTTTTTTGGACAGTTAGAAAACAAATTAAACTCTCAGTGTAGCTAAACATGGGTTTCTCCAACCTGGAAGCAGTGGAGTGGACTTGTGCAGTGGCAGATGGTTCATTCTCAGGGTCTTCCCTTGGCTTTTCTTCTGGCTGGGTAGTAGGGGTGGGGCGGTCTGCGGGGTCCGGGGCCGAGGCCGGGGCCGTCTGGACAGCTTCAGCAGCTGGAGCCGGGGCAGAGGCTAGAGTTGTCGCTGTAGCCGAGGCCGGAGCTGAGTCTGGGGCTGTGTTGGAGTCCAGAGATGCTGCTGCTTCAACAGAAGCCAGGGGGGTGTTTTCTGGGACCGGGGGCGGGGATTCAGAGGGAGGCACTGACTGTGGTGCAGGTGTGGGTGCAGACACTGTATGTGTCGGTGTGGAGGGCACGTGTGTTGTGCCAGAGGCTGGTGCTGGGTCTGAGGCTGGGGGGGGTGCTGGAGCTGCAGCCGGTTGGGGAGTTGGCTGAGGGGCTGCTTGTGGAGGAGGGGCTGGTTTAGGCTAAAAACAGAAGAAGAGAATTGATGACCAAAGGTAGCAGCACTGCATTGTTCATTTCACTCAACTAGGCCTGGCTGTTAAGTTTGTACATTCCACAGTTATATTTCCATATCAGTATTATCATAACTCAAATAAATAAAAGCTGTTCAAATAATGGCTGAACCAATAGCCTGGTCGCTTATAAAGGCCGGGTAAAAAATTAGAATTATCTGTATTTATTATTTACTTATGGTTTAGACAATCCGATGCAAGTATCATAGTGTTTATAGCGGATGTTTACAACACCTGTTCCTAGAAGGGCTTTTATGAAACTAGCAGATGTTGTCTCACATAGTAAATTCAGTGCAATGAACATTTCCACACCACTAATTCCATCTGTACAACAATAGAGTCATGTCATATTGTCCGAGTCACAGGTTTTCGTTTGTCATTTTGCCGGGATGACGAGTAGAGATATGAGAGTACGCATGAGACTGGCGTTCTTCAGATAATAGACGACCTAAGGAATGGTATCACCTGTTATGGTTAGAGGCGAGGAATTTTGGCGAGGAAAAACTGGCATGGCCATTTTCAAAAGGGTCCCATGACCTCTGACCTCAAGATATGTGAATGAAAATGGGTTCTATGGGTACCCATGAGTCTCCCCTTTACAGACATTCCCCACTTTATGATAATTACATGTGGTTTTGGGCAAAAAACATGCATTTTTTTTGCATGCAGTATAAATGTGTTATTTTCACCTATTCTAAAAATGGTCAAATTTGAATATATCAGCATACTGCGGTCCATAAACAGTCTTGGAATTGCATAAATTGGGTATCACTTCAAGGCTGAGACTCTTGTGGATCCAATGAGCACAACTGTATTCATGTGTGATGATGTTAGTCCCCATAGTAGCCATTTCATTGTAGTGAGACCATTTTTGGAAACTTGACGTCACTGTATAAAATGACCTGTGGTGACCTCTAGGATAATCACAGCCTCGTGAAACTTTACGGCGACAAACTAGAGACCTAGAGCATTCAGAAGATGGATGGTGTCAGTAGTTATTCTTTCACTCCCTTCTACTTTCTACCATTACTACTGTCATAGAAACTCCTGTACTTCCTGTGTTTCAAATTAAATGCCTACCAAGAATGGGATGCACCTTGAGCTGCTGGAAATGTGAAATGTCTACAGAGGAAGTGTTGAGTACCATTCACGTTGGCTTAATAGCAACAATAAAAAGAAAATAAAAGACTGGAAATAATTAGTGAATAAAAACAGTATTTTCTGTTCAAAGCAGCAGAGTGGAGTATAACATGACTGTCTATTAAAAAAAAAAACAATCCAAAGAGACACTAACCTTGGTAACCATGACCACCACAAAGTTTTTCTCATCGATTTTGTACTCTTTCAGCGGGGTGTCGTCGTTTAAGATTTTACCTGTGACATTCAAGCAGAAATCACAAATGAGAAAAGATTTATGACACAAGTTTTGAATAAGAAGCTATAAGATAGTCCTCAATATAAGAAAATATGGAACAGAATCAAACATGAGACAGTAACTTGTTTGCACATATCAGAGGTGCACAGTGGATAAGCTATTATCCTACATAGCAATTTCTAGTACTGTGACATTTTAAGAACATTTTTTGTTTGACCTGTGAACATTTCATATATGCAGATGTCCACTTTTAGAGGCCCAGTGTTTAGGATTTAGTGGCATCTAGTGGTGAGGTTGCAGATTGCAACCAACTGAATACCTCTCTGCTCACCCCTCCCTTTCCAAGTGTGTCAGAGAACTACGGTGGCCTTCAGGTAACATAAAAACTTGAACGGCCCTATCTCGAGCCAGAGTTTGGTATGTCCGTTCTGGGCTAATGTAGAAACATGGCGGAGCAACATGGCGGACACCGTGAAGAGGACCCGCTTCCTATGTAGATATGAAGGGCTCATTCTAAGGTAACTAAAACACAATGATTCTTAGTTTCAGGTGATTATATACTAATGAAAACACAGTGATGAATATTATATTCCATTTCTGCTAATAGATCCCCCTAAATGCTACACACTGTACCTTTAAGTGGTATAAAGACCAGGGTGAGCGTTGTTTTGAATGGTATTTACTGTTATACAGATGTGACATAACCTAAAATAAAACCTTGGATTATAATAGTAACCACCTAATCAGGGACACTACTCAATTACTCAATTGCCTCACTGCTGCTTCAGTGAATATTCTCAACGTGGCTTTAGTGCTTTAAGTAAGCAATAAAGCATGGGATTTTCTAAGCTAAGAAAGTAATTTAAAGGAGCAGTGTGTAGGATTTAGTAACATCTAGCGGTGAGGTTGCAGATTGCAACCAACTGACACTTCTCCCGTGTGCCAAGAGTGTAGGAGAACTACGGAGGCCGGCGCGAAAACGCGAAAATGTGAAAAAGTAAATGGCTATGTAGATATAAATGGCTCATTCTTATTTTCAGGTCATTATACACTAAAGAAAACATACTTATTAAAGATAGGGTCGACGATCTTGGAGAGCTAGCATAATTTGAAAGTAGCATCGCCTCAGGAGCTCCGTCTAAACCCACCCCCTCCCCTCGGGGCTCCTTCCATGGCAACGCCCCCCCACACACATGCACGAGCACCGCCGCATCGTAACTACTTCACAGACACAGAGCGGAGAGAGGACCTCAACTCAACTACGCTACCTCATGACAAGTAACCGCGGCAGTGCTGCTGCAGGGCTGAGTTTTCTCTTCCATTCTCCAGGAAACGTGCGGCGGCGACGCGCTTTGAGTTCAGGCTGGTGCACGCCAAGGGTAGAGTACGAGCAGGGAGGCATCTGATTGATTCTTTACAACCGGGCGCCGAGGCAGTGATTGGTAGACGTTTTTACAGGATTACAGCAGCTACAGATGACGGGACGTTTCCGGTCTTTTTTCAGAGCTCATCAGTAATGGATCACTGTCGGGGTGTAAAGACCATTTCAACCAATATAACAAATAGTGTATACTGGAGAACATCGTCAACCCTGCCTTTAATATTATATTCCATTTCTGCCAATAGATCCCCCTAAATGCTACACACTGGTCCTTTCACACTAACTCTGAACTGGTACGAATAACAATGTTCTACATTAAGACAACACATCCTGGTTAAACTAATAAATGAACAAACCAAAACCTGCCAATAGATCCCCCTAAATGCTACACACTGTTCCTTTAAGAGGTGGGAGCCATGATGTGGAGTGTTGTTTTCCAGTTCATCATTTTCTACATATGGACACCTGGGGTGTGGCCCAATGCACCACCCATTACATTTTGGTGGCGATCCGGATCATGACCCGGCTTCAGGAATTTGTATTAATAACTCCGCTCAGCCTGTGCAATAACACCACAGGCTTTACACATGCTTAGTGTAGCTGATGACGCGTTCATGACGCGTCACCAAGCCTCTTTCCTTCTGCCAGCAGAGAGAGGGACAGAGAGAGAGTGGGGGTGGGGGGGGGACACCTGTAGATTCAGCGTTTTTTCACATTAAACTTGGTGAAATTACAGTTGAGTTCGACCAAAGCACACTCGGTGATTGTTGGAAAGAGTAACGACGACGGTTTAGGAGTGAGTTTTACTTTGTTTCTGCCCAGTATCAATGAAGTATTTTACGATGCTCCGCTAAGTAGAGCTGATCTCATCATAAACAAAAATACACGTGGATGATGGCGCAAGCTGCACGGAGAGGGGGGGCAATCGTAATCGGGCAGCTTGGCGGAGGTCTGCGCTCTCCGAGTGCCATTCTAGTTCAATGTGTTTTTCTGTCTGTATCTCTGTCAAAGTCATCCTTTGGCTCACCTGCATAGATTAGTTTTTGTCCTGCGGCAGGAAATCCATCTTTTCCTCTGTCCTTCTCTATTTTCTCCTTCAGGGCTGCCACCTGATGAACATCAACAGAAGAAACCTTGATATTAGTGGGACACTTACTGAAACTGAAACAGCTCCATAACTGAAAATTAGTGAATTATGTATTAAAATAAAACCTGTATTAAGCCAGTTGGCAGTTGGTATACCAGGGTTTCTGTCTAATCAACAATATAATAAAAAGCTCATTATAGCTGTTGGCAAAAAGTTGATATTCTGTAAATGGAGAGAGAAGGGTTTTTTTGTTTGTCTGCGCATTAAGTCTTGGAGTGTTTTTTTTGTGTATCAAAAATCTAAATTTGTAAGTATTGTTTCCTTTGTTATGTGTATTTGAATAGGGATCGCTGTGTTTACTGTTAATTTCTGTTTGTGTAAGTAGTCAAATCTACAGAAATACATTTAAAAAACTCATTGGGAGAATTATCACAGGGTTAAATTAGCACACATTCTTGCAATTACTGACAAAAAAAGCTACCATATTTGTTGAAAAATAGAAAATGTAGAACATTTCAAGTGAAGTAATCATGCGAGTGTGTTTTAGATTAACATAGATTAGATTAAACTTTATTGTCACTGCACTGAGGAAGTACCAGTACAACGAAATAGAGTTTAGCATCTAAGCAGAGAGTTTAAACAGATAAAATAATGTACAAAATAAACATCAGACCAAAGGAGCAGTGGTCGAAAGAAGAGATGTGACAGTGATGCATAGATGTTTGACCAGCACTTTTTGGTAATGACAGAGCTGCATTAAAACAATATTTTCAGGGTATTTTTTTAAGCCAAAACATGTAATCCTAATAATTTACAAAGTGTAATGCTACTAACTATGGTGTGTTATGGTCATTATCATTCACGTGATAACACTTCACAGAGAACATTATTAGTTCAATGCATCTAATATAAAGTACTCCATGTTACTAACTATATGAATAGAAAAAAAAAATCAAAAAGGCTTTGCTCTTTTCTCTAACAAAGATTTACTAATCAGAATTCCCATTACTACAGATAGGAGGTTTGAAATATTGCATCGTCATTCATGGTGAGACCTGAAACAAGTCAAACACTATAAAGCTCAAACAATGTACAGAGACCATTTCCGGTCAGTGTTTTCAAAATAAAAACCTCCATGTCGCTCGTATAGTGTCCCCTGAGGAATACCAAGAAGAAGCAAAGTCAAAAGAGCCAAACAGACTATGCATTTTACTGTATTGTTTAGCAAATGAAACCACAACTATGGTTACATGTTCTTTTTAGAGAGTATATGGTGTGTTTTGAAATGCTTGTAATTCAATTATTTATTATATTTATTTATTACTGTTTGTTTATTTATTCATTACTGTTTATTTATTTATCTGTTTTTCTCAATATTAAGTAATGATTTGGTATTCTTGACTGATAATGACTTTATATTTTGATAAGGATAACTATATCAGTAATTAATTTACATTTCTATATGACAGAGATGAAAGGTAATAATTATAGTTAAACAAGTTTAGGAAAAATAACTTAGATTATATGTTTAGCTCAATAAGGATGCTGGTTACTTATTAATGAGTGTGTTTTGAAATGCTTGTAATTCACTATGCACTATGTGAAGTAAATAAGTGCAATAAAAAAATGCAATACTTCAATACATACCTCTGTGCAATATAAAAAAACAAAAATGCCTGTGCAATACTTTTATATATTTAGCATACACCAATATTTCCTTTATTATTATTATTATTATTATACTGTATATTATTGAAGTACAGTGAAGTACACTTCACTGCTGTACTTACTTATGTTATCTTATATTTATTTTATTTTATTTAACTTTATTCTATTTCATTGTATCTTTTTTAAGGTGTATTGGTGTTGGGACTTGTTGTCTATGCTACTGGATGCCTAAATTTCCTTCGGGATCAATAAAGTATCTATCTATCTATCTATCTATCTATTGTAAATACACTATTATTTTTTATTTTATTTTTACTTTATTTTATTATGTTAATTCTTTGTTACTTATCCTACTGTTTCTTTTCTTAATGGAGCTTCCCAGCAAAAAGTATTTCACATGTTTGTACCTGTATAACCGGCGTGACAATAAACAGCTATGTTCTTTTTAGAGAGTATATGGTGTGTTTTGAAATGCTTGTTATTCACTATGCACTATGTGCAGTAAATAAGTGCAATAAAAAAGTGCAATACTTCAATACATACCTCTGTGCAATATAAAAAAACAAAAAATGCCTGTGCAATACTAATATATATTTAGCATTGACCAATATTTCCTTTATTATTATTATTATTATTATTATACTGTATATTATTGTAAATACACTTTTATTTTTATTTTATTTTTACTTTACTTTATTATGTTATTCTTTGCTACTTATCCTACTGTTTCTTTTCTAATGGAGCTTCCAAGCAAAAAGTATTTCACGCGATTGTACCTGTATAACCGGCGTGACAATAAACATCTTGTAATTCAATTAGGCTTTTACTTTGAAGGAAAACTTGCTCACTTCCGGTCTTGTAACGGGCTAACTCTAGCTCCATTACCTCACATGAACTCAGTTAGGTCCTGCTGAATTGATAACTTCTCTCACAGCATGTTTATCACATGTGCGTAAAAGATACATTTTAAAATAAGCAGAATAACTGGCCTGTATCTTTTACAGTGTTGAGCAGCCGTTACCTTGGCTAGCGTTGCTATGCTACCGTCTCCATGCCAGCCCTCCCGGCCCGGCCGTGTTTACTTCAGGTTAACTTCTAACGTTACTCACCAACAGCTCCGGGTCTATCTCTATCTTGAAGGTCTGCTGCTGGAGGGTCTTCAGTGTTACCGTCAGCATCTTTGCCACGCAGAGTCAGAGGCAGCTGGGGTCAGACTCAGTGAAGTTTCTCGACTGGAGCCGCTCTTTTACCGCCCGGTTCTGTATCTATTTATCTGGGTCTGGCTAAATGTATGTGTGACTCAGCTGTCTCGGTGCCGCGGAGCAGGCTGGGTAAGGGCGCCATCTACTGCTGGAGGCGGGGCACTGCACGCTGCCGCCTTCAGGTGCTGTCGGACATATCACAACTCGGAGAGCGCATCATCTTTTCGTCTACTTCATCTCTTCATGTTTTGGTTTATCTGACCATTTTCTCTTTCAACCTCTTTCAAGATGAGGTATCTGTAATAATAATAATAATAATAATTTTATTTATATAGCACCTTTAGAAACAAGGTTACAAAGTGCTTACCAGTAAAAGCATGATAAAAGAAATAACACCCAGAGCTTGAATCTAAACGAAATATATCATATAAATACAAAATAAATATAAAATAAAATCACATAAATAGTTACAGATCAGTTAAGAAAAAGCCATAATATAAAAGTGTGTCTTAAGAAGAGATTTAAAGGAAGATAGATAGATAGATAGATAAATAGATAGATAGATAGATACTTTATTGATCCCGAAGGAAATTTAGGCATCCAGTAGCTTAGACATCAAGTCCCAACACCAATACACCTCAAAAAAGATACAATCAAATCGAATAAAGCGAGATAAAATAAAATAAAAATAAGATAACATGAGTACAGCAGTGAGGTGACAATGTGCCAATGGATACTGAGTTTGCCTGCCTGAGATCCTCAGGTAGGGAGTTCCACAGCTGAGGGGCCCGGACACCAAAAGCCCGGTCACCTTTGTATCTGTAGTCAGGGATATGCTGACTTTTTTGGTCCCTTGTATGGGTTCCGAAAACAGGATTATTTTTTATGATTCATAATTTTATTGATTTTACAATAGAACAAATAAACAGATTATCTAATAAGCAAATCACATAAAAAAAAAAAACACATCCAAAACAAAAACAAAAAACAGAAGATTCCACAGTACACATCCCATAATGCAACCAATATCTTTTATATCAGATTCATATTTTTACAGTAGTACTGAGCATGATGAGTAAACTGACCTTAATGTGTAAAATCAATTCCCTTTAAGAATCAAATTCAATTATTCAATTACTTATTACAAACTTGTCTCAATCATACCATCTCTAACTGTGCATAACTCAGTCAAATATTAGTGAACAGAGGTGCTGATGATTAAGTATTTTTCCATTTCTGTTTCCATTGTAGCAGATACTTTGGTTAAAACCTACAGGGGGCCTTTAAATGACTGTACCTGCCTTGGATAATGGCACTATCATAGACATGTGCTAAGTGGTAAAGCCAAGCATACAAGAGGCACTGGAGGAAAGACACCGACCGTGACGTACCTAAAGACTTCTTTGTGTGTCTGCATCATGGATGAATGAATGAATGAATTCATACAAAGGGCACCGTTTTCTCATCTGGGTATACGAGTCGTCAACTTGAGCAACCAGCGTGACTCGTTTGATGGCTTGATTTAAAACTTTGGTCACATTTCACAGACTTTACTCTTTACTTTGTCTTGTGGTAAAGATGTAACCTCATTACTCTTTGAGGACTGACCAAAATGTGTCCGTAGCATAAAGTATCAAAGAGTGTCAAGTATTAGAAAGCTGATATCAAATGCTTGGGCAGATTCGTAAGCTTGTGCACTTTCAATTAGATCCCGATTTCAATTAGAAACTTCTAACTTTATTGGAAAAAGTTTGTTTGTTTTTTAAACAGATTTTGCGAGGGTACGTGATTTTGTTCAGACTACCTGTCTCGTGCACTACCGTCAGGATATAGTGACTGTTTTGTAAAAATAACTTTTTTAAATTTTTATTTGCTCCAATCTGCCTACTCTCGCTTTAAGTTAGTGAACGGCTGGAGAAAGATCAACGAGGACATTCACATCCAATGCCAGAGACCATCTTTGTACAGAGACAGTATCTTCCTCCATACAAAACCACCTGTTATCACGTGACCGACGTTCATGTTCCCAAGTGATGACAATTGAGCCGACTTGAATTTGCTGATGACGGCTGTGGGATGTGGTTGGAGGTCCCAAGGTCAAGAATAAACTTATTCAAGGGTATAAAAGTTGTTAACAGTATATTCAAATGTTATAACACCCCAGTAAAAACAAGGGTGGATACTGTAGGTTTGCTTTGGCCACCGTAGAGTGCTCCAGGGATGGCCAACCAGGAAGTCAGCGTCGCCCTGGGTTCCCTTGACAAAAACCCAATGGGATTTTTCCATTGGGTTTTGGATTATTGAAGAGGCTTTATTAGGCTATAAACGAAGTATAAACAACGAGGCTGTAAAGGAGGACGAGTCGGCGTGATGACGTTTAGTAGTCTCATTTAGCCACTTGTTAGCAACCGTCTTTTTTAAGACACATAAAGACTTCAAAATTCACAAATCCGGTATTTATTGATATATTTTATATCATAGAACAAAATGTTAAAATCTCTTCAGCTTGCGTTAACCACAGAAACCACTAAACCACTAAAAACCCATTGCCTTCCAGACGAGGGGACAGGAAGTGCTAAAATGCTAACTCATTTCCGGGTTTCAGGACTCATTCCTGTAGCACTCTATTCTATCACCTGTCAAATAGCTCCTTCACACCACACTGAAATAAGACTGACCACTACCACTGGAAACAGGCGTCAGCTTGTAGAGAGAGGCTTCAATTTATTCACTGAAACTGAACAGTGTGCACCCACAGGACAGAACAATGAGGAAAATGGCGATTGTAAAAATCACAGTTTATCTAATGCAGTCTCACTCTCATACACACACTCACACACTCAGAGTTGGAGGAAGGCCGTATGCCCACAATCAGAGCTTTGGGATCGGTCGGACATGTTGTTTTCGGGGAATCAATGTAATGATTGAATAAATTATGAATTCAAAAACAAACGGTACACAGGAGAAAGAAAAGTGCATGAACCAGCCATCAGAGACGGACCCTCGATTTACTGGACATCCCAACAAAGGCAATATTAAAGAAGGATTGGCTCTGTGAGTGACTGCAGGATGCACACACACTCACACACCATGGGGCCGTTCAGTAAATCACATTAAATTAGATCATTCTCAACAAAAGCAGACACACAAACAGAAGGAAAAACAACATGTAAACCCTTCTCCCTTCTCTAATTTCAAGGCTAAAAAAGCAACAAGGGAATCAATAAAAAATAAATCTGACCTGACCCTACCTTCCACCCCTCCCCCGCCCCTACACCTGAATAAAAGGCTGCCGTATGAAAGGCCAGAGTCCATAGGGCTTTCTGATGATTTTTCTGTCGTTAGTTTGAACCTGCAGAGAGAAGCACACAGCAGTCCACCAACCGCGTCCCTTCCTCTACAACTCGTCCTTCTTTTTGATGTCTTCTTCTGTCCCAGCGACCTCCTCCGTGTCCTCTTCGTGCTCGCCCTCTCCCTCTTCCTCCTCCTCCTCCTCGCCGTCTTCCTCCTCCTCTTCCTCCTCCTCACCCGCAGTGTCCTTGTTCTTGCTCTTCTCCTCCTCCTCCCTCACTTTCCTCTCCATGTCCTCCTGCTCCTCTCTCATCTTCTTCTCTGGTCCCTGGTGGGCAAAGAACACAAAGTTGTTTTCATGTTTTCAACAGGTGTTGGTGTTTCAGTTGACAATGCTGAACACCATTCTCAAAACAGGTATTTTGATGTCAAGACACTTTTGATTCAAGTTAGAGATGTCACGAGAACTGATACGTTGGTACCAAGTCAATGCCAAAATTCTGAAAATGTGACGTACTAGGTTTTCTACAGTACCGTAGGTACCGCAAGGGCTCAAGACTAACGGCGTCCCATCATCCCAGGAACGACAGGAAATGTGTTTGAGACGCAGTAAACTCACCATCGACACGTCCAGAAGACCCACCCTATTTTCTCCCTGATAATGCTTCATACTGAACAACAAATCAGTGTTGAAATCAGCAGAACGAGAGCTAGTTAAGGTTAGCTGTTAGCTCCGTGCAGGACTGTGCTGCTTACCGGCTGCCAACAGCTAACATTAACGGGAGGTGCCATTGATTTACATTATGATGCGTTCAGGCTGTATTCAGTAAAATAAGTATTGGGCTATGGTAAATTCTAACGTTATCATGATGTTTTCATATGTAATCTCGTAAAATGTAGTTTTTGGTGAGAAACTTGAATAAATCTTTGAAGCAGATGTTTTCACAGCAATATAAAATAGATAATAGAGCGGGAATTATGACCTGTTTAACGTCCTAACAAAAACCAGAATGCAAACTGTAATAAAGGAGTGGACGTCGAAGTACATGGGATTTATTGTTTTACTCTCGTTTTTTACCGTGGTATCGCATTGGTATCGAGAATCATGGACTTTCACTGGTATTGGTATCAAATGGTATCTAAGTTTCTGGTATCGTGACATCCCTAATTTTAAGTCACAGTGTAAAATGCTGCTGTTGGGCTTCAACTATGTTCACACTGCAGATGGCATTGTGCAATTCTAACTTATTCTTGTACAACATAATGCATTTCCATTTTGTCCACTGCCAGCAGTGTTCTTAGTCACTACATTAATTCAGTTCTTTCTTATGCCAGGTACGCCAAGTTTCAACATGTGTTCTATGGAGTTTAACTGTGGCTACCTGATGTCCAAACTGATTGTGTTTTGGCAGAACAGATATACAACTTTGACTCTGAGACCCAAGGTGATGTTCTACTGTCTGCTCTAGTGTTGCTTTAGGACACTTCAGCATGTGGACAGAAGGAGCCAGAGATCGAATCACCCCCCCTACGTTTAATGACTGACCTACTCTACCTCCTGAGCTACTTCCCCAGAGACGACCACAGACATTGACTGGAGCTGGCCTGTGAGCTATACTAGCAATTGATTTTTACTTCTTTTTCTTTATTGCCTTTTGTCAAAATTTGGAATGGTCAGTCCCCTACACACTGCACTCCTTGTTACAGCTTATTGATGTGCTTCACCAGGCAACCCCGAACAACAGGTACAAGTCGGTGGAGCAGAACCAACGAAGCAGGAAGTAGTGCTACTAGGAATCAAACCCAGATGCAGAGGTGGGCGACAACTTTGGGCTGCTTTTCTTCACTTTTAAATACCTCTGGGTACTTGTGATGAGCATTTGTTTTATATGCTTTTTTTTTTTTTAAAGAGTATTTTTGGGGGCTTTTATTTCCTTTATTAGTGCAGCTGGAGAATGACAGGAAAGGAGGGAGAGAGAGGGGATGACAAGCAGTAAAGGGCCACGGGTTGGAATCAACCCTGGGCTGCTGCCAAGGACTCAGACTACATGGGGTGCACGCTCTACCAGGTGAGCTAGAGGTCACCCCTTTTATATGCATTTATCATTATTTTTGACAATTAAAAAACTAAGCACATGAGCTAATTAAACAAAAAAAATCAACAGAAGAATTGTTAATAAAAATATTGTTTTGTTTCGACTAGAACAGTGTATAGTGTTAGCGTATAACAGGCTCTACATACAGTATTTTTAGTAAAGTCTTACCTTAGTAGCTCCCCAGGTTTCATTCCCAAACTCCTCTGCTTCTTTGACATCATCACTGATCAGGAAGTTGTCAAAGATGGTGCCAGATTTAACCTGAAGACAACAAATGCATTATCATTATTCACTCAAGGAATCCAGATAATTAATTATTCTTATCTTGTTTCAACTCAACTTGATCATCAGTTATTACCACGCAGCACGAAACAAGTCTGTGTGTAAACTCAGGGCCGGTAACTCAGTTATTACAGCTCTCAGTGGGTGAGTAATAATCATTACCTGCCACAGATCCAGGCCCAGAACTCCGATGGAATCAAACTTGTACATAGCGGCGTCATCAGTGTACTCTGGGTTGTCGATCTCAGGGTGGACCCAGGCTCCTTTGTAGTCAGGGTTGTCAACCTTCTTGGGTGTCCACTCGCCCTGCAAAGACAGACATATTCATTACGTACACTATAGTGTACAACAACACGGAGGCTCCGTAGTTCGAACCAAGACGACAAACTTTATTACTCCTTTCAATCTTGACAAAAGCAGCGCAGACCACATCCACTCCTTCCGTTCTTACCTTTCACAATAAAAGCCCCAGACACTGCGTAACTGTTTCCCAGAGGCAAATTCACTCCGAGCATTTCGTTAAAAGGAAAACTAAAATAGCTAACAGTAGCATAGGCTATACAACAATTTAGCTCAGACAGACTGCCAGATGCTCTGGGTCAATAGGATCCCTGTAGTTGGTCCTCTGAACTGCGTGAATCTATTCAAACCGTTAAGTGAAAAACTGCCGCAAATTTGCATTGCCGCCTGTACGAATAGTTTTGATGTGAAATATTCGCTGCCGAGTATTTTGCATTTTTGTATCGTTGCCTTAACCCTAACCCAAGGCTTAAAAAATACATTCATTCCTTCTCAAAAACACCGGTAAAAGAATTTCAAATGGTGATCAAACATTTGTCTATAGAAGCTCCTCAGTTAGAAAAGCCCTACCTTATACTCTGGGTTGGTGATCATGGCAGGCTCCCACTCTCCATCCATGTCCACGTCCCAGTCTTCAGGCTTCTTGGCATCGGGGTCGGGGATGGTCTCTGGTTTGTCCCATTCCTGGGAGACATCAGAAACAGAGTTACAACTGAAGTTATAACATGGTGCACATCGTAAAGCAGGGGTGTGGCCTGGTTCTGTACATGTACTGTTACTACACAAGCTTGATTTGATTGACTTTCTACTCAAGTTCCCTTTTTTTCTTCAATATAAGAGCTCACTATTATTCAAGATAAGATCATCCATTATTAACAAATTGAACCTCCAACTGTGTTCAAAGAACCAAGTTAAAAATCATCACATCTGCACGAATTGCTCCTGAAGTTCTCTGGGTGCTTTGAGCAAGAACATGATAGGTCATAGCCTTTCTCTAGCCTTTCAGATCTGGGACAAATGGGAACCTACTGCACATAGTATGTAGAGTTGGTGAAGTAGTATTTACGCATTTGTGTGACCATTATATAAAGCTGATTTCCCTTTAGATGAACCACGAACAGATGAAAAGCCATGTCTACTGTCGGCCGCAGCCTGAAGTAGCGAATGGGATGTGAGATGATTACTTATGCAATACAAACAGTGGGCAACATCCGGGGTCTGAAAAGTGAAGCCAATGCTGAAGTGCCTTAAACTTGCATTCTCTCTAAAAGCCAGCAGGGGGCGACTCCTCTGGTTGCAAAGAGAAGTCTGATTGTATAGAAGTCTATGAGAAAATGAGCCTACTTCTCACTTGATTTATTACCTCAGTAAACATTGTAAAGATGAGTTTATGGTCTCAATCGCTAGTTTCAAATAAAAATAGACGATAAAGCAGGGTGTGCTTTAGGGCTTTCTCTATCTGCCTCTAAAAGATGTTGAAACCAAAGGGCCTGTTCCGAGAATCTGGTTTACTGAATTATCTGGATAACTTTGAGTAACTTTGTACGTGGATAACGGAGTTATCCAGATTAGAGTGTTGACAAGTCTGGATTTTTTGGGTTCTTTGAAGCTGGTTTAATAATGTAATTTTAAACCAGCTTCTGGCTATCCCAGTACAAAGACCGGCGCCATGATTTCCTACCTCAGGCTTGGTGTCGTTGGGGTCGTCGATCTTGGCCCTGTCGTCCCAGTCGCTGGGTTTCTTGGCCTCCGGGTCCTTGATCTTCTTCGCGGGCAGCATGTCCCAGTCGTCCTGCAGGGAGCCGGACTCCACCTTCTCATTGTCGATCTTCACCTCGTACGTCTGGTCTGGATTCAGGATCAGTGTGTACAGGTGGGTCAGCTCGTCATCCTGGAGAGAAGTGGGGTAAAGGGGATTTACAGTGAGCAAGAATCTTTAAATTCATGTTCACAAAAATCTCAAATGTTCAATAAGCTTCATGCGGTAGCTACCTTGCATTTGATGTCTTTCTTGATGAGGTGGTTCTGGCCCTTGTAGTTGAAGATCACGTGAACCTTCTTTGTGCTGTATCCACAGATGTCAGGCCCTGGAGACACAGGTCATCTTATGTCATTTACTTCATTTCCTTTATTTAACGTTACAAGGAAGCACAGTAATTTCAAAACAGCTGAATGTAAAAATAACTTATCAGGAAAATGCATCAAGCATCCTTTCAAGTGCTCTCTCCTCACACAGGCCTCGGTGCCTCTGCAAGACAGGCATGACTCACCAAACATGATGTAATACTGAGAGTCTCCGTGCATGTTGCTCTGGTCGAGGTCGGAGGGGAAGACCTTGACGTAGCCGCCACCGCAGTCGATCTTCTGCTCGTGCTTGATGGTGAACTGGACGACCAGGGTCTTTCCCTCGTTGCTGAAGGGCTCAAAGCGGGCCGACAGGGCGTAAAAGCGGGCGTCCTGGCTGGTCTGGATACCTGGTGTAGGTACAGTTGAGGGGAAAAAAAAGGAATTAACAGCTGTGAGCAACAAGTGCTCAAAGCTATTCATGACTTTTGTTCGTGAATGTGCTGCAGTTTCCTCTTAAGCAGGTTTCCCTTGTAAAAATGGTTTGATTCTAATTTAAAAGAATCATGAATTTTCTCTGTGACTTAGTGTAGTGCTTAGAGATATAACCACGCCTGCATCAGCTGGGCACACTGACCTGCCCCGAGGCCCCTTGGACTCCAGGAGCCCGAACAGTTCCAGGATTACTGTGTATTGACTGGTTTCAGCCAGTTCCACTGAACATTTGTTTAGGAATACACATCACTAAAGTAAAGTGTCAACTGCCGTGACTAGGGTTGACCTTGTGTGGCCTTGTGTCAGAAATGAAGTTTCAGTTTCAGTTTAATCAGATTACCACAGAGTAAACCCGGGGCCAGGGAGTATTCCAGCACAGACGACTGGGGAGTCGGGGGTGTTAATAGGGGCCCAGTGGTTTACGCCCCTGGCAGGTCATTCCAGTTGTTCCAGTTCTGGATCTAATCTCAGCAAATACTTTACAGGGCAATTCCTTCTCTCTGTGGTGGCTGCACTGAAAGCAGGCCGCCTCTTTTACATACATTTGCATGATACTACACAATCTGTAAGTATTTGAGATATTTGCATCAATTGTCTGTATGACAGAATACACAATAATTACCTTTATCAGCCTCGGCATCCCCGTAGAACTTTCCAGCGTTCAGTTTCCACTGGCCATAGTCGGACTTGTGCTTGGACTCGGCCCACCGGCTGCTCCATCCATCTGAAACACAGCAATCCAACTCACCTGGTTACTGACTGCCTGCCGCTTCCTGTTGTTTCACACTACATCACTAAACTACATGATGCATCTATTATACTGCTTTCTGTTCCAGACACATGCTTCAAACTTGTTGTACTGAATTTTTACACGATTTCACAATAAATGCTGAAATTTTGAGAGGGGTTTGGTGAGGAGGGGTGTCTCTCATTTACAAATATTTCACCAAGAATACTGTTTTTGTTGTTTCATACAACATAACTAAACTATCATACTAATCTATTATACTGCTTTCTGTTCCAGACACATGCTTCAAACTTGTTGTACTGAATTTTTACACGATTTCACAATAAATGCTGAAATTTTCAGAGGGGTTTGGTGGGGAGGGGTGTCTCTCATTTACAAATAATTCACCATGAATACTGTTTTTAGTCCACATTTTAATAATTTTTTAATTTTTTTTTTTTTACATTTCTCGTCGAAGTTCTGCTTTTTCTAACTGGTTCTGCACATTGAGGACAGTCATAGACTGGATTTCATATGAAAGCCTTTCAATACGTTTCAGTGCAATATCAAAAGTGAAAGAATATTTGCACTCACATACCCGGATGTCAACTAATGCAATCATTTGGTATTCCATTTTTAAATCATTACAACATTTATTTACTTTAGTTTTCTTTGAGCTAAAATGATCTCTGAGTTGACTAATAGACATTATGTGGCCTGGCCTTTTGGTAGTGGGTTAAATTAATGCAGTTTATTAATTTAATGCAGGTTATTTAAGTAACATGTTTTCATTAAAAGGCCAGATACTGAAGATACTGAAGATACTGAAGATAAACTAAAGGCAGCCACTTCCACAACACACTCATTCACACACTATTAGGAGAAGAAGACATGGAAAAGGCTATAAGTTACTGCACCTCCATCCAGGAACTGCTCCTTGAAGTACACGGTGGCATCAATAGTGACAGCTATGGATGCAAAGACTGCGAGGATCTCCACGGGCAGCTTCATGTCGGCAGATTGTCTCCGGTACCGGGGAGCTGAAGAGGAAGTTTCGAGGTGGAAGCAGCTAATAACGCCGTGGAGATGTAACCTGAGTATTTCAACAGCGACGAGCCCTGCACAGATGGCCGCTGCTCATTGGACGAGCGGCCCGCCAATGAAATGAGACCACGAGTTACTTTTCGGAATCGCTCGGCTTTCATCGGAGGGAAGATCGGAGAGGGGGCGGAGCCAAGAAGCAGCTTCGCTCTCGCGGTGTGTTCAGGGACTGTGGGGAGAAGAAAATAGTGTGCTGGCAGCCGAAATACTACAACACTATGATAATATCGGTTTTTACATGGGGGCCCAAATACTACCAGTGTTTGGCATTGATATTATACTGCTATGATAGGATTCAAGATTCAAGATTCAAGATGTTTATTGTCACGCCGGTTATACAGGTACAATCGTGTGAAATACTTTTTGCTGGGAAGCTCCATTAAGAAAAGAAACAGTAGGTTAAGTAGCAAAAGAATAACATAATAAAATGAAGTAAAAATAAAATAAGAATAATAGTGTATTTACAATAATATACAGTACAATAATAATAATAATAAAGGAAATATTGGTGTATGGTAAATATATACAAGTATTGCACAGGCATTTTTGTTTTTTATATTGCACAGAGGTATGTATTGAAGTATTGCACTTTTTTATTGCACTTATTTATTGCACATAGTGGGAGAGAGTGGTGTTTGGGGGTGTGATTTATATGATATGAATATGATTAGAAATGTTATTGAAAAGGCTGCTATAATTAGTTTGACTAACGATTCATTAGTAAAGCAGAATCAAACCAGACTTCAGTTTGAGGGCCACCCTATGTGAGAGGAGAGTTAGGCACAAATGCACCACACAAAATGATTTTGAATTATTAAAAAAAAAAAAAAAAAAATTAAAATGCATTGCCTATTTTATTTGTCTTGATTTTAGGTGCACTAGTTATGATTTGCCTTGATTAATTCATTAGATTTTGATTTCTTTTTCGTTATCTCAGTGGCTGTTTCCTATATAAATAAGCAAACTGAGCCGTCGTATACCATCCCACGGGATAGCTCGCCGTGATCGTATAGTGGTTAGTACTCTGCGTTGTGGTCGCAGCAACCCCGGTTCGAATCCGGGTCACGGCACTTTTGTGCAAGTTCGTTATTGATGAAGTGTGGGTATTATTATAAGAAAGACTGCCGAAAATATACACTCTATCTGTAAACATCAGCCTAGTGTGTAAAATAAAGTGACAGTTTAAAAAAATGTGACAATGGATGTGTAATGCTTTTAATGAAAGGAAATAGTTCCTCTGGGCTGTGTATGGTGGCCCTGAGAGCTCAATGCACTGCAAATTAAGAAAACATTCTGCAAATAGGCAAAACACAAGCAGATGAAGAAAATATTGTTCACAATTTGACATCTCATATGTGTGCCGCAAATACAGAAAACACAACCAAATACAGAAACTTCCAGACCCTGTAATAAGGGACAAGTACCGGAAGGCTATAGGTTTTGCTGGCATGACTAATAAAATGAAATCAGTTTGCTTAGTTTGTTTATCAGCTAATAATTAAGTAACCATAACTATTTACAGTATACTGTCTTCTATTGTCCATTCTTTCATTAAAGTTCTGAAAGTAACTATAGCTGACGTTATACCCAGCTAACATAACGTTAGCCAGTACATTTAATTGTGTATATTTCATCAGATTATTTGAACTGGCTAATAATAAGCAAAAGGCTAACACCAGAGGACTGTACTACGAAGCAGGATTTGGCGTTATCGAGGTAACTTCAGGGTTAACCCTGGGTTTTCCGTCCTACGAAGGCGGATCACTTCTTACCGGGGTAGATCTCCATGGTAACTTATGCTGAACGGCTAACCTGCTCCGGAGCAGGTTATGTTCCAGATAAGAGATCAACTCGAAGAAAAACACCGTCTACTGACCAATCAGAGCTTAGTGTGCAGATCGTATGGTAATATTACACAAATACGAAGAAGTTTAAGTCATAAACCAGGCTAAAAACAACACAGTTTAAACTGACAAATGCAGGAAGGACAGTTGATTTATGCTGCGGGTGTTTACTGCTTTGAATTATATTTTTATATTTATTTTTTTACTTGCTCTTGAGTTCGTTTCACACCGCAGGAGACGGGGACGCACCTGACAGAAGGTTTAAATAGTTATACACGCCGTTTGTTAAATAATGGTTATAATAACGTGTAACTGTCCATCCAGCCGTCAATATAATTTCTTATTGCTATTTATAACCCGACGACTTTATCCGACTTTTGAGTGTTCCGTTAAATTAATAAGTCTATTAATTTACGCATTCACACATCGGGAGTTTTTTCTTCTGCCAGCTGTCCTTCCTGCATTTAGCAGCTTCAACTGTGTTACTTTTAGTCTGGATTAAGTGTTTAACTTCTTCGTATTTGTCTAATATAGTTTACTCTTCCTTTGTAATATGTGCTGCTCTGCCTGTCTGTCTGCTGACAGTAGACTTGTCCATGTTAGTGATTGGTCAGATGCTGCAAACACCGCCCCGTTCACGTGAACGCGCTCATAACCAGATAGAGAAACCTTGGGTTGATTTACAGAGTTGATAACCACCTTCGTAGGACAGTTTAGCGGGAACTCGTTTGTTAGGGTTGGTTAAGCCAGATAACGAGAAGATACCCTGGGTATGTTGAACTCGCTTCGTAGTACGGGCCTTAGGTTAACAGCACATATCTGCAATAATATCTGAATCCTGCAATATTAAAATAACCCCCCAAAAATGTACCACTGACAAAGCAGCTCCCCCAAAAATTATCATTATGAATGTAAACAACGAACATATATTTACCATAGACTGATATTTATGGAAGAAAGAAAAGATATCTGCTATTGATGATATTTGTGATTGATTATTCCCCATCACATGACATGCGGTGCGCGCTGCAGCAATCCAAAAGTTGAACTATTTATATCTTGGAGTGCAGCAGTGGCGGCCGGCCAATAGAGGGCGCCCTCCCTGAGCCAGACAGCCACACACAGAAAAATCATTACTACTTCTACTACTACTACTACTAATAATAATAATAATAATATTATTATTATTATTAATAATAATAATAATAATAATAATAATAATAATAATAATAATAGTAATAAATTATACAAATTGTCAATATTTTTGTGTTTTAAATATGGAATGCACCAAGTAATATGTGTAAAATATGATAGAAAATCATCTGTGCAAAATATATGGTTTCCCTGCAGGTCCCTGACTCCCCTCTGCCTGTCTGTATGTCTGAAGTTCAGCTCTGGGGCGACAGAGAGCATTGGTCCAGAGGTTCACAGACAGCATGCTAACGATCAGGTAAATAACTCCCAGATATTAACTATTTGCTGATAAAGCTGTTGTTAGAAAGATGAGTTGCTCACTTCCAACAGTCTGTAAAAGCTTAAATGTGCCTTGTCATCAAAGTGAATGAATATCATAGAGCACATCACAACAATATTTGTTTAGAATTTCAAAAAAGGAAAGAGAAGAGACAATCAGATTTGGATAATAATGCAGGTACAGTAGTTATTAAACACAATCCACCAGGTCAATTTCTAGAAGAGGCCTAGTTGTTATTAATGATTGAAGATTAACAAGATTCAAGATTAATTTAATTGTTATTCAGACTTTACACAGACTGAGTGCACAGCAGAATAAAATTACATTGCATCTGGCTCATGGATTTAATATAAAAATGCTAAAAAACTGACTCAAGTTTAAAAGAAGTGAATTATATAAACATACTGTAGAGAAACAATGAGTATATTGCACATTAAGGAGTCTGATGGCAAATTAGCAACTCAAACTTTATTTTTTGGACCAGGGCCTCCATTTCCTCTCTGTGTGAGGACAGTGAACCTGACCGGCAGCACCAGCCCATGAAGCGACGGAGGATCACCTTAATGCTCTCTGGCCATGCTCTCCATGGAGAAGAAACTCATCAGAGACATTCCTGACTTTAATAAGAAGGTCATTGAGAGGTTTGCCACTCAGAAGGAGAGAAGAGAAAAATTCTTCTACAAATAGGCTGTCAAAAATATGCAGGCTTTCTCACCACATTGACTTTTCTTGTACATAGTTGTTCTCAGTCTCATTTGCTTAAATTGGTCATGGAGGCATCCCAATTTAATAGAGACAGATAAATTAATTGTACTGTTCTTGTTAACTGTATTTTATGTAGTATTAATATGTGTGGATGTGTTGTGGTTTTGCCTTTTGAGTAAGGTGAGAGAGTTTTGAAGCAGAAGGTTTGCTGGAGTTTATCATCTCTACACCTCAGACCACTAGAGTCCATGTTTATGTACATTCAGGACTTAACAGCAGTATAACACCAGTATTATTATCTCTACACCTCACTAGAGTCCATGTTTATGTACATTCAGGACTTAACAGTAGTATAACACCAGTATTACTATCTCTACACCTGAGAGCACTAGAGTCCATGTTTATGTACATTCAGGTGTCTAAATAGCTTCAGGTCTTAACAGCAGTATAACACCAGTATTACTATCTCTACACCTCAGAGAACTAGAGTCCATGTTTATGTACATTCAGGACTTAACAGCAGTATAACACCAGTATTACTATCTCTACACCTGAGAGCACTAGAGTCCCATGTTTATGTACATTCAGGTGTCTGAATAGCTTCAGGACTTAACAGCAGTTTTCCTAATTACACTTCATGTTTACTTACCCTGATCTTTACCTCACTATTGGTTTACCAAACAAAGCAAAGTCAACAGAAGCATCACATTAAGTAAACATTTCTATTACATGTTATATTGTTATATTACATTATTATTGTATTACATGTTTGTTATTGTATTATAGTTCATGCAGTGGTGGAAGTACTCAGATCTTGTACTTCAGTAAAAGTAGCAATATCACCATGTAGAAATACTCTGTTACAAGTAAGGGGCCTGCATTCAAAATCCCTCTTAAGTAAAAGTGCAAAAATATTAGCATATGAATATACTTAAAGTACCAAACATAAAAGTACACATTATGCAGAATAATGTATATTATTGGATTATACTTATTGATGCATTAATGTGTTCATCACTTTAATGTTGCAGCTGGTAAATGTGGAAATCATTTTAATTACTTTATAAACTGCTGGGTAGTTTAATCTATAATAATAATAATAATTTATTCGTTGATTATATTTTGTATTAATTATCTGAATCTGTAAAGTAACCAAAGTTATTGAATCAATGTAGTGGAGTAAAAAGTACAATATTTCCCTCTGAGATGTAGTGGAGTAGATTAGAACATGGAAATACTCAAGTAAAGTACAAGTACCTCAAAATTGTACTTAAGTACAGTACTTGAGTAAATGTACTTAGTTACTTTCCACCACTGAGTACATGTTATACTGTTGTGTTTTTCTAAGCATTCTTTACTGCTCCTGTTGGAATAAAATAATTGTTAATTATTTAACTGCAAAGTAGTAATGTGTTTTTGATACCTTCACTTTTTTGCTTTAAATCATACCGGGATGTTTGCTGAAATTGATTGGATGTGGCACAGCCCTACCCAGAAACATTTCCACCAGCCGCCACTGGAGTGCAGCTGTCGCACCCCGAAAAATAGGCACTTGGGAACGGCCCAAATGAAATGATTGAGTTTCACTAAATTAAATTTTAAAAAAAGTTTTTCAAGAAGATTACCAACCCTAGCTTTAGTTTGCTTGGGTTTTGTCTATTTGCATGTGTTTTCTTAATTGGAAGAGCGTTGAGCTCTCAAGGCCACCGTAGTTAGGCTATTAGCAAGGGAAGGTCTACTCTCAATATAATTTCCCATAAAATTTACAACTATAGAAACTCATGTTTTGGAAAAACCATGAAACATTGAAGTATTTTCTTTTGTATTTTCAGTCCCTAACAGCTCTGGTGTGCGTTCAGAGTGGCTGTATAGGTATAAACACACAGCAGACGAAGCGATAAGGACCGCACGCACACAAGAGTGCCCAAATGCCACCCGCGATCGTATTTGTGTTTTCACCAACTGTTTCACTTCTTGGAATGGAAATCCTTCATCTGCAAAGTAACTGTGGCTGTCAGTGCCAAATGAATGTTGTGAAGTAAAATGTCAACATTACTCTCTGAAATTTGGTGGAGTGTACGAATAAAAGAGAATGAAATTGAAATAATTAAGTAAAATTCAAGTACATCAAAATCATCTATGACAGATTCCATCTATGTCAGAGTGATTGCCATCCATTTAACAACCTTGCAATTGATTTAAGAGAATAAACTAGTTTCATTTGGCTATTGCAGGAAACTACTGAGAAACAAATTAGCAAATGTTATATTGTTATAAGCGTAACAAAAATGTTATTTGCTTGTTTTTCACCAATAAAGAGTGGTTGTACCATGTCAATGACCTTTCCATTTGATTCCTGGTGTCTATGAAAATTCTATGAAGAAGAGGATTAATTTGTCTTTGTATGTTATCTGGTTCAGGAGTAATGAAAATCTACGTTTTTCGCCACTCACATTGACATGAATTCAAGATGGCCACCAAACGAACCCCATTGGCCATTAGTTGACCTCGGCAGCACGAAAAAATCTTAAGTAGACACCATTAGGGTCATAAAAAAAAAACAAGATACAAAAAAAGCCATGCAGGTACATGGCAACCTATTTCACCTGCTAGACTATAAGCACAGTACTTCTGTCAATTTGGGCCACGTAGTTACATTTCATCACTGAATATGTCTGAGATATTAAAAGAATTCTCCTTTCGTCACCATGTTGATTTAAAGTTTCAGAGTGGACCCAATCAAAGCAACCATTACAACCATTACAACCATTAGTCTGGCTGTGAGTGAGCTTAATGCATTTGCATTTGGAAGCAGCGTGTATTTCTGTCTGCCAATGTCAGAATATTTTATGATAATTATATTTTAATGACACAGGGTCTTCAAAGTAAACCTTTTCAAGTATCTTGCTCATAAAAGGAAGGTGTAACATGAGCCAGCCATCACTGAGGACCTCACTGACTATGTTAGGTTTCTTCAGCAGAAGCCTAATAACAGCAGATTTGAAAGAATCAGGAAAAATCTCACCCACAGTAATGTGTTATAATGTATTTATTTACAGGTACCTGTTTGCCTCTGTACTACCAATGAGTACTAGCCCAATTCAAGCACTGGACAAGAGTGAAAAAAAAAAAAATGTAGTGGATTTGATCATATTTACAATGTAAGATAATGAACTTTGGTTTGAGGTGAAATAATAAGTAGTATTAGTACCACCAGCGGCCACAGAGAGGCCCCAGAGGCTGTGTTACAGGTCAGACTGGAATACATCAGTGATCATCTCTGCATGGAAATCCAAACTCCCCGTGGATAACTAATTATCAACACTATGTTCTACATAATAATAATAATAATAATAATAGCTACTTCTAGATAAGTATATTTTGATTCTAATACTTTTGTACTTTTACTGATTTTGAATGCAGGACTTTTTCTTGTAACAGAGTATTTTTACACTGTGGTATTACTACTTTTTCTTAACGATTTTGGTAACACTTTATTTTACAGGTCCACAAATTTCATAGTAATTAGGTGATAATTAGCCAGTAACCTATTTGAAATATCTTTGGAATTACTGCCAAATTACCCCAATATATTTACCTCAAAATTTATCTAAAGTTACTTAATTATAAACATTATTTAATAATTATATGCTAAAATAGGATACAATGGTTAAAATAGGGCCCTTAGGCTTGAGAAGCAGCTGCTCTTCATCGGAGGTGGAAAACCAAAACTAATAGAAGACACTTCTGATCAGGCACATATCTCACCATTGTGTGACTTATTGAAAAAGTCCCATATTCAAAGAAGTTGTTTGCTAATTATCATCTATTTATCAGCAGACATTGAAATAAGGCAAATGAATTCACTTTGTAATTTTTTTTCCTGGAAATGTATTAAATATCAGCTATTGGGAAATAGCGGAATATTAAATCATGTTTATAATAAAGTAATTTTCGATCAGTTTTGAGGTAAATATTGGGGTAATTTGTCAGTAATTCCGAAGAAATTTACTTGCTAATTATCACCTAATTACCATGAAATTTGCGGACCTTTAAAATGAAATGTTCACACTTTTTTGTTGTTGTTGTTGTTGTATGCCTTTATTAGAGTGACAGTGATGGTTGCCTAGCTACCGGGGCGCAACGCGTGTTATATGTTCTTCGTTATGTCATTCTATAATTCTTTATGACGCTCTATGTCATGCTAGAATTCTCTATGACGCTATATAGGGTTTGTGTAATTCTCTTTAGACTTCAACATGTTATTTCTCTCACAACAGAAGTTAACTTGAGACTCATAGCTGACTCTTGACTTCTCAGTGAGCTAAACGCAAAATCTCTGGGAACCAAATCTCATCGCAGAACTTCGACTTCTTTATTGACTGAGTTTTATCGCACAGACAAAGTGAAGGTAAATAATTGCTTCTATCACAGATATGTAAAACACACACTCAGTAAGCAGAGAAATAGTTAGAAAATATTCCTATGTAACATGATTAATCCTTTGGGAGATTCATATTCAGACTGTGTGAGAGAGATGTTTCTCATCATTTTGTCAAATGGAGTTTGACAAAATGTTAGAAACACCTTTCAAGAAAATGTAATCCAGTCATGGACATGAATTCCCTTTTGTGCATTTCCTAATATAACTGCAAAGTTTCTAATTGTGCAAAAAACAAAACAATATTTTCAACTTGATGTTAGGTCAAATAGTTTAGTTTAATTACTTTCATGCACAGGTGAGTAGTTCCTGTAAGCCTATATTCAACTGGGTTAGGCAGTAATGTAGCACTGATTGAATTTATACTTATTCAAAAACTGACATTGAGAGAAGTAATAAAAGAGGATACATATTATTATTTATATTATAAATATAATTATAAAAAGTTACTTGTATGACTATGTTGAAAATAAACATCAGTCTATATTCACAAAAAGAAGAGAAGATGGTTAAAAGGCTCATCCAACACAAACTACAACCTCAAAAATGGCTTTAGTTGAATCAACACATCAATCAAGTGTTTGACATAACTTGTGTGAGTGAGTGACTGACCACCTCCTCTGCTCTCTGGTTTACAGTCATGTCACGAAGAAGCGCTCGACTGACCGCGGCCGGTTACTACAACCTGCAAGGAGAAGCAGTCGTTTCCTACAAGGAGACTTCTATGTAAGCTAACATTTGTGTGTGTGTGTGTGTGTGAGTGTGTGTGTGTGTGTGTGTGTGTGTGTGTGTGTGTGTGTGTGTGTGTTTGTGTGTGTGTGTGTGTGTGTGCGTGCCCCAGTCATGCTTGTATATGTTCTGTAACCTACACAGGCTATGTACAGTATGTGTTTCACAGTCATAAGTTCTTCATTATACATCTTCAAAGCTCTCACTCTTTTCTCATTTTCATTATACAGAAGATCTAGTTGGTTTTCTCCAAGCAGTCGGAGAGAGACCACCAGCAAGAAAACCGTCAGGTCTGTACCTGAGGTTTCTGTTGCTGGTGGTCTGCCTGACTGCAAAAGCAAGACCAGCTGGGCCAACAGGGCCTTTAGGGCCTGTAGGAAAGGCAAAAGGTCTAAACCTGAAGATTCTGTTGCTGGTGGTAGCAACCTCAGGACCAACTGGGCCAGCTTTGCCAGCAGGAACAGCAGTTGTCGCTGGCTGTTCTACATGCTGCCCGTGTTTATTGGTAAGCGATCTCTCCTTCTACAAACAATCATATCTTGTTCATCAGCTTGTGTGTTTTGACACTGTAGAGTGTCTGTCTTTTGAATAAAACATCCCTGACCTGTTTCTCCAATACTTTCTCTCCATCCATCAGGAATTTTAATCTTCACCCTGGGTCTCCTTGTGAGCAGCAACTCTCTGGGCTCAGGACGCTCAGCGTCACCTGGACCACCAACCCAGCTGAATATGGTATGACACTTAAAAGCAGCTTGGCTTTCTCTTTTACTTCTTTTTATTCTTAATGTGCACCTATAAACACAATCACAGCCCAAATATGTTCTCACCTACATGTGAAACACACAATGATGTCAACATGCACCATTAAAATTAATCTCCTGTCACTTACAGGTCTTGAGCCCATATGAGCAGCTGGAGAAGCAGGTGAGATTGCTTCAGGACGAGGTGGTGAGGTTGAAGAGGATCAACGAGCCGCCACAATTGGACACTATGCCCAACTTTGCCCTGGAGTCGCAAGGTGAGACATCTAAATCACGCTCATCATTTTCATCTGTCAGATTGTAATTTGCACATGTGCTTTTTAGTTTTGAGATGGTTGTCTCACTTTCTTTGTGTGTGTTTTTTTGTGCAGGGGCCCGTGTTTTACATCAGTGGTCCTCAAAAACTCGCCAATACACTGAACCGATGATTTCCATGTGGGATGTCCTGGTTCCTTTTTGGCCACCACAAGCCGTCGACCCTAGCATTGTCACTAAGGTAGGAACTAGGAACTACACACACAACACACATGGCTAGGCGGTATGGCAATATTATATAATGGTTTGGATTGTTTTACTGTCTATTTTGTTATACCACATACCATCTAAACTCTTTTTTATACTCTTTCTTTCTTCAGGGAGGACCAACCGTTGCCGGACGCTGCTGGCCATTTGATGGTGAGCGTGGACATTTAGTCCTCGCCCTGTCCCATCCAGTCACCATCAGCCATGTGACACTGGGTCATATCTCAAAGAAAACTGACAACATCTCCAGCGCCCCAAAGATGTTTGCTGTCTATGTAAGTCATAAATTTAAAATTGTTCCACTGCAGACGTCCTGTGTATTTCACTGTCACATACACGGAGAACAACAAGGTGTTCAACTGCATCTCTATCTTTCTCTCTTGCAGGGCATGACGACTGAAGAGGATGAAGGTACCCTACTGGGAACCTTTCTTTATGATCAGAACGGGGAGTCGGTGCAGACTTTCAAACTGTCTGTGAGTATTACATCATGCAATGAGACACATGCACATGCATTTTTTAAATTTCACCCACAAGCTAATATATCATAAGAATTACAGTTTGTCTGTCCTCATTATAGGCTACTTATTATATCCCTTATGTCCCATCCTCTCAGTTTTTCCTCAACTAACTCTCTCTGTTCATTTCTCTATCTCTCAGGATCAGGAGAAAGGTGTCTTCAGCCACGTCAAGTTGCAAGTGGAGAGCAACTGGGGTCATCCTGACTACACGTGTGTGTACAATTTCAGGGTCCATGGGGACGCAGAGGAGCAAACACCGTCTTCAGGGTGAGTATTTGTTCCAACAACCATCTGTGAATAAGTAGGCTGTTGTGGAATTTGCAGTGATAAAAATATTAGCAAATGGCTAGGTGGAGCACCAGTGCTGGTGTAGCCACAGGGTGGGTGGGTGGGTTGCTGGGGGGAAGTGTGGTGTACCGTGAGTGTTCACCATACTTCCTCCTGGCAAACCTTTTCCCTGCCAGGTGACAGAAAACTGCTCGGGAGAAGTGTGGTGTACCGTGAGTGTTCACCATACTTCCTCCCGGCGAACCTCTTCCCTGCCAGGTGAAAAGAAAACTGCTGGGGAGAAGTGTGGTGTACCGTGAGTGTTCACCATACTTCCTCCCAGCGAACCTCCTCCCTGCTGGAGGCTCCATGTTACATGGCTGTCTACAATGCAGTGTGAGGGGGAATTAGCCATTTGCTGGTATTTTTTTATCACTCCAAATTCCACAACACAACGTCTCCTACTTATTCACAGATGGTTTGAGGGCTGCACGGTGGCACAGTGATTATTAGCACTGTAGCCGCACAGACAAAGGACTGGTGATCGGTCCTGGCTCTGCCTCTCTGTCTGTGTAGAGTTTTTATATTCTCTCCGTGCATGCATGGGTTTACTCCGGGTACTCCGGTTTCCTCCCATACACTAATAATAATAATAATTGGACAATAAAGATCAAGAAAATTACTTCTGCTTGTTTTATCATCTATTTGAAATCCATAAGTGCAGTGAACGTTATATAAGTATAAAATAAAATACAAATATCATTCTTCCATCTTACAAAAGCACACCATTGATCATGTAACAACTCCGCAACAAATAATTTAACATTTACCAATTGAATAACAAACAACATAAACGCCAGGGGATCAATAAAGTGCCTTCTTCTTCTTCTTCTTAAAATTAGTCAAAGTGGATTTTGGTTTCACACGGGACATGAACAACAGTCACCTGGGTGAAAGTCCGGTGTTTGTTTGACTCATCCATCCACCCCGACCTCCTCCTTACACAGACTTTGTCGCTCTTTATACTACGTCAGTTGTTCTGACTGTCTAAAGCCCTGTCTATGTATTGTCACAGCCTGGCTCAAAGGCTGCGACGCAGAGGGAGACAGACACGAGGTGGCGGCAAAAGAACACTTGATTTATTTTACAAAACACAACAGTAAGTCAATATAACGTGTGGAAATCAGTAAATCAGAGGTGTGGAGCATGCATGGGTGTGTGTGAATGTGTGTGGTGGAAAGTGTGCCATGCTTGTAAGGGAGTTGAGTCTTCCAGAGAGACAGACTGCAGACTGAGGCAGCTATTTGAAGGGGAGAGAGCACACCGGGCCCAGGTGTGGCTCATCCCACTAACCACCCTCCTTCCTGCAAGATAGAAAAGAGGAGCAGCAGCAACAAGCAAAAGGAGAGCTAGTGCCACGGAGGCGGGGTCGTCACAGTATACACATGTTTTTAAAAGTGGATATTTTCTCCTCCATTTAAAAAAAAAAAAAAATTGTCCACACGACCTTTGTTTTACAAAATATGTCGCCTTCAATCGCCCAAAATCTCATTCAATCACCATTCAGCCTCCACATGTTTAATGTGTTCCTGCTTTGGCCTCCTGTCACTGCAACATTTTTCAGATATAAAGTAGTAATTAGTCCAAGCAGTGTTAACAAAACGTAAAAAAGCCAGTAGTCCGCCATCTTTGTTGTTGTTTCTGGCGCATGCTCATGACACAAAGCAACAATGGGCATGAAACGAGGAGAGGACGCCATCGTTTCCCAAACGCTCCGTTTTACACGCCCACACAGATAGGAAGTAACCAGAGTTTTTCAAATCTGCATTTTAGAAGGTGTTTTAAAAAATATCCGTTTTGTGACCAAAAACTCTGTTTGCGTGTGGACGAGAGGCCAAAACGTAGAGGAAAATATAAATGTATATATATATATATATATATATATATAAGTATATATATATATAGTTTTGTTAAATGACAAATTTCATTTAAAGGTTAAATTGATAACTTTGGACCGTCTGATGGAGACACCAATGTTAAACTCTCCACACTAACTGGCAACTGGATCACTGACGACACAGAGATACCACGTGATACCAACGTTGTTATACTATTGGCTCACAAGCCTTGTTAGAAGTGGGAACCGCATGTCAGATATCTTCCACAGAGATAAACAAGACATTCATTTTGGACCCGCCAAAATGTTTTAAATGATTAATTCACAGTCATAATATGTCTTTGAGGAAAGGCCATACTTTTATTCGACACCTTTCTAACATGAATCTAACCTTTACTATTCAAGGTTAGTTTGGCTTTGTATAAGATAATATTTAGACACACTGTATGACTTCTAGCCACTAGTTACCGGCCCCCTGTACTTCACACTGTACACTGTACTATTACAGTACCACAGCGATACCCTTTACATTGGTGCAAGAAAGCACTGTACATATATATCGTATTTGTCTATTATATTATTGTTATGAATCTATCTATATATCTAAAATGACATTAGTGGTTAATATCACTTAATAATACAGAGATAATACATTTTTAGTTGTTAAAGCTAGGGTTGGTAATCATCTTCAAAAACATGTGTTGTTATATTTTTTTAAATTCTCAATACATCCCGACAGCGAATGTATTGATTGGATGGACTACCTGCCTGTCTGACTGTGTGCACTCTGCACGTGCACTCATTGCACGTCACCAGTCTTCCGCAGGCTGTTAGCTTGACAGCTGTGAGTTCTAACAATAACCACGTTGGTTGTTTGCGTTCATAATGATAATTTTGGGGGAGTGGCTTTGGGAGACCTGAACCATGGATGTCTAAAGAGAACTGGATACAGCGTTGGAGGCTCCCGTTCATTCCTATGAGAGTTGCTCAGTGGTGCATGAAGCCAAAATGGCTCGACGGCCGAGTGATAAAGTACCCGGATCTTCCAGCGATCTTCCACATCCATGGGGCCCATACAGCAGGCGCAGTAGCGTTTCCTTTAACTCCGCCTCCCAGCCCTCGCTCCAGCCTCGGTCTGGGTCTCATTCACATGAACGGAGGAAGGGAAATAACTCTGGATTCGGCTATTAGTGTATTCTACAACTTTTAGGACCTAATGATTTAAATAAGGCCTATTCAAGTGTTCGTATTGGGAAGTTGATTTACCTCAAAGAAATTATCCACTGAGTTACAGACGTCTCTTTCCCAATGTAAGTCTATGGGAAAAAGTCTTTGTGGGCCCAATTTGCTTCAAAGCCTGGCGCTCTTCCTGGGGGGCTTGGGAGTGGCTTTGGAGGGAGGCCTGAATGGACAGACTGTCAGTGTCGCCAACTTGCCGACTTTCTCTCAAATGGCAGATGTAAGAGCAGAGTGGTGCAAAGGTTGATGATGATGAGGTTTAGGGAATTTAAAACATACACATTTTCCTTACCACCAATCAAAAAGCACGGTTGTGCCAACTATCAGCTAAATAGGACACCTATGACCCTCAAGTGCTGAAGGCCACCGTAGTTCTCCGACAGGCTTGTGAAACTGTGGTCAGCAGTAGAGATTGATGAAGAGTTCTGCTTGTGAAAGTAGAGGTAACCATCTAAAGCACGGTTGGGAAGCTTGCACACTGGCTCATACTAAGCAACATACAACATACATGCCGCGCACTTCACTCTCCTCCCCCTAACATCTACTCCAGCAGTTGTCCTTCACATGAGACCTGGTTACAACCCCGTTGATCTCGGTGTATTGCTGTAGGACTGCGAGAAGTTCAACGATAGAAAATGTGTTGGCGCCCGGGCGTGATGCTGAGGCCTGTCTGTCACTGTCTTCATGACAAGAACCCTGACGGCTGTCGGCTCTCGTAGTGAAACTAAGAAGCAGGAGGCAGCTGAGACTGAGGGACGTACCAGACGGCAAGAGGAATACTGATTAGATATCACTTTTGTGATACAGTGTGAAGGTGAGAAAAACAAAAACAGACAAGACCAATGTGTGGATGTGAGAGTAAACCTGACTTGATGGCATGTTGACAACCTTCCGCCGTGAGAGAGGTTTTAAACGCAAACATCACATCACAAGTGGCTCTGCCCAAAAGCATAAATAAAGTTTATATAAATAAATATATACATAAAAAAAGTTATATTGTTATAGAAACATTTATATATGTGGTTTCTAAATTATGCTCAAATCAAATCACATGACTTTTCTTAAATATTTTATATTTGAAGCAATATTTTGAAGCAAAACGATTTCTGGGATCAATTTGTTCCACAATCAAATGCTGAGTTCTGCTGCCCACCCTTGTTTTTGAGTTTTGACTGGGGGACAGACATTACTGTAAGACCTGGTCAGCTGACCTTAGCCCTGTCTGAACAGTACGAGTGGTCATAAATCGAAGTGCTTGACTGTGTTGATATTTATTAGAATCCTGAATTTGATCCTGTTTTCCAATTGGTCCTGAGGCAAAAAGTTGCTGTTGGCTCACTTTTGATCCCAGAGGGTCCGTCTATAAAACAAGTCCACATCATTAAAGCTGCAGTCGGTAACTTTGAGCAAATATGATGAAAAGTTATTTTTATAAATCTTTCACTATATCCTGACAGTAGTGCATGAGACAGGTAATCTGTGAAAAAAATCATGCTCCTCTGCCTCCTCCTAGTGCTGCTAATGGCATTTGCGAGACTTCACCGCGCCTGAAGGAAAACAACCAATCAGAGCCGAGCAGTCTGCGCGCAGATGTCAATCACTGCTCGCGAAACTCGCGAACACCGATCAAACGGTCAAACGGTCAAACTAGGCAGCGCTAATCAAATATGAATCATTATTCTGTTACTGTAATGCCTATTTGTCTCCTCAAATGTTTTCAGAAACATCTTGTAGTGTACTGTTTAGCTGTAAAATGAGGAAGTTTGCTCCGGCCGGTGGGCGGTGCTTGGTTTTGGCTCAACTGTTTTCAACGCGGCGGCCGGTTTCCGGTTTTGGTCTCTATAGCTACTTTCCCCTTTCATGACAACTGTATGGGGGTGAATTATTATATAACTGACCTGTTTAATTTATATTAAAGCAGCAGTAGGCGAGGTTGGAGCAAATATAATTAAAAAAAGTTATTTTTATAAAACGGTCACTATTTCCTGATAGAAGTACATGAGACAGGTAACCTGAAAAAAAATCATGTTCCTCTGTGTCCTCCGGTGCTCCTAACGGCATCTGCAAGATTTCACAGACTGGAGGAAAACAAGCAGTCAGAGCTGATCTGAGGTCTGCTGTCCATGAAAGACGGCTGTCAATCACTCGCGAACTCCGATCAAACGGTCAAACTAGGCAGCGCTGATCAAATATGAATCAATATTCTGTTACTGTAATGCCTATTTCTCACCTCAGATGTTTTCAGAGACATTACTGTACTGTTTAGCTGTAAAATGAGAAAGTTTGTGACCCTGCAGCCATGTTGAGATCAGGTTGAGATGGCCTTGAAGGAAGTTCCAGTCACATGACCGGAGCACAGCCAATAGGAACGCTCGCTCTCTCTGAAATGACCTGTGATTGGTCAAAATCTTCCATCATGGCCTAGATTTTTCTAAAGCCTGAAAACAGAGCCATGAGGAGGAGCAGAAGTCTAGTTTTCTCTCAGAACATGTGAATTACAATATGCTGAAAGGTTATTATGGAATTTTTGCCCAATGACGCCAAAAATATACTGTCTACGCCACTTTCAGGCATAAAGTTATGCATAATGAAGGGCGTAGTCACTTTGTGTGAGCGGTATGTGCTATCACAGCCGCTAGCTGTCTGCTAGGTGTCACCTCAGCTGATTTGAGTCACTGAACTTAACCTCTTGGCTATGTTTGTGATGTTGGTTCCCTTTGGAGATTTTTTCATGCACACATCGGACCAATAGTATGGCTTGCTGTGCGGTTAATCGTAAGACGGGCATCCAGCTGGCCAATGTGCGGGCGTTGGACGATGGGCTGCCGACGGAGGACCTCCGTTTCCGACGGGGTATCAGGGACTGTGATGTCTGTGAAATGTGGCTAAATCCTGGAATACCAGACAGCGTTAATCAACCATGACTCTTTTTCTCAATACCGATCTGACAGAACAGAGGACTCTAAGAGAAAAGGAGGAGACATGTGAATTTATGGTGAATAATGTTAATGCACAAATTGAAGGAGCTGACGGGATTGCATTTCACTAGAGTTGTAATGTTACCTTGTATGATTTCATGTGAAAAATAAAATGACATCGATTGATTGATTTGAAGAAGTCTGCACTCCAGTTTTTTTCTGTGAATGAAATTCTATCATCAGTGTTATTTTATTTGTTAGCACCGGTACCAACTGGCAACCGCTAACGTAAGAGGGGTACCCCGTGCGTCGGTCTCCAATGCCGAGGGGCACTGACCAAGCTGCAGTATTTGACGAGTTGGAAGTGAGAATGTGTTGGCCCTACAGTTCTGGGGATCCAGGAGTTGCTTGCTTTGCCTGGTTGGTAATCCAGCCTTGAGGTCAGAGGAGACGAGAGCACTCCGGTTAGTTTTCCATCTTACTGCAGTACTAAAAATCAGCTATTTCCTCTATTAAAGTGGCAGTAGGCAACAATTTTTTTGGCATAATTTGGCAAAAATTCCATAATAACCTTTCAGCATATTGTAATTCAAGTGGTCTGAGAGAAAACTAGACTTCTGCTCCTCATCATGGCTCTGTTTTCAGGCTTTAGAAAAATCTAGCCCGTGACAGCAGAGGTCACAGAGGTCAGAGGTCACAGGTCATTTCTCAGAGAGAGGGAGCGTTCCTATTGGCTGTGCTCCGGTCATGTGACAACAACTTGGCTTCCTTCAACAGATTTTACAATGGCGGCCGCGTCACAAACTTTCTCATTTTACAGCTGAACAGTAACTACAAGATGATTCTGAATACATTTGAGGAGAGAAATAGTCATTACAGTAACAGAATATTGATTCATATCTGATCAGCGCTGCCTAGTTTGACCGTTTGGTCGGAGTTCGCAAGTGATTGAAAGCCGGCTCTCATAGACTGCAGCTGGCAGCGGACCTTGTTGTCCTCCGGTAAGTGAAATCCTTCAGATGCCGTTAGGAGCACCGGAGGACACAGTAGGACCAGAGGAACATGATTTCTTTCAGGTTACCTGTTTTATGTACTACTGTCAAGTTATAGAGGCCGTTTTCTGAAAAATAACTTTTTTAAATCATATTTGCGCCAATATCGCATACTGCAGGTTTAAAGGCAGGGTCGGTGATCTTGAGAAAGTAGCAAGAGTACCCTAGATTTTAAAAAAATGATCCAACCAAAAAACCCAGCCCAGTGTTGCCAACTCTTTTCCAAAGAAAAACAGGCAGGTAGCCCGTCCAATTATTACATTCAGATGAAATGAAATGATTGGACGGGTTTATTACAGTCCTGCAACAGCCACAGATACCAGATTTGTTTCTATTGTTTGTTAGAGCATTTGATTAATTAATTGATATCAGGATGTCATGAGGATTTCAGGACAAATGCACATGTATACTAGGATTAAGAATCCAGGTTCAGACAAAGCTGTGAATAATGATTCTAGGGCATGGTGAGAAGAGACAGACCATCATTTGGAAATATCTTTCTTTTTGGAAAAAATAAGAATGTGACAATGACTTGCATGTTCCACGTTCAAATCAAAAGCTTCTAGTCTCTGTATCGTGGTTTGGTATGAGTTGAAAGCACGCTGGGCTCAGTTGTAGGCTACCTGTGATGTGATGCTATCAGCATTAATAAACAGCACTTAAAGCTGCAGTATGCGAGATTTTGCGCAAATATGATTTAAAAAAGTTATTTTTAGAAAACGGCTGCTATATCGTGACAGTAGTACATGAAACAGGTAACCTGAAAAAAATCATGTCCCTCTGTGTCCTACTGTGTCCTCCGGTGCTCCTAACGGCATCTGAAGGATTTCACTTACCGGAGGAAAACAAGGTCCGCTGCCAGCTGCAGTCTATGAGAGCCGGCTGTCAATCACTCGCGAACTCCGACCAAACGGTCAAACTAGGCAGCGCTGATCAAATATGAATCAATATTCTGTTACTGTTATGACTATTTCTCTCCTCAGATATTTTCAGAATCATCTTGTAGTTACTGTTTAGCTGTAAAATGAGAAAGTTTGTGACGCGGCCGCCATTGTAAAATCTGTTGAAGGAAGCCAAGTTTTGGTCACATGACCGGAGCACAGCCAATAGGACCGCTCTCTCTCTCTGAAATGACCTGTGATTGGTCAAAGTCTGCCGTCACAGGCTAGATTTTTCTGAAGCCTGAAAACAGAGCCATGATGAGGTGCAGAAGTCTAGTTTTCTCTCAGAACACTTGAATTACAATATGCTAAAAGATTATTATGGAATTTTTGCCAAATTATGCCAAAAAATTGTTGCCAACTGCCACTTTAAGAGCTGTGATCACAAAATGACTTTGGTGGTAAAAAGGTTTTACTTTGTTGGGTTTCTTTTAAATGAAATGAAAATATGATTTGCTATAGTTCCTGGATTTCCTTGCAGGTGATGTCTGAGCTCATCCATGACGTTGATTGATTCCTGGTTTGTTGTGAGTTCACATGTTTCCTCTGTGTTCTCATGAGTTTCATCCCACAGTCACATGGGTGGATGTCTCCAAATAGTTCTCAAGCAGGGTATGAATGGGAGTGTCTGTGGTAGCCCTGTGATGCATTGAAGACATGTCCAGGATGCCCCAGAGCATGCTGGGACTGGCTGCCATACCCTAAACCCAGACAAAGTAATATAAATGTAGCCTACCGCCTGAAACCTCTGGTGAGCAATACATCACTAATAAGAGTCCGTCATATACAGTCCTTTTCATTTAACATGAATGCATCACCACTTGAAACAAGCAGTGCGCGTTCCCTTTAGTGTAAAGTTAGCTAAACTTAGCAAGACTAACACCGGAAGTTGTTGAATGTTAACATTAAAATAAAATAGTTTGGTGATCCTATGAGGGAAGTGCAGAACATTTTAGTGGTAATTACTGCTGACTGACCCTTTACCCTCTGATGTGACAGTATAAACTGAACATCCATGGTGTTGTTATGAGAAAAAAAAATAATCAAGATAGAGAACATCTTGCAGCTCACAAGTTGCCATGTGTATGTTAGGATTGTTTTACACTATTTTACACAAGTATACAGGTATGTAGTGTGGTTTTAATAAAACACACTCAGTATGGCCATCTTGTTATAGCAGCTTTTGAGACTGACATGAATGTTTTCAAATGATTTCAGAGAGATGACATCAAAGTAAGAAGAAATTATATTTTTTTGTAAATAGACGCTCTTTTAAGAATTAAATGCTTTCCATTAAATGTATAAAAATATATATATTTTTGTAGCATGTCCCGCAAGTTGATTAATGACATAAAAATGTTAAATTGGGGGTTTTTCAAGGTACTGATTAATTTTGTGATAGCCTATACTGTAGGTTTAGCAAACAAGTCTTTCATAATGTTTTCTTTTGTATCAGTCCTGTATATATACATTCAAGATTCAAGATTCAAGATTCAACATGTTTATTGTCACGCCGGTTATACAGGTACAATCGTGTGAAATACTTTTTGCTGGGAAGCTCCATTAAGAAAAGAAGCAGTAGGTTAAGTAGCAAAAGAATGACATAATAAAATAAAGTAAAAATAAAATAAAAATAATAGTGTATTTACAATAGTATACAGTATAATAATAATAATAATAATAAAGGAAATATTGGTGTATGCTAAATATATACAAGTATTGCATAGGCATTTTTGTTTTTATATTGCACAGAGGTATGTATTGAAGTATTGCACTTATTTATTGCACATAGTGAGAGAGAGGGTGTCATAGCCCACAGGCTATGAGTGCTTGACATTACAACAGTATACTTTTATGTCTCAAGTACCGTATCCCGTTTAGGATAGGCCTACTTCTATATTTTCCAAAATAGGTTCCACGTTGAGACAATCGGTGAGAAGCTTTTATTGTGAAGGCGCTGACCGGACGTGGTGTGTGTGACCGCTGACAGCTTGACGCTGGTCTGGAAGGAGTGACTCGTTGACTGCGGCGACCGCAATTCAGGCAACATGGGAGCCGCTGTGGGATTTATTCTAAAGGGATTTTAAGAACCGTCGGGAAAATGGCAGAGAGGTGAGTCCAAACAACACATATGCTGTATTTATCTGCTGTGTTTTATTGTAAGCTTGATGTGTGAGCAGATGAGGGAGGCAGCCGAGCCAGAACGAGGCTAACCGCGGTGCGTTCAGGCGCCCTGCTGGAGCGGCTGGTAGCTTAGCTCAACACTTACTCACACCATTCAACACATTTATTATTTTTTTATAACGGAACACATATGTATGGATTCAGGCTTGTTGTCGGTGCGCTCAATGTTGGTTTGGGCTTTTTTGTTCTGTGCGTATTTGTGTTTGGTGGTATGAGGCTGTGAGATGATGCTGTGCACGGCTGGGTGAGGATGATGCTGTTGCACCTGTCGGGCTGCATCACCGTCTCTTTGCTGGAATGCAGCTAACCTGCTCCTCTAGCTGGATGCTAGCAGCAGACCCTCCTATAGGCTCTGCGCCCTGCATCAGTGTGTTGCAGCCGATGCTCTGCTATAGCCGGGTCACCCCAGATCTCCCCTCGCAGCATCCCTCCTCTCCATGATGGATGGAGGCGCCTCCCCTGAGAGGAGGAGGCGCTGGAGATGGAGAAGAGCGGCACCGTCCCGTTACCTCTCTAACACACCGTGTTTAGCCCTGCAGCTGGCAGGATGCAGGAATAACCCGGGTTACAATGGCTGTGCCCGAATGGGTGCCAACTCCATATGCTTACTGGCAAATTCACTGCATTTCATAACACATACCTTTACAGCCATTGTTTGAATCAGTGGTGTCTTTTTGTCCATATCATCTATCAATGAAGGAAATTAGTCATTAGTATAATGTCAATTTTTGCCACTGGTGGAGAGGTCAGGGCCGGCTCTAGCTCTTTTGGTGCCCTATGCAAAATTCAGATTTAGCCCCCCCGCTTAGGGTTAGGTTTAGGGTTCAACCCCCCAGAACTTTAACCTTATAGCCCCGTAAACCACAACACACATCAGACATCACAATGGTTTTAAGACAAAAGTTAAGATTTTTATTTTCATAAATAACTGTATTTATTATAATATAAATACACAATTGGTCCCTAATAAATGGTAAATGGACTTGCATTTATATTGCGCTTTTGTAGTCTTCGGACCACTCAAAGCGCTTTACACTACATGTCAGCATTCACCCATTCATACACACATTCAAACACTGATGGCAGAGGCTGATAAGGTGCCAACTTTGCCCATCAGGATCTAATCTAAATACTCATTCACACACTGATGGCTATGCCTTCGGGAGCAATTTGGGGTTAAGTGTCTTGCTCAAGGACACATCGACATGTGACCCGGAGCAGCCGGGGATTGAACCAACGATCTTGTGATTGGTGGACGACCTGCTCTACCCTCTGAAACACAGCCGCCTATTATTATATAACACTAATATTGTTGGCTTAAATGTGTTTCCAATTTGTAATGTCACTGGATTAAAAGTTGCTTGGTATATTTGATCATCTTCGTACCCGAGAGCATATATTAATGATGCTGAACAATTTCCCATTGTTGTATAACGTTACCTGGCGTGTAATTTCGCCACTGAGTCCCGATACTGATAGCGATACCTGAGCTTTGGGTATCGGCCGATACCGAGGACCGATCCAATACCAGTCTTTAATCAATAAGGTGCTGGGATCATTCTTGTATGTGTAAGGCAACATCAGGCTTGACTTAAGTATTGCTTTCTTAACTTCGCAAAACAAAATGTAAAAAATGAATACATAGATATACATTTGCTGAATTGTTATTTATTATGAAAATAATAAATCGTACACCAACAACTTGGTAAAAAATCTTTCAAATTAACAGGAACCTGTTAAACCTTAACAACTGCTTTTTAATGCTGCAACAAATTGGTCAAAACTTAAACAGAACATTATAGAAATTCCAGTCTATAATGTATATAGTTTATAAACATAGATTGGCCCCATTGTCACCGATATCCGATCCAGGTATCTGAATCAGTATCGGCCCGATATCCGATCCGGTATCGGTATCGGTGCATCCCTAATAATCTGCCACTGGTGGAGAGGTGGTGAACCAACGACAAAAAGTCCAACTTGTAACGTTACTGGATTAAAAGTTGCTTGGTATTTTCGATCATCTTCGTACCCGAGAGCATATGTTAATGATACAGAACAATTCCTCATGTTGTATAACGTTGCCTGGCGTGTAAATTCGCCACTGCTCAAATAAACAATTAAAACACCCCAAATTTGAGTTTGGCGTTACAGCAGACGCAAACAAAACTAAATCTCCAACCCTTCTGTTCTTGGGCAGCACAAAGCATAGCATTTACATGATTTTTTTATTATTACCTTTATTTCCTTTAAAGTGAGGGTGTGGGCTGCATCTTGAATATAGACAATGGCAGTTCCTCCCCAGCAGCAAGCAAGATCATGAGCCGGAGTTAATAATTGATGGCTGTTAAATTTGTGTTGCGGGGGTCATTCGGCCTCATGTAAATCACTACTGCAGGTCAGCCCTGTGGGCTTTGGAGCATTATACAAACCCAGGCGTGTTGTCAGAGTCCTATCACACAGATCACACGCTTAGTTCACTCAACCCATTGATCTGGTCAAAATGCACCGTCATCATTCACGAGGGCAGTAATAATTGATGACTGATGAGATAGCTCTTGGTCTTGTTGTTGTACATGTGGGTCTAGTTATTATCAGCTTGAGTGCATTTCAGGACTTAGACAAGCAGTGGTGTGTTTGAGATTTTGATGACATAAATTGAAGAAGGTGTTTTGCATGATCAGGGAGGAGCATCACATCTGACCACCTGCTTCTTGCCGTGAGGTTATACTGGTTGCAATCAGACTCGAGAGAAAAGCATTTTGAGGTCAGTCAGTGTAACCGTGACCAAGCTGATGTCGAAGGTTGAGGTTGTGTGTATATTTACATTGTTGTATTGACCGGCGTTGGCCAGGTGGCTTAAAGGTCAAGGTTAAGAAATGAATAAATTATTGGTCAAAGTAATTTATCATTCAACAATGTCAAACATCCTCTGGTTCCAGCTTCACCAATGACGATGCTTTTTCTCTGTTTTACTGTAAACTGAATCTCTTTGGGATTCTGTTCAGTTTTCTTTTCATGCAGTTTGTCAGCAGTGGAGTCTTCAAACTCTAGCAGCTGCAGCAGTGATGAGCGTTTTGTGTCTTTTAGCAAAAAAACCCCCAGAAAGTTGTGAGTTCAGCCAAGAGGAAGGTTTCACCAACTGGCAGCGTGTTTGGGACCAACACAGTCTCACAGCAGTTTGTGAAATAGTCACGAAATTTAATCTGTTTGATTCGTGTACATAAACACGAATTTCCTTTTTTTTCGTGACGCACAGCACGTCTTTCAACAACGTATTTCTGTGCATTTTCCTGACACGTGTCAATTTCCTCTCCAGTCTTTTCAAAATAAAACCACAAAATTAGGTTTAGGAATAGATCAACTTGGTTAGGCTTAGGCAACACAACTACTTAGTTAGTTTCAGGAAAAGGTCACGGTTTGGTTTAAAATAACATCAGAAGAGGCGTTACTTAAGTATAGAATTTACGTGACAAATAAATTAACTTTGGCTTGTGGTTTCACACGGAACACGAACACCAGTCTCCTGGGCGAAAGACCTGTGTTTTCTGACCCACCCATTCACCCCGACCTCCTTATGTGGTGTTCGCCGCTCTTTATAATTCCTGGTTCACAATTAAGTGGATTACATACGAATTGATTTCGTGCTGACCATCACGAAAAAAAATTTGAAATTCGTGTCTATATACACGAATCAATACATTCAATTTCGTGACTATTTCACAAACTGCTGTGTGTCTGGGCTGTGGAGGCACAACCATGATGTTTTTATTTGTTTATATGGATGCTGAATTTTTGTAATTTTAGTGAAAAGAATTTTTTTTCTGACAGCAAAATTTAATTTCATTGACTCGTGAAGTTTTTGTTTTCCAGTACTACTGTATTTACATCTTTGGTTTGCAAGAAGCAACAGAAAAGCTGCTTGGTTTTGTGTGGATATCTCACACATACATTTGAACTTAATCAAGGAGGCCGATAACAGATATTTGCAACTGATATACATTTGCAGTAAAAATGAAAATCTTAGAATAACACACACTCCAACACCAAAAAAATTTGTTTAAATCTTTTAAGCATATGACATGAGCCGTAACCAATCAGATAGTGCTGTGGGTGGGACATTGAGTGAGACTACAGATAGAGACAGGCGGCTGTATCAGAGTCAAAGTAGCACATTTTTTAATTATTATATTTTATTTCCAATCAGACAAAAAAAAACAAATAATTTCAATAATAGTAAAAATGCTGGAATAATTGCAGGGCTGATAATCGGTTGATCCCTAGTAGGTTAATGTGCTGTATGTCTGATTGCAGCTGCTGTCCAAACTCCAATCCCACCTTGTGTTGTGTTTGTGTTGCATTCCAGTCTGTTGAGCTACTGTGAATGGAGAAGTGTGCACTTCTTCTGTGATTTTCTCCCAGCGTGGTCGCTGAACAACGCCACTGATTAATAAAGAAGCTGTGAATAGGAATTCTCCTTAAACTCTTTGTGATTGCAGTGGAAATATTTTGGCCATTTATTCACAAGAAATACTGAAGAACTGAAGTTCAAAATGCGAGGTACATCAGCAGCTTATGCTTTTTTTATTTGTTAACAATCTTACTGTTCCTGACTCATTTAATGGTCAGCGCTGAACTTGAGACCCTCCTGAAAAATGTTGTCGACATACAACAACATCTATCAACCCATGCTGCACGCGTCTACATGTCTGGCTGCCAGCTTGACATTTGATCCCAGCAGTAGGGTGGGGCACTGAGCTCATGTGTTGTGCCAGCAGCACATGGCTGAAATATTCATATCGCCGTGCTCAGGCCACTAAGCTGCTGCCATATCTGTCACATATACTCGTGTTGTCTGTAGCATCTCCTGCTCTGGGACATAAAGAGGCCGGGTATTCAACATGACTGTGAGCTGTGTGCTGAGGGTGGGGCTCGCTGAACAATAGTTACAATGCAGTATGCAATACAATGTCTTAATGAGATTTTACAATATAATCACTATTATTGAAAGCACTGTTACGAAGCACACTCACTCTACAACCCTGTATTCACAAGATAATATTAACATGTGATCTGTATCTGGATAATCTAGATAGTGACATCTGATCACTGTCCTTTGCATGAATTTACATCTGGTATTAAAGGGGCACTCCGCCAGTTTTACACATGAAATCCAGTTTGTTCATAATGAGGACTCCTAGTCAGCCTGTGAAACCAGTTGTATAATGTCTTCTGTGGATCTGGAAGAGCTTCGTCAACTCTGAGAAAATAACACTGATGATGTCATCAGGCTTAGCCTGATGACATCATCAGGGTGAAGTCTGCCTTGGTTGTTAAGAATTTGATTGAGCATGTGAAATTAAATCGATCTACTATCAAATAAAGATCTTAGATATAAACAGCGTGTAGTTTAGGGATGTTAATAATTAACCGTTTAACCGTAAACATTATGAATTTTAACCGATTAATGCTATCGGTTAAACGGTTAAAAGAAATATTAAAAAGTTAATTGAAAAGCAGAGCAAAACTCAGAGGAGCGTGTTGTCACTTTAAGGAGAAAAGCTGGTCCACCTTAACAGCCCACCTTAAAGCTGGGGTCTGCGATCTTGGAAAACTACCATAATTTGAAAGTCGCATCGCCTCAGGAGCTCCCTCTAAACCCCCCCCTCCCCTCGAAACTCCTTATAAGGCAACGCCCCCCACACACATGCACGAGCACCGCCGCATCATAACTACTTCACATTTTTCGTAGCTATTTCATCACTAAATTCACTTCTGAAAAATGTTGAGGCGAGAAATCAACGGTGTAGATTTAGAATGTTGACAGTTTTACGATGTTAGATGGCGAATCAAACATTTTCTCCACCGCTGTGGGAGTTTAGAAGCTCCACAAACTGCCGGCACAGCTAGCTAGCTCCTGCCGGGATCGCCACCTCTCCACCCGGGCATTCACTCACACAGACCCCGCTATGAGCTGGAGCTCTCTCAAGAGACCGCTCTCGTAGACGAGGGGCTTTATTTCCTTGTTGACGGAGGGGGGGGCAGCAGCTCGCTGGAGAGCCGGCCACAGAGCAGCAGAGAGGGGAGGGACAGAGAGAGATACCTGCTGAGACAACACGACCCTTTTTAACATTACTCTAATATCTGGAGGGAGATCAGTCCACTCGTTTGTTGCTGTAACTGAAAAAGCAGTTTGAGTAACGTAAATTTTGTTCGGCAATGTTTTCTATCCGCCGTCTCCCCTCGTTGATAATCCTGTTTGTCTGACTTCACTTTGAGCTGTTAGAATAAATAGTTTAAACCTGCAGTATCTTATAAAGTAAACTAACAGAACATAAACAACTAAATCAAAGTTGTATTTTTCGATAATATGGTAATAGTGGTACGAGTTCGTTCTCGTTGTCCGGTGTTTTAAGAGCTGAGTTTTCTCTTCCACTCTCCAGTCAACGTGCGGCGGACACGCGCTTTGAGTTCACGCTGGTGCACGCTGAGGCTAGAGTACGAGCAGGGAGGACGGGAGGCATCTGATTGGTTCCTTACAACCGGGACCATTTTTACTGACTGGTAGACGTTTTTACAGGATTACAGCAGCTACAGATGACGGATCTTTTCCGGTCTTTTTTCAGTGCTCATAAGAAACGGATTGCTGTCGGGGTGTAAAGACCATTTCAACCAATATAACAAAACGTGTATACTGGATAAATCGCAGACCCCATCTTTAAGAGAGTCTGAGCTGGTGTTGCAAGATAAAGGAAGTTGGCTCCCGTCTTGAGCTGAGGAGTTGTAGCATTTATTCACCGACAAATAAACTGTACCCACACTGCTACAGCTATGTTCACAGCTATAACGCCACTGACAACCCCACACTCACCGCCGCCACACACACGCGGTCTGTCGGACACTCGCTAACGTTACACCAGGCTGAGAGACCGTATGTGTGTGGCAACAGTGAGCATGACGCCACCATTAACGCTACAGCTGCTAACGTAGCACAAACCAAACAGACACGGTCTGTCAGACACTCGCCAGGCAGACACACAGCTGACCACCTCGCAGCTAAACTAAATGATGTGATGGAGACTTTAACTGGGAAAGTGGCTGCGTGTGTCCTCGACACTACACGCAGCACCGTGGCTGCTACAGTAACTCTCCCGGACGGGTGAACTGGGGACTCAGTTGTCTGTTTTGCACATACACTGCAGCTGGCGCACCGCTGCATGTGAGGCACTAATCTCGTCGGTTAACGGTTAATAATCGGTTAACGAGGGTCGGTTATCTAGATATCAGTAGAATGGTGTCTCTAGCCATGGCTCTAGCTGGCAGCGTGGACACAGAGGTTGAGAACTTTTTACGGGATACTAAGCCGACAGACTGGTGGAAAGTCAACGCGTGCAGATTCCCTGGACCGACAAAGCTGGCACGCCAGTACGTCTGCATACCCGCAACATCTCACAGCCTACCATCCGAGCTGGTGTTGTCTAGGGCTGTACAGTTCAAAGCTTCATTCATAACGTTGACATTCAAATAATTATTATTCATAACTAACAGAAACATTGCGTGCAGTCCACCTTCTCTCTGTCTCTTTCTCTCTCTCGGCACGGAAGAGCGACGCAGTGCTCATTCTCCGTAATTGTCTAAATCCTCAGAAAATAGATGTAATCCTTTCCCAAATTCCCAACATGTTTTTATCTAACAAAATATTCTGCTTTAGGCCTCTATCTCTATATGTTTCGTAGGCTATGCAGTGCTGTCAAAGCATATGCTATATGTTGGAAAAAAATTTTTTTTGGTGTACGCACAATTTGCATGTTTTTTTAATTACGTTTAATTGATTGATTGATCGTCAGTGTTTCAAGTGATCGATGAAGGAAAGTCCCGACTGCCTTACGAACTGCAGGCGTGGAGTTTTACTGACTACAGAGAACATCAACGTTTAAATCAAAATCATTTGTATTTGTATATTTAAATAGAGTTTTGACCTCTTCAGATGTTCTCCCTTCTCCATGCACCTTGAAACAAGGTGAAGTTGTGCCAGGAAGCCCTACTCTGCTTGTAAAGTAACGCCCGCCCAACAAATAACACCATTGAATTGCCTCATTTAATCACATGGGAGATGGATGACCTTTACTGTCCAATACCCTTTTTTCTCATTAAAAAAGTCCATTTCTATAAATGTTGATTTCCCTATACAGTAAAACCCTTGAACTTGCAGTCTGCCATTGCAGATACTTCAAACATGTCAGTTGCATGTCATATTTCATCTCTCATATGATTTGTTGAAGTGGTGCAGCTCTAATCTTTAGCTGTTAGCCTGTCTGTGGGCTGGCAGAGGGCCCAGAGGAGGGGGTGGGGTGGACAGAGGATGGAGAGGACGGTGGCGGGAGGAGACAAGAGACAGAGCTATGAGGGAATATTGACAGGCTGTACAGTAGAAAAGTAGCAGCGGCAGCAGCAGTGAGAACAGCATGTCGCCTCCATCACTTTGTGCCCGAGAATGAATCGGACACAGTGTTGAGCTATCGAGCTCTCTGCTGCTATTGTTGGACACTGATTGCTCATGACTGCAGCAGAGCCTGTTTGAATTTGAATAGGGAAGTGAGCAGAGATAGCAGCATATTGACTGGCATTGACAGTGGATGGAGGGGGGAGAGGGAGGGGCGGGCGAGATAGAGGGAGTATTGACGGATGAAGAGAGCAAGAGAGAGAGCACTTTCTCTCTCTAATAGGATTATTGTGTAAATGTGTTTGTCTGAAGGGCAGCCCCTAGAGGCTCCCACATCTGTGTGTGTGTGTGTGTGTGTGTGTGTGTGTGTGTGTGTGTGTGTGCCCAGTGGTAGAGACGGAAGGAACACCAGCAGTACTGGGTGTATAAAATGGAGAACAACTAGGGGTGTAAGAAAATATCGAAAGAATCGAATATCGCGATATTATGTTTTGTGATACTGTATCGATTCTCAAAAACACTGTATTGATTTTTAACTAATAGTTTACATGCAAACATTAACTCAGTCAATACTTTATTTCATTTGCAAAGAGATGCGCTCCCCTCAGTGTATGTGTCCTCTCAAAGTAGAGCTAATGTTACAGGGACTGTGATAAATGAAAATGCATATCTCACTGTTCTGTTTGCATGAAAAAGTAAACTCTGATTTTACGCATATGGTGATGTGTTCTTTATACTAGGGATGTTAATAATTAACCGTTTAACTGTTAACCGGCATTAAGGATTTTAACTGATTAATGCTATCGGTTAAACGGTTAAAAGAAATATTAAAAATTAATTAAGACTCTGAGCAAAACTCAGAGGAGCGGCTTGTCACTTAAAGGAGAATAGCTGGTCCACCTTAACATCCCACCTTAAGAGAGTCTGAGCCAGTGTTGTTGCTAACGCCGAGGCTAACCACCTTCACTTTAGTCAGCAGGCGGCTTGCAAGACACAGGAGCTTGGCTTGGGTCTTGAGAAGTTGTAGCATGTAGGCGCTAATTTAAACTGTTGATACACCTGAAACCTTTGGCAATGCTCTAATCATCATGAGACCTGGTTATGTTTAACAGGCCCATGTTACCGTGGTTATGGCAGGCCACGTAACAGTGATGTTGTGTGTCAGTTTATGTTGTGGGCTTTTCTTTTTACTTCAGTAAAATCAGCACTTTGGTTGACATGGCAGGATGTTAATGCTCTTTTATCAGTGCTGTGTCAGTGCTGCTGCTCACAGTAAACTCTGCCTGTTAGCCTGTCTTCTCCCATTCACCACCATCCACTCACACAGATGGAAAATCAAAAACACTGCAAATACGCCATCCGTCAAATTCCAAATGGAATCACTACACTTTCTGATGAACACTGAATGCCAGTCAGTGTCAGCCTAAATGTATTTGGAGCTTGTTTACATGGTGAAAATACAGCTGTAGGATGTGATGGGTACAGCTGCAAGTTTGTTTTTGTATCGGCAGTAATTGTAATATGTTGTCCATCCCATTTACATATACATCAATCTCCTGTGCTCCGTTTCAGCACCCGGGACAGCGCCGCACGACACACTACACACACCCTCTGCACACAACAAACAGGGTTTATCAGTCTGAGAATAACTCTTAATCATTAATGTTGATGCATAATGAATAATGTGGGACTACTATTCCTTATTTCATGTGCTATTTTTGGGGGGAATGCATATATAATAGGGCTGTCAATCGATTAAAATATTTAATCACGATTGACCCCTTGCCATTCCAAACTCTTTTTTAGAGGGGTAGGGGTGGAGGACAGAGGATGTTCAGGGGTAGATAAATAGTTAACAGCAGATGTCACATAGAAGTGGTGTACATGATCTGAAAGCTGGGAACCCGGAGATTAAATTGAGGTGCAGCTCAGCACTGTGTGTCAAGTTGTTCCAGTCATTAATAAGAAATAAAAATTAATTAATTAATTAATTAAAATAAATTGTGAAAGTGTATCAGGGCTTAGAGCATGACGATATGAGTTTGTGATGACCAGTCCCATGCTCACTTATGTCTCATGAGTTGTTGCAGCAATTTTGGGGTTGATACCATTTGTTACACAGATTTGGTGCTAAATTTAACCATTTTTTACCACTCGACAATTGATCGAAATGATCAATAATCCCTCCAAAATACCACATTAAGACACCAAGACCTTGAGGAACGCCATAGAAAAAGCCATGCTGGGATTTGGTTTCAAAAACTTTTGACATTTGGAGATTTCTGCAAGAATTGCATTGGATGGCGAGCACTTCTGTTGTGGAAACTGCTCAGAAACTCCCTTATTGTCAATATATCTAGGAAAGCCATCCATCCTCTGAATGCTCTAGGTCTCTAGTTTGTGGTTGTAAAGTTTCATGAGGCTGTGATTATCCTAGAGGTCACCAGAGATCATGTTATACAGTGAGGTCAAATTTAAAAAGAAATCTCACAACAATGAAATGGCTCCTATGGAGACTAACAACATCACACATGAATACAGTTGGGCTCATTGGATCCACACGAGTCTCAGCTTTACAGTGATACCCAATTTACGTAATTCAAAGAGTGTTTAGGGACCCCAGTATGCAGAAATATTCAGATACAGCATTTTAGTATAGGCGAAAATAACACATTTGTACTGCATACAAGAAACTGCATGGTTTCTGCCCCAAACTGCATGTGATTATCATAAAGTGGGCATGTCGGTAAAGGGGAGACTTGTGGGTACCCATAGAATCTATTTTCATTCACATATGTTGAGGTCAGAGGCCAAGGGACCCCTTTGAAAATGGCCATGCCATCGCAGCAATGTAGCGTAAGTTTGGAGCGTTATTTGACATGGTTGGTAGCAATGGACTCTTCAGGTTTTCTAGTTTCATATGATGCCAGTATCTTCACTCGAGCTTCAAAACTACACTACACTTTAGTGGTGTTAAAACAAATTTGCGTTTACGCGTTATTATCACGTTAACTCCGACATCCCTAATATATAATAATAAAAAAAAAAAAAACCCCGATGCATTCGAAAACTGATTTGGACGTTGTTTAGGCTACCGTGGCAACGGACAAAGCTTCGAAGCATTCGGGCCAGCCTTAAATAATATGATATGGCACACGCCTGCTGTTATCTACTTCTCCCTGACCAACGGGCTGACTGAGGCCTTCCTGTCTAACGCACACAGTGATAGAAGCTGCTCATGTCGCTCCACTATGGATGCAACAGGACTGCTGCTCTGGACTGCATTACAGTGCCTGGGGTGTTTATTTTTCTGGTCAGTCAGCGTAAAGAAAGCGTGGTGTAAAATATACATTAGGCAGGCATGGGGTGCTGTGGACTGATCATCAGTTAGAGGTATTAGAGGCAGAAATGATGCATTGATCCGGCTTACTGAGGGTCATTGTGTTGTTATTGGATGGATATTGATTAGTTCTGTTGGTTGGGTGGTGATGTGTGACAGGAAGGGTGGTTGAATGTGACCTCAGCTGCAGCTAAGAACTCCATTATGTTTGCACACATGCATGCCATACACGTGCACACACACACACACACACACACACTTACACACACACACACACACACACACACTTAAATTATTAAATACTTTAAATCATAGTATTAACACTTCCTTCTTAAAGGATGACAAAGGCTTTTCTTTTTTTTTCAAAGGTTTCTAGTGGACTACGATGCAATACAATTTGGGGGGACTTGGGGACTACTCAGTATTAATTCCAGCTGATTCACTCTGTGATTATGATATATGATCTTATACTGTTATACTTCTATAATGTTTTGCTGTTAATGATTTGGAGGAAGTTGTGATTAAAAACTACATTAGTTATTGAAGTTTTTATTTTACATATACAAAGAGCTTGATTGCACATACTGTTGCTTAAATCTGCCATGTAGTATACAGTATGTGTATGTGTGTGTGTCTACTATATATATATATATATTTATGATTATCATATTTATGATTATCATAAAGTGGGCATGTCTGTAAAGGGGAGACTCGTGGGTACCCATAGAACCCATTTTCATTCACATATCTTGAGGTCAGAGGTCAAGGGGCCCCTTTGAAAATGGCCATGCCAGTTCGTCCTCGCCAAAATTTAGCGAAAGCTTGGAGCGTTATTTACCTTTAATTGCGACAAGCTAGTATAACATGGTTTTATGTATATATATAAATATATATATTTATATATATATAAATATATACAGCTGTGGCTCATAGGTAGAGCGGGTCGCCCACCAATCGGAAGGTCAACGGTTTGATCCCCGGCTCTTCCAGTCCACACTTTAAAGTGTCCTTGAGCAAGATACTGAACCTTAAATTGCTCCTGAAGGCTGAGCCATCGGTGTGTGAATGAGTATTTAGATTAGATCCCGATGGCAGGTTGGCACCTTGCATGGCAGCCTGGTAGTGTAAAGCGCTTTGAGTGGTTGAAAGACTAGAAAGACGCTTTATAAATGCAAGTCCATTCACCATTATACATACATACATTATTTACACACATAATAATAGTAGTATGCAGTATAGTGATATAGTTATGTACGTCATCTTACCATCTATGGTGTCAAACCCAAAATACTTCCACACACTGCTTTGCTACAGTTTAAATTTTAATTTTCTCCCACAATTGAAGTTTGAATTTTGAACAATAGTGCAGCTCCAGTGGAAGCATTTCATGTAGATCTGTTACATTGTTGTGAAATGTCTACCTTTAATATGGACAAGACCAAACTGTAGTTTGTCTCTAAGTTCAATGAAATCAAGATTAACTGTGTTAACTCTGAGTAACACATGAAAATATAGATTTTATGAAAATCATAAATACCTGTAGCCATTGAGGTTGTTTGTTTAAATGTTTGTGTGTGTCTGCGTTTTAGTGCAGGATGAATTAATCATGAATCACCAAAGCCTGCAGTCTGGCAGGAACTCTGGTGGAGCCGGAGCCTCGGAGCTTTACCGTGGAGCGGAGTGGTGGGAGGGGGGGGGGTCGTTAACAAGCAGGAGGCAATTTTAATTAGCCACGCTGCTGCTGAAGAACAAATGAAACATCCCCCGTCAGGCATTGTTGTTGTCGGGGGTGGAGGTTTTTATTTAGCCCTCAACCTTTGTGTATCGCTACCCCCCCCCCCCTCTTTCATGGTGTGGGGGTGGATGGCCTGAGGAACAACTAGCAGTAGCAATTACATCATATCTGTGATTGGTTGGTTATTGGATTACTTGATTGTTTGGTCTCAGAATGTTAATGACATATCCATTAATAGTTAGTAGTATTTCTTCATAGTGATCCACTTCCTGTAGGAGAGCTGAAATGATTAGTCGATCGAGAGAAAATCAACAAACATTTTATTAATTAATTAATTAGGTTGGTTTGGTTCCAGCTTGTTAAATGTGAGGGTTTTCAGCTTTTTCCCGTCATTGTAAACTGAATATTTATGGGACAGAACAAGACATTTGAACACATCATTTTGTCTTCATCATTATATAATAACAGTAAAAATTTATCAATAAATTGAAAGAATAATTGACAGATATATGAATTATGAAGCTAGCTCTTTAAGATGCTTTTTCTGTGACACTGATGGTAAGCTCAGTGTCTCATCTGTTTACACGCTGCTTCTGTAACGTGCTGTCGTAGCAAGAAAAAGACCTTTGCTATTTTACCTTGATTGGACGGTCACAGTGGAGAGTGTTTCTAACCTGATCTCATGGGAAGACGTATAAATAACACAGCATTTTCGTGTGTCATGATAACGCCTTTTAGGCTTTCCGTGTGTCATGTATACGCCACAGGGTTAACATTGTGAAAAGGCTTTTCGCCTGTGATTTTACGCCTCATTGTTACCGTGGAACGGTCGCGGTTATGTTCAGGCAACAGAACTACGGTCAAAGAGTATAGAAGCAAAGAGAAGAAACAAGTGCTGCCGCCATTTTGGACTGAAAACGCCAATGAGTCTGTGGCCACGGATGTTTAAAAAGACGTCTGTAAATCAGAGATTTTTTTTTAGGTAAATCAACTTCCCACAGGGCCGCTTGGCCTGAGCCATTCTCTCTCTCTCTCTCTCTTTCTTTCTCAGCCGGCAGCAGAATGATTAGGTTTTGTTTCATGGCTTGGCTAGGCGTAAGGGAAACATGGTGGCAGCGTTTTTCCGATTTTGTGTCAGAGTTCGTTACAGTTCTAACCTTTGTAGTGTTAGAACACGTGCTGTACAGACTGGAGCAGGTTTTCTGTCAGCAGGAGTGACAGCAGATATGAATGAAGCCTTTTCCACTGCAGGAATGTAATGTAACATGTATCCATTGTCACAGCATACTTTCAGGAGTTGTTGGCGGTGCTGTCGATCGATTAATGGTTAATTAGTTGTAACGTCACATCACAACAAGGACGACCACAACAAACACAATATCTGGTGTCTGAAAGAAATGGGGATCTAACACACCACTAAACATGGCAGGGCAAAACGTTTAGCACCATCAGCGGGTAGAGCAGGTCGTCCACCAATCGATGGAGATCACAGGAGCGCGCTGCAACTCGAGCAAAACCTTTGTGATTTTATTCCGACACTGGAAATATGTCTGCGACAGTGAAATCGCTTGAAAAGTCGTTTGGAGTAAGGTCGGCATAGGTAACGAAAACACAACAATTCTTAGTTTCAAGTGATTATACACTAATGAAAATATAGTTATGAAAATGATATTCCATTTCTGCTAATAGGTCCCCCGAAATGTTACACACTGTTCCTTTAAGTATAATAAATGTAAATGTATTTAGTTACATTCCACCAGGGCCTGTATGAACTTGTTTCTCTAATAACATTAAATAATGCAATTGATGCCAATGTATCAGCAGATTCATTGTGAGAACGGGGGCGAACTCATGTCGCTCATTAATTATAGCTTTAACAGCAAAATAATCAGTGATGCAGCCTCCTGAGAGAAGAAAAAACTGTACATTTTAACTCACCGTGGTTTTCTCTCTCAAGCTCTCGCTTTCACTTTATCTCTCATCGGGCACTAAATGTCTCATTGTGGCTCTTTCTGTAAGTCATGTCTGAATAAAGCCGTGATGAACATTAATGTAAAAGTCACCTATGTCTGAGTGACACAGAGCCATTATGTTAAAAGACAGACAAGTGCTGTTGTGATATTTCACCTGGACGTCCGGTCTTTCCTCCTGTCAGGCCTGTTAATTGAGCTCGTCCAGGTCGTGGCCCTCCTTCCTTCCGCTGATGCCTCCGATTGGTTCACACGGTGTAGGCAGAGGGGTCACAGGGGTCAACATACAGACATAAGTGTTCTGCTTAGTATTCAAATCATCCCCCGCAATCAATAGTGTGGGGAGGAAAAGTAGCTTCCAATTAAAGGGATAGTTAAGATGTTTTGAAGTGGGGTTTGTATGAGGTACTTATCCATAGTCAGTGTAGTGTGTATTACCTCCAGTAGACGACGGTCGGCACGCCCCCAACTGGAGAAACAGACAGGAGTACCAGCATGGATGCAAAGCAATGTACTGCTGTGGACGGAGACGGCAGCAAAACATATTTTAGCCACCTAAAAGAAAGGCTCACTTAAAAAAAAAGATATCCGTTTAAGTGTACGCTATATTTAGATTATTTTCCAACAGCGAACTGAACTGAAAGTGAAACGTATTTATACTGTTTTTGTCATCTGAGTCTGTTGGTTTTGGAGAGAGCATAGATAAGTTTCACTTTCAGTTCAGTTCCCTGTCATAAAAGGGCTGTCTGACGGCAAGATGAAGTGGTGAAAATATTCTAAATATAGTGTACACTTACACTGATATGGATTTTTTTAGGTGTCTAAAATCTGTTTTGCTGCCGTCCTCGTCCACAGCATTACATTGCTTTGCTTCCGTGCTGGTACTCCTGTCTGTGTCTCTAAACTGGGGGCGTGCTGACCGTCATCTAGCCCAGCGGTTCTCACCCTTTTTCGTGTCAAAGACCCCTAAATTCATACACATCAGGTCACAGACTCCCATTTGAAACGATTTTTCTTCAGGGAGCTCCAGAAAAGATTTTGGTTGTTAGATATGATTAAGACCAGAATTCTATAGTTGTCAACTACCGTGGAGGAAGTGAAACCTACGATCAGAATAGTCACTCTCATGACCCTTACCCACATTGGGCTCACTTCTATAATGAATTGAATAGTGAAAATAAACTATTTCCCATTTCTCTGGGGACCCCCTGGAACTCCCGCAAGGACCCCTGGGGCTCCCCGGACCCCTGGTTGAGAACCACTGATCAAGCCTCCTGTAAGTAATACACTGACTATGGATAAGTACCTACAACCCTACTTCAAAACACCCAAACTATCCCTTTAATATGTGAAGCCACGTTGTCTGTTGGTTGCTGTGTGTGCTGCTGGTTGTTAGAGCTGTAAACCTCCATACTGACTATTAACTGACTGCAGAAATGTGATAAAGGTGGTCACGTTTTATTTGCTCAGCCATGTTCTAATCAAAGCAGCGTGCCATGAATTCATTACACTTCAAAATACACTAAGGAACTACTTGTGATCTACTCAGAATTAACCCATGGTCCGCTTTTGGGCCGTCACCCAACAGGTGAGAACCTCTGCACTAATTAGAACCCAACTATTATATCTGCAGATTTTTATTTTTGATAAGGATCCAGGGTTTCTGCAAGTGTATTGCAAGCCCGGCGGCCCGCAGGACCTAAGCATCATGGAATTCTGTATTTCTAAGATGTTTTTAGAACTAAAATGTGTTTTACAAGAAGTAAACTCCTTGGTGAATTGGTGAATAAATGCCACAACTCCTAAAGACCCAAGCAGAGTTCCTGTGTCTTGCTTGTTACCAACTGATTAAAGTGAAGGGGGTTAGCCCCCGAGTTAGCAACAACTTCAGGCTCGCTAGCTTAAAGATTGGCTCGACGATCTTGGAGAGCTAGCATAATTTGAAAGTAGCATCGCCTCAGGAGCGTCGTCTAAGCCCCCCCCCCTCCCCTCGAAACTCCCTCCAAGGCAACGCCCCCCACACACATGCACGAGCACCGCCGCATCGTAACTACTTCACATTTTTCGTAGCTATTTCATCACTTAATTCACTTCTGAAAAATTTTGACGCAAGAAATCAACTCTGTAGATTTAGAATATTTGACAGTTTTACGATGTTAGATGGCGAATCAAACATTTGCTCCACCGTTGTCGGCGTTTAGAAGCTCCACAAACTGCCGGCACAGCTAGCTAGCTCCTGCCGGGATCGCCACCTCTCCAGCCGGGCAGCCACTCACACAGACCCCGCTATGAGCTGGCTGGAGCTCTCTCAAGAGACCGGTCTCGTAGACGAGGGGCTTTTATTTCCTGGTTGACGGATAGTTTGTTTAAATATCACAATACAAATGTCCGTTATAAATTAACATGTGTTTATCTGCCTTTTTGGAGTTGAAAAGCTCCACAATCGCCCGCGGGGGGGGGGGGGGGGGTAGCTCGCTGGAGAGCCGGCCACAGAGCAGCAGAGTGGTGACGGAAAGAGCAGCCTCTGAGGGGGCAGAGAGATACCTGCTGACAACACGACCCTTTTTAACGTTACTCTAATATCTGGAGGGAGATCAGTCCACTCGTTTGTTTCTGTAACTGAAAAAGCAGTTTGAGTAACGTAAATTTTGTCGAGCAATGATTTATATCCGCCGTCTCCCCTCGTTGATGATCCTGTTTGTCTGACTTCACTTTGAGCTATTAGAATAAATAGTTTAAACCTGCAGTATCTTATAAAGTAAACTAACAGAACATAAACAACTAAATCAAAGTTGTATTTTTCGATAATATTGTAATAGTGGTACGAGTTCGTGCTCGTTGTCCAGTGTTTTAAGAGCTGGTTTAAAGGCTAAAGCCTGATCTAGCATACTGCAAATACATCACTTTAACCGTTTCATACTACATACTACTCAGGAACGCAGTATACAGTCCATACTGCAAACTGCGTTCGTCAGTAGTATGGAGTAGGCGGTTTCGAATACAACCACAGAGCGGAGAGAGGACCTCAACTCAACAACTCTTCCTAATGACAAGTAACCTGTGCAGTGCTACTGCAGGGCTGAGTTTTCTCTTCCATTCTCCAGTTAACGTGCGGCGGCGACGCGCTTTGAGTTCAGGTTGGTGCACGCCAAGGGTAGAGTACGAGCAGAGAGGCAGGGAGGCATCTGATTGGTTCTTTACAACTGGGCGCAGAGGCAGTGATTGGTAGACGTTTTAACAGGATTACAGCAGCTACAGATGACAGATCTTTTTTCAGGTCTCATAAGTAATGGATCGCTGTCGGGGTGTAAAGACCATTTCAACCAATATAACAAATAGTGTATACTGGATAAATCGCCAACCCTGCCTTTAAGGTGGGCTGACTTTTAAAGTGGACCAGCTATTCTCATTTTAGTGACAGCATGTGTTATCTCAGGAATCCATTTCATCAAATATAAACTGTCAAAAAGAAATGATGTAAAAGCATCATAATTTATCAAACAATACAGCGAGTTAGCATACAGACACGTTTGACTGACAAAAAAGGAACTTTGCTGATTGGTTATATTCTCGATTATGTGCCGTGAGTATCGTAGCGACAGGGACGGCCCACATTTCCCATCATGCCCGCCTAGTCCCGAGTGCTGGACTGAGTAGTTTGAGTTTGCTGTTTTATGTTCTAAAATGTAAATGTTACTTTTCTGTTCAGAACATGGTGGCTTATGTCAGTAATTGTGATTTTTGTGCTGGTTTATAGTTTTAACCAGGGTCTGAAATGAACTTTTTTCACTTCCTGCCACTGTGGCAGGCAAGTATTTTTGTCTGTCTGCCACTCAGAAATTTTATCTGCCACTTTTGAAATCTCTGTGCTAAATGAAAGAATAACATTTTAGATCTGATGTCATTCAATGTTCGATATATTTTACACAAAAAAACATTATATGTGTGGTAAATTACAGTGTTCGAATTACACCGTAGCTTCCGGGAGAGCCCTGTTTTTCGGGGTGGGAGGGTACTGTACACAGTACTGTACTGTACTTTGCTATTTTCATCTATAGTGGTTGTTTGCATAAACAATTCAAATGATTATGATTATTTAAATACTTGCTTTGATTAAGAAAATCTTGGCAAGCTGCTTAGAGCTAGTGTTAGGAAGTTAAACAGGTCATAATTCCCTCTCTAATATGTATTTTATTTTGCTGTGAAGACATCTCCGACAAACAAATGGATTTATTCAAGTTTCTCACCAAAAAACTTAATTTTACAAGATTACATTTGAACACATCATGATAACGTTGTAATTTACCTTCACCCAATAGTCATTGTTATTGAGCAGAGCGTGAACGCCTCATAATAATAACTCAATAACACCTCCCGTTAACGTTAGTAGCTCCGTTATTTAGCTAAGCAGGACTGTGCTGCCCACCGGCTGCTAACAGCTAAGATTACTAACTCTCCTCCTGCTGATTTCATCACAGATTTGTTGTTCACAGTGTCACATTATCAGGATGGCGGGTGCTAATTTCAGACCCTGGTTTTAACCACGGGTGAGATGACTGTGACATTTATTGAGTCCAGCTGTATTTTTCTTCGGATGCATGCAAGTAGGCGGGATGGAGAGAAATAAAATAACCCCTGATCCTGTTTTTGTTTTCGATGATCGAGAATTTCAATCAATTTCCAATTTAGAATCAAAATCGTGACACCCCTAATATGTACACACACGACGGTCCAACAGCGCTGGGCTGGCTATTAGTGGAGATGTTGCTAAGCTAGCTAGCAACATGGTCAGTGACTGTTTGAACCAAAGACTGTATATAAAGATCTTTATATAGGAGTAACCAGTGTTTGTAAACAAACATGCATGTGCATAGCACTGGTGGACGAAAGCATCATTCTCCTCACACAACATATAGCGCTAGCAAAGCAGCAGGTGGTCATGCCGTGTCATGTCGTCCATCTTTATTTACAGTCTATGGTTTGAGTTAAAATAGTCCGTGGCAGGTATTCAGTTTCCAGACACATCACCCATGTGCAGCAACGAAGGGTCAAGGAATCGCGAAGGACACGGTTGCTAGGAGACCATCTCCCCACGCTTTTGTGTCCAAGAGCCTCCGGCATAAACTACCGCATCACACTTACAGACACACAAACACACACACACACACACACACACACACACACACACACACACACACACACACACACACACACACACACAAGAATGTCTTTATTTCTCTGTATTTGTGCACACACACAGATGTAGTTTGTGTGAACAAACACCACAGACAGGTGACTGAAGACCGGCTGGGATGAGTTATGAGCTGGGGATGTTTTCGGTTTCCCTGTTGCAGACATTATATCAGAGATTTCTGTGGAGCAGCGATTACGTTAGACAAGAGTATCAGGCTAATTAATGTATTCAAGTAAAAACGGGTTTCTAGCTGTACAAAGGATAATTTTCAGTCACGGTAATTTCGTAAATATAACTCAAGTTATTAGGTCCGTAAGGGCTGCAACTAACACTTTTCACTATTGATTAATCTGCCAATCATTTTCTTGATGGATTCATTAATTGTTTGGTTTATAAAATGTCAGAAATTATTGACAATATCAAAGACAGAAAAGCAGTAAATCCTCATAATTGAGCAGCTGGAACAAACATTTTTTAGATAAATTAATAGTCGATTAATTTTCTGTCGACCGACTACTAAATTAATCAGCTCATCGTTTTAGCTTCAAGTAATTTTATTTCACAATAGCGTTTTACTACGGCAATCCAATCATTATTTAATTTTTTTTTTTTAAGATTATTTTTTTGAGCTTTTTATGCCTTTTTATTGATAGAGACAGAGTAGTATTGAAAGGGGGAGAGAGAAGGGATGTACATGGGGTGCCTGTTCTACCAGGTGAGCTACAGCGGCCCCCCCCCCCCCCATTATTTGAATATTAGTTTTGATTTGATAATTTACAGTATTTGTTTAAATCTAACCTTATTGTCATTACAACCCATAATACATCTACAGAAATCATCCACACATTTTCTTCTACTTTGAGGATGAAAATGAAAATATTAATTTTAAGAAGCACAATCCACATTGGTTGTTCTTCCCTGTACAGACACTGAACGTATGGAGGACGGAACCTGCCAAATCAAAAATAAATGAATAAATAAATGAATAAATAAATAAAATGTGTCATTCAAATCAAAAATAAATGAATAAATAAATAAATGTGTCATTAAATGTATCAAAAGTAATTTTAAAAATAAATGTAGCCATTAATTAATTGAGAAAAGGTGACATAAATTGATATTTCTGTTTTAATTTGCTTCTTTATTTATTTATCTTTGTATTAATTCCCTTATTTATTTACTCTTCTGTTAAATTTTCCCTTTTATTTATTTATGTATTCATTTTTATTAATTTTGAAATTATTCTATTTAATTTTGCATTTATTTTGTATTTATTCATTTATTTTTGCATTTATTTTTATAATTTATATTTATTTTTATATGTATGTAATTATATATGTATTTATACATTCATTTATTTCTGCAAGATATTCCCTTTCCATTTCACCACTTATTTATTTCCCCAAACTTATTATTTCTGTATTCCTTTCTTTTTACATTTCTTCACACATTTCTGCCTCATTATGCAAATGAGGGGGCTGTCAACGTGTGCCATCGTGGGGTCAGGGTGCATGACTATATGCTAGCTAGCTAGCTAGCTAGCTAGCTAGCTAACGGTTGTGTAGATGTTAAACATCAATTTTTTCCCAAAACTAAATAGTACCAAAGGACATTTTAATAGAAATATGCAGCGTTATTTGAAATACATTGAACTGAACAAAGGGGTGTTTTTGTTGTGATCAGCTAATCTGATCTGATGGAGGGGTCTGTTGTTCTGAGGCATGGTCAAGAGACAGCAGAATGTAAGGATAACACACGCACACCTTGTAATGCTACAGGCTGAAATGTGTTTCCCAGAGCTGCTGTTGGGAGCATGTCTGCCTCCATGTGAACACACTGCTGCTCCTGCTCCCGCTGCTGCTGCTGCTGCTGCTGCTGCTGCTGCTGCTGCTGCTATTTTTAGTGTGTGGGTGTTGAGAGGTCCAGATCAGCCTAGCAGATCATGGAAGCTCCGCAGAGATTCCTCCACCACCACTGGTGCAGGAACACACACAGAGCACTACATAACAGTCTGGGTGGGGGTGGTGATGTAGAGTGAAATCTGATGAAATGAGACAAAATAGCGGTGCTGCAAGTGCTCAACATACAGAAGCCTATCTGATCCCTCCATCACTCAGAAGGGAGGTGGGGAACTGCTGCCGAAAATCAGATTCCGTAGCTCCAGAGAGGGAGAGAGAGAGTGTGGACTGAGGTGTAGACGTGATATGAAAACTTTTTTAAGCCCAATGTAACTCTGGTTTATGTATGAACTCCACTGCAGACTGAAGTCTCTACTAACGGAGACAAACAGAGTGACAGCTGTCTCATAGGAACGGGTCCAACGTGTGTTGAATGTGCATCGGTTGTTACACAAATAGTCAGTGGTGATGTCTATAATGTTAAATCCAGCGCTACATGTCCACCAGGTCCGGCGAGGACACTAGGGCAGGCCTCTAACTTTTTTCACCATCCTCCCGGAACCATCCCGAAATACAACCTAAACCGTCCTGCGGACCGTCCCAAAATTAAAATCTTTGTTTTTCTACATTATCATTAGTTAATCATTCACTCAAGTGACCTTTAGCATAAATCGAACATCAAAAGTGGTTTGTTTTTGTTCATAAATTTATCATTTATCCTAAACTCTTTTTTTTATTTTAAAAAGTCATTTCATGTTTTTTTTATATATAATTTGCATGTTTGTTTTGATTTTGATGTTAACAATGCAGCTAAGTTAAGTTAAATATTTCCTATGTGTAAAAAGTAGCATTTGGTCAAAAAACAAGATTTTGCCTTTGGGCCCCCAAAAAGGTTAGAACCGGCCCTGCTATCTAGAACCGGCCCTGCTATCTAGAACCGACCCTGCTATCTAGAACCGGCCCTGCTATCTAGAACCGGCTCTGCTATCTGGTGCGTCTTAAAGTTGGAGGAGCTGCTGGACAAGATGCTCCTGTCATGGGGAGAGGAGCAGCATGTTGCCACAGACAAAATGTGAGGGAGAGATCTCACTGCAGCCTTCTTACCCTTAAAGGGGATGAAGAGGAGGAAGTAAGTAAATAAGTGGTTAACATTTGTAACATGATTTGAGCGGTTGCTGAGTTTTGACTCCTCATAGTTAATCGTCAGCTCACTCACTGTAAATGCAAACGTCGGCTGCTAACTTGTTAGAGAGCTTTAACTGTAACGTTGCCGTTAACATCAAACAGTCTAACGTTAGCTGACTGGTAACGTTAATACTAGAAAGTTTACCTCATTGATTTGGGATTAATTTTCCGGGGTGGGTTCCAGTTTCTTATGTGTGTGTTGGGGACAAGTGATTTCAATTAGCTTTTACTGTATCTCTTCCTCAGAGAAAAAGAGGGTGTCAGTGACAGGCCACATAATGATGTTGTCTTGTACGACCTGAAGTAATTAATTACAGCCTCCCAGTAACAGGAAACCCCAGAGACATTCACACTCTTCACTGTGTCGGCCCTCCTGGGTCTAAACCCACTGCGCTTGCTTTAAGTCATTGGATTTTCACAGCTGGCAGCCACAGGGAATACTAAGCAGGAGGATATGATGATGATGATGATGATGAAGAGTTCGTATGACTTCTGAACAGACAGACAGGCGAGCATGTGCCAGCATGCAACATGTAGACAGATACAAGGAGTCTCCGAGCTGCCAGTGTCGGCCTCCAGTCTGGCTGCAGGTCAGAGGACAGCTGCTGGTCTTAGTGTCACACAAGTGGCAGTGAGAGCTGAGCAATACATATTCTTCAGATCATAACCCTGGCATAACAACATCCATCCATCCATTATCCATAACTGCTTATCCCATTCGGGGTCGTCAGTGATCGGATCACAAGTGGACAGCTTTTAGTACGTCTGTTCACACCTGGCATTAGAATGCGTCTCCACGTGCGTCTCGAGTGACCACTTGTGATCCGATCTCACTTCCCCGCTCTATATGCAAATAAACACGCAGTAAACACACGGCTAATACAGCAGACGTTATGACGTAATACTGCAGGAATGTCCGTAGTAATATCGTGAAGTCGGGTACATTTTATTAACATTTTTATCACATCAAAATACACACAAATACGCACATCTCCGACCTGTTCCCAGTCTGATAGTCCGTACATATGTAGCCTATATATGAGGTATATTTGAATAAAATACAGACGTACCGACAGAATACAGTAGAGCACAGAAGACGTTTCCATGCTGCGAGGCAGAGGAGCGCTCGCCTGTCTATTCACATGAGGAGCGCGGTGATCCCGTGGATCGCAGCAGGACGTCACATGAGTAGGTGGTCTTTAATGTGACCCAGGACACATTCGCGTACACACTGCTATAAGAATGTGGCAATATGTGGCCCAGACCACCTCTGAATGTGGTCTGAAAGATCGGATCTCAATGCGTCCTCAATGCGTCTTGAGTGCGTTCACACTAGAGGTCGACCGATTTATCGGTCGGCCGATTAATCGGGCCGATTATTTGACATTTTTTCATAATCGGCATCGGCCGATGCCTGAGCATATTAGGCCGATTATCAAGCAGGCACATCTGCGGGCAGCCCAGTGTTGTTGTTGCTGTGGAACACGTGTGACACCGCCCCTTGTGTGTCAATCAAATTGGCATTCTGCCGGGAGAAACCGGTAGGCTTAAATTCGTCTCTTTCAAAGCCCTATATATTTAATTGGGTTAGATATGAAATTCTCCGACGTTATCAATTCTGTTTTTGGTAACGGAGAATTTCTGTCCGTCGGTAACGCAGCGCTGTGTGCGGGGCGGAGCAGCTCTCACAGACACGCTGCTGCAGCGCAGACACACAGAAGCTTCTGCTCTTAGTAACTATGGCGGAGAATCTAAACTTATAAAGCGTGATTACACTTTACTAGAGTTGATGCTGACAGTGCTTGTCATAAGTGCAAGTTTGCGTGTGAGGACATGAGCAATTTGTCGAAACATTTAGCAAAAAGTTCACTTCCTCATTAAACGTCTCTACGGTCTATGGGTCCTTCACAGCCTCTATGACGTCACTGGCCGGTGTAGTCCGCAGCAGATGTGAGAAGCAGGCTTTGTAATACGAGTGAACAAAGTTATTATTATGTTTTGATCACTTAGATTATGGCCATATAGATTGTAACAGTGTCTGTCAACAAACATAAATAAAAAACCTGCTTTAGGACAGTTTTGGAAAGGTGCTTAAAAGGTTTTGAGCCCTGTACTATCATGCACAAAATAAAATATGCACTGCAGTGCAGACACAAAGTGCAAATTGGAGAGACAGACCATAAGTGTTGTTCAATAAATGTTTACTTAAGTTAAGACATTTTGTGTATTATTTGTTATTATTAAGCTGTTATATTTTATCAGATGGAGGAAAAAAAGAACACCAGCCAAACATATCGGCAAAAAAAAAAATCGGCATCATATATCGGCCATCGGCTGTCCTGATTCTGTAAAAAATCGGCATCGGCATCGGCCATAAAAAACCCATATTGGTCGACCTCTAGTTCACACCTGTACTCAGAGCTGTCCACTTGTGATCCGATCACTGAGGACGCATGTTAATACCAGGTCTGAACAGGGCCGTAGAGACAGACAACCATTCACACACACATTCACTCCTACGGGCAATTTAGAGTCAACAATTAACCTGCATGTCTTTGGACTGTGGGAGGAAACCGGAGAACCCGGAGAAAACCCACGCTAACACGGGGAGAACATGTAAACTCCACACAGAAGGTCCCCAAGCCGGATCCGAACCTTTGTTGCTGTGAGGCGACAGTGCTAAGACCTGCACCACCATGCAGACCCTCTTGTAAACAATTTAATCATAAACACATCGGTTGTATAGATATGAGTGGTGAGCATGGTGAACGAGAGGGGGTCCTGTTTCAAGACGGGTTGTTGGCATGGCGGCACTGAGGACAGTACGCCGCGGTTAACAGCGGGAGCGGGGAGCTCCGTCCCTCCTCGCAGAGAGAGAGGGCGCAGAGAGCACTAAGCGGCGAGGAGCGCCGTTAAGTGCCACCTTCCCCCCGACCTCGAGCCGGTCACGACGCAACACCACGGAGGAAATACACCTGACCCGCTGAGCAGAGAGAAAGAGCACCGCTGTAAAGGAAAGGGGTGCTTGGATTTATAACACAAGACTAAACCTGGGCGTAATTGCAGAACGGAACGAGGCACAATAATTGTTTAATGTAGATTATCTTGTTTTCATAATCATTGGAAGCCAAAATCGTAATTGATATTCGATTAATTGCACAGCCCTATGTAAACATAGTCATTGTTAGGTCAGTACTGACTTACATAAGACATCAGCCATGATTGCTAATATTAAGATAAGTGACTGAGGGTGCGTGTGGAAAGTGAAAGAGCAGTCCATGCATTTAACATGAGGCAGCTTGAAACTGGACAGAGCAGCCATGAATGTTTCATCAGATCCACAGAGTTTATTACCTGTGTGTGTGTGTGTGTGTGTGTGTGTGTGTGTGTGTGTGTGTGTGTGTGTGTGTGTGTGTGTGTGTTTAGTGCGTGTGTGGGACTGAGGCAGCAGCGGGGTGTGGTGGAAGTGCAGCTTCACCAATGATAAGGTAAAGGTACTGTGACGTTGCATCATACTGCGCCGTCCTCCGCATTTTGGCATTCTCTTCCTGTTGCCATCGTGCCCCCCCGTCTCTGTGGTGCTGCAATCTGCAGCCTAATAGCAGATGTCACACTGTGGCCTGTGTGCGTCTGTGTGTGTGCGTGTGACTGTAACACAGATGCTGCGTCCTGTCACACGTCTCTGTATAGACTGCAGTCTGCAGGGCTGCTACTGCTTGTACACTGCTACCAGACACACTGACTATGTTTACATGCAAAAAGTATTCTAGTTTTTACCCTCACTCCGAAGAAGACAATATTCCTACTAAGGTGTTTACATGGCTAAAGAAAATGGATATTCCACTAATATTCCCGTTACAAGCAACGACCCCAACATGGACCTTTCCCTCCTGGAACCTTTTCTTGAACCTTCTGTAAAGAAACTAGGGATTTTAGAATAGACAAACAGATAAACTCAGTTCAATCAGGAGAGACCCAGTATCGATTGAACAATAATTTATTACATGATGCATGATGAGAAGAAAAGTGCAAAGTCTTTATCACCACACGTCTTGATTATTGTAATGCATTTTACGTTGGTGTTAGCCAAGCCTCTTTGTCTCGCCTGCAGCTTGTTCAGAACGCGGCAGCTCGTCTTTTAACTGATACACGTAAACGTGAGCGCATCTCCCCGATTCTGGCTTCTCTTCACTGGCTCCCTGTGCCTTTTAGGATTGATTTGAAGATTTTATTATTGACATATAAATCGTTAAAAGGGCAAGCTCCAACTTATCTCAGACCTTTTAAAACCACATCTTTTATCAAGGACGCTCAGATCCACTGACTGTCCCGAGGTGAACGTTAAAGCTCAGGGGTGACCGAGCCTTGACAGTTGCAGCTCCAAAGCTCTGGAAAGCTCTGCCTCCACATGGCCGGCTGTCCCCCACACTGCCTGTTTTTAAATCAAACCTCAAAACACACTTTTATTCCTTGGCTTTTGGCTCAGCATGAGAGTTGACTATTTTAATCCTTTTCGCTTTCCTATCGGCCTTAACGCTTTTACTATTTTAATGTCCTGTCAGTTTTAAGTTGGTCTTTGTGTTTTATTGTGTTGTTTGATGCTTCTTATGTATAATTGTACAGCACTTTGGATAACTTTTGTTGTTTTTAAATGTGCTTTATAAATTAATTTGGATTAGCCATGTCTCGCTTACTGCTGTAAAAACCCCAAATGAGACTCATATTGTGATTGTGCTGTATACATGTCCAAAGAATGCTCCTAAAACCTGAATAATATCAGCATATCCCACATGTCTCAATGGGAAAATGCTCCATTCAGAATAAGGCCTGATTCAGAATATCCAAACTGAATATGCTGTTTACATGACCAGTAACAAATTCACAATATTGTCATATTCAGAATATTAGTGTGCATGTAAACGTGGTCGTTTTTGGGAAAATGTTTTTTATTGACTCTGAAGGAATCACTACGATGTGGAAGACAAGCCAGCACTAGTGGTAGCAGTCTTCTCCTCAGGCTCCAGGCGTTCAGACCGAAAACAGCCCTGCATTAAAAGAATTGCAAGGCTCTGCGTTGCTGAGAGTGTTGTTTCAGGTACCCATGAGGCGATGAAATACAATCCAGTTTGGGTAATAGATCCATGAGTTTGAAGCTTTATAACACTACAAAGCACTGCACAGCAGGTAAACTTTTCATAAGATCTGGTCCATTTATGTAGCCATCAATCATTTTTCATTTCAGAAATAGAATTCTTTTAAAATTTATTCAATATTTGTTTAAAACAAGAAAGGTTTTGAATTGGGACACCACTACTTTTACATAAAGGCTTAAAGCTGGCAGTAGGCAGTATATTTTTGGCATCATTGGGCAAAAATTCCATAATAACCTTTCAGCATATTGTAATTCAAGTGTTCTGAGAGAAAACTTGACTTCTGCAACTCCTCATGGCTCTGTTTTCAGGCTTTAGAAAATCTAGCCCGTGACGGGAGACTTTAGCTTTCTCATTTACACCTCAACAGTACTAAACAGTACTAAACAGTACACTACAAGATGTTTCTGAAAACATTTGAGGAGAGAAATATAATTACAGTAACAGAATATTGATTCATATTTGATCAGCGCTGCCTAGTTTGACCGTTTGATCGGAGTTCGTGAGTGATTGACAGCCGGCTCTCATAGACGGCAGCTGGACGGCAGACTCAAGATCAGCTCTGATTGGTTGTTTTCCTCCAGTCTGTGAAATCTTGCAGATGCCGTTAGGAGCACCGGAGGACACCGGATTTCTTTTCAGATGACCTGTCTCATGCACTACTGTCAGGATATTAGTGACTGTTTTATAAAAAATAACTTTTTTAAATCATATTTGCTCCATTTCTACCCACTGCTGCTTTAAGGTTGGGAGAACTGTGGTGCATTGAGACATCTGAAAACCCTTCTAACCAACAATGTTTAATAAGAACCAATCATAGAACATGAAACGTCTCTTCAGAAAAAGTATTCAGTGTGTAGCTGAAGCCGACCAGCTGGTTGAGTCAGGGAGCAGGTGGTCTTAAAGGAAGGGGATCACACCTTCAGAGCCCTGGGGAGGGGTGGAGGGAGCGAGACAGGCCCCACTACAAATGTGGGTTTGGTATGTGCACACTCATGTGCCTGTATTATTCATCTCACAGTTTCTGTGTGTACTTCAGTGCACAGTTCAGCAGGATTTGAACTGAAGCAGCTGAGGATACTTTACAACAAAAGTGAATATCGGATTTTTTCATGAATTATTGAAAACATCCTTCTCAAACTGCTAATCATGGCCATGTTAGTGTCTCTAGTGCCAGTCAGTTACACCCTGCTTGAAGCAAATACTGTATTGATAACAGGTTCCAGACCCGACCGTTGCACTCCCTGTTACTGGACAAAGGAACGATCACGAGCACCCAATTTACTCTGCTGCAGCTACCCATTATTTCCATTAATCTGCTGATTATTTTCTTGATTAACGGATTAATCGTTTGGTCTATAAAGAGTTAGGAACTGGTAAAAAAAAATACCCATCACAGGGCTCCAGAGTGCGACCATGCATATGCGACCAAAAATCTGTCCAGGTCATCTAAACATTTTCATTGGGTGCACTGGTGCGCCTGACATTCAGCTATATGGCACACCCCTAGGTCATATTATTGGAAATGTTTAGAAAAGTAAGAACTGCTGTTCTGGTTAGAAATACCCTGAATAATAAATAATGTGGTGTGTTGTGAAGGTCCTGTGCTGATGTGTGCAGAGTGGATTGGTGCTGTGCTGAAGATTCATGAACTGAGCTGTGCTCCCCCAACAATCTATAATGTGAACACAGCGAAGGTTACTCACTAACAGACATTTTGACTCTGGATGTTACATTAGGTGTAAAACAGCGAGTAGGGTATACAGTAATGTGGCACAACACAAGCTTTGACAATGGTCAATATATTTAGTTGAATCATTGTTTTCAGCAGTCAAGCAGTGGCTGTCACAACATTTCCTTCTTTTAAATGAAGGTCAAACTGAATGCATTATGTTTGGTACTTCGTGCATGACTAATGATGCAGTCTCAAGCTTCGGTACTCCGGCTTCTTATTTCAAACCAACTGTAAAACATCTGGGGGGTGACATTTGACAGCTGTTTGAAATCTGATAAACAGATTAACTCTGTTGTTCAAACGAGATTTTTCCAGCTTGGTCTTCTGGCTAAAGTAAAGCCCTTCCTCAATCGGCACCATCTTGGGAAGGCAATTCACGCTTTTATGAGCTGGAGACTTGATTATTGTAATGCACTGTATGCAGGGCTGGACTGGGACAAAAAATCGGCCCTGGCATTTTGGCCCAGACCGGCCCCATCACCGGCCATTTTTTTGCTGTGTACCACGTTTTGTTGAAGGCTCTGTTTGAGGATATCCCTTCAAATGTGGTTGTTTTGTATACTTGCCAACCTTGAGTCCTCAAAAATATGTAGGACTTCAAAACCAAAGCGGGGGGTCTGGGGGTCCTCCCCCAGAAAAATTTGAGTTTCAGAGACTTTGTTTCCTGAATTCTGGTGACTTTAAAACAATGAAAATAACAAAATAATCAGTACACTACAACAGCATTTAATGTTGAACTTCTAATTTTACCTTTAAATCTCAGGAAAGAAAACTGAATAATTTGCCCCTCTAGCATAAACTTTGCGTGTGAATATCTAGCATAAATTAATATTCATCAATTATAATTCATGTTTTTGCCCCTGCTGTCCCTTTTTTAGGATTATACATGCTGTACAGTACCAGCAACAGTGATGCTGACTTCCTTATTAAAAAATGTTGAGAACTTCAGCTGGTTCTCATACAGTACATCAGTAATACATTAGATCATCATTAATGTTTGTTGAGTTTTATTGGACCGATCACATTCAGACTCTGATGGGGGGGGCCATTTAGATTCCAGGGGTGACCCGTGCCAGCCCCGGCCCCCTCTTTGGCCCCGCCCCTGGCAGACACACATAAGCAGACAGACAGAGAGAGATGGGTAGTAAACAGCAGAGGATCAGAATCACATGTTGACCAGCGCAGAGAAATGCACTTCTGATGTGAACAGCCTGGCTTCAGCTCTCCCAGAGAACCTGATATGGAGAGGGCAGAGGAGAGTACCGGCAGCTTGTGAGAAGCTGCGCTACGCATGAAAAAGTCACGGATACGCCAAGGAGTAAAATGCTACGTACCACTACGTACTGACCCACTTCGAGCACTGCTCATCTCTCGTGACATATTGAGCCAGGCAGCTAGCCCACAACTGCTTACTGCAAACTCTACACTCCCTCCCTCATCTCTCTCCCTCTCCTACTCACTGTGGCCGCCCGGCACAGAGCGAATGGGCCAGCCCAGTGTCAAATAAGGAAAAAAAATGGGCCGATTTACTTGTTTTATGGGCCAAAAAAAAAAAAAAAAAGACACACGTCGGCCCAAAAGGGACGTCGGCCCACCGGGAAAACGCCCGGTATGCCAGATGGCCCGTCCAGCCCTGACTGTATGTTGGTCTCAACCAGTCTTCCCTCGCGCGCCTCCAAGTTGTGCAAAATGCTGCTGCTCGCTTTTTAACAAACACTTCCAGACGTGAACACATCACCCCCCCGTACTTCACTCACTCCATTGGCTTCCAGTTCGCTTTAGAATCGATTTTAAGCTCTTTGTGTTTGTTTTTAAAGCCATTAACGGCCTCGCCCCACCTTATATGTCTGAGATTTTAATTCTCCGCGAGCATAACGGGGCTTTGCGGTCATCTGGTCAACTTTTCTTAGAAGTCCCGAGGTCGAGGTATAAGCTGTGGGGTATTCGTGCTTTTGCACCCCCCTGATATACGCACTATCACTGACCTAGTACTTTTGAAATCTAAGCTCAAGACTTTTTTATTTAGATTGGCTTTTAATACCTAGTAGCGCTGTGACATTTTCCTTCTGCTTTTTATGTAACTTTTTCCGATTTTATGATATGTTGTGTTTTTATTCCTGTTATTTCCTGATGTTAATGTAAAGCACTTTGGGTACCTTTTGGTTGTTGTAAAGGGCTATACGAATACATGTTGATTGATTGTTTTCCTCAGAAAGATGTGTAGTCTACAGCTGGCTCAGGATCTCAGCTGGGATTCAAGAAGGAATTCAAGGAATTCATTGAGGAGATTCTTCTGTTTGTAGACTGGTGGCAACAAGGAATTTCTGGTGTGTGGTGGTGAGACGGGGGTGGAGGGGGAGGGGGTTCTGTTGTGCCACTGAAAACCTTGTAGGTCTTACAACAGATCCTAAATAAATGCATGGCATCCGTTTCCATCCAGATTGTGGACCATGTCCTTTTGTACCTGATGTAATGAATCCTCTCCTCTCCTCCTCCTCTGTTCCCGCTGTGTTCTTACCCTGCAGCATCAGGCCTTCTGGCCCTCACTGGGACACGATTAAGCCAATTGAGGGCAGATGAAGTGAAAGAAAGGGCTGAGTGAAAGGAGAGGCCTGAGCTCTACTGGTGCTCAGCCAAGAGGGAATAATAACACCAGTGGAGTGTGGAGGAGGTCTAGACCCCATACTCTGGATCCATGTGGAGTAAAGCTCCATCTGCTAAAGTCCATCAAAAAGGCTCTCCTTGTTAATTCGGCCTCTTTTAACGTACCTACTTAACAGAATTAACACCAGTTACATCATTATGGTATAGTATAATAATAATCTCTATTGTCTATGGTTAAAACACATCAGAGTAAATCACAATACGTACAATAAATAGCGCAATGTGCACAGTGCAGACAACAGTAATGGACATGTCAGTGTCCATCGCAAATGAAAGGCACATTTTTTATCTGTTCAAAATGTACCTTAAAGGGAGATTTGTCAAGTATTTAATACTCTTATCAACATGGGAGTGGGCAAATATGCTGCTTTGTGCAAATGTATGTAAATATTTATTAATCGAAATCAGTTAACAACACAAAACAATGATAGATATTGTCCAGAAACCCTCACAGGTACTGCATTTAGCATAAAACATATGCTCAAATCATAACATGGCAAACTTAGCGTAACTTAAGTGCAAGTTTGGAGCGTTTTTTAGCCTCCTTCGCGACAAGCTATGACATGGTTGGTACCAATGGATTCTTTAGGTTTTCTAGTTTCTAGTTTGATGCCAGTATCTTGTCAATATTGAACTTTTGAATTTGCCTTAATGTGTTACTATCGCATTAACTTTGACAGCCCTATTTGGTATACAACATTACAGCCTGACCAACAGTAGATTTTTGAGGCATATGGCTCCCAGTATTTGAAAGTTTTAAAGGTCTGATATACGTGTATACCAGCTAATATTTATTTTGTTTACCGCACCTGACAGAACACTCTTAAGCCATTTGTGTGCCAATCTCCTGGAGGCTTGGTCAAGAGCACGTGTTTCTTCAGTAAACCAGGGTGTAGACCTCTGTGACCGTCTTGGTAGAAAGAGATGCAGATAGATGGCTGTAGCTCAGAAGGTAGAGCGGCCGTCCACTAATCAGAAGGTCGGCGGTTTGCACGTCGAAGTGTCCTTCGGCAAGATACTAACACCAAATTGCTCAGACTGTGAGTGTGTGTGAATGTTTATCACTCCTGGTAGCATCTTGTATGGCCTCTGCCACCAGTGTATGAATGTGAGAATGGGTGAATGCTGGCTTGTGTTGTGAAGCGCTTTGAGTGGTCGCTAAGACTAGAAAAGCGCTATAGAAATGCAGTTCATTTACCATTTAACTGAATCCAGGAGACTAGAGAGGGCTGTGTTTAAGTTAGTCACTGGTAGTGCAGTGAAAGGAGCCAGGACCACAGACAATCACTCCCAAAGTGCAGATGAAGTTGATGGACCAATGTGGCGAGTGGTAAATACATCAGCACCAACATTACAAGGACAGGCTGGCGTCTCTTCAAAGTTAATAATAAAATGTTTAGGTCTGACCCGAATGCTTCGAAGCTTCAGACGTTGCCATGGTATTCAACCTCAAAATCAGTATTCGAATGCTTCGTTTTTTTTTATTTCTTTTTATATATAAGTAAGTAATAATAAGGTATAAATCCCCAAATATCATGTACAAACTTAACCGAAGTGAAACCGAGTTAAAGTTAAAAAAAAATTAAAGTATCGAGAATTTCCAAAAAAGCTTTATTTACCCATCAGAATGAGTAACAAGGTCTGAGATAAAATCTCCAAATTCTTCTAAAAATTGGCCCTAAAAATAACAACTTCATTCTCACTCCCTACACGTCAAATAGCGCTGCTTGGTCAGTGCCCATCAGCATTGGAGACTGACGCACGGGGTACACCTCTTTCCCTCTTGTGTTACTTACGGACCAGGGACGGCCTGTCTATATACGCTTGTTACATGCATAGTGTCCTTTCAAAATAAACTTCCGTTTTCACTAGGGCTGGGACGATACGCCTATCTCCCGCTTCGATACTATCACGATACTACACGATTCGATATGTATTGTGGTTTTTTTTAAAGTATTGTGATTCTACAAGTACAAGTGATTTATTGCGATTTATTGATTTTGTTAACTTTTTTAGACCATGGGAAAAAGTTGAATCATACACTTCTAGGGACTTTTAATTTGAAAAATATCTAAATTAATACATTAAAATGTTTGATTTTCAGCATGTATGTAGTCAGAGATGTCTTGAAGTCAAATATATCAGTCATTGTCAGGCATTATTTAGTAATTTTTTTCCAGCAACCCAAAAACCAAAGAATAAAGACATTTCCCTCACAAATTACTGGTATTTTCTTTTTAATTTATAAGGGACATGTAATGTTTTATAGTTTCTGGTGAATATAATCCAATCAATCTTATTTCCATATATGTTTTTTTGTGTACAGTTCCCTTTGTTAACACCTTATTTTGAAAACCGGACGCAGTCACGTGTGTATACTTCCTGTAACTTCTCCAAGTCCGTCTCTAGCTCTCCCGTTAACTCCGTTCTCTTTATCCATCCATGGTCAGCTCCATCGAGGTCGTTTGAATGCATTTAACATTAATGTCAGTATATGGGTGCTCTACAGTTGTAGCCTCGACCCATTTGACCACGGAGATGAGAGTGATGGCTGGCTTGACCGCACGTTACCGCGATACGATAACGTTTCCTGTCCATGACAGAGTTAGCATGCAGCTTTAGCCACGTCTAGTCGTATCCACGCGGACCCTCCGCTGTTTTGTACTCCCTTGTTGGTCGTGGTTGACGTTAACTTCACTGACTAGCGACTCACGTGACTCACGGAGCTGATGATACTAACGAGTAACATGACTGAAGACTGATGCGACAAAATAAGTCAATGTTACTTTAGTTTCACACGGGACACAAACAGCGGTCTCCTGGATGACAGTCTTGTGTGTGTTTGACCCATCCACCGCCCCTCTTGCCCACCCTGAACCAAGCCCCCAGGAAGAGCGCCGGTCATTGATCACAACTTTTGTAGTGGCGAAACAGTGGTACTACAACTTCCGTGTCCGTCACGTGATGCCATTGGGCCCAAAAAGACTTTTTCCCATAGACTTACATTGGGAAAGAGACGTCTGTAACTCAGAGGATAATTTTTTTTTAGGTAAATCAACTTCCCAGTATGAACACTTGAATAGTCCTTATTTAAATCTCTGTAAAACGCACTAATAGCCGAATCCAGAGTTATTTCCCTTCCTCCGTTCATGTGAATGAGACCCAGACCGATGCTGGAGCGAGGGCTGGGAGGCGGAGTTAGCGAACCGTGACGACAGCTTGACGGCTGTGACCCCGTGACCGAGCCATGTGACCGAGCGGACGCTACTGCGCCTGCTCTATGGGCCCAATGGATGCGGAAGATTGCCGGAAGATCCGGATACTTTTCCAGTCGGAAGTTGACCCATTTTGTCTTCATGCGCCACTGAGCAACTTTCATAGGAATGAACGGGGCCCCGCCTCCAAACGCTATATCCAGTTCTCTTAATACATCCATGCCCTGAACGGACTCTCACGCTATTAATACGACGTCACATGCTCCGACCGTCGATTAACGGCGCGGATGGGTTTACATTGGAGTTAGTAGAAAGCCCGGTCAGTCACGTACCGTTGCTAAAGGGTGCCTCAATGCGTCGGTTTCTGATGCCAAGGGGCACTGACCAAACGGCGGTATTTGACTAGTTGGCAGTGAGAACAGGTTGTATTTATTATTTGTAATGCCAAATAATATGTTTTTCGTAAGACTGATGTGTCGTCTACAGCTGACTCAGATGAGATTCAAGGAGGAATTCAAGGAATCCACTGAGGAGATTCTGCTGTGTGTTTTCAGCCAATCAACACACTGGGAAGTCTGCCCGCTCATCCAGGGACACGTCTGCTGTTTCTCCTCTGAGACACACTATGTAGTCTCTATACTACTACTACTGCTGGTCAGATGGCTGCACTGCATCAGTGTTACATGTGTTTGTCCAGATTGTCTCTCAGGTCCTAATGTTTAAGGCACAGATTAGGCAGCTACCGAAGCTAAACAAATTCCTCAGGAACAGATCGGTCAGAACACACACACACACACACACACACACACACACACACACACACACACACACTCTCACACTACACAAATGCAAATTGCACACATGCTGCAGATGCCTTAGGCCAGTGAATGTCCTTCCTCTATTGTCTTTCCCTCCTGCCTTTCTGTCCATTATCCTGCTGGCTGCTTCATTCATCTGCAAATACCAGTTGCCTCCCCCCCCCGCCCACTCCATCTCCATCTCCATTCTTATCCTCTCTCACCCTGTGTCTCCATCAACTCTCTCTGCTCGATCATCTATCTTTCACTCCCTGTCCTCTGTCCCTCTCTCCATCACTCGTCTCTCATCCCTCCCTCTTCATCCTGTTGCTTCCTTCCCTCCCCACCTGATTCACTGCAGGCCCGTTAAACATACTGATGGTGAAGTTAAAGCTCCTGTGTGTGTGTGTGTGTGTGTGTGTGTGTGTGTGTAGCAGAATCTCATCTACTTCCTGTCTCCATATGCAAGTAAGATGCTTTAACTGTCTGACTGAGGCCCAGAGGGCGGCTTCCCATCCAGCCTTGATCACTGAGCACCACCTAACATCTGTGTGATCTGTTGAGGGGGGGGCAGTGCAGATGTACATTACAATCAGATAGAAGGGATCCAGAAGAAGGATAAATGCATAGATAGTAGGGGTGTTGGAACGGTTATTTTTGAAATGTAATAGATTACAGATTACTAGTTACTCTGTTAAAAAATGTTATATAATATTAAAATAGTTACATTAGCCTACTTATTGGTTAATGTAACTATTTTAATTACTTCATGAAAGTAATGTAACACATTACATTTGATTAATTTTCTATCAAATGTTTGAAACTGGGCAATAAAGCCAGATGTTTCCTCAGCAGTCTGATGTTGATAGCTTTTTCACCACTGGTAAAATAGCTTTACACTTAGGGATGGGCGATATGGCAAAAACATCTTATCACGATTTTTTTCAGGCAGGATCACGATCCACGATCTTTTCACGATTTTTTTTTCATGCTGGTTTTAAAGACAATTTTGCAAATTACTGAACATTACAACCTAACTAGTTTCCCCATTTAAAATACAGCCCTATAAGCTAATAAAACATAAGGAAAGAGAATAACAGATCATTAAGGACAATCAGATTTTAATCAAGTGTGCAATTCTGCAAAGTACGAACATTCGACAGGAATTTAGACTTTTTGCATAAATCCTAAGATGAACATTGGTTTCAAAAGGTAAACAACAACACTCAAGTAAAGTGCTCTCTTGTTACATAACATTAAAGGAACTGAATTTAGAATTGTAAATCAGGAAGCTCATTACACACAGATCCACAGGTGGAATATAGACAGCCGTAATAATTACTACTGTCAGCTCTCTGGGCAGATAGAAGGGTCGACGCATAACTGACTGAGCCTCTAAATCAGGGGAACAGTGACTGTCAGTGATTCGGCTGTTTGTACACCAGCCATTATGCACATAAATACAGAGTCCTTAACCCGTTGCTCTTACTGTACCAGAGTCTTTGCTTCTGTCACCGCAGCGTCGGGTATCTCCATTATTAACATCAGGCCGCAGTCCGTGGCGGACTTGTTAGTTGCCATCTGTAGCTTAAATTGGTCCATTTAGTGAACGATGGATCTGGCGTTGGAGAGAAAGATGCTTGGTAGCGGTGGTTTGTGTGGATGCTTCTTTAGTGTAGCCAGCAGCCCCCCCCCGGCATCCCTGTTTCTGCTTCCTCTCTCTACGCCGGTGATCTGGAGATGTCCGCTTGATGTCGCTTGTAACGGCGGTACTGTGCTGTAATCCCACGTTGATTAAGTCTTGACGGCTACACACATACTCTGCCTGACAAAACTCGACAAGCAAATCCAGCATTCACACAAATAAGCACCAAACTAGGAAGCGAAGAGCCGCTGCACTGACGCGCGCCGCCATCTTGAAACTACCAGCAACTGCAATGTACACTGTAGCACGGGTCTACGATCTCGCTGTAAAGGCAGATCGTAGAGACATTTTAAACGTTCACGAACCAATATCGTCATATCACACACCCCTGTACAGTAATGTTAGAGCTCTTTTTCTGATTTCAGAAGGAAAATATTGTTGAATTTCTAGCACTGAAAGGCGTTGTTGTCCGACGTCATGGTCAACCGCCTTGGCGTGAGAGAGAGAGAGAGAGAGAGAGAGAGAGGGAGAGAGAGAGAGAGAGAGAGAGAGAGGGAGAGAGAGAGAGAGAGAGAGAGAGAGAGAGAGAGAGAGAGAGAGAGAGAGAGAGAGAGAGAGAGAGATGGGCTGAGCGAATCAATGAAATAAGATATTACCTGTGACGGCTGGTGACTCAAAACATCTTAAAAACAATCACTGTGGTCTGGCTGGATGGGAATGAACCTCATGTGTGTGTGTAATGTGTCACTAGAGGCCTGTCAGTCCAGTGAGGCGAGTGCGGAGTGCAGCAATCCGTCGGGCTGCCGCACGCCACCGTAGTCTCGCTGTGGGTCCAGCCCGACTGGCAGCGAGGTGAAGCTCTCCATCTGCTCCCCGGCAGCATCCTTCTACCTCCATCCAATCCAGTTAATCAATTGCAAAGCAGCAGAATGGATGTTCTATTCTACATATACATGTAAACTTTTTACAGAAAATAATATATTCTGATTTAACCCCTTTGTTATCACCAACATTTGGATTAGTAACTGTAATTTAATTAGACATTTTTTTTCTCAGTAACTGTAACGGATTACAGTTAGGGCCTACATTTATTTTGTAATTTAATTAAGAATCAGAATCAGAAATACTTTATTGGTCCAAGGGGAAATATCGGGATGTTACAGTTGCTCTTGTATAAACATAAAGAAATGTAAGATAATAGAAATAAAGGAGTATGTAACATGTAAATTATGTACATAATGCTACAATATAAACATTATACAGTATATGTATAGAAATATAAGTAAGTAATACAATTAAAAATAAGAAAATGAGAGTGTGAGAAATATGAAATATGTACAAATATTTGCATTAAGACGTGCAATATATAACAAATAACCACAGTGCAAATAAGTAAATACAAAATGCTGAGAAGTGGGATCTAGTGTGTTGAATATAAATGCCAGAATGGTATGAATAAGAAATGAATAAGAATATTTCTTGAATGTACAGTATAAATGCAGTATTAATTAGAGGTCGACCGATATGGGTTTTTTATGGCCGATGCCGATGCCGATTTTTTACAGAATCAGGACAGCCTATGGCCAATATATGATGCCGATTTTTTTTTTGCCGATATGTTTGGCTAGTTTTCTTTTTTCCTCCATCTGATAAAATATAACAGCTTAATAATAACAAATAATACACAAAATTTCTTAACTTAGGTAAACATTTATTGAACAACACTTATGGTCTGTCTCTCCAATCTGCATTTTGTTTCTGCACTGCAGTGCATATTTTATTTTGTGCATGATGGTTAATAGTAGTAATAGTACAGGGCTCAAAACCTTTGAACCTTTCCAAAACTGGAGTGGGTGGGAGATATTGATGGACAGCGTCCTCCTCTCGACACTGCCGTCAGTCCAGCTCCACCCCCACAACGTTGGGGGTGGAGCTGGAGTGGAGTGGAGTTGGAGTGGAGTGGCGTTGAATACTGGGATTACTGTGAAACTGATGTAGGTCAACGTAACGCCGTTAATAGTTTGGGAAATATGAACAGCTTTAATGCTTTCTTTTTTATAAAAAAAAGCACAGAAAAAAAATCAGAAATTTGCCTAATAACATATAGTCTAAATTTAAAAGGTGGCTGCTCAAGTTGCAGCGACCTCTCCCACTATCAGCTGGGAGATTTGCTCTGTATCAGGGTGGAATTATGACTGGAATGATGAATGTAAAGAGTCAATTTTCCTTGCAATCGCTAGTTGCTTGTAGTGGTTACATTCAAGATCACCGTGATATCAGTGCTCTTTGTAAAATACAGTACCTCTGTGTATCATAATTCATAATTCTGAAAACCTGATGCTGCAGACAGGACAGCAGTACGCTAATGAATACTCTGATGACTGAAACTGATCAGTAGTAATAGATGCTCCTGGCTGATATCTCTAGATGGTGTTTGCTAAGCTGGAGGTGTGTCGTCCACACAGTCAGGGGATCTGATCTGACAACAGACCCCATCAGGTTGATCTGCACTCAGCTTCTCTGCCAAGACTAAAATACCTTAAATCGTCCCTGAGAGAGGCAGGACAGCAGGCAGCGGGACGGTGCTGAGAGCTCCTGGCTGCTGATAAACTGAAGTGTGGACAGGCAGCTACAGAAGGACAGTGCTCCAGCACAGAGGGGAAATGTTAATTTTAGGACTGTCATCGTTTGAAATATTTCATTACTATTAATCGCATGATTCTCCATAATTAATAAACACTGAACTTCAAATTACTCCTGATTTGTGTGTTGGTAGGGAAGACATGTAAGCTATTTTTGGATAAAAGCAACAGCCAGAAGAATATAATAAGTAGTACTTTCTGAAGTACCAGAACTTTCTGGGTGGAGTTTGCAGAGATGACCGTCACTGACTGTTGAAACACTCACACAGCACCGCTGCTTCACCTGTACCATTTCATTCATAAAACAAGGAAGTACTCTAGTATCTATTTAAGACCATTTTAGAACGAGAGGAGAGCATTTCTCTTTGTTTGATAACATTGTAAGTAACGTTAGGCTCTGCTGTCGGCTGCCCAACTCATTAAAAAAAAGACAGATTGAAAAAGAGAGAGAGATCGTGCGAGCAAGCTGAGAGGGCGAGCTGTAGAAGAGAGAAAGAAAAGTTATTTTCTGATTGTTTCACGGCGTTAACGTTCTAAAGCACAAATAAATAACCATCAAACACTCAGCAGATGATTTACTGTGGAGACAGACGCTCTTAGTTTCATTTTCCTCTGCTGCATTTCATTCATGGTGCAGCAGTAAATGTCGTCGCAGTGAGACTAAACCGTTTTTTTTCCGGCGTGTTTTTTTAGATGAAACAAGCGAACACACTGAACTGCAGGCTGCAGAGTGTGTTTACTGCTGTGACCACCAGCAGCCCTCGTCTCATCTCATGATGCTTTTTCATACATCAGCGGACTCATTTGCCTAATCTTTGCAGGTATTTGGACTGTGGTGGAAACACAGAATACAGTGGGCTGAAGGAACTGTTTAGTTCCTTGAAAAGTAGTTCCCGGGACTTTTGGTGGAAACCCAGCTAATGATCCTCCGCACACAGACCACTGTTGTTTTTTATTCACATGCTTTTAAGTGTGACAAAGGAGGTGGTGAGGGAGGAGCCTCTTTAGGTCAGAGGACATAGAGCTCCTCCCACTCACTCTCCACAGGATGAATGGGACTCCCTGCTCCTCCCCTCCTCCCCTCCTCACTACGGCACCAGGGTCAGAGGCCGTCCATTGCTGCTGCCACAGATGTGTGTGTGTGCGTGTGTTTGTGTGTGTGTGTGTGTGTGTGTGTGTGTGTGTGTGTGTGTGTGTGTGTGTGTTGAAAAGAGCAGATAATGGCAAGGGAGCAGAGGACAGCAAACTTGACTGAGAGAGCCTCGTGAATGGAGAGAGGGTGAGAGAACCAGAATAGATGAAGAAGAACGAAGGCAGAAAGACAGGGAGGGGACACCTGATAGGGCTGCATATGCTCAGTCAGCCGTCTACCTTGTGAAGCATCGATTGTGGCTGGTCGTGTTGTAAAGGCCAGCAGTATGACGGTCAGTGGAGCTACATGGGAGAGCCACGCTGCTGTAGCTACATCACACCCAGCTCCTCTCCTGCATCGCTGTCAGAATCATTACTGTGTGCAGCCTCAGGAGAGCTGCTGTCTACCTTACCTGGAGAAACAGTCTCCCTCACGTATAGTGCTGTGAGTTCATTGGGTTCTCCAACTTAAAGTCCCATTTGTTTGCCCGTACATACATAGGTAACTGACTGTTGGAGCTCTTCTAGGCTTGGGTGGACATGAAACTCATAGTTCCATCAACAGTACAAATGACAGATCCACAGTAAACACTTTAACATTTTCTGTTTTGCTCTGTTCATTCGCTGCAGTGAGCTCATTTTTATGCATTACGTTACAGCTGATACCAGCACAGTGCCATTTGCCATTTGCTAATGTTACCAAAGATTTATTTGATATATTTTTTATAAAAGTATATTTCCTGCCCTTTGTCGGGAAGCTATTTGGACACATTGCATGGAGAAACTAACGTTAGATTTTATTTAGGGCTGTCAAAGTTAACGTGATAATAACACGTTAACACAAATTTGTTTTAATGCCACTAATTTCTTTAACGCATTAACGCAACTTGTGATTATTAGTTTGTAGCTCGCTCAGTTTTATACTTAGAGTGAAGATGCTGGTATCATAGAAACTAGAAAACCTAATGAATCCATTGGTACCAACCATGTCATACTAGCTTGTCATGAAGGAGGATAAATAATGCTCTAAGCTAAATTTTGGCGAGGAAAAACTGGCATGACCATTTTCAAAGGGGTCCCTGATTTGAGCATATTTCTTATGCTAAATGCAGTACCTGAGGGTTTCTAGACAATATTTGTCATTGTTTTGTGTTGTTAATTGATTTCCAATAATAAATATATACATACATTTGCATAAAGCAGCATTTTCACACTCCCATGTTGATAAGTGTATTAAATACCTGACAAATCTTCCTTTAAGGTACAAGGCTCCTACTAAGCAGGTGGGTTTATCAGAGCTTTGTCACTGAAAACAGCTGCTTGCTGGAAATGAGATTGATGAGAGAGGAGTTTGTAAGGCTGGAAAACCAAAACAATGAGCTGAAAGAGTGTAAAAAGCTTCATAGAGCTGAGGGGAACTGCAGGGTTGGTGATAACTCTCTGTGGGTTCTTCTCTGTGACTGACACCTTCCACATTATACATCACATCAGTTGATTCGTTGTTCATATAAAAATGATAATGGAAGCTTTAACTGGAACATAAACAGAAAAAAGTTGTGGTACAACACCACACAACAAGTGTTCCCCTCCAAAGATGGAGTCAGTTTAATAATCAGACAACACACTGGCAGAGTTTGGTTCATTTAGTAACATGTGGCGTGATTGGGTATCAAAAGGACCAGCAGGGGGCAGCTGGTCAGGTTACTCCTCTCTACTTGTGCTCATCTATAAGTCTTTTCTTTTCTACTCTCTCTTCTTCACTGTCTGAATGTTCCACCTCTCAGAGCAGAGAGAGCACACACACGTACTCACACAGATTACACTGTTTAATCTTGATTAGAATCAGAGTCTGAATGCTGCTTAGCAGAGCAGAAAAGAGAGACGAAGGGAAGGAGGACAAGGGCAAAAAAGACAAACCTCTGTGGTGCAACAGAAACACGGCAGTAACACAGAGAGAACAAAAGTCAAGAGAGCGATACAAATATGTAAAAGATGAGAAGATACAAGAGGCCACAATAAGTTCTTTACATTTAATGCTGGGCACACGCTACACGAGAATCAAGCCGATTTTGGGCCTGATTGCCCCGTCCCGATAATGGTCAGTAAAGCCCAGATGTGTTTGATGGTTCTAAAGATGATCTTTCCAGATGTTCCTCTGGTGTGAGGTATGTTAAGAGTGTTTTTACATCCCCCGATCAGCTCAGAAGTCCATCCTGGCCGCACCGATCTCAAATCGTAACTATTAAACATGTTCAGTATTTACGATCGGATATATATCCTGTTCCCGATGATATCCTGAGGACAGCTGATGACGCAGTCACGTGGGAAAGGATGATAGCCAATTGAGAACCAAGCTGACTGAATAAGGAAGGACAACCACCGCCGTCATGGCGGCCGCGGCTAATGCATGAGCTAATGCCAAACGTAAAGCATATAGTAGTAGTAAGATGGAGCTCAGAAATGGGGGAGCAACTTGTTAAATTCAGGCAACAACAGGTCTTATTATTATTATTATTATTATTGTCATAATATTGTATTTTGAATTATTTGTTATTTCTCACTTTCTGGAATTATGAACCTGAGCATGCTTTGTTCTAAATGACATTTAGGCCTACATCTCAACTCAGAATCTATGGACATATTTTCTTCAGACCCTGGTGTAAAATTAACCAGAGAACAAACTTCATCAAACAACATTTTAACCAGCCGCAGCAACATTTGGCTAAACATAATAATGTTTTCCATTGCTCTTTGCTAATAAAAAAACGTTTTACAGATCTGTCGATTAAATCAACTAATGAATTAGTTGATCGTACGAGTGTTAGTCGACTACATATTTCACATGGGATGAGTCCTGCTGGCTGCTGTCAGTGTGTTGGAGACTCTCCACAGCTGTAATGAGCTGGGACTGTAGCCAAGAGACACAGAGGAGCCCACACTGATCAGTGTAGAGGCCCCAGGAGACGGAGTAGCACTTCCACCTTCATACTGACCGGACATGTTTGTGAAGCTCATTCTGAGTGTACAGATGACTGATAATGTTTTTCCTATTTAAATATATTGCGTTTACAGTAAACAGTTTTTTTTTCTCTGCTTGCCTGTCATCATTCACCTACAAACACCTGTGAACTTATTCCCATGAAATCAGATACTGTAAGCCACCAGCTAGAAAACACTTTTCCGTAGTGATCTGATTTTCCACCATTAGACATTTGCTGTGTTTAGCCGTGACAAAAAAAATAATGAGATTTAATTGCAAGGATAATCTTACAGGGGACATATCATGCTCATTTTCAGGTTCATACTTATATTTTGGGTTTCTACTAAAACATGTTTACATGCTTTAATGTTAAAAAAACTCATTATTTTTCTCATACTGTCTGTGTGAATATACCTGTATTCACCCTCTGTCTAAAACGCTCCATTTTAGCGCCTGTCTCTTTAAGACCCCCACCTGAAAAAGCCCAGTCTGCTCTGATTGGCTTGAGAGAAAAATATGGTGCTCCTTTGCAAAAGTAGTTCTCAAGCTGTGGGCGGTATATTCTAATGAGCCTGCATGTGACATAGGAAGGGGAGCCACATCTGATTGGCTTGTTGAATCAGATGTGAAGCCAATGCTGAAGTGCCTTAAACTTGCATTCTTTCTAAAAGCCAGCAGGGGGCGACTCCTCTGGTTGCTAAAAGAAGTCTGATTGTATAGAAGTCTATGAGAAAATGAGCCTACTTCTCACTTGATTTATTACCTCAGTAAACATTGTTAACATGAGTTTATGGTCTCAATCTCTTGTTTCAAGTCTTCTTCAATACAGCATGATGTTCATTTAGTAAATTATGGTCCCATTTAGAGTCAAATAGACCATAAAGCAGGGTATGCTTTAGGGCGTGGCTACCTTGTGATTGACAGGTCGCTACCACGGAGCTGTCCAGTTAGGGAGTTGTCCATGTTTACGTCTTAGTACTTTAACTCTTTCATAGTGTGTTTTCAGCTCATGAAAGTTAATTATAACCTTTTTGGTCGCCTAAAAATGTCTTATTCACCATTCGGTTGTACTTACCTCCACCCTCTCGTCTCACTTCTGGTTGCAAAAAAACAAGATGGCGAATGCCAAAATGCCGAACTCGAGGCTTCAAAACGGCAGTCCACAAACCAATGGGTGACGTCACGGTGACTAGGTCCACCTCTTATATACAGTCTATGGTTTTTCACGATGTGTCCCCTTTAAAACCAAACAGAAATGACTGATTTCTTAAGTGTATCAGCACATTGTCGAATCATTTAGAATCTGTGAAGGTTTACGCCGTCTTAGTGCAAATATGTTGTGACCGGCTGTGCTCACTGTTGGTTGGATGATCAGATCCTCGGTGCATCCCGGCTCAGTCACATTTGAATTTGAAGAGTTTTGTTGTGAAGGCTGTAACATCCTTGCTGTCTTTGTCTGCCTGACGTGTCAGTATGTGTAAGACTACAGTGTTTGGTGATATTATCTGTCCTGGCAGTAGATGAGATGAGGAACTGGAGCCCCCGGCATATTCCACAGATAATCACATAGAGTTAAGGAAATCTGATAAGGGAAACAGATTTACTATAAGTCTCATACTGTATTTGAAACTTGATTACTGGCATGGCACTGAGCTAGAATAAGATCTAGCTTAGTGTTTGAGAATGTATTGATCAGTGACAAGCCTGTCTAAGTTGAAACTTTCCTGTGAAACTCAAACTGGGGGTTGTAAACTGTGGCCGTTTGACTTAAAGTTGCTGGGGTGTCAGTCAGGTCGGGGCCTGACAATGACATCCTGTGCTTAGCGCCGCTCAAGACGATTGTGATAAAGAAATACATACAAGCCTGAGTGTTATTTCCCCCTGTAGCAGAATGATAATGTGTGGAGCCAGACCTTCTTTAGCGCTGACTCAACACTGTGGAGATACTGGAGGTCTGGCTATGTGAGACTAATACAGTATAAATGAGAAAAAAAATACAATTCAGTGTGATCCTCACTTAATAAATAAATACTGGTGGGAATAATATTGATAATGATAATATTGCTAATTTTTGAAGAATTATGTCTAAAATGGTGCACAATACATCCCAGTGGCTGGGAACTGGATTCTAGGTGAATACATCATAACTATCATAACTGATAGAAATAAAGGATAAAAGTACAAAATATGAATTTGTAATAAACCATAAGTAGTCTTTAATTTTAAGAATCATGAAATATTTAGACTTTAGTTACAGGAAACTTTAGAATCATGTTTCTTCCATATCTATATGTAGGAATTAGGGCTGTCAATCTATTAAAATAGTTAATTGTGGGGGATTTTAACACTCTTATCAACATGGGAGTGGGCAAATATGTTTTTTTATGCAAATGTATGTATATATTTATTATTGGAAATCAATTAACAATACAAAACAATGACAGATATTGTCCAGGAACCCTCACAGGTACTGCATTTAGCTTAAAAAATATGCTCAAATCATAACATGGCAATCTGCAGCCCAACAGGCAACAACAGCTGTCAGTGTGTCAGTGTGCTGACTTGACTATGACTTGCCCCAAACTGCATGTGATTATCATAAAGTGGGCATATCTGTAAAGGGGAGACTCGTGGGTACCCATAGAACCCATTTTCAATGGATTCCTCAGGCTTTCTTGTTTCATATGATATCAGTATCTACACTCTAGCTTTAAAACTGAGCCCGCTACAACCTAAAAATTGCTACAAAAGCAAGTTGATTTTACAGAAAACATCACATAATGACTAAAAATCTCCAGTGATTTTGATGATTGTTATCGTAGAAGTCCAGACGCCAGGACAGTATGGGCATTTCAATTAGAAGCAAATAAAATCATTGACGACTGCAGAAACAACAAAGCCTTGTGTTGTAGGTTGCTACGGCAACGCACAAACATGGCACACATGCATAAAGGTATCAGGGGAATCTCACAGTCATAATCTCTGTGGCTGTGTTTGTGTGTTTTCAGTTGTGTCAGTTCCTCTGTTCGTTCAGACTGCAGACAGCATGGTGACTCAGTGGTTTGCTCAGTCGCCTCACAGCAACAAGGTCACAGGTTCGAGTCTAGAACGAGATGGCTGGGGCTTCTGAGTGGAGTTTGCAATCTCTTCCTGTGTCTGTATCATGGAGATACAGATACAGCCACCTGGAATTCCCCCTCCTTCGTGATAGGTCCCTGGCCGATCCGTGACGGGTCCGTGCTGGGTCCCTGGCTGAAAGGAAATCCCCAGTGATGACGTACAGTAGTGAACGCGGGGCCGACTCGTAACGCCCCTATGGCGCCATATGTGGAATCCAGTTACAATGGTTTACCTGTCCACCAGGTAGAGCAGTGATTATCGAAGCTGAATCGGTCGTAGCCTGAAATCAGTGGTTCTGTTCTTATCATACTTGATGTATGAGGAAGTTACTTTTAATGATTATTATCATATCATGATCATGTCATGATGATCAGGTCATGAAACTATTCATGATATTTAAATACGTGTGCTCATCTGAGCAGCTGATTTATCTGCAGTGGTAGTCTGGGGATTCCCCCCCCAGGCGACAATAAAGGATCGACTTGATTGCTGTTTAAACGCCAACAAATATGGATTAAAGCAGAAGATTATTTATATATACAGTATATTATAATAAGACTAATATGTTAGATAAAAATGTGTTGTGAATTCTAGAAATTATTACATCGATCTTTCTTCAATATATTTTGACTTTTTGACTGAGCTCTGCATCGCTCCCCGTGCATGTGTGTTTGAGAGAGTAACAGAGAGAGCGGATGGCTATTGCACGCAATAAGTTATTAATAGGCCTATAGTAATTTGAATTCAACACTATGAATGAAGCTTCAAACTATTCAGCCTACAGCCCAAGTTGAAACGGACAGTGTGAAACATATTTTGTGGTTGCAAAGTGAACCACACAGTGGTTAACTCAGTCGCCTCACAGCAACAAGGTCACAGGTTTGAATCTAGAACGAGATGGCTGAGGCTTCTGTGTGGAGTTAACCAGTTCTTCCTGTGTCTGTATCATGGATGTATAAAGAGAAGTGGATACAGCGTTGGAGGCTCCCGTTCATTCTTATGAGAGCTGCTCCGTGGCCCATGAAGCCAAAATGGCTACATATATATACAGACGTCTCTTTGCCAATGTAAGTCAATGGGAAAAAATCTTTTTGGGCCAAATGCAATCACGTGATGGACACAAAAGTTGTAATTCCATTAAGGATGTTAATAATTAACTGTTTAAAATTCTATCGATTAAACGGTTAGAATGAATATTAACAATTTAATAAAAAGCAGAGCAAAACTCAGAGGAGCGGCTTGTCACTTAAAGGAAAATAGCTGGTTCACCTTAACAGCCCACCTTAAATGAGTCTGAGCCGTGGTTGCAGGAAGTTGCAGCTTGGCTTGAGGAGTTGTAGCATTTATTCACCGACAAATAAACTGTACACACACTGCACTGCTACGTTCACAACTATAACGCCACCGCCGCCACACACACACATAGTCTGTCGGACACTTACTAACGTTACTCCGCGCTGACAGACCGTATGTGTGTGACAACGGCGAGCATAAAGCCACCAGTAATGCCACAGTTGCGAACGCAGCACAAACACACACGGTTTGTTGCCGGTCACTCGCTATCGTTACGACAGGCAGACACACTGCTGACAACCTCACGGCTAAACTAAATGGTGCGGTGGAGAATTAAGTTACTGGGACAATACACGCAGCGTCACGGCTGCTACAGTAACTCTCCTCGATGTGGTGAACTGGGGACTCAGTTGTCTGTTTTGCTCAAACACTGCAGCTGGTGATAAATGATGGATTTAACCTGTGTGTGCATCTGTTTATTGTTGCAGCTGGGCGGCTTGTTGGCACTAACAATAGCAGCGCTGCATGCAACGCACTAATCTTAACGGTTAATAATCGGTTAACGAGGGTCGGTTATCAGTTGGAAAAAGAAACTAAAAATTAGCATCCTTAAATTCTACCGTTTGTCCACTACAGAAATTTGCTTCAAAGCCCGGTGCTCTTCCTGGGGGGCTTGTTCTGTATGGGTTTTCTCCAGGTTCTCCGTTTCCCTCCCACAGTCCAAATCAGCTAGGTGAATTGTTGGCTTTCCATAGGTGTGAATGTAAGTGTGAGTGGTTGTCTTATCTATTACCCCATTTCCACTGAGCCATATTGGGCTGATTGGGTATCTATCAACACGACCAAATGCAACCGAGAAGCATTAGAGACGGATGAAATCCACCTCAGGGGGTTCCCCTCACGGTTCCTGGAGTCGTGACTCTGATATGTGATATGAGTATGGGTTTGCCATGAGGCAGATCCACTCTCATCCATCATATGTTGACCCCACTGTCCGCCAGGGTCATCACTAACATAATCAGAGAGGGGTAGAAGCAGGAGAGACCACCCTTTAAATAGAAGCCTTGGAGCAGCACATGTTGACTGAACTCCATACCTTCATCCACCATGTTGGAATGAATTAAAAAATCGAATTACAAATGCATTGTGTCTCTGAGGAGAGAGAGAAATACAGCTCACCCCTCTTTCCCCTCGCATGATGGCGACAGGAAGGAATATTAATGTGCTACACTGTACATGCATATACACACACACACACTATAGGATAATGTGTGTGTGTGTGTTAGCCTACTTCCTTAGAGGGCCTAGTGTTGCTTATCTTTTTCCCGCTGAACAAGGGAGAGGTGTTCCCCGGCGGGTTATTCCTTTTCATTTGCATAATAAATGGTTATTCATTTCTTCTGTTGCAGCAGCACCGTTCTTTGTCTGGAATCTAAATGAGAGGTGAGGGTTGAGTGTGGATCAGGGAGGTGAGCGTTGTCAGACAAGAGGCAGCCCGCTGTTTAAAGAGACAGACGGGGAATTTGTCGTCTAACATGGAGTAATACGTTTTAGGTTCATACTGACATACAGTACAGGGCTGATGAAAATAACTACACATTAAATATTGGCTATTGGCAAGTCAGTGGCTTCCACCTCTGCTATAAGGGATAGGATGCAATTCTTTAGATTATTTTTTTTATATAATATTTTGATTTGACTGTAGATTTTTGTTGTTCATTGTAAATTTAAAAAAAAGTTGAAACGGTTTTACTACATAGGAAAAGACAACATGAGGATTCTGTTTTTATGCCTCGGCACCGGCGACAGCTGTGGCCGGAGGCATTATTTTTTTGTCCATCTGTCCATCCGTCCCATTCTCGTGAACACGATATCTCAGGGAATTTCTTCATACGTGGCACAAACGTCCACTTGGCCTCAAGGATGAACTGATTAGATTTTGGTGGTTAAAAGTCAAGGTCACTTTGACCTCACAAAACACGTTTCTTTGGCCCGAACTCAAGAATTTCATATGCTAATTATGACAAATTCATACAAATTTCTAATGATGAAGTGATGACATTTTGGACAGACATGGATGTAAAGGCATACAACTGTGACCCTGTGGCACGGGTGAAGGAGCCTGTCACTGAAAGAGCTGTTTAAGAACACACGGGGGGTGAAGCGGAACCTTTTGTAGTCCATCTTTGGAACATTGTAGTTTCACCACAACGGTTTCATCACTAACATCCGCCGCCGTCGCTTCATAATTACGGAGTCTAAAGTGTGAGTGCAGTCGGATTCTCTGAACACCACGGTTGTCTTTTCCTGAGTCCTTATGAATGTTCCTTCACACCTTTCCTTGACCTCATGACGTTTTCCACCAAGGTCAAGGAAAAGTGGTTCGGAACAGACAATAGGACGTCATTTGTTTGACTTTTCGACGGCAGCCAGTGTTTCTCACACTGATCTGCCTCCAGTCTTGTGGTGTATATTCACATTCTGGTGGGAAGCTCCGACATCCAGGACACTCAGGTCAGCTGTCATAAGCAGCATTTGCTGATCTGTTGGAAAATTACAAACTGAGAGAAAAACAATAAAGAAACATGAACGCTGTAGAAAAGGTGGGTTGTGTTCTGCTCTTTGTTTCTTTAAAAACAAGTGAAACAACATTGTGGATACTGAGGAGGAAATCCATCCACTCTCTCCATTGAGACAGAATTCACAGTGTGTGTTACCAAGCTGTGAACATTTCACCCAAAACTAAATGCTGAAGTGGTACAGCAGCTGTTGCACCAGTGAGACAGATATTTTCTGTTGCAGGCTTGTCTGTAGTAGTGTGTATTGTGGTAAAAGGTGTTAATTATTCCTTTGACAATGATAAAAGGCTGATAGATTCTTTAAAAGGCTTGTCACGGTAGTCGGTGTTACTGGTGTTACACGGTGGTTGGGCACACACCGATTACATTACGTACCCACCGCCCCCACGTCGTTTTGCTTTTTTTAACAGAAATAAAACCCATTTAGTTCATTTTGGCGTATCAGCGGCGTTTTATCAACATCAACTGACCGTGAATGCTCCGTACGGAGTCTCAGCTCAGAGTAGCAGGTGTCATAGTTCACACACGGGACGAGAGAGAGTTAACAGACCGAGAGATGGCGGAGGATTTGTTGTCGAAGCGAAAAGCAAACGCGCCTATTTGGCAATATTTCAGATTTAAACCCAATGCTATAAGGGAACCATAATGTTAATGAGGTAATCGCTGCGAGGAGGACGGAGCGGTCACAGCCGGTGTGCGCAGCGCAGCAGCGCCAGGTAACGGTTGACCCCTGTGGCCCCGCAGCAAAAGCTGGACCGGAGAGGCCAGACACACCGCCACCCGACGGTAAAGATCAAAGTCAGCGTGCTACACATATTGACCGTCATCTTTTCTTGTAAAATGTCCGGTGTAATCGGTAACACTGGTGTTGTCACAAGTATATTAACAGGTGGGAAAATTTTCCCCACCGTCACATCCCTACTTTGAGGGTTTGTCCTGACAGCTCCAGCAGTGTGTTAGTATAGTGTAGCTTCTACTGGTTGAATGGTTCATCCCAACACAGAACCGGGGGCGGGCCTGTCTCATGTTGGTTTCAGACCAAAAACACAAGAGCAATTATTTTGCATAATTATTGTGCAGAATGAACAGCAGCACATAATCCTACAAAAGCAACTAAGGATGCCATGACTATTTAAAGGGCAGGTCCATTATTATTTTTATATTTTTAGGTCTTTATTTTATACTGTAGCTCCCCAGTGGTGTTCCTTATGTAATGAAATTTGAACATTCACATTTTGGTCCAAGTACGTATTGCTATTGTAATGCTATTTTCCCAAACTTTTTTCCTCGTGACCTGACGTAGGTTTCTGCATGACAATGCTGCTACATATACAGTGTATAGTATATCCTAAGATGGCGGTCGGCATGCTCCAAGTTTGGAGAAGCAGACAAGTACCAGCGCGGAAGCTAAGCAACGTACTGCTGTGAGGACGCCACGTTAGTTTGGATTCGAAAGTTACACAATAAAACAAACAAACTAACCGATCCACACAGTAGTAGACCAGCAACTCTTGTGTTCCTCGAGGTAAAGTTACTGTTTTTATGGATGGAGTCTGGTGGCTCTGAAGAAAGCATAGATAACGGCTTCAGTTCCCCGTCGGAAAGGGCTGTCTGATGGCGAGGTAAAGCGGTGAAAATATTCTAAATATAGCATTCACTTAAACTGATGTCGATTTTTTTAGGTGGCTAAAATACATATTTCTGCTGCTCCAGTCCACAGCCACTTTACCTCGCTGTCAGACAGCCCTTTCTGACGGGGAACTGAAGCCGTTATATCGCTCTCTTCAAAGCCACCAGACTTCACAAAAACACTGATTTCACTTTGCAGAACATGGAAGTATACATTAAACTTTTTGCTAACGGCTGAGTGGAAGTTTCCATTTGAAAAAAAACAAAAAACGGACATAATAAGATAAAAATAACGCAGATGGACCCGGCCTTTATTAAAGAACCACAATATTATTTTTTCTAACCTGTCCTCCCTGGTTCCTTTGATGTTTTTACTGAAGTCTAAGTAAGATCGGAGAGAAGCGTTATATACAGTAACTCCAGTAATTCCAAAGACAAGTAACTTTCCACCATTTTTCTCTACAGTGAAATTGTTATAACTAGACTTATAATGTCTGCCTCCCATCAATGCCACAATCCCATTAGAAGCACATTATTGAGTGTCAGTGTATTTGGGTCAAAGTTGCAAAGTGGATGGAAAGTTATTGATTATAGGCACAAAATATCACCTGTCACGTGCTTCAGTTCAAATATAGTCACTATATTTATATGCACTGAAGAAACCAGTTAAACAACATGTTTAAATGCATTGTAACAATCTGGTAACTATAAATATACAGTATATACTGTACATGAGGTGATTAGTAATCAGATTTCTACACTACCGCAACAATATTTTTGAACCATAGCTAACTGATTTTAAGTGTATTTTGTGATTAAAGCTGCTTCCTAATTTGACGGTGATGATTGAAATTCTGAATTTTACAGATGTTCTGCCCAGTCCTGAAGCCTGTGTTTAATTCTTCTAATGTCTTGTTTTGTCTGACCATCCGTCTAAAAAAAACCAAATTCTCACCTAAGGCAACGAAAAGCAGCAAATCCTCACTATTGAGAAGCTGGAACCAGAGAACGTTTGACATTCATGTTTGAAAAACAACTGAAACGATCAATCATTCATCACAATAGTTTTGTTTCAGATGGTTTCAGCTCTGATTTTGAATACAAGCATGCATCTCATGCACGTCTTACAGTTGAACATTACAGCATTACTGTACCTGCTACCTGTATTTCACTGCTATCAAGAGTGTTGTCTGCTAAAACAGGCAGAGCATTTGCTAAAATTAGATATCGACTGCCTCTGCTAAAAATAGATTTCAATGGCCATATGCCAAAGAATCTGTCAGTCAGTGCATGTAGAAGCATGTTAATGATCATGTTGGCTTACTTTTACAGAATAATGTGTGTGCATCGAGTGGACTGCATGCTGTGTGAGGCCAAACTGGTGTGTGTGTGTGTGTGTGTGTGTGTGTGTGTGTGTGTGTGTGTGTGTGTGTGTGTGTGTGTGTGTGTGTGTTCACTGCAGATTTAACCATGCTAACAGCTGGTGTATCATGCTAAATGAATTCATATCCTCACTATCAAAGGCTGCTTTGTGCAAACTCCCGCTGAGCTGTAGTGAAGGTGTGTGTGTGTGGGGGGGGCTAACCTGTGCCACCGGCTGTGATGATGGGGGCAGAGGATTAAGAGTGAAGGAGCAGGAGAAGAGCAGAGGACAAAGAACAGATGGAAAGAAGGTGTGTGAGAGGATGTGTATTCTGATATGACGTCAGTATAGTTGTACTCTATTATTACTCCTACTGTACTCCTGCAGCGACACCTCAAGTTACATATTGCTGTTGTCAGGTGATAACACTATTTGTTTAAACAGTCAACTTTTGAGATTGTCCAGGCCTTTGAAAGGGTTGTATGAATTAATCTGAGTTAGTTTGAATGCGTAAAAAATGTGAAATATGAATGTGAATAACTCAATGAAACGTTTCCAGTGGGTGTTGGCCTCCGCCTGGGTTGTCCCTTGTCGCCGATCCTGTTTGTGATTTTCATGGACAGGATCTCAAGGCGCAGCCAGGGGGAGGAGAGTGTCCGGTTCGGGGACCTCAGAATTGCGTCTCTGCTCTTTGCAGATGATGTGGTTCTGTTGGCTTCATCAGGCCGTAACCTGCATCACGCACTGGGGCAGTTTGCAGCCGAGTGTGAAGCGGTCGGGATGAGAGTCAGTACCTCCAAGTCTGAGGCCATGGTGCTCTGCTGGAAAACAGTGGATTGCACCCTCCGGGTGGGGAGTGAGTCTTTGCCCCAAGCGAGGGAGTTTAAGTATCTCGGGGTCTTGTACACGGGTGAGGGTAAAATGGAGCGGGAGATGGACAGGCGGTTCGGTGCAGCGTCGGCAGTTATGCGGGCGATGTACCGGACCGTTGTGGTGCAAAGGGATACGATTTACCGGTCCATCTACGTTCTAACCCTCACCTATGGCCATGAGCTTTGGGTAGTGACCGAAAGAATGAGATTGCGGATACTTAGAGATAGGGTGAGGACCTCAGACATCCGGAGGGAGCTCGGAGTAGAGACGCTGCTCCTTCGCGACGAAAGGAGCCAGCTGAGGTTGTTCGGGCATCTGATCAGGATCCTCTTGGACGCCTCCCTTTGGAGGTTTTCAGTTCACATCCAACTGGTAAGAGGCCCCGGGGTAGACCCAGAACACGCCGGAGAGATTATACATCTCGTCCGGGTCCCCCAGGAAGAGCTGGAAAACTTTGCTGAACTTTACTATGCCCAGCCCGCATGGGCCTACAAGACACCATAAGTTCATACAAGCCAGGACCAGAGTGCTGCGTATACATTTTAAGCATTTTCAGTCTAATATCCAGACTATCACTGTCTACAGCTAAATCAGAATAGATACTAATATACATTTTCACAGCACTAATAGACCTTTTTCACCGCAGACATGTTGACTTGTCGTAGCTGGAAAAGCACAAAAGTGAAGCAAAAGTGTAACTGTTAACATTAAAAAACTTAAAAGCCTACCCAGAAAGGGGAGGATACTGTATTTCCGTTTAGCTGCTCGAAGGCTTTTAACGTAAAACATCTGCAGGAAGTGTTTCATTGGCAGTAGCTTAACACTGAAAAATGTAATATAAATCTGTGGAAATGTACAATATATTGATTTTATCAAGACAACAGGTAAACAAGCAGGAAGTGTTGAGTTAGCATCAAACAGACTGGGCTGTGTCGGGAGGGGGCTTCTTAAAGAGACGGGCACTAAAACTTACTCTTACAAGAGTAAGATAAACTCATAAAACATCTCTTAGAAGCCTGTTTCAAATAAAGATTTTGCAGTTCTCATTTTTAAAAGTGTATATTTGAATCATCTACAGGGTTTTTGAGTTAAAGGTTAAATAGTGGGATGATTTCAAAATTGAGTGTGTTTTGATACTTAGTGTGTATTGAATAGGAGGTTAATTAGACTGACATTTCTGTCTACCTCTCTATTCCCACCACCTCCACTCCTCTTCTGTCCTTGTCCAAGGCCCTCATCCTATTCATGCCTTATAAAAGTGTTGTCAGACTGCTCAGCAGTCTCCCAGCAACAGAAGTGACCTTTTTAAGAGGAGGGAAGAGGAGCAATCAGCACTGCCTGCACTGGGCTTCTAGTCCCTGTTGTGGATGTTGTTTTATTGCAATGGAGGTCTCACACTGGGTCCAACTTGTTGTCACCTCCAACCAAAGTTGTCTTTATGTTTAAGTACAAGCTGAGCTGAATGTAGTTGAATCAGAGCAACCTGAATTAAAGTTTGAATTAAATTGAGCTTTTTTCTTTTACTGGTTTTACATTGGACACAGGGAAAGCACTTTGTCCCTGGGAACAACTAATTAGGGGAGAAAATCACAAGTTTCATCACGATACGATTAGGGGTGGGACGATTCACCTATCTGCAGATTCGATACTATCACCATACTTGGGTGCAGATTCGATATGTGTTGCGATTTTTAAGTATTGAGATTCTACAAGTAGCGATTCAACAAGTTGAATCATACACTTCTAGGGACTTTTACTTTGGAAAATATCTGAATTAATACAGTAAAAATGTGTGATTTTCAGCATGTATGGAGTCAGAGATGTCCTGAAGTCAAATATATCAGTCATTGTCAGGCATTATTTATTAATTTCTTTCCAGTAACCCAAAAATCAAAGAATAAAGACATTTCCCTCACAAATTAGTGGTATTTTCTTTTTAATTTATAAGGGACATGTAATGTTTTATACTTCTGGTGAATATAATCCAATCAATCTTATTTCCATATATGTATTTTGTATATACAGTTCCCTTTGTAACACCTTATTTTGAAAACCAGACATACTCACGTGTATACTTCTGCTAACTTCGCCTTTGTCTCTAGCTCTCCCGTCAGCTCCGTTCTCTTTATCCATCCATGGTCAGCTCCATCGGGGCCGTTTGAATGCATTTAACATAAATGTCAGTATATGGGTTCTCTACAGTTGTAGCGTCGGCTCATTTGACCACGGAGAGGAGAGTGACGGCCGGCTGGACCGCATGTTACCGCAATACGATAACGTTTCCTGTCCATGACAGAGTTAGCATGCAGCTTTAGCCGTGATATCTAGCTCTGCTTTTCCTGCAATGTGTGAAACCCAAAGTGTTTCCATCCTTTACTGGATGTGTAGCGTTTACCACGTTGGATTTGAAATAGGAGGGTGCAGGTCATATCCACGTGGACCCTCCGACGTTTTCTACGTTTTCGTTGTGGCTCGCGGCGGCCGGCTGGTTTGTTTCGGTTGAAGGAAACAGAACAGATATGACGTCACGTTACTCAGACTACAACAATAAAAGCGATAACTTCCTTTTACTGGCATTAAAAAATCAATTTCAAAATCATAAAAAAAAAAAAAAATAGCGATACATAGGTGAATGGATTTTTTCCCCACCCGTAGATACGAAATTATATTGATTCTTTGGACAACGATACAATATTTGCTGATATCACAAAGTCTGCTACGATAGGATTTCGATTCAATTCAATACAGCGGCCTGCGATCGATATGAGACGATGTCATATGCCCATTTAACACAATCAGTTACATTTATATCAGCTCACAAAAAGCATCTAAAATATGATTTGACAATTTTATTACTGAGCTCTTCCAGACATTTACATGAAAAACAATCTATTCTATTAATAAAAAGAATAAATATAAAGTGGGAATTTCAAAATAAAGGCGTATCATAATGATGATAATAATAATCTATATTTTCACTTTGCATCGATATATTGGGTCGTTGATCAATGAATCGTTCTATCAATCCAGATGGATGTATCGTTACACCCTTACAACTAATATGGGACTTCACTGTATGATTAACCTGTAATGCACAGTGCTTCCTTCAGTCGGCTGAGATAAAGTGCTCGAGATTTGGTCTGGAAGCGTTCTCTGCAGTGGTTTCTGTGGGAAAGCTCCCCAGGGATTATCCTGCTCCGGACCAGGGTTAATGAAGATGAACTCTGAATGTAAGCATTTACAAAGTAGAACATGTTTGCATGTGTGTGTCCAGGCTGGGCTCTCCAGAGGAGCCATAGCACGACACTGAACACCACAGCACACATGTCCAATCAGCAGGAGGCTCCACGATCAGATCAGATCAGACAAAGGGAGAGATACGGTTGCAGTGGTGGTGGTGGTGGTGTGGATGTTTGCCACTGAGCTGTATTTCATCTCAATGAGAGGCGTCTTTCATACACGATGTTTGTGCATCCTTTTGTTTGATTGATCATTGATGAGAGCAAAGTCGTACTTTAAAGTACTTTTTAAATGAACGGCTATCGAAATGAACTTGACATCAAAGCTAGAACTCGGCTGCTTTTTTCTGTTTCTCCGTGGTGCATGACATGTGAGACATTATGCAGTCATGGGTGGCTGTGGCTCAGAGCGGGTCGTCCCCCAATCAGAAGGTCAGCGGTTCGATCCCCGCCTCCTCCGCTCCACATGACGAAGTGTCCTTGAGAAAGACATTTAACCCCAAATTGCTCCTGAAGGCTGAGCCATCGATGTGTGAATGAGTATTTAGATCAGATCCTGATGGGCAGGTTGGCACCTTGCATGGCAGCCTCTGCCATCGGTGTATGAATGTGTGTGTGAATGGGTGAATGTTGACATGTAGTGTAAAGCGCTTTGAGTGGTTGGAAGACTAGAAAGGCGCTATATATAAATGCAAGTCCATTTACCATGGCATCCATCATATCACTCAAAAGAAATACATGACGGAAACAATCAAAGTTCATCATTTGATTGTTCTTTTAACCAGTATATAGAAGTGTCCCTTAAAGAGTCCTGACTGTGTTGAAATACGGTGCCAAATGAAAGAAAAAACAAGCGCGTGTTTGTGGCAGCATGATGACCAACGCTACAAGCACTCTGACAATTTCATATTTTTATTAATTATTTATTTTTTCGTAACATTTGTTTTGCTCCTCTGTCTGGTAGTTTTTTCCCAGCGCAGTGAGGACCATGCACAGGTGGGAGGAGAGGGGCTAACAGGTGGGAGGTTCATTCAAATGAGGCAGCACAAAGTGAGTTGTTAGTATCTGGGTCTTAAAGGGATAGTTCGGGTGTTTAGAAGTGGGGTTATATGAGCTACTTATCCATAGTCAGTGTATTTCCGACAGTAGATGACGGTCAGCACACCCCCAGTTTGGAGAAACAGACAGGAGCACCGACACGGGAGCAAAGCAGTTCAGTGTTGTGGCCGGGGATGGTAGAAAAACTTGTTTTCCTAATAAAAGAAAAGCTCACCTATATGAATTTATATCCGTTTAAGTGTACGTTATATTTAGAATATTTTCCAACGGTGAACTGAACTGAAAGCGAAACGTATTTATACTTTTTTTGTCATCTGAGCCTGCTGGCTTTGGAGAGAGCAAAGATAAGTTTCACTTTCAGTTCAGTTCCCCGTCAGAAAGGAGAAGGAAAGGGCTGTCTGACGGCAAGATAAAGCGGTGAACATATTCTAAATAGAGCGTACACTTACATGGATATCAATTTTTATAGGTGAGCCATTCTTTTAGCTGGCTAAAATACTTTTTCTGCCGTCCCCGTCCACAGCACTGTATATTGCTATCTCTGGTGTCGGTACTTCTGTCTGTTTCTCCAAACTGGGGGCGTGCCGTCCGCCATCTACTATAAGTAATACACTGACTATGGATAGGTACCTCATACAACCCAACTTCAAAACACCCAAACTATCCCTTTAAGACGTTGTTATGTGGTGATTTTTTCCACAAGGGCAAACTAAATAGGAGGAGTGTTTGTACCATGTGCAACAATTACAGAATGATGCTTAAAATGTAGTTTTTTTTTATTAACCCCTTACCATTCTGCCCTCTTTTTCTTTAGAGGGGTAGGGGTTGGGGACAGGGGATGTTCAGGGGGAGATAAAAAGTCAACAGTAGATGTCACATAGAAGTGTTGTACATCATCTGAAGCTGGGAACCTGAAGATTAATTTGAGGTGCAGCTCAGCACTGAGTTGTTCCAGTCATAAATAAGAAATAAAAAATAATTAATCAATTAATTAATCAATAAATTCGATAAAATTGCGAAAGTGTATAAGAGCGTAGAACATGATGACATAAGTTTGTGATGGCTATTCATTCCCATGCTATATTATGAAAATTAAATTGTTGCAGCAATTTTTTGGTTGATACCATTTGTTACACAGATTTGGTGCTAATTTTAACCATTTTTTACCACTGGAGAATTGATAAAAATGATCAATAATCCCTCCAAAATACCACATTAAGACACCAAGACCTCGAGGAACACCATAGAAACTTCTGTTCTGGAATCTGCTCAGAAACCTCCTTATTGTTAATTTACCTAGGAAAGCATATACAGTACAAGTACAGTACACTGTATACAATACAGTGAGGTCAAGTTTCAAAAGAGGGTCTCCCTACAATGAAATGGCTCGTATGAGGACTAACATCATCACACATGTATACTGTTGGGCTCATTGGATCCACAAGAGTCTCAGCTTTACAGTGATACCCAATTTATGTCATCCAAGACTGTTTAGGGACCCCAGTATGCAGAAATATTCAGATACACCATTTTAGAATAGGAGAAAATAACACATTATACTGTATTCAAATAACTGCTTTTTCCCAAAACTGCATGTGATTATCATTAAGTGAGCATTTATGTAAAGGGGAGACTCGTGGGTACCCATAGAACCCATTTACATTCACATATCTTGACATCAGAGGACAAGGGACCCCTTTGAAAATGGCCATGCCAGTTTTTCCTCAACAAAATGATACCAGTATTTTATATGATACCAGTATCTTTACTCTAGCCTGAAAACTCAGCCCGCAACAACCTCTGAAAGACAGAATAGCGAGCGGGCCCACCAGCGGGCCGTTGGAGTTTTAAGGGGTTAAACAAATGAGATGTGACGTGTTAATTGTTGAGCTTTAGAAGTGCTTTTAGGTGGATTTTGTCGCCGTTGGACAGAGCCAGGCTAGCTGTTTCCCCCTGTTTTCCAGTCTAAACTAAGCAAATATGAATTATTTACTGCTACCTGCCCATTTGCGTTATTGTATATTTTGATTGATCTCAACTACACAAACTTTCGTGACTGCATCTTGCACGGCTGTGATGCTATCGCGTTGACAAAACCTGTCCACAGACAGACATATAAACACAGACTCAGACTCACAAGATGCTGTCGTGGCTGGTGAACATTGTTGTGTATTGTCTTTAATAAGGGCAGCATATTCCTTTAAACCAGTGGTTGACAGCTTGCAGCTAACAGTTTGTTTTCTTTACTCGATATAAAAGTATGTATTTGAAAGCCCTGCTTTGAGGTTCCTCGACATGACGTGTTTGTAAAGCCCTTGTAAAGTTTTCCGTCCCCATTAGTAGCTCTCAGAGTGTATGCTAACAGTGGGACAGAGCCTGTCTCTGCAGGCACAGGGAGGAGGCTCACCAGCTAAACTGGGTCATTTGGAACACCAACACATCAACCAATTATGGCCAATTAATCCTACTATCTCCGCTCTGGATCTCTCTATTTAACTGGCCTGTTCTGCTCCATTTGAGAAGCATTCACTGTGACAGCTGATGTACCATTTCTTTCTCTCTTCTTTCTCTCTCTCTCTCTCACACACACAAACACACATAGCTAGCATTAATAGTGACTGCAGCCCCGATGCTCAACAAGGCTCTGAGACGATTCACATTGGCAGAAAACTCTACAGGATGAAGTCTGGAATCACAAGGAAACTGCCAACAAACCTAACAGCAAAATGGGTTGTCATAAGTTCAGCCCAGGCATTTAAAGGATACATTTTTTTTTATTAATTGGGTACTATTCTCGTATTGAAACCATCATTTATAGATAAATAATAATATTATACTCACCAAGTTAATATCTGAGATCAGGGAACACTGCAGCTTTGTTAGGCTAGCAAACTATCTAGCTTTGTTAAGATCGAATTGGTACAAATGACAGATATTAATGTAACACTAAGCACTTAGTTAGCTTAGTTTGCCCCACTTGTTTCAAAGTCACATATATAATGGTAAAATGATTTACGAACGGGACGATAAAGTTACTGGGCACAAAAAAAGTCAGTAGCTACATGGGTTCTTACTTTAACAGCTAATGGACAGAAATAATGGCATATTGTCTATAAAAGATAAATAGCCTAAATAACAAAAATAAATAACAGAAATGTCTGTAATGTAAATGTAATGTAATGTGAATGAAACCCAGTTTCCCCCCAGGGATCAATAAAGTATTTAAAGTTTAATAGTGTCAGCATACAGTTTGACACATATCACTGTCCATTGAGCTTGATTAACCTGGCGAACTGGGCTAAACCACCTAGCATGCTACAGCGCTGCTACAGATGATAGAGAACAACTGGTGTGCTGCCAAAATATGTTCTGGGTAACACTTGTGCTCCAGAATTTCTGTTCCACATGTGTAAGTAGTACACATATACAGCTGTTTGGGTCACAGGGCGCACCGAAAGGATGTTGTGTGGACCGAACCGAACGTCCTGTACCGAACAGCTCAATACAATTACACGTATCGTTACACCCCTAATAGATATATTACAAAAGGATCTCAATATTCATTCCTCAAGACTGTCAACTGCTGTAGAACAGCGGCTACATTGAATTGCTGTCACATCTCCTAGTGTTTCAGTTTGCAGGTAGTGTATCTTCAAGCCACCTGTGTCTCAGCATCCAGACTTTCTTCTGCTCTCTTGATTGTTATATGAACTTAAGATGTGTTTGCTGTGGAACTGTGTCTGTCTGTCGCCTTGACTTGTATGAGCAAGAAGCCCCCCCCCCCAAAACAAAGTTTAGGGGAAGAAGTCATCTTTCCTGTCTGAGCTCTTTCCATCCAGGAACCACAATTGGCTGCCTGCTGACCACACATGTATTTCAACAAGCTATAAAATGACTTGAATGAGGCTTTGTACATGTATTCAATATCACGTACAGGTGGAGTTACAAATATGCAGGGACCTGCCACCCTGAGGGCAGCAACAAGTTAATGATTTATTCGTATAGGATCAGGTGCATCATGGGTATGGGATTGACTTGTTTGGCTGCGGTTGCACTTTAGTCCCTCTGTGATCCATCAGCTGTCAGGACTGCGTATCCCCCTCATCCAGAGGAAGAGGAGAGGATGGAGCCGTTAAGCCATGCTGTCAGTGCTGCTCAGGTCTGAGTGGATCATCTGATTCAGAATCACTTCAGCCACACCTCAAGTCACTGACCTGCTCTGTGACACAAGCAGCTCAGCAGCTGGAACTCCTGTGTGTTCAGTAGGGATAGACTGTCAGTGTCTGTGGATCTCAATGATATGGAGGAAAAATCATACAGAAATAAATAAATAAACAAATAAACACATACATTTAAAAATAAATATATTTAAAAAAAATAAAAATAAATGCAAAAAAGTATAAATAAAAATATAAATGCAAAATAAATACATAAATAAAAAAAATATGCAAAAAAAATAATAAATACATTTAAAAATTCATACAAATAAATAAGTAAAATTGGAAATTAAATAAATATGGGAATTATTTCGGTGTTAAATAAATAAATAAAAAAACAAATTAAAACATAAATATTAATTTATGTCACATTTTTTCAATTAATTAATGACTACATTTATTTTTAATATTATTTTTGCTACTTTTAATGGCATATTTATTTATTTATTTATCGAGTCATTTGTTTATTTATAAATTTATTTTTTACTCTGGCAGGTTCCGTCCTCCATACAATGCAGGCTGCTTCTCTCAGTGCCCAGATTGTGTTATTGTCTGGACTAAGGCTGCGATGCAGCAGGCGAGCCAATTCAGAGGGCTCCAGCAAAACACTGCAGGACTGTCCTGTAACATATGTTGGGATGGACGTTATTACTTCGTGATCGCAGTGACGAAAGATGAAATAAATTCCGCCATAATACCTTTCCAGAGTTGTAAAATCCTGAGTGCTGATGTCTTTGTCAGCATCTCCTCATCCTCCTCCGTTACGTAAACTCAGTTGAGCTGACACGCTGGTATCCACCCACTCTCTGCCTGCCAACAGGTATTGATTGACCTCTTATCGTCAACAACTGGTCTGAAGACTGTAACCACGCAGCAGGATGAAGCCAGCAAACACGCAGGATGTGTGGTTTCAAAACGCTGTTCAAATGTTTATTTATAAAATGCATGTGTGTGTGTGTGTGTGTGTGTGTGTGTTTGTGTGGGAATTTGGGCACTTGAATGCGTCTATGTTTTGCTGTGTAGGTGTGTGTGAGTCATATTAAAGCCTCTCTTCCGCTTTCTGGAATGCAAACAGCTGCATTAGAGCTGAAGACATACTGTATGAGAATTTGTGTGTGAAAAAATACATCACTTGTTGGAATGATATTAAACACTCACAACACAAAGTATAGAAACATATTTAGTCCTAAACAGACAGTATACTGTGACAGACTACCTAACCACAGTAACCTGAGAGAGACAGTGCACAGACTGAGTGACCATAGACTGGAATAGAGAAGGGCAGACACACCTGGCTGCCCTCAGAGGACAGGATGACAGAATTAGGGATGCACCGATCCCACTATTTCAGTCCCGGTACCAACAGCGATACCTGGGCTTTGAGTATCGGCCGATATCGAGTACCGATCCGATACCAGTGTTTCATTAATAAGCTGTATGCCTCACTGTGTGGAAGTGACTGGGATCATTCTTTTATGTGTAAGACAACATCAGGCTGGACTTACACATTGCTTTCCTAACTTTGTAAAACAAAATGTAGCAAATGAATACATAGATATAAATTTAGTGAATTATTCTTTATTATTAAAATAATAAATCGTACACCAGCAACTTGGCAAAAAAATCTTCAAAATTAACAGGAATTACAATTCAAGTGTAAACCTTTTTAATGCAGCAACACATTAGTCAAAACTTAAACAGGAATTAAAATTCCACTATATAATGTATATAGTATATACACATAGAATTGAATTGAATAGATCGGCGTAACGTGAAGGGAACATATCTTGAAGTTGTAGCTGCTAGCTACAGTAGTTAGCTAGCTAGCTAGCTTGCTAATTCCACCCCTACTTTCATGTTAAACTGGTTACAGAAAATGAGACGAACAAAGTCGTCACTCATCTGGCGATAGCAATGTGCTTTCCTACGATAGTTGGATTAAAAGGATACTCACATTATGCGATTTACAGGGGCTCTGCCTTAATTGCATTATTGCCGTAATCATATTATAGCTTTGATTGATGGAAACATTTTAAAACCCTGTTTGTTGTCTCTCTGTAATGTCTGTCAGTAGAGGGTGAGCTGTGTTTTTGGGAAGCAGTACCTGACAGCTTTTTTCCCATTAGGATGTTTGGGTGTCTTTAGGCTCCTGATTCCTAATTTTAATAGAGGGGGAAGCAATAAATAAGCTGTCCTTGCTTCTCTTTTAAGCTCTAAAGAAGGCATGTTGTTACTGAAATATCAATCAAAGTGCTCCTGCCTCTTTTTGAAGTTATTATACTTGTTTGCTGCTGAGCTGTACGGTTCAGAATGCAGTTGTTGGATCAGGAAGAGTTGGACCTCCAGTCACAGTCGTATTTCTAAAAGTCTCTTTCTGAACTCTCCCCCTGCAGGTTGGAGTGGGTGGAGATCATCGAGCCGCGCACGCGGGAGCGTATGTACGCCAACCTGCTGACGGGCGAGTGCGTGTGGGACCCTCCGCAGGGTGTCTGCATCAAGCGGACCGGTGACAACCAGTGGTGGGAGCTGTTCGATCCCAACACGTCGCGCTTCTACTACTACAACGCCTCCACCCAGCGCACAGTGTGGCACCGGCCCCAGGCCTGCGACATCATCCCCCTGGCCAAGCTGCAGACTCTGAAGCAGCACACCGACGGCACCAACCCCCGTCCTGCAGGCGGAGGAGGGAGAGCGTCGGCCGAAAACAGCCCGGGGCGTAACAGCGGGGTCAGCCGAGAGGGGAGCACCTCCTCCTCCCTCGATCAGGAGCTTTCTGAGAAACAGGGCAACAGAGAGGAGACAGACAGGTAAGTGATGAGTCACCTGACACAGAAACCTAACAAGCAGCAGACAGGACCATCATTCTGTAGGTCGCAAGTCTCAAGTCTGAACATTAAAGGGGAACTTTTTTACACATCAAAGTGTGTTTACAAGTAGGGGTGTAATGATATGTTTTAACAACGATACTATACGTATCACTCTCCATGGTTCCGATACGATTCAAGGACGATATTTGGCTCATCTAGAGCGATTTGATACGTTACGATACGATACGATACGATACGATACGATTCAATGACTCAAAATCAATACAGTAACTTTGTGTGCCAAAAATTCAATCAGTGTGACTGAAATAAATACCTGGATACTGGACAGTGGCTGCACGGTGGTGCAGTGGTTAGCACTGTCGCCTCACAGCAGGAGGGTTGCAGGTTCAAGCCCAGTTTGGGGCCCTTCTGTGTGGAGTTAGCATGTTCTCCCTGTGTTAGCGTGGGTTATCTCCGGGTTGTCAGGTTTCCTCCCACAGTCCAAAGACATACAGGTTCTTTGTTGATTCTATATTGCCCGTAGGTGTGAATGTGAGTGTGAATGGTCACACAATGTCAGCTGGGATCGGCTCCAGCCTATCAATGTAGTTGGATCATAGGAATATAAATCGATACATCGATGTAGTAGATGAATCGTTACACCCCTATTTACAAGTGTTGGAGTACATATATGAAAAGGAGTTGATAAATTGCATTAAGTGATGTCATTTGAGGCAATTTTATGTGGGCACCAGTTTTTCACAAGGAAGAAAAATGCATGGAATAAAACACAATATCTCTGGTTCTGCAACATCAATTTAGAATTGTGAATGTTAGTGCTCTTCACACTAGCCTCATCTTATACTGAAGCACAATTCCTGCATCGCACTGATACTGTCTCTGCAACCATGTCTCCAGTTTACAAATATCCAAATCAGCTCTTCTGGTTTCTTGAGTGTTGGTAACCCTAGATGACCTGTGCGATGGTTGCCTGCAGAGAGCGGATGAGGGGCTAAATTTTCATTAAAAAGAGCAAGGTTCTGCATTTGAACAACACAATGTTAATAAACAGTCAGAAGGGAAAGACATTTTGGCTGCGTTTGAATAGTCTTCTTAGCTTAGGAAGGTTCCTAACTGAGGGAAATGACCCGGAAGTATCTAAGTGGCAGCCATGAGAGCTGGTTGAATTCTCTAAATGCTGAGGAAAGGTGCTTCAATGCTTCCTTTCTTATCTCCTTTAGCATAGGATACACTGGACCATCCTTTACCAAAGGAAAGGAGATAATGCCGTCCTACAATTCCATGCGGTCGCAACATTTAAAGCGACGCACCATTCTGCCGTTGATGAAAACAAATGATATGCCTATCTTGCATAGATTTAACCATTATTTCCATACAGTCATATACTAATGGTTAGATTAATGTTGATACATATGAGTGGACAGTGACAACCATTTTGTTTCACTTTATTTCTATGTATTTATTTCGAACATGTAACAAATAAGTAAAAAACAAAACAAGTATGACAAACAAAATGGACAGCAAACATATAGCGAACTGTCAATAAGCAAATTCTCATAAACAACATAAATAATCAACACAAATAGCCTAAATGTTGCATCTCTGAAAAGGAAAAGGAAGTAAACTTTTGTGACTGGTAGCCTATAATCCTTTTTTTAATTTCAATTCAAACCATGGTAATGAAGTAATATTTTTTGTGGGGTTGTCTACGTTTAAGATAAGATAATCCTTTATTAGTCCCACGGTATAGTGCAATAGAGAAACAAGAAACATCAGTTAAAGCAAAGCAAGATAGGCCTATAATAAATAAACAGTAAAAAAGCAAAATATAATAAGTAGACAGACTGAATGGTTGAATTCACATTATTGCACATAGAAGATATAAATATCGAACAGTTTAATTGATATTGCACATGAGTGCAAAGTGAAGCAGCCGGTCACTGAAGGAGCTGTATATATAGCCTGCATGAAACAATGTGGTAAGAACAGGGACAGGGCGAAGTGTAAGATGCGCATGTTGTAGTCCATCTTCACATAGCATAGCATAACATCCGTCGTCACATATGCGGAGCCAAGTGTAAGTGCAGTCGGATTCTCATAACACTGCGGTTTGTCTTTTCCTCAGTCCTTCTGCATTCTCCTTCACATCTGTCCTTCACCGAGGTCAAGGAGAAGTGGTTAGGAAAAGACATTAGGACGTAAATTTTTGACTTTTCGAACGCGGCACTTCTCTCTCGTAACATAAAGTGGTAGGTGTAAAGCCACTTTATATAACCCCAATTTACATGCAACCATTAGTTTTCCTGTAAGGTCAGAATTCGGTTTCCGTTCCTGTGTCAGTTCCTCTCCATCCTTTCCCCTATATCTCTTTCTGTCTTATCCCCCCCCCCCCCTTTCTGTTTCTGTCACTATCTATTCATTTCTATCCTCTCTCACCTTCAGAGCCCCTCACCTCTCTTTACCCCCCCAGTCTTGCTTTCCTTGGTTTGCTGGTTTGCTGTAATCTGCTGCAGTCTGCAATGATTGGTGGATATGCCTGGCTGGGGTCACAGTGTCCTGTAAATGTCTTCTTTACTTCAGCGAGAGGACACACACACACACACACACACACACACACACACACACACACACACACACACACACACACACTCAGAGAGAGTAGTACACAGTGTGCGAGCGCCCTAGCTGATCTAGCCAGTTATTCACAGTGTACACTCAGAGGAACAGAGAAGCACTGCTCTTAGAGACAGTTACAGAGAACAACATGTTAGTGACACACATTTGTCAGACCAATACTGCCATTTTTATTAACAACCATACTCGCCAACCTTGAGACCTCAAAAATAGGGAGGATTACAAAACTAAAGTGGTGGGTCTGGGTGTCCTCCTCCAGAAAGACTTGAGTTTCAGAGACTTTGTTTCCTGCATTCTAGTGACTTTAAATGAATGAAAATAACAAAACAATAAATACACTGCAACAGTTTTTTTTTTGTTAAACAGGCCTACATTTAATTTTATTTTTAATTCTGAGGGAAGTTGTGGGAATCTCTGGTATAAACTAGGCTAACATTCGTCAGTTTTCATTCATTCATTCATTCATTTTTTTTGCCCTGCTTTGAGTATTTCTTTTTCTTAGTACTCTCCATTTCCCTCTCCTTCTCTCACTCACTGAAGGTCCTTTCAGACACAAAGCCACAACGGCACCACTGTGGTCGCAGCTCGCTGGGAAGAGAACGGACACAGCTCCAGAGACGGATGGCTGGGTAGTTAGCTCGGTAGCTTGTCCTTCTCTGGAGCGGCGGAGGGACCGTTAGACCTAGCGCTGCTGCTGGCCACGAGCCTGCTGTTTGGCTCATTATCTGTAACCAGTGCAGCATTAAAACATGGCGGAATTAGCAACAGCACAGCTGGCTAGTTAGCTAGCTAGCTTGCTAATTCCACCATGCTTTAACGTTACACTGGTTACAGAAAATTAGCAGAACAAAGTTGGCACTCATCTGGATATAGCAATGTGCTTTCCTACGCTGTGACAAGAGTGTGTGGATGAAGCATTAATTATTACATTTTACTCATATACTCTGGCTCTCTTAGTAACGTTACTACTTCACTGCTCGTTTTAGTCGTTACTGCAAAACCTCAGTGAGTCCACGACTTAAATCGGTTTAATTTATACGGAAGTTAGCCCGCTACAATGGTCGCTATCTCAACAGTATACGTAAAAATGGCCGCCACTCTGACAGATCTGCTATGTTGATTTGAACGGGAATGTCTGTTCTACTCCTATTCTATTTCTGTAGTTGCACCAAACCGTGAACACTTAAGTTTCCACATTAATTTTTCTGCTGCTGCTTCATGTTATAAGCTTTCCATAGACAAACCAGCAGGAGGCTATTATTGTGAAAGAGCTACAGGAAAGAAGTTAACAGGGCTTTTTTTTGCAGCGCTTTTCTTTAATAGAAATTGGTCTACACTACAAGATTTTGACTTCTAGCCTAGGCACTATTTGTTCAGGGGATCTTTTTAAATATAGCAGGGAGGAGGAAGAAACAGCCACAGTGAGCTGTTAGATGAAGAGCTGCAGGTCACACATCTTCAAAATGCCATCAACTCCTTTTACCGTGGTGTGCAGTCGTTTTGAAAAACACTTTGACACCAGCTTGATTGGTCGCAGTTACTCGGAGCTGAGCTCAGCACAAGTATCCCGGCCCCAATTGAAAAACTACATTAGAAACACCTTCACACACCGTAGTGAAGATGTGCACACACTGTATGCCACTACATATGTATGCCAAATACCACTAGAGCTGCAAAGATTAATCGATTAATTGTCAACTTTTAAAATTAATTGCCAACCCCCATCAACTCAGATATTTTCTGAGCTCTCATCTGTTCACAGTAAATATTCAAAGGAGAATCAAATGCATGATATTCTCTGGTCATATTGGTTCACTCACCAGCAGCATTTAGTTGTAGCAGTTAGCGGTCTATTTAGAGTGGGAGTTGAGTGTCAGGCTGAAGATGGTCTCTGGAGAGAGCGGATGCTGTTAAGGGGATCAGGACAGGCAGTCTGTCATAGAGCACACTGCTTCCTCTGTGACAGATGGGAGCTTTTGACCTCTACACAGCTCTACCTCCCTGCACACACCAAGCATCCTATTAAAGGAGGGAGTGAGGGAGGGGCAAATGGGATGAAGAAGAGAGAGGATAAATGAAAAGTGGTTCATTCACTTGTGTTGTCATTACTGGGATAACCTTTCAGGGCACTGCTAGTGATTTTCACTATTCGCACATGCACTACATTCAGGAACATTTCCCTCTAGCGCCTTTTCACACATGCCATGGCAATGACGGAATAGATGTGGCAAGGGACAGTCCAACAGATGGCGGTAATGCAACACTAATAGATGCCATAAAACCAAACCGAAGAAGAAGAAGAAGATGGGGCAAGGCCGAATGTATATGGTGGAAGATGTCTCTTATTATTTGCATTGCGTGCGAGGAGCTGTTTTTGTTCTGTGCCAATTTTGTACCAAAGCATTGGTGTAAATGCTAAAGTGTAAACAAGTCGCAGATTCAAATATGTCATCAATAGAGTCTTGTGATTGGTTCGCTCGCTCCACGTTAAAGCGTCTTTTGTCAGACAGACGTAACCCTTTACACGCTTGTCCCTGCAACGTTACTGCTTTCATTCACAATACTGCTGTACCGGCATTTTTCCTGAAATGCTACGAGGTCTTGAGGTGGGAACTTGGTGGTAAAGATTTCCCTGAATATTGATCCCTGCTCCCGTTCAGACATGACCCCATGTAGGAAATGTTCCTGCATGGTGTGAAAAGGACTACCATGAATGTCTCAAAGTGTGTGCCGTTATCCCCATTTGTACGTTTGTTGTATTCTTTTTTCAAGACTACAAAGACACAAAAGACAGAGTTCTTGGCAAGGGATTGGGGAGGCAGCGGGATGCATTGAGGAGGAGTCTGTTCACCTCCGCCTTCTAATGTGGACCTTGGAAAGGGTGTGAATGCCTTTTTTGGACGTGTCGTATAACTTTTGTGGTTTGTTTCAGGCATACTGAGGCTTTGATGGTAAAATGGACCGGGAAAGCAATAACCTCCGCTGATACGTTAATCGCTTGTTGTGGGGAAGTGAGAATACAGGCCTATCAATGCCTATGGTGGATGAGAGTCAAGGCAGCAACCCAGGAAAAGCTTATAGCCTGTAGTAACTGACTGTTTACAGCAGTCACTGCTCTACAAACATATTAGAGCTGCACAGGAAAAACGTAATTGGACCGAAATATGGTGCTGTGTGGGGGGGCCATGGCCACCACAGGCCACCCCCATGGCTCCCCCATTGACTTGGTTTCTCAATCTTTAATCAGTGAGGCTAAAGTGTACATCCAGTTCCAGGTCCAAATCAACCCGTTTTCCCTTCCAACTCGTCAAATACCGACACCTGGTCAGTGCTACTCGGCATCGGATACCGTCGCACAGAGGCACCCTTTAGCTTTCAGCTGACTCCAATGTGACATCACCCACGACATTAATAGATGGTCAGAGCAAGTAACGTAGTATAAAGAGCGTGACAGTCTGCTTAGAGTGGCACGTTAGTATCGTTAGTCACGTGACTTGTTAGGCACTCAGTAGTCACGTGAGTCACAGGTCAGTGAAGATAACGTCAACCACGACCGTTTCCTAAACCTAACTGAGTGGTTGTGTTGCCTAAACCTAACTTCCTGTTAAGAAGGAAGTTTATTTTGAAAAGATACTATGCATGCAACAAGCGTATATTGACACGCCGTCCCTGATCCGTCCAAAACTAACGCTAGAGGGGTGCCTAGAGGATGGATATCCGATGCCAAGGGGCACTGACCAAGGTACTTGAGGAGTTGGGAGTGAGAATGTGTTGTCCAAATGCACAAAAATGACTAATTGGCACTTTCACCTCCCCATCCTGCACCAAGCCTGTAACTGCCCCCTCTGTGTCTATTATTGTGAAAGGGAATTATTCACGGATGTTCTAAGAAACTCTTTGATCTTGAATTTGTGCGTGTCCACACATGTATCCTTGTGTGTGTGTGTGTGTGTGTGTGGTGAGAGGCCTGGTGGCACAGCTGCAGACTGCCAGTCCAGATGGCTGGGAGATCTGCTCTCACGCATTCCTTATTGGATCTGGTTAGATGTGAAGTGTCTACCAAGTCTTTCAGTCACTCTCTCTCTCTCTCTCTCTCTCTCACACACACACACACACACACACACACACACACACACACACACACACACACAGGAGCAGCAGCGGCAACTAGCCAGTGGAGTCACAGTTACCATGTGGTCTGGATCATGTGTAAACTGATAGACTCAAACCATTTTAATGTTGTGTGGTACATTGTAGACAATGAAATGTTAAAAAAGAGTGCAAATGACATTGTGTCAGTACATTCTATGAGTACAGTGGTTTGGTCTAGAAAAATGGCATGTAGCAAAAATCGACGCGTCCACAACCTATCCTAACCTTAACTATTCGATGCCAATGCCCAACCTCAACCGTTCAAGGTCATTGTCTAACATTAACAATTCAAGGTCAATGCTTAACCTCAACCATTCAAGGTCATTGTCTAACCTTAACCATTCAAGGTCAATGCCTAACTTTAACCATTCGAGGTCAGTGCCTAATCTTAACCATTCGAGGTCAATGTCTAACCTTGACTATTCAAGGTCAATGCCCAACCTCAACCATTCAAGGTCAGTGCCCAACCTTAACCATTCAAGATTATTGCCTAGCCTTAACCATTCAAGGTCAATGCCTAACCCCAACCATTCGAGGTCAATGCCCAATCTTAACTATTCAAGGTCAATGCCCATCCTCAACCATTCAAGGTCAATGCCTAACCTCAACTATTCGAGGTCAATGCCTAACCTTAACCATTCAAGGTCGATGCCTAACCTTCACCATTCAAGGTCAATGCTTCCCTTAACCATCTTGCGAGAGTTTCGCAATTTGGGGGTTACCTTCTAGACACTGCCCGTCCACACTGTGCTTACCAGTGGATTTAAGTTTTAAATTAAACCTTCCCCTTTTAACTTTTCCACATGCAGTTTCGTCTTGGTCCAGCCTTATCTGACACATTCTGAGCCATCACTCTTCTGATCACAACTTTGTTATGATTATTGTTAGTATTGTAAGTATTAATTGCTTGTAGACATACGTACTATGCTTTGTCTTATAGTTAATAGTCTAGTAAATTGTTTATACATAGCACTTAAAACACGGAGGGACTTTTATACAAAAAATACCAACTTTGGAAGATACTCAAGCTTCGTATTAGCTTCAGCTGAACTTTAGAATGCACAGAAGAGAAGAAGGACTGTGGATTTGTGTATTTTTGCCGTAGCAGCTTGTGAATCGAATGCATTCAAATGCAGTTGACTTCAAATACATTTTTAAGGATGCATGTCATTTGTTTCTGCTACAAACTAGATGTTCGTGTTTATAGTAAGAGAGGGAGAGAAAGAAAAAACATGGGAAGGAGGGAGTTAAACTTCCGTTCAGTCTCCTCCTGATCACGGTCACTGTGATTTAATGCAGTCAAATTTTCTGTTTCTGTTGTCAGACAACTGAACGAGTGTGAACTTAAAGGGGACATGTCATGAAAAACTCACTATTTCAGTGCTAGTGCCTCCCAATCCACAAACTGTGAAATAAGACAACCCAGTTAGTATTTTGTGGGCTGCCTAGATCAGAAAACAAGTGATTCAACAAGCCATTCAGATCTGGCTCCCCATCCTATGTCACATGCAGGCTCATTAGAATATACAGCCCATGGCTTGAGAACTACCTTTGCAAAGGTGCACCATATTTTTCTCTCAAGCCAATCAGAGCAGACTGGGCTTTTTCAGGAGGGGGTCTTAAAGAGACAGGAGCTAAAATGGACGGTTTCAGACAGAGGGGGAATACAGGTATATTCAGACAGACAGGATGAGAAAAATAATGAGTTTTTTGAACATTAAAGCATGTAAACATGTTCTAGTAGAAACCCAAAATACAAGTATGAACCTGAAAATGAGCATGATATGCCATCTTTAAATACTAGGTTGACCAGCAGTCATTACCAAGCTGCCGAGCTGCAGATAAAAATCGCTATTTTAAGATCACAGCATCGTCAGACAAAATAAAAAAAAAATACGGGTTAATGACAGCAGCTGTGCTGTGAGGTCGGCAATATTGCCATTAAAAATGATGACAGGGAAAGTTAGGAGCAACAAAAGCATGTCATATTCAAACGCAGCCCCAAAGCATCGGTTACCTGCTCCAAATGAGCTGCAAATGTTTATTTATGCTTGTGAAACACGCAAAATGTTGTCAAAACATTTTCAAATATATTATAAATCTGGCTGCTGAAGAACAGTCGCTCCGCTTCTGAAATGTTTTCTGTGTACATTGAAACAGAGCCAGAGAACACAATTTAGATGTATAAAACAGAATGTATGAACACTTAAGCATGTTTTTTTGTAAGACTATCTGCATCTTTTCACTTCTCTGCATGTGTTTTGAATCTTGATGTAACTGTCCATGATTCCCTGAGGCAAAGATGGCTCAGAGCGACCACATCAGGACAACCACAAGTGACTTATTGAGTATCGGATAGTATTATCTTGTCTTCCCTCATATGGTGGCTGCAGTGAGAGTTGATGTGTTATGTAAGTCATAACATAGAACCACAGTAGTTGGGATATTCTTTAGCTTTGTTTTCAGTTAGCCTGTGCACAACATGCAGAATGCTGAGGAATGTAAATGCTGCTTGAATGCTTGTCCTTTTATTGTCATTACTTGTGAACAAAAAACAACAGATTTTTTAAAATTCACTCAAGTCCGACTCCATATTCAAGACTTTACTGTCTCATATGAATGAAAAACACAGAAGCTAAAAACAGCAAAGTACAGATGTAAATATTTAAAGACACACTGATGACCACAAAAGTACCTGCTTACTCATATATACAGTACATACAAATTAGGGCTGTCAAACGATTAAAATAGTTAATCGCAAATTAATCGCACATTTTTGTTCAAAATGTACCTTAAAGGGAGATTTGTCAAATATTTAATACTCTTTTCAACATGGGAGTGGGCAAATATGCTGCTTTATGCAAATGTATGTATATATTTATTATTGGAAATCAATTAACAACACAAAACAATGACAGATATTGTCCAGAAACCCTCACAGGTACTGCATTTAGCATAAACAATATGCTCAAATCATAACATGGCAAACTGCAGCCCAACAGGCAACAACAGCTGTCAGTGTGTCAGTGTGCTGACTTGACTATGACTTGCCCCAAACTGCATGTGATTATCATAAAGTGGACATGTCTGTAAAGGGGAGACTCGTGGGTACCCATAGAACCCGTTTTCATTCACATATCTTGAGAAGTTAGAAGTAAAAGTTGACTTACTCTTTGAGGATCCAAAAAGGCAAATTTTACCAGATTTGGAATAAATGAATCGAATTTATAGCCCCAATAAGAGCAGACTTTGTATGACTCCACTGACTTTTTTTTTCTTCTTTTCTTCCTTTCCTCTTCTTGCTGAGAATACTGAGAAAGAAATGTAAGCTTCCTTGTTTCTAATGTATATAGTTACATCTTTAATAGTGCGAGATAAGCATATATGTATATGTAACCGCTGACAGTTTGATGGAGAAGTATGCATGGGCATGCAGGTTGTATACGCGTGAGTATGCAAATGAATAATGATGAGTATATGTGTAGATGTGTTAAATTGTGGAAGGGTATACACGGCCACATGCTTCAGAAAGTGAGGATGGAGGACCCACAGTTCTCCAGAGGACTGAGTTGACTCACAAGTACTGTGGCATCCGCATGCCTCTTTTTCGTGCATATGCATATAAACTGTACATATATATTAAAACTGGAAAAGGGCTAGGTACAAATATCTGTAAAGGTTTGTATACACTGTGATAATGCCTTTTCCAAATAAAAATAAAATTAAAACAATAAAAGAAAATGGCCATGGCCACTTTTACTTGCCAAAATGTACTACATTTGGAGCATTATTTAGCTTCCTTCCCGATAAGCTAGCATGACATGTTCCTTATGTTTTCTAGTTTCATATGATATCTCCACTCTAGCTCTAAAACTGAACCTGCTACAGCCTCTGAAAGACAGTAAAGTTGGTCGGGATCGTGGGTTGAGAGAATACAGCTTCTCTTTAGAATTGAAATAGAATAGATAGAATTGAAAGGGATATGCAGCCAGTCCTGATGTGGAGATAGGTGACCGTAGTTGTACTGCTGGCACAATCAACATTCACACACCTCTGGCCGCTGTGGGATTTGTTGGTACTTTAGTGAAACATCTCAGTCACTGACAGCTGGTGAAGAACAACGAGCTGGAGAGAAAGAATCTGCAGGTTGAGACTGGAAAAGGGAGGGGATGTGTAAATTGATTTGAAGGTCAAATGATCATGAATAATTAATAATAATTAAGGAGAAAGAACAACGTTCACTGTCTAGTAATGACTGGGAGACAGAAAGAGAAGGTTGGCAGATAGAAAAAGAGGAGTGGTAGAGACACATGGTGGAGAAAGAGAAGCTTAAGAGCAGAGGAGTGGACGGACTGAAGAAGAAAGAGAGAAGGTGGGTTAGAGCTGTGAGTGTGGAGCAGGTTGTGATAGATGCCAACACAGCCCTTTAATGCTTAATCCTGCCCTCTTTGTTTCCCTCTCACACACACACACACACACACACACGCACACATACACACACACACACACACACACACACACACACACACACACACACACACACACACACACACACTGGGGATCAGTGAGTGGAAGTATTTGGAAACGCAGGGTGGCCAATGCCGCAATCGATGTCACACTTCCCTCCCTCTGCCCAGTCCACTACTTGTTCCTCATCCCACAGCGCTCTCCCTCCTCCTCCTCACTGTTGTCTCACAAACAATGTGAGGGCCCATTGAGAGTGAATGTGAACTGATGAAGTAAATACGATATTGGGAAAACTAGAGGAGCTACGTAGAATAACATTATCTAGAATGTAAACTGTGTTTTCACGCATGTTTCTTTTGACTGTTGTAAAAATTAAAAATGCAATTCAAACTTTGCCCAAACTGCTTAAGACTGCCACGAGTTTTATTAGACACAAAAGACAAAACCAGACTGGTCAAGTCTCTATTGATAGCAAACCTGAGAGCAAGATGAGCTTCACCATGTGTTTACTGAGAATGCCAATATTAAAAGGAAATATTTGTGTGCATGATGTATGACAAAATTGAATTAAGATATTCAAATTCAGTTATCACTTTTATGTTATAAAATTAGGGCTGTCAATCGATGAAAATATTTAATCGCGATTAATCGCATGATTGTCAAGTATTTAATACTCTTATCAACATGGGAGTGGAGAAATATGCTGCTTTATGCAAATGTATTTATATATTTATTTTTGGAAATCAATTAACAACACAAAACAATGACAGATATTGTCCAGAAACCCTCACAGGTACTGCATTTAGCATAAAAAATATGCTCAAATCATAACATGGCAAACTGCAGCCCAACAGGCAACAACAGCTGTCAGTGTTTCAGTGTGCTGACTTGACTATGACTTGCCCAAAACTGCATGTGATTATCTTAAAGTGGACATGTCTGTAAAGGGGAGACTCGTGGGTACCCATAGAACCCATTTTCACATATCTTGAGGTCAGAGGTCAAGGGACCCCTTTGAAAATGGCAATGCCAGTTTTTCCTCGCCAAAATTTAGGGTAAGTTTGCAGCGTTATTTAACCTCCTTCATGACAAGCTATTAATTAGTAATTAGTGGCATTAAAACGAATTTGCATTAACGCGTTATTACGGTGTTAACTTTGACAACCCTATTTAAAATATATAACTACAGCCAAAGGGAAAATGAAAATGACCCAGACCATGATAAAGGCCATTTCCATTTTGAAAAACAGTGTCTTTTGTGTGACTTTCCACTCACTGTGTAAAATGAGCGTGATTGTTGGATTGTGGTTTTTGGAACACTGTCCAGTGTTACGGCATCTGATAAGCCTTTAAACTCATGGATCCATTACCGAAAAAGGACGTCCTGGATCGTACTTCATTGGCTGACCAGTACCAGTAGACACATGCCCCCACACCGTTGCAGACACTTGCCAATGCCGGATTACTATTCATTGAACATAACCTGAGTAGAACATTATGATATTTTGGTAAAAAGTTGAGTCCATGTAGATGATTATTACAGGATATGACCCTTACTTAAATCTTCTGTCCTCCTCTCCTCCCAGGACCTCTCCCTTCAGGTGGAACACTGGTACGAAGGAGCGAATGCTAATCAAGGTGACCGACAGAGAGCCCAGCTTCTTGGCCCACCAGGGTAATGGTTATTCCCCCTGCGACCCCCCCACCCCCGGTCCTCCTTCTGGAGGGGGCACCGCCTCACGAACCCGCCGTTCCTCTGGAGGAAACCCGCCTGCAGAACCCGACGGCTCTCCCGTCCTCTACGCCGACCGCCGTCAGTCTCCCTTCCTGAAGCGGGCCGAGCTGGGCGGCACCGGCACCAGCCGCCGCTCCTCGGCCGACTCCCAGCCTCCCTCGCCCCGCTACGCCTATGAACCCCCGCTGTACGAGGAGCCGCCGTCAGAGTACCAGCCCCCTCCCATCTACGAGGAGCCTCCCACCGACATGCACCTCTCCGACTCCTTCTACGGCACCGGCAAGTCACCTGCTCGCAAGTCTTCGGCCCCCCTCTATCACTCCCCCAAGCAGGGCCAGTCGCCCTACGGCCAGCTGGTTTTGACCAGGCAGAAGTGTCCAGAAAAGACCCAGAGTCTGGAGTACAGTCCTGTGGGGAAGGAGTACGTCAAGCAGCTGGTGTACGTAGAGCAGTCGTCTTCCAGCCCTCGCTTCAAGACCGCCGACCGCCTGCTGCGTTACGGCAACACAGGGGGCTTTGGTGGCTCATATGGGGGGTCCTATACTCTGCAGCACAGCCAGTCTCTGATCAGGGATCCCCGCCTACTGCTGGACTACAGTGGGGAGGGTGGAGAGGGAGGCCAGAGGTTGCTTTATGAGGACTCCATATCCTGGACGTCCAGTCACACCCACTCCCTCTCCTCTTCCTCTACAGGTGGTCCAGGGGCTTTCTCTCCCGGAGGTAACCGCAAACGCAAGAGCCGCAAGCCGTCCCTCCCCCAGGAGCTGGCACGCTGCGGGGGGCTGGAGGGGGAGCTGGCAGGCACGGCGTCCGAGGCGATGCTGGCCCAGGCCAGGCTGGCGTGGGAGGCCCAGCAGGTGATGAAACAGAGGAGCAGTTGGGACTCGGGGCAGGGCGGGGGGGCGGCCCACGGCTCCAAAGACGGCTACGAGAGCGACGGGGCGTTGCCTCTGCCGTTACCGGGACCGGTGGTGAGGGCGTTCAGTGAGGACGAGGCGCTGGCGCAGAGTGACGGCCACCACTGGAAACGCAGCACCTTCGATCGGCTGGGCTTCCCCCAGGCCCTGCTGGAGAAGAGCCTCTCTGTCCAGACCAACCTGGCCTCCCCTGAGCCTTACCTCCACCCCTCACAGGTACTGCTGCATGCTGGGAGTCTGTGTCCACATTTAGGAGTTTAACTCCAGTTTATTACAACTTGGGTCTTATTTCCATGGTTTGGTCATTATTTCTATCAGTTTACAACCTCAACCTCGACCCTCAACCTTATAAAAACAGATAAAAATGATGGAGAAAACAACCAAAATAAGATCCAAGTTTTAATAAGTTAGTTAGTTAGAGTTATCATTGTAGGATATCAATACCAATCATTTATGATGAGGTGATTTCGGCTCTCTGGCTACTCGAATGTGACTTTCGATAAAAACACTCTAATTAAATAATTAAATAAATAAATGTAATATAATAAATAGAATAAAAAAATGTAATTAACTAAAATCACTATAATTCATATAATTGGCAAACAATTAAAAGATTATTGTAGATCCAGTATGTTAAAAATCAAAACTAAGATTTAATTGATTAATTCTAGAACACTTTTTTTGACAACATGTAGGTATGTGGAGCCAGGTGTGAAGCAATGGCCCAGTCAGGTCTGATATTGTCCTGTGGTGGGAAGTCATGGATGTTTCATGTAATGCTGCTGAGCCTCAGATTGGCTTATATAACAGTGACACTGCTGCCTGGTCCAGTGAGACACTATCACTGCACCCACAGCAGCACCATGCTCAGGGAACATACACACATAAACACGCCAAGAATAGCAAAGCAAAGGATGTGCAAATGTGGTTATTGCACCTGCTTTAACTATGTTATAATTATAAGCCATCATTCAGTGAATTTAGAAATCCTTGATTTGCAAAAGCCTCATTTTCCTTTATTATTATGTAGAACATCCCCGGACAGTGTCTACACATAATGACATAATACATCCAGGTCTTTTATATCTTCATCAGCAAATGGAAATGTAGATGCTCATGCTGCCTTCACATGGGGTCGTGTTTACTGTGTTCCAGATGAACGCTCCCCTCTTGTGGTATTCACGACCTCGTAATTGGAAATTTTCTGAAAGAGTTCACGAGTTGTGACGTGTTTGCTGACGTTGTCAGAAATGTCATGGAAGTTCAGTGCATAATAAGTAGGGCTGTCAATGGATTCAAATATTTAATCGCGATTAATCGCTTGATAGTCCATAGTTAATCAGGATTAATCGCACATTTTTTATCTGTTCAAAATGTACCTTAAAGGGAGATTTCTCAAGTATTTAATACTCTTATCAACATGGGAGTGGGCAAAAAAATAAAGTAATATAATAATAAAAGCCTCCTGCTGGTTTGAAGGGGGAAAGCATTTAAAGGGATAGTTTGGGTGTTTTGAAGGAGGGTTGTATGAGGTCCTTATCCATAGTCAGTGTATTACCTACAGTAGATGGCAATCGGCAGACCCCCAGTTTGGAGAAACAGACAGAAGTTAGTGCACAGGAGCAAAGCAATGTACTGCTGTGGACGGGGACGGCAGCAAAACATATTTTAGCCACCTAAACGAAAGGCTCACCTAAAAAAATCTATATCAGTGTGTTAAGTGAGATAGGTGTACGCTACATTTTGAATATTTTCACCTCTTTACCTTGTCGTCCGACAGCCCTTTCCGACGGGTAACTGAAGCCGTTGTATTATCGATGTTCTTGCCAAAGCCACCAGACTCCATTGGAAAAAAACTGTAATTTTACCTAACAGAACACGGGGGGTTGCTGTTCTACCGCCGCCTCGATTGGTTAGTTTATTTGTGTTATTGTGTGACTTTGGTTAGTTCGGATTCATCAAAGTACTTTGCGGCGAGCATAGATAAGGCTTCAGTTCCCCGTCAGAAACATAGACTGAATAGCTGTCTGACGGCAAGGTAAACCAGGGAAAATATTCTAAATATAGCGTACACCTAAAATGATATAAATTTTTTCGGTGGGCCTTTGTTTTAGGTGTCTAAAATACATTTTGCTCTAGGCCCCATTCACAGCACTATATTGCTTTGCTCCCGTGACGGTACTCTTTGTACACTGTGTTTCTCCAAACTGGGGGCGTGCCGACTGTCATCTACAGTAGGTAATACACTGACTATTGATAAGTACCTCATACAACTCTTCAAAACACCAAACTATCCTTTTAATGTAAAGCAAGAGCAGCAAGAAATGTCTTACAATGTACACAATTTATGTCCCCAAATGCTGTATATGCATGCTGGTTTATCGTACTGGCACCAATTCATGCATTGAACATGGGAATGGGATGAGTCTCTTGGTAGCTCACTAAAGGTTGGAGTATGTCTTCATCAGAGTTGAAGGGGTTGACTCTGATGATGCAGTCATGTTAAATTGTAAGTCATAGCACTGATTAATTCAGTTAGAAGATGTCTGTGTGCCAGTCAGAAATGTGTGATGATCTGTTCCAGTCTGAGAGTACTGTGAGTTTGCCTAAAATGTTTTAGGCAACCAGCCTAGAAACAGATGGATGTTGGAGTTGTTTAAGTGTGATATAAAGAGACAGACATAAAATGAACACATAAGCACTGGTTGGTGTGACATGTGCCTTAATCTGAGTCCTCAGAGGCCCTGAGGACATAAGAGGGCCGGGAAGCACTTAGCCAAGAGGAAAATAGGCTGTCGCTCCTCTCTGGGTCTGTCCACTCCCACCATTTTTATTTCTCTTGCTTTCTCTTTCTTTTTAAATTCAGCAATGCAACGCTTCAGTTTAAAGCTGAGAGCGTGAAGGGAGGAATCTGCTGAGCAGAACCCACCTTTGAAAGAAGAGAAAGAACAGCAGTGGATGGAGAAGAGGAGAGAGAGAATGAAGGATTAAATGAACAGGGAGAGAACAGAGAGATGAGAGTTTTTTTCAGCAACAGAGAAGGACTGAGGATACCAGAATAGTTGTCCTGTAAAATTGCAGCCACCATTACAGGAGCTACTTGTCGTAAACCACAAGCAACGGAAAAATGTGAATGAACCTTTATTCCACAGAAATCTCAATGACATCGGACAAAAGGCAAATGCAGCACAAGAATTAGGGCTGTCAATCGATTGAAATATTTAATCGCAAATTAATCACACATTTTTTATCTGTTCAAAATGTACCTTAAAGGGAGATTTTTCAAGTATTTAATACTCTTATCAACATGGGAGTGGACAAATATGCTGCTTTATGCAAATGTATGTATATACATGTATTTATTATTATAAATCAATTAAAAACACAAAACAATGACAGATATTGTCCAGAAAACCTCACAGGTGCATTTAGAATAAAAAATATGCTCAAATCATAACATGGCAAACTCAAGCCCAACAGGCCATTTTCACAAGCATATCTTGAGGTCAGAGGTCAAGGGACCCCTTTGAAAATGGCCATGCCAGTTTTTCCTGGCAGCCTGTCGTCTTTGCGGTGTGTTCGAGTGCAACTTTTTGGCCAAGACACAGGCGACGTGAGGTGACGTGAGGCGATGCAACCGGAGGCCTTCGTCGCCGCTAGTTCTTTGATGTCGGCTTGGTGTGTCCCCAGCTTTACTTCATCCTATCTTATCTAAGGTGGGGAAATCCTAAATACTCAATCCATCATCGCTTATCAACTTTTATGTCTGAAAGAATGAAATAGACTTTGGGATGGGGGGGGCTCTAAATCCAAATTTCGGGTAGGGCACCAAAAAGGCTAGAGCTGGCCCTGTCGCCGAGCTAAACAACTTTGTAATCAAGGTTTTTCTCATTGAAACATACTGAAACATAGATTGAAACGTACAAAAAAACGGAGCAAAAATCTAGTTTCATATGATGCCAGTATCTTCACTCTAGCTGTAAAACTGAGCCCGGTGAAACCTCCGCAAGATCGATTGCGTTAATGCGTTAAAGAAATAAGTGGCGTTAAACAAATTTGTGTTAACGCGTTATTGCGTTAACTTTAGAATACAAAGAGTTATACACAGTTATACACATTATACTACCTATCCTACTTCGTTCATATTGACTTTCTTCCATACAGTATCTACCTTGCAGCAATAAAAGGCTCTGTGAATAACTTTTCTTGCGTAATTTTTTTGTTGATCCTCAGCTGTTACTTTAGATTGTTATTTCAGCCGAGACACTGGACCCTTTGTTGCACTAACCCTGTGCATATTGACGTATTAACACGTCAGTATTAATCCCAGTCACCTCCTCCTGAGCGCTAAAGAAACCTTCAGCTCTCCATCCACACTAAATGATCAGCAGCAGCAGCAGCAGCAGCACAGAGATGAATGACATTTTCTGCTTCCTCTCTCCCTCTCCGTCTTTCCTCCTCTTTCCTCTGTTGTCAGTCGGAGGATCTCGGAGCCTGTGCCCAGTTTGAGGCCAGTCGAAATGCCAGGAATATGATGCCGAGCGCCAGCTGTGGCATTTTCCCAGAATTCACCCTGAGAAAGCCTTCCTCAGAGACCGACATCGAGAACTGGGCGTCCAAGCACTTCAACAAACACACACAGGTAGTCAAGAGGACGTGTGTATCTGACTTTTGTTGGTATTTCTCTCCTAACTGTTTATAAGATTGTCTCCAGAATGTTGTGGGATATCTTGAAATAGTTTATTCTCATGTGCAAGTTTCCTTCAGTGAAAGACACGGTCTTGTCATTTCACCCTTATCTGAGCACTTTCTTGATCAAGTTTCAACATCTCATACTGTATATTAATCTTTGTCAGATCAAAATATACACTGTTTGTGGAAAACCCTTCAAAATATATTGTTCCAGTTATCAGCTGATCACTAATCAGGTTTAGCTACTCAAGAAATAATACATGAGTTGAGCTTGAAGGCACTTTCTGGAACTTGGAAACAGCAGCTTGACATAAACCTCTCAACAACAGGTCCATGTTGTTTCTGGTCTCAAGGTCTGGTTGAAAGCTTCAGAAACATCTAAGTTGGACCGTGTGTTGAGATTTTTTTGTTGTTGTCAAAATACACGAGTTGATCTGATGTTTTGATTGAGTTTTGTATTAATCATTTTGCACCATCCAGACCGAAATTCATACAGAACAAAAAATGTCCTTCCAACCAATATAACAAAACTCAGACAAAAAAAAATCCAAAAAGCCTCATTTTCATATGACTACAATAGATATACTACACAGTTACACACACATAGTTTGTTCTGTGAATGTTAATTATATCCAGTCACATTGATCACCTCATCTTTCACTCATCATGTTTGTCCATTTCAAAACATACGTGCATGTGCACTAATTTCTGTAATGCATTTAATAGAGTGCTCCAGGGATGACGTATTGTTGTAGGCCAACAAGGAAGTTAGCATCGCCAGTGAATGTGTTTCACTCATCTATTTGCTTCTGTATAATGTCCTATATCTGTATCTGTATATCTGTCTTCTCTGATCTGTGATTTCAATGTTAGGCCCCATAAAATCCAGATGACATTTACGACACTTTCATTTGCACTTAGGCCAAATACAGTATATACGTCTCTGTTGACTAGATCACAAATCTGATCGCAGTCCGTCTTTGTTTTCCCGGCTATAATGTAAATCAGGGTCGGTCCTCCTGCAGTCCAGGAGGAGGTGCTAATGCTCCTGAAGCTGTTTGCTGACCTCTGCACTTCAGCAGTGTAGTTACAACATGGATGTATAATAAGAACTGGATACGGTGCCACCACTTAGTCCTTGCTTCCAATGTGGTATGGTAGTGAAAGATTCCGCGTGGCTTAAAAATCATTTTCCCCAGAGACCACCATTGTAAAAGAGACGTCTGTAAAACTGTTGACAGGACACATCGCACTGCAAACAAGGCTGATTATGACTCTTTCTATTCTGAAGTTTTGATCCATGGAGGTTTTAAGTTTGTAAAACTTTCCTCGAGCCGAGAAAAGCGATTTAAACATCTGTGACGTCATCACAATGTAAAGTCTACGGGCCAAGCGGGAGAAACACTACTGCGCATATTCAGTGGGCCACATACCCTGGAAGTAAACCCGGAAGTTACAAACTGTTTTTGGTGTATGCACCAGTCAAACAATTCTCATTGGAATGAACAGGCGCCATCTTGGGGTCCGGTATCCAGTTCTCATACATCCATGAGTTACAACAATAACAGCTAACAACTATCCGTAAGAAAATATTGTATTTATGAACTACGTGCGAGACAAAGGTTTTATCGTCTTGATGTCTCAAACTCATGCTGCTCCCTCACCGATACAGATCATTCAGTGGTAGAACTGATCAGGGATCAGATAAACGCTACAGCAGCTCGGTGCCTCTTGTATTTGATAGTATGTGTAGAAAAGGCTGGAGCGTTTCATCCTTGTTGCTGTAATTAGACGGAGAACAACGGCCAATTTCAGTGTCATTAACTTATCACGAGAACAGAGGAGACAGACCATGGATGAATCAAGAAAATCAGACAGTGAGTGGATATTTCCACAGACTGCTTTGTTACTGACGTAGTTACACTATGGGAGGAGTAAAGGTTATATATGTGCCTTGGAGATATGGATGCACTTACACCTTTTCCAAATCTGGCTAGTGTCTCCAACCACCTCACAAGCATTCAAGACGGATTACAATCTGACGGTCCAATCTGCCCAAAATGCATGAATCCACTAAGTGTAAATGGGGACTTAATCTAGGCAAGGCCTAACATTGTTTCTGTCAGCAGTGTCTTGCCACACTCAAAGCATTTCACATATTACAGCCTTCTATTGTTGGCCACTCATCAGCACCTTTTCAAGGTTAAAACATTTGTTGGAAGGCACAGTGTTTGCTTTTGAGTCTTATCTCTCTTTGCCAGACTATAGATCTGAAGTGTTTTAACCCTCGTTGTCCCACCAGATACCAGCGTACTGCCCACTGTTTCAGTGAGGCCAGGTGTGAACCCATTGTTGTCTATATAGCAATCATTCTGGCCCTTACCAGCAAAATGATCGTGTTTTCCTATGGTGATCCATGCAACATGTGCATTACATTAGTAAAGATGATGACGTATTTCTGTGGGCAAAGTGTTGGTGGAGGCTGATGAATTCTCAGAACATGTTAGCTAACGCTGGCTAGCAAGTTTTGTTGGCTTGTGTTTTTTAACAATGGCTGAAGGCAAATACAAGTTTCTCTGAATATGTACATTCACTCACTCTCAGGGAGTGTGACTGTTAGTGTTTAGACGGACTTAACAAAAAGAGAGTCTTACAATATCGTGTGTCAGAGACGGAGAGAAAATGTTGCTAATAGTTTAGCTTCTGCTAACCGCAGCCAAAGGCTCACGGCTGCGGCTACGGTTAGCAGAGGGCTAAACTGTTAGCATTAGCAACATTTTATCTCCATCTCTCTAATAGTTTATCCTTCTGCGTGAGCTGTGAGATAATTACAGTTAGCAGAAGGCTAAGCTAAACTATTAGCAACGTTTTCTCTCCATCTCTGAAACGTTTCGCCGATATTGTAGCTCGCTATAGCCTCGAATCTCTGTCATCATAAATGTATGCAGTATCGATTCTGGCTCCCAACAACACAGCAAGAGGACATTTTCGATGTGTAACTTTAGCCCGCTACTCTGAGGTGATTCGTGTTTGCCTCCAGCCTTTCCTCCAGCTAACACTGTGATGTAATCATGACGTCGTCTGTAAAAGGGTCTATATGAAGTCAGTGGGGTTAGTCACATGGTGTGATTCTTAAAATTACATTTTCCCCATGTTATTTAGTCAGTTTTACCAGAACCCTCTCAGAGACACTTAATTACTTTTCTGTAATGAGCTATCATTATTTTTACGCCTTCAGAATTCCAACACATACACTTTGTAACTGAAATTTTCTCCCTAAATTCTACACATATTTTTCCATTAAAATATTGACTGCAATTATTCACATCAAATGTGTTTCTGCATTTCCATAAGACCCTGGTTATTGTGAAAAAGAAAAGGTGAAATACATCAATATTCCAAGCTAATAAGAGACTTTCAGTAGCAGATAAATGAAAGTACTGGTAAATATTTGGCCTGGGACTGAAAGGATTTTCTCACTTCTCTGTCATTCTACTGAAACAGGCTGTAAGTTATTTGTTTTGTGGCATTGCTTTTCAGTTATGGATATGATGTTGATGCCATGCAACTCGCTGCTATCACATCTAATTGTGCACTTCTTTCATTGTACACTCCTACTGTACATAGAGTTATCTGTGTTTTGGATTTCATTTATTAGCATGAGGAAATCCAAGCCACGTTAGGAGGGAGATCAAATGGAATCTTTCCCTGTTTCTCTGCTACTCCTCTAACCCTTTTGTTTCTCTCCATCCCTTGCTTGTTTCCTCAGGGTCTGTTTAGAAGAAAGGTGTCCATTGCCAACATGCTGGCCTGGAGCAGCGAGCCCATCAAGAAGCCCATGATTGTGACTTCAGACCGCTCTGTGAAGAGGGAAGCGGTGGACATCTTTAAGCTCATTCAGACCTTCATGGGAGACCGTCGCTCAAAGGCCGACTCCCTCCAAGTGGCTCTGGAGGTCTGTGGACAGCCTGAACACCCACCCCCCCCTCTGGTCTCCCCTCCTCACACTCATTTACACATCATCTCACTAACTCCTTCATCTCTCACCTTGGCATCCCTCTGTAATGATCTAACTTTAGTCTGAACCCGCAACTTTATCTTCAGGCATAGATACATTAGAACTCCAAGCCTAGGTGTTAGCAACACCTTCACTGTGAAATAATAACTGGTCTGGGATCTGTACAGAAGTGTTCTGCAGTGTCTGCAGATGACAAACTGAACCAGATCACTTGACTGTCCTCTCTGTGGTACTGCTGAAGAGTGCAGGAGGCCTCACAAGCTGTGTGTCCTTGTTCACATTGTGACTTTGAGGGGAAGCGTTCACAGCACCAGGGGCCTCATATATACAACTGTGTGTTGGACCTATACCAAAAGTTTATGTGCACACAAAAGACAAATATGGTGTAAATCTGATTTAGAAAACTGCATACACGCATGCTGACAAATTTCCTTTTATAAATCCCAGTCAAGTTGAAAGTGTGCACATGTAGACAAGCCTCATATTCTGACCACCACACTCCCTCAATTATCCATAAATGGTCATTGCAAATCCCTTCATGAATATTAAAAGCGGCAGCAGTGTTTGAAAGGCTGATGGCTGCGACAGCTGTTAATGGAGCAATTCCTGAAATGTTCTCAAACGTGGAAAAGGAAGCAAACTTTGCATTCATTGAGTTTTTTAGCCATTTGGGGCTACAGAGCAAGTTGTAAACACAATATTGATACGTTATTACCCAGTTGATACGATGATATGTGTTACAAGTTGCCTGCCTATTGGCTGCGCTCCGGCTGGTGGGCGGTGCTTGGTATTTCCTCAACATGGGTGCCGGGTCACAAACGTTCTAATTTTACAGCTAAACAGTACACTACAAGATGATTCTGAAAACATTTTATTCGAGAAATAGGCATTACAGTAACAGAATATTGATTCATATTTGATCAGCGCTGCTTAATTTGAATTTTTGATCGGAGTTCATGAGTGATTGACAGCTGCTCAGAGACGGGAAGGCTCCAGATCAGCTCTGACTGCTTGTTTTCCTCCGGTCTGTGAAATCTTGCAGATACCATTAGGAGCACCAGAGGACACAGAGGCACATGATTTTCTTCAGATTACCTGTCTCATGCACTACTGTCAGGATATAGTGACAGTTTTATAAAAATAACTTTCTTAATCATATTTAATCCGTTTCTACCTACTGCTGCTTTAAGTCTTAAGATAGGAAGAGTCAAAGACGAGAAGTATTACAGAAGCAAATCCTAACTAACTTTAGGAATCCTATCTTATCTCAGGTTAGGAAATCCTAAATACTCAATCCAACATCACTTATCAACTTCTATGTCTGTTACCTACTGTAGCAACCGACGCAGCTTTTCTCATCTCGCCGAGCTAAACAACTTTGTAACCGTTACGTAAACATACATTGAAACACACAAAAATGGAGCAAAAACAACAGCAAGCACTTAACTTCAAGACAGATGAGTTAGAGGTGTTGTTAACATCTGGAGAGAAATCCAAAGATGTTCTTTTTGGGAAATTTACAACGCTAACTCGGGAGATAAAAGAAAGAGAGTGGACTAAGATAGCAGACACATTCTCCGCCGTATCAACGGAGCGTTGATGCTATCAGAAAGAAAAGAAGTGCGCTGACAAGTGATAGGAGGAGGAAGGCAGCTCTTATGTCCAAAGAGCAGAAGAAAAGTGGTGGAAAAGTGAAAGTTAGGACATCTTAACGGTTATCCTAAAGTTAGGAGAGGTTATTGAAGATTTTGGGGAGTTAGGATCCTTGTGTAATACACTTTTCCTATCCTAAGTTAGGACAGGAACATTGACTTAACTGTTCATCTGTAATGGCTCTATCCATCCATCCATCCATCCATCCATCCATCCATCCATCCATCCAGTTATTACGCAGCCTGTGTAGACAGCTGGACTCATTAAAGTGGATCTGTTGTGTCAGATGCTCTTGAGACAGACGAGTGAAGCAGCTCCTGTGTAGACAGGAGCCTCAGCAAGGTATCTGAACGATCACTGATAAGAAGTACGTGTATCTAATATTCATCCTTCCCTCATTGATATGAATGAGTTGGACCAAATATTCTAAACAGCTCTCAGTATAACACAATATAGTTCAACAGCAGCAGCCCAAACCACAGCCACCACCATAATGAACTTTCATTCACGAAGAGAAGAGCTCACCCAGCTCTGTGCCTGTCTCCGTCAGGTGGTGGTGCGCGGGTGGAGTAACCAGGGTCTGCGTGATGAGCTCTACATCCAGCTGTGTCGCCAAACCACAGAGAACTTCCGTTACGACAGCCTGGAGCGAGGCTGGGAGCTGATGGCCATCTGCCTGGCCTTCTTCCCCCCCACACCCCGCTTCCACACCTACCTGGAGGGCTACATCTGCCGACACATGGACCCCCTCAACGACACCAAGGGTGAGGGAGCAACACACACTACAGGATTACAGAGATGCTTGGATTATGTATTAAAGGAACTTCTAAGATTTCATAACGTTTGATGATGGTGGTGACCTCAGTACAGCTGTCTGTCCATCGACTGTTATTGTGTTAACTACTGGCTAAGGTTGCTATGAACTGATATTCATGGTCTCCAGAGGATGGCTCTGAACCAAATTTCCCCGTTGACCAGCTGTGACATTATGTCACAAAAAAGTATGAAAAAGTTTTGGAGAAAACCTAATTGCTGCGTGGATCTAGCCCACAGACATGGAGGGACGGTTAGCACACAAAGCTCAGGACTGTGACACCAGTTGCATCTCATGTCCCACGTGAGGTTAGTTTAAGCTGCTAAACTTTGGTTGATGTTAGGAAATATTCGTGGTTTTGGTTAAATATTATGTAATGGTTATTTATTATTAGGGCTGTCAATCGATTAAAATATTTAATTGCGATTAATTGCATGATTGTCCATAGTTAATTGGGATTAATCGCACATTTTTTTATCTGTTCAAAATGTACCTTAAAGGGAGATTTTTCAATTATTTAATACTCTTATCAACATGGTAGTGGACAAATCTGCTTGCTTTATGCAAATGTATGTATATATTTATTATTGGAAATCAATTAACAACACAAAACAATGACAGATATTGTCCAGAAACCCTCACAGGTACTGCATTTAGCATAAAACAATATGCTCAAATCCTAACATGGCAAACTGCAGCTGTCAGTGTGCTGACTTGACTATGACTTGCCCCAAACTGCATGTGATTATCATAAAGTGGGCATGTCTGTAAAGGGGAGACTCGTGGGTACCCATAGAACCCATTTTCATTCACATATCTTGAGGTCAGAGGTCAAGGGACCCTTTTGAAAATGGCCATGCCAGTTTTTCCTCGTCAAACTTTAGCGTAAGTTTAGAGCGTTATTTAAACTCCTTCGGGACAAGCTAGTATGACATGGTTGGTAAAAATGGATTCTTTAGGTTTTCTAGATTCATATGATACCAGTATCTTCACTCTAGCTTTAAAACTGTCTGCTGAAGCTGCATTAATGCATTAAAGAATTTAGTTCAAACTAATTTGCGTTAACCTTTATTGTCGCGTTAACTTTGACAGCCCTATTTATTATATAATATAAACACATCCTGTCGGGTGCTTCAAGTTTTCAATATTTAAACCTGCAATAACTGATTTAGGTCTAGACCGTCCTCTATAATTTAGAGACCCAACAAGAGATCCCCCACGAGCATACACTGTTATGCAACAGTGGCAAGAAAAAAACTTCCCTTTAGTGGGCAGAACCCGGCTCTGGGTGGGCGGACATCTGCCTCGACCGGTTGAGTCATATCATTGTTTTCCGTTTCTGTTTTAATTAGTGTTTTTTAAAAACACCAATGTATTGGGGACCTGGGGGACCCCAGTCAGAAGCACCCAATTGCAGCCTCTGCTGTTAAAATAGATGTTTGCCACGGGCCCTAATTTAAAGTATCACACTCTATCAGGGCCGTAGGGCCTTTCTGTCAGTCATTGTGAAGGAGACAGATACAGATACAGCAGACACAGACTTACTCATGTGCTCTGTCTATTTTCTGTTAACACAATATACAAATTAACTGTAACTTTCCTAAAATCATAATAATACGTTTTTTTTCTTCACATGACATTAATTACATAACTAATAATGTTTTGAGAAGAAATTAGTTAACGTTCTGCAATAATGGTTGTTTCTTACAGTAGTTTTATTCTTCTAGTCAGTAGTCCTTGTATGTTAAATAGGTTGGTAGGATGAGGGTTAAACAAGACCACCATCTTTCCCAACCGTTTAGCTTTAAGTTCTTTGAGTTGTCTAAACAGAACCATAAAAGGTTTAATCATGCTTGGAGCAGATATTTTAGGAAAACAAATGAAATACATTATCAGAGAACATTATAGATATACAGATACATTAACCTTCCCTCGTTATTTTGATTAAAAAAAACCTATTTTGTTTCTAAACATATTTTCTCTTGCATATTAGTTAAACATGTTTGTATTGAGGGGTCCAATAAACACTGCAGCCTCTAAGAGATACTCGAGGTGTTCAGTGCTCAAAGTGGGCCGGTACTCACCGCCGGTACCGGCACTTCTACATTTAACTCCTTGGCGTACTGTGACTTTTTCTTGCGTACCGGCACTTCTCTCAAGCTGCCGGTACTCTTCTCTGTCCTCTCCATATCAGCTCCTCTGGGAGATTCATAATGGTGATTCATAACGGCGCAGCATATTTGCACTGCGCCTCATATAAACCATATGAACATAAAAACCATGTGGGGAGCATCTGGACAAGCCAACGCACACCACGAAGGAGGAAGTGTGGGGGGGGGGGGGGTGAGAGGGAGGGTGCTGTAATTTATCACTACAATGTTCACGTGAATTAATGAACTGTTCATCATAACTTTTTTATTTGTGAACCAATATAATTATGTTGAATGTTCAAATGAAGGCTGTGATATGTGTAAATAATAAAAAAATAATTTAATTAGTAACAATAATAGTCCAAAATGATGTAAAATTGCATAGTTTTAAGTCAAAAAGCTTCAAATGTTCTTGAGGGAGGAGCCCCAAACCCAATATCTCTTAGTATCTTTTATTAACTGTAGAAATTCAGAATGTGTCTCTTTATCCTGCTGCATAATATGTAGGAGCATCCTGACTGGGACACTGCTCCTAAAACCTGAATGATACCCGACTATACTACAGGCTACAAATAACACAGGAAAGCACTTTAACTATTAACATTAAACACACCACCTTAACCCTATAATGTTCCACCTGGAATATTATTGGAGTATTATAGGCCTACTATACAAGATGCATAGCCTCAAGTGTACTGTAATAATATAGCAATAAAATCACAGCTGATTATGACTGAAACATGCTTAAAACAATAATAAATAAATAGTCAAGAGAGGTTGCTGATACCGGCCAATACACACACCAACATGTAAATAAGAGGAGTACTGGCACTTATTTTTTCCATTTCAAGCACTGGGGTGTTCAAGACCCTTTGTCATTTAAGACAAACTCAAGGACTGTCTAGTAGCTGTTCTGGAGCTTTTCCATCATATCACATGATCTTCATCAGCAGATGGACTTTGCCCGGCTGTCATGGAATTGTAGATATTTAAATCTCTGAGCACTAGAAAGGACTTCTTGTCCACTTTGGCTTAAAAGTTCAGGTTCAAAGTTCATTCTTGACAAAACAAGGTCAATTTAGTAGCTGTTCTGAACGTCACTTTTCTTCTTCAATTCCTCTTGTATGGTACAAATGTTCTAAATCAGGCCCTGACTGCAGGTAATTTAACAGATTAAGTTAAATTATTCTTTATTTCAATAAAGATTCTCAGTGTCCCACGATCTCAATGCAGATGTTGCGGCTTTTCAAAGACACATTTCCATGGAAACAGCTGAATACTGCTTAATTTTTGGCATTACAGTTGCCACACCACAAGCTCATCAATACAATTACTCAGATTCTGGTTTTTGAAATCGTTTAGAGGAGAAAAGAATAGTGGAGTTTTTTATATAATGGGGGGATATTGATCCGACCTGCACTGAGGTCAGTCTTTGGGGAACTCCAGGATGAAATATCAGATAAGAGGGAAACTGATACAGATGTAGACGTAGAATATCAGTTGCTGTAGAAAGCTCTGTAGGGACAAACAGGAAGGCCGACAAGCAACATGTCAAGTTACTAAATAACATCCCACAACCACTGTCCCCGAGCAGGAGAGTCTTAAATCAACTTCTCTACAGTACATCTGCTCCGCGTCAGCTGTACTGGTGCTCTGCCTCCCCCTACAGGTGAACAGAGTGAACAACACATTACTGTCATCATCTCCCAGGTGGCTCAGTGCTGATGTAGGACAGACATGCTTTTAGCTTGACTATGATGGATACTGAGGGAGCTGACCCTTTGACCACTTTGTTTTCCTATTATAATGGTTATGAGCTTAAATGAACTCAGTACTGGTCATTGTGAGGTTTACTCACTGGAAACAACACTGCAGGTAAACAGCATTTCAGCAACAGAAAAAAGCGTGATAGAAACAATTTGATCAGAAAAATTGAAGTATTGTCGATATATCAGTTTCACTCTTTACATGATTTATTTTAAGATATTAAAGGGAACATATCATGCTCACTTTCAGGTTCATAGTTGTATTTTGGGTTTCTACTAAAACATGTTTACATGCTTTAATTTTCAAAAAACACATTCTTTTTCTTATACTGTCAGTCTGAATATACCTGTATTCACCCTCTGTCTGAAACGCTCCGTTTTAGCACCTGTCTCTTTAAAGAGGACCTATTATGCTTTTGTGCTTTGTCCCTTTTCTTTAGTGTGTTATTATATTTTTTTATGCATGTAAAAGGTCTTCAAAGGTACAAAGGCCAAAGTCCACGCAGTAAGGGACATCCTCTCCCCCACAGAAACACTGCTCCTGAACTGCCTGAAACGCCACGCTTGAAGTCCCGCCTTTTCTTCTGTAACGTGGTGATGTCACCAAGTAACACATTTGCATAACGGCTAGTTTGGCAGGCCCCTCAAACAAAGCTAGTTAGAGCGGAGCTGGAGCAGAGTGCAAAGAGTTTGGTTTGATTGACCAATCACAACAGTGGGCCAGCTGACCAATCAGAGGAGACTGGGCTTTCTGAGAGGGTGGGGGCAGGAGCTCAAACAGAGCGTTTCAGGCAGAGTTTGAAAAGAGGTACGGCAGTACAGCCGCTGTGAGAAAAATAATGTGTTTTTTGGAGCATTAAATCATGTAACTATGTTGTAGTAGAAACCCAAAATACAAGTATGAACCTGGATACAAGCACAATAGGTCCTCTTTAAGACCCCCTCCTGAAAAAGCCCAGTGTGCTCTGACTGGCTTGAGAGAAAAATATTGTTCACCTTTACAAAGGTAGTTCTCAAGCTGTGGGCTGTATATTCTAATGAGCCTGCATGAGACATAGGAAGGGGAACCAGATCTGAATGGCTTGTTGAATCACATGTTTTCTGATCCAGGCAGACCAACAAAAACTGACTGTGTTGTCTTATTTCACAATTTGTGGCTTGGTAGCCACTCCAGATATTCAGATGGATGAGCAAACACTGAAAAAGGTTTTCATGATATGTCCCCTTTAAATGAGAGCAAAATATCAAATTGCTAGTTTGATAAAACAATCTTAACTCAAGGTCCACTTGAAAAAAGAGAGAGGTTGACTTTAATACTATTTTGTCAGTCCAAAGTTTTAGAATGAACTTGAACTCACGCTCATGAAAACATATTTATTCCTATTTTCACAATGAGGCTAAAGCTCTCAAAATGATTTATTAGCTTTGATATATTTAATATACTCAAGTAATACAATAGTGTTTTTTATGTGGATACAGTCTGAGCTCTACATTTGAAATTGGCAATAATTACAGCCTGATGTCAGTGTGATTGTAAATCACACTGACATCAGGAATTGATGATCTTACATGATCTTACAATCATAAGAGTTTGTATAACCTGTAACCTAACTCTGAGTGTGCAGACTGCTTCACCTTTGACCCTGTGCTTATTAACAAATTCCAACTTCCTGAGGTGAATGAAATTGTTTCTGTTGAACCAGTATGTGTATGCAAACATGACAAAATTGGAAATCTTCTAATGGCGTAAATGTGTCTTACTTTCTCTGTTTCCTCAGGAGTGGCCATTAGCAGCTATGCTAAATACTGCTACAGGAAACTGACAAAAGCTGCTCTGACTGGTGCCAAGAAGGTAAGCAGCTCTGTGTCTTTTCTGTCTTCATGTTGTTGTTGTTTGATCAAACGACCAAACTCCTTAAAGTACAAGGCTGGTGTTATTATATATTTTCTTATTGTAAATAAATCCCATGAAAAGAGCAAAGCCAACAACGTGTTAGTCCATCGCTCAACACTTTCTCTACTCTGTCTTTGGCACTCAGCTCCAAGCCTATTGGTTCCTACTGAAGACATACATATTTAAAAACAGCTCACTAATATGTAGTTTCATTTTTTTTTTTTTTTAAAGTCCCTGTAATTTCCTAAAACAGCTGGACACTGTTATTTTTAATCAAACGTTACTCAAACAGTGGAAATAGTGCCTTAGTTATTATGGGACTATTTTCAGCGGTGGATTAATCCACATTCAAGAGTCAAAATAAACTACAGTTGTGTGTGTTCATGGTAATGAAGGAAATTGTCACCAAGTGCAACAGTGGGGCTGAAGATGCTGTCAAGATGTCAATTCATGATGTTTTATTGATTAAGACATTTCAGGTTTAAAATGTATACGTATACTGGAACACAGTGTCACACCCCCGACAACTAAGGAATAATGGACATATGAGCATGTTTTCCTTCTTTTAAAGGAAAAGTCTGATGGGATTCTATATTTTCAAAGTAAACCCAAACCAGCAATGACTGTATGTACTAACAAGTATTGTTTGTTATGAGTCTATTGTTTGTTATGAGTCTATTGTCTATTGTCTATCAAGTGCAGACAATACAATCAACACATAAATAAATAGCAGGCGGCAGAGTAGCTACGTCAACATACTCTTGTTTTCTTGGTCATAAAAAGTTAAATATTTAAAATTGAATATGCTACATGGTACTTTGGAGCCATTTTTTTAAGGCCACTTTAACCCTCTGAGACCGACTTTACTGTCTTTCAGAGGCTGTAGCCGTTTTAAAGCTGGAATGAAGGTACAGATATCATATGAAACTAGAAAAACCTGAGGAATCCATTGGTAACAAACATGTCATGCTAGCTTGTCGGGAGGGAGGTTAAATAACGCTCCAAACTTAGGCTAAATTTTGGCGAGGAAAAACTGGCTTGGCCATTTTCAAAGGGGTCCCTTTCACCTCTAACCTCAAGATATGTGAATGAAAATGGGTTCTATGGGTACCCACGAGTCTCTCCTTTACAGGCATGCCCACTTTATGATAATCACATGCAGTTTGGGGAAAAAAACAGGCAGTTATTCGCATACAGTATAAATGTGTTATTTTCGCTTATTCTAAAATGGTGTATTTGAATATTTCTGCATACTGGGGTCCCTAAACAGTCTTTGAATTACATAAATTGGGTGTGACTGTAAAGTTGAGACTCTTGTGGATCCAACTAGTCCAACTGTATTCATGTGTGATGATGTTAGTCCCCATAGGAGCCATCTCATTGTAGTGAGACCATTTTTTTTAAATTTGACCTCACTGTATAAAATGACCTGTGGTGACCTCTAGGATAATCACAGCCTCATGAAACTTTACAGCCTCAAACTATAGACCTAGAGCATTCAGAGGATGGATGGATCAAACTAGAGACCTAGAGCATTCAGAGGATGGATGGATCAAACTAGAGACCTAGAGCATTCAGAGGATGGATGGCTTTCCCAGCTAGATTGACAATAAGGGGGTTTCTGAGCAGTTTCCAGAACAGAAGTGCTCGCCAACCAATTAACAAAAAATGCAATTCTTGCAGAAATCTCCAAATGTCAAAAGTTTTTATACCAAATCACTGCATGGCTTTTTCTATGGTGTTCCTCAAGGTCTTGGTGTCTTAATGTGGTACTTTGGAGGCATTATTGATCTTTTTTATCAATTCTCGAAGTGTAAAAAATGGTTAAATTTAGCACCAAATCTGTGTAACAAATGGTATTAAACCAAAAATTGGTACCATATTTGTTTAACAATTTTGTAAGTGAGCAGCATCTTCATATGAATTATTCTTTTTTTTCCAACATCAGCCTTTTTAAAATGTGCAGGATGAGTACGTGGCTGAACTTTGAATATAACTCTTATCAGTTTATTTGGAGCATTTTGTGGTTTGCTTCTGAAGTGTTCTGATAATGCGGTCTACCAGGAGATGGCAGCGTGATCACAGTGACTGTGAACTGGAGCTCCAGCTGTCGAGTGAAGAATCGGTCTGTCCAGAGACGAAGCTTTTCTGGCTAGAAACGTAATTCTTAGATTTATCTCAGTGAGGGCTTTTAAGGCCGTATTTTCACCTGATAAAAACCTGTCTAAAACGCAGCCAAGATCATTTACACTGTGTTCAGCAGGCAGGCAGGCAGCAGCTTGGCTCAGAGCCTGTGTAGCATGTAGCGCCAGAATCTCAGCAGGTCACTGACAGAGATCATTTGTCACTTTCAGGACTCCACTGTGTTTGACTGGTGTTAACCTGCTAACCTCTGTGTGTCCTGTGGATGGGCCAATGTTTTTCTCACTGACATCTGAATATTTGACTGTCTCCTCCTCCCACTGCTTTCTGACCCACATCCTTCAGGTACCCAAGCTGGCCTTCATCTGCCCTGCTGTGTTAACACCAACTCATCTCTCTCTCTCCACAGGGCCTGCAGAAGCCCTGTCTGGAGGAGATCATGCACGCCAGGAACGCCATCTTCAGTCCCTCCATGTTTGGCTCCTCCCTGGATGAGGTGATGGCGCTCCAGAAGGAGCGGTATCCAGACAGCCAGCTGCCCTGGGTGCAGACCCGCCTATCTGAAGAGGTTCTGGGTCTCAATGGAGACCAGACAGAAGGCATCTTCAGGTAAGTGGATTAAGGAGCAGAAGGGACCGAGTATGTAGACAACACAGGTCTTTAATTGGAAATCAGATGTCATTGTTCACAGTTGGAAAGTAATGATATGAAGAGTTTCTTTCTGGTTTCTCACATGAACTTATTTTGCATTTGTGGCCTTAATTTGTGACCATCATGAGTTGATTTTAACTATTGAATCCACTAGGGCTGTCAATCGATTGAAATATTTAATCGTGATGAATCGCAAATTAATTGCACATTTTTTATCTGTTCAAAATGTACCTTAAAGGGATATTTGTCAAGTATTTAATACTCTTATCAACATGGGAGTGGACAAATATGCTGCTTTATGCAAATGTATGTATATATTTATTATTGAAAATCAATTAACAACACAAAACAATGACAAATATTGTCCAGAAACCCTCACAGGTACTGCATTTAGCATAAGAAAATATGCTCAAATCATAACATGGCAAACTGCATGCCAGTTTTTCCTCGGAAAAGTTTGGAGCGTTATTTAACCTCCTTCGCGACAAGCTAGTATAACATGGTTGGTACCAATGGATTCCTTAGGTTTTTTAGTTTCATATGATACCAGTATCTTCACTCCTCTAGCTCTAAAACTAAGCCCGCTACAACCAAAAAATTGTAAGTTGCGTTAATGCGTTAGAGAAGTTAGTGGCGTTAAAACAAATTTGCGTTAGCACGTTATTATAACGTTAACTTTAACAGTCCTAATTTTTACACAACAACTATGTAGACACCAGGGTATAAAGACATACAGAGAAGACCAGACTGAGACTGGAGAGATGAGGGGCTGAAGTGTAACCAACTTGTGACCTTTGACCTCCAGGGTACCAGGGGACATAGATGAAGTCAATGCCCTCAAGCTGCAAGTGGATCAATGGAAAATCCCCACGGGACTGGAAGACCCGCACATCCCAGGTAAACACACACACACACGCACACACACACACACACACACACACACACACACACACACACACACACACACACACACACACTGTTGGAGACACTGAGATCACTGCTGGTCTTCTGTGGACCTGGTTCTTGTTCCACACTGCTGTCATGTACTGAGAGTTGGTGTCATGGACATGAGGTGAATAACTTGAGCAGATTCTGGCTGAATTCTTAAAGAGGTTTTCAATGTGCTCTCATGCTGTCTTGTGTGTTCCCAGCGTCTCTGCTGAAGCTCTGGTACAGGGAGCTGGAGGAGCCACTGATCCCTCATGAGTTTTATGAGGAGTGTATCAGTCACTATGACAACCCAGAGGCAGCTGTCAATGTGGTGCTGGGCCTGCCGCACATCAACAAACTGGTGCTCTGCTACCTCATCCGCTTCCTACAGGTAACAAGTTACAGCCCTACACTGATATCATTCATCCATTATCTGTAACTGCTTATCCTGTTCAGGGTCGCTCCTATTTGGAGTACATGATGTACAAACTTGGCAGATAGATTATAGTCTTAGCTTTACAAGGATATATGACTTCATGATATTCTGTGTAGGTTACCCTCTTTTATACTGGATCTATGTGTAAAATGTCAAAAAGACATTGAAGAATTGTAATGATGGAGGGATGAAAAAAGGAGTGATAGCACATAGAAAGCTACCATTGCTGCAATGCTATCATGCATTTTCCAACACTAGGGACATAGACCTTTAAAAATATCCCTATGAGACATGGTCCCTCCAAATTGGCACGACGGACACATTTTGGGGGTCAGGCTAATGAACTAAAAGAGACAAATACATGTTAGCCACTGATCAAATCTCTAGTATTCACATAATGTTTGCAAAACCATGTTTGTTTGTTTTTTTGGGACTTTTCCAACACTGGAATACTGTGCTAAATAAACGCTAACCAAATAGCTCAGGTTCAGATCGAAATGGCTGAAGTAGTAGCTTAAACATTACTTCAGAAAGCACTAAAAACGTCTATAAAACGTCTATAAAATCTGACATGAGGCGACCTTTAGAATCCTCTGCTGTACGTTGTGTGTGTGTTCAGGTATTTGGCCAGCCTGCCAACGTGACCATCACCAAGATGGACGTGAATAACCTGGCCATGGTCATGGCTCCCAACTGTCTGCGCTGCCAGTCCGACGACCCCCGGGTGATCTTTGAGAACACCCGCAAGGAGATGTCCTTCATCCGGGTGCTCATCCAGCGGCTGGACACCAGCTTCATGGATGGAATCCTATAGCCCCCCCACCACACACACACACACACACACACACACACGCACACACACACCATCCATACTTCACCCCCAGCCTCCCCTACACTCCCTTTAACCCCCTCCATGACACTCCCCCAGCAGAGGAACACCATACACACACATTGTCGCCGCTGGGTGAACACCTTGCCTCTCCGACATGTTTACTTTTCTGGAACTAACAAAACTGCCTTGTTTGGAGTTTGACCGCTGTACATTATGAGTTGAACCAGCTGTTTTTTCTATTGCTGTAGATGTAGTCCTTTAACTGACATTTACATAAGAAAAACACCAGTATTGGAGTTCCAAGCTTTTCATATGCTAACAGTACTGTGTGTGCCTTCACATACATATAATACAGTATACACATACAGTATGAAGGAATTAGCAGGGATCTCATCATTTCATTGGCCACATGTTAGTGTCACCGGCACGCTCAGAGTTCAGGACCGCAACGGTTCATTTTGAATCCAACTTATTTGTTTTATATGAACTGATTTTCTCTTTCCCCTGCTTATACACACAGACACTGTCACATACAGATTGATACACACACACACATATCAGTACATGCACATATTGAAAGTCTTGCCCCCAGGATTCTACCTTTTGCAGTGTAAAAAACCATCTAACACAAAGCAAGAATTATCAGTGAGATGAATGATGCATTAATTCAGACATACACCACACACACACACGTCCTGCCACAGGTGTTAACGTCTCTCACACACACACACTTGGCTAAGCAATGCATTCAGCACCAGATTTCCACAAGATGTAAAGCCGAACTGCACCGTTCCATCGGTATGTTATTAGATCAGCTTGATCCCGCTGGAGTTATGCCTCAGACAACAGGTGTAGAGGTGAAGCTGTGTCCATGTTTTACACTGCAACGACTAAGTAGGAGCTGAGAACTCAACACGGAGGCTCCTCTGTTTGGGATCCTGCCTCAAGATGGCAAACCTGTGCTGTCTCAACGGGACAGAAACCATAAAACTAAACATTTGGGTGAAACGGTAACATGCCTGCCAATGCCTGACTTTAAACAGCTGTAAAGGAAGAGAATGATAAGGTGATAGCTCTGTTAGCCACTTAGCCATCAGGTGAGGAGAGCATGGACACTAAATCACCCCTGTTGTGTTTTGACTTGTGTTACATACTGCTCATCAAAGCTGGCTGTTGCATTCAAGCCAGCTTTCCGTAGCAGCCAAACGGCGGTACTACAACTTCCGTGTCCATCACGTGATGCCATTGGGCCAAAAAATACTTTTTCCCATAGACTTACATTGAGAAAGAGACGTCTGTAAATCAGCGGATTACTTGAATAGCCCCTTATTTAAATCATTAGGTCCTAATAGTTGTAAAATGCACCAATAGCTGAATCCAGAGTTATTTTCCTCCCTCCTTCCATGTGAATGAGCCCCAGACCGAGGCTGGACCGAGGGCTGGAGGCGGAGTTAAAGGAAACGCTACTGCGCCTGCTCTATGGATGCAGAAGATCGCCGGATGATCCGGGTACTTTATCACTCGGCCGTCGAGCCATTTCGGCTTCATGCGCTACAGAGCAACTTTCATAGTTCTCTTTATTCATCCATGGTTGCATCCAAATACAATCTAATATTAACACAATACAATCAGTGCAGCTAATTAAAAATGAACTAGCTATATGCTGCTTATTTGTATCAGGCTTACTTGTTAACAAGCTGCTACAGGAATTGTGGCTACAGGGCTAGCAATGTTGGAATAACGTATGAATGCTTGTAAATTGGATTTGCAGAAGGTTTACCTGTGTTCTTCACTTTGGGACTACCGGTATGCTAACACTTGAAGTAAGCCAATCTAACTTTTGCTGAACAGCAGGCACTGCTGCCAGCCACAAGGGACAATTCTGGAGTAATGGTGGAGGCTAAAGGCCCAGAGAGTAAAGGCCTTTACACAGCGGGGGCGTGATGAATAAATGACAGGAAAATGCAAAATACTCGCCTGCGAATATTATATGTCTAAGGCTTTTATTGTGAAAGGTAGGAACAGAAGGAGTGGATCTGGTATGCGCTGCCTTTGTCAAGGTTGAAAGGAATAATACAATAGAAGGTAACCCACAAGTTGCAAACTCTCGCGATATGGTTGAGGTTAGGCATTGACCTTGAATGGTTAAGGTTAGGACAGGTCGTTGGGACAGTGAGTCTCGCGAGAATTTTCGCACGTTTTCGTTGCTATAGTGATCTAGTATGCAACACCGGAGAGAGTAAGCTATGGTACAGGTGAATTTGTGTGTCCATGTTCTCATCACTTAAGGGGGAACAACGGCAATTTAAAAAAAAAAATATATATATTATTCTGGGTCTATATAACATAGTGGACAAAATACTGCAACTTGTTGATGAACGCGCATATTGCGAGGGAGCGTCATACCTTTCTGACTTCTTTTGTCTATCAGTAGTTATAGTTTATGCAAGTGCTCTCCATTGGAACAGAGAAATCCACTGGAGCAGAGTAATCCATGACAGGATGTCAGCACATGTCGTGACGGTCATCCCGCGGCCAGCAACAGTCACGGCATACTGGTAGCTAGCTTGTTAGATAGTAGAATAACGTTAGCTATAGCTAATTCCACAAATACAGGACTAGACATTTGTTGAACAAGTAGAGCGCGGATAGGAATAGGGAATGGGAATGTGATGTCACCAACAGCAAGTCCGCCATTTTTGGAGGATAAAGGGTAAGAGTCAAGCCCCCAGGAAGAGCGCCGGTCATTGATCCCAACTTTCGTAGTGGCCAAACGGTGGAACTGCAACTTTTCTTACCTTGGGAAAGAGACGTCTGTAACTCAGCGGATCATTTTTTTGTAGGTAAATAAACTCCCCCAGTATGAACACTCTAATACCGCTTATTTAAATCATTAGGTTTTAAAAGTTGTAAAACACACTAATAGCCGAATCCAGAGTTATTTCCCTTCCTCCGTTCATGTGAATGAGACCCAGACCGAGGCTGGAGCACAAGCCGTGACGACGGTGTGATGTTGGGACCCCGTGACAGAGTCATGTGACCGAGCGGACGCTGCTGCGCATGTTCCATGTGCCCAAGATCCGGGTACTTTTCCAGGCGGAAGTCGAGCCATTTAGGCTTCATGCACCACTGAGCAACTTTCATATGAATGAACGGGGCCGCACCTCCAACGCTGGATCCAGTTCTCTTAATACATCCATGGTAAGAGTGCCATCCACTGGCTGTTTACTGCAAGTGTCAAAAGCTAACAAAACACTGCACAGTGAACAAGATTTAAAAGCCAAATTATAGTATATATAGTATACAGTCAGACACAAAGGTAGGCTGACGTTAGGGGTTTCATTTGAAAAGATACTGGTAGATTAATTATGCAGTAAAAGCTGACATTTTGTTAGTATTCCGTTAGCATAACATTAGCTAGCTTATCTTTGTCCGGATGGTTGTGTAGTTGGCTTTTGGCTTGTAGATCTTAATGTCATATACCTATCTGACATTGGCCTCTAAAGATTTACATATTTGAACTGCTGACAGGTGTTCACCGACACCAAACAACAAGGTCCTCCTAATTCATAAGGATCGATATCATAAACTAACTTCAATTTTGTAATATATTGCTCCGCGATTCCGATTCCCTATAGTCCGAGATGCCTTACTGGTGTGCTCTTTCTCACTGTGGAAACTACGAGTGGCTACAAGCTAGCTGCTGCCAAATCCTGTCGTGGATCTCTCCGCTCCGGTGGATTTCTCTGTTCCAATGGACAACACTTGCATAAACTATAACTACTAGAAGACGAAAGAAGTCAGAATGGTATGACATGGTTTGCCTGTCTATAAGTGTTTTTGTTTAAGATTCAGAAAGTGACAGCATGCTTATTTATATTGCAAATGTTGTTGAAATTCTATACTCCATTCATATCGCCACTGACAGGAAGTTGCTGTTTACCGTGATGACGGCACACCCTCGCAATATTCTCGTACATGAGCAAGTTGCAGTATTTTGTCCATCATGTTATATAGCCTCCAGAATAATATCAATGTTTTAAAAATGGCCGTTGTTCCCCTTTAACACACGGAAGGCCAGTTTAGTTTCTCCTTACTGGCTGAATGTGTGCTAACAAGGGAAATGAGCCAGTGACTCTTGCCTCCGCTCTGACAGATGATTGACCATCTTTGGTAGTAACGTGTAAACTGATCTCACGACAATCTTGTATTCTTTAGCATCAGGTCATCTTGAGGAATTCTGGTCATGTCTGTCCACTCTGCCACAGTGTTTGGTGCTGTCCAGTCGACCACAGTCCTCCTGAATCCATGAGCAACACATACAGTAGTAGGATGATAGCAGCACTGCCAATAAGGCCCCATCCGTAATGTTTAAACACAGCACAGCATGCTCGTACTTCCTGGGAGGGATTTGAGAAGTGCCAGCTCTCCCACAACACCCCCCCTCCCCCCCAGGCCCATCCTCCCACCCCACCCGACCCCACAGAGCAAGTCCACCACCACCACTGAGCCCCAACAGGCCTTTCTGCTCACTAATGATTTGTGAATGTGTCTACCTGCTTGTCTGTCCGTCATTGTTTACAAAATGTACCCGTCTCTTGCATCCATATGGTCTTTGTCTATGAGCAAGTACTGTTGTTTATTGTATTCATTTGAGAGTTTTGCTGTATTTAACAGAATTTCTATGTTTTTTAACCCATTCTTTTTATATGATTTAATTTATTTATATTTATTTGAGGAGATTTTCCTTAATGCCTTCTCAAGATATTGTATTGTAGGCTCCAGTGTGTGTGTTTTTGTTACGGCACGACTGTGTGTATGTGTACGACTGCCTGGTTGTGCGATCGACTGTAGTTTTCAATATGGTAGGGCACATACGTGTTGATGTATGACTGTGTGAATCTTGCTGTAACAGTTTGATTCATTTGGTTTTTTTTTTGTGACACAACTGAAAGGATGAAAGCTCCATGGAAACACACACCCACGGACCATCCTGAAAAAACACTGACTTCCACCTTAGAGGGGACATAGCATGGAAAAACTCACTTTCAGATGATTATGCTCATACAGTCGGGTATCTGGAGTGCCTACCAACCCACTAACTGTGAAATAAAAAGCCATTCAGATCTGGCTCCCCTTCCTATGTTACATGCAGGCTCATTCAAATATATCACCCACAGCTTGAGAACCATACATCAGACCGGCAATACGTCATCCAGAGTAGGCTCTCATGACCACGCCCCCTTTTGGGGCTAAACAATCCCGTGTCCCTCATAGACGGTAACAGAGTAAACAGAAGAAGTTGAAACATGTCTCCAAACTTCTACATTAAAATAAACCGGTAATAGTGATAACGCTATGCTGATGAGTTGCTGTGTAGTTGGTTGCACCAACAATAAATCCAAAAACGCTGACCTCTGATTTGTTCCCCTGCCGTGTCCTAAAAAAGATATAATAGAGGAGCTTTATGGCTCCAAGCTGTAGACCAGACCAGCATGGCGTCATCTCCGAGGCTGCGCTCCCTTTAGGGGGAAAGAAACTCGCCGTCACAGGAGAGAAAATTATGAAAAGCTGTTGTGTAGAAGGTTAACAGAGGCTTTCACACTGAGATTTGAGGCACATAAGATAAATTAATATTCACTGTCAGTGTGGTAAATGGTTAAATGATGCTGGTGACAGTGAGTAGCATGGCTAGCCAACGTTAGCTTGAGTGGGAGGCTGCTGCAGTAATACAGTCATACTTTAACGTTATAGCAACATCAGACTGTCGTCTCCAACTAAATCTCAGCCTATAGATCAAACAGTTGGCTATTAACAGGTTGGTTATTTACAGACAACACTTAGCCTAACGGGATTCAATCAGATATGTAGAGATGTCTGGATCAGCAATATCCTCCACTGTGTTGGATGGGGAAGACTGAAGGGACATGACGGAGATCAACCTTAATTTATTAAGTTATCGTGAACGCTCAGGTTCAGGCAAGGTCGAAAAATAATTATTAGATAGTGTATAAAACAAACGTTTGTATAACAAGAGATGAATGCAAATTTGTCAAAAATTACAATCCAAACATACGTCATTGCATTGAAGTCTCTGAGATCGTTGGGTTTCTTTCCCCCAAAAGGGTGCTTGGCCTTGACTTTTTGCAAAGTACCCGTATGTGCCGGTCTGATGTATAGATATATATACGTAGATACCGCATTGGGCGCTTCAGCCCGTTGCCCCGCCATATTGGGGAGGTCAGGACTGGCCTGTAAACACATACAAGTGAACGGGGGAGCTGCCGCTTTTCTGGATAAAAAGCTCTATAATGTTTACATTTCTCAACTGATTTGAATGAGTTGTTTTTATATTCAAGGATTTATGATCTAAGAGGAGTAGAAAAAGAAAGTTTTGTTTCCAGTGACTTAAAATCTCGATACTAGGCTATAATCGCTGCTAGATGCTCAAAAGAGTATGTATCAACGTTAGCTTAGCTTTACGTTACATGAATTGAATTACTTAAGTGGTTGAAAACAATTAATTTTGCTGACAGTTAACGTTAACGTTCTAAAACCCAAGACATGATATCGGCTTTATTGTTTACGATATTAGACGCATATCGTAAATTTCAAGTTTTAAACACAATATTATGTTAGACATGAAGATTTATAAGCTAACATTAGCTTTGGTCGAGGATTAGCTAACAATAACAGATGCTAGCTAGCTCTTATCTGATGAACGGAAGCAAATGTTTTGTAAAGATTTAACTGAAACTGTAATGTTGATGATGTGAAAAATTCTTAAAGGAAAATGTATTATGAGAGTATGACCTTTAAATACCATATGAACAGACAGACCGGCCGGTGATCCATGAACCGGAAGCAGTAACGCAACGTTACTGAACTGTTTTTCACCAAAAGTTTTCACAGTAGCGACTCCAAATTGATTGTAAATGTTTGAATATAAAAATGACTCATTGAAATCAGTTGAGAAATGTAAACATTATAGAGCTTTTTATCCAGAAAATCAGCAGCTCCCCTGTTCACTTGTATGTGTTTATAGGCCAGTCCTGACCTCCCCAATATAGCTGTGACATTGACATACAATCCAAAGGCCAATGTGTCTACATCTACATATATACATATATAGTATATGTTAATAACTACCTTTGCAAATGTACACAGTGTTTTTCTCGCAAGCCAATCAGAGCAGACTGAGCTTTTTCAGAAGGGAAGGGGGGGGTCTTAAAGAGACAGGCGCTAAAACGGAGCGTTTCAGACAGAGGGTGAACACAGGTATATTCAGACAAACAGTATGAGAAAAATAATGTGTTTTTTGAACATTAAAGCATGTAAACATGTTCTAGTAGAAACTCAAAATACAAGTATGAACCTGGAAATGAGCATGATACGTCCCCTTTAAAAGGTCCAGATGACACTCAGTCTCACGGTTAAACTTAAACTAAAAAGGCTAAATGAGCCTTTATTCTTTGTGACTGTGATGAGTGTCGGTGTGTGTGATGTGCAGCTCACTCACTCTGACATACACCTGACTCCACATAGATAACATGATGTACATTGACACTGTACAGACTATGTAAAAATAAGTATATAGAGAAACAAGAGAAGAAAAGGCACCATATGTAACTGGAAATTGCTGTGGACGTTAATGTGACAGGATGGGGGGTTGTTTCATTTTTCTTCTTTTCTTGTCTTGTTAGTGTAAATTTTCCTCACATTGGTAGAGGTCTAAAAGTGGCAATTTAAACCTAATCTCCGAACAGTCTGTGGACTACGCAGGTTTCCACCGATAATCCATTCAAGTACCACATAGTGTTTTAAGCCCCGATATCTGTACCTGTAGGTCTGATTCATACTGCAAAAAGAAGTGATTTGTCTGGAGGAATTGTCTGATTTCCGTCAAGGTCCTGGGCAAACCAGAAATTTGCAGAGGAAGATTCCTTGATGTGTCATGGAGGTTATGGGTTGCACAAGTTAGCCATCAATCTACAGTAGCTGCATCACCGTCTATGGCTGAACCATGCAAAGCGGTACAGCTTCCTCCCCATTGGGCAATATGACCACCTGAGATCAACCACCGTTTTCTTATAATCAAATTAGCTACTAAATGCAAGAAGAGCATTGTGCCAACGTCCTGTCCTCATAGTGGGGTTGCCAGGTTTTAACACTGTCCTAACACTACACAGAACGCAGGGGACCCTTAGATGAATTGGTGACTAGCTTTAGCTTACTAACAAGATAAAGCTGGTTTTCCAACAAAGGTTCTGGAGACTTTTAGTCCCTGGAACTACTTTTCAAGGAACTAAAAAGCCTGTTGTCTGCGTTTCCACCGTGGTCTAAAGACTGTCGAATATTAGGCAAATTAGTCTGCTGACGTATGAAAAGCAACATGACGTGTGACGAGGACTGCTGGTGATCTCTCTCGTGATCTCTGTTTTTTCTCTCTTTCTTTTTTTTAATGAGTCAGGAAGCCGACAGCAGAGCCTAACTTTATTGTCAATGTTATCAAACAAAGAGAAATGTTCTCCTAAAATAGCCCTAAATTGATACTAGAGTACTTCCTTTTTTATGAATGAAACGGTACACAAGTTGAAGCACTGTGGCGTTGTGTGTGTTTCACCGATCAGCGACGGTCATCCCTGCAAACTCCACCCCGTAGACCCCGTGAAAACCGTTTCCGGCACTTTCAGAAAATACTATTTTTTGGGGGGTAAAAAGGCCCCATATATAACATAACATAATTTAGACCCTGGACCCTGCGGTGGAAACGCAACGAGTTCCTCAAAAGGTTTTTTGTTCCGGGCGAAAGTTCCTGCGGTGGAAACGGGGCTTAAGTAAACCAGTTATCTTCCCATCCTCTAACTGAGACATTGAACAGGCAATCCTGTGCCATCTGCAGCTGTCAACGTGCTACGTTGCTACGACAGTTTTAAATCTTAAAATGTTTTCACATTATGATTATCAAAACATCTGTTTTTGACACGAGGGTGAGCTCATCTTTTCGAACAGCCAATCATTTTTTAGAAAAAATAAAGGGCACAACTTTAAGTTAGTCACTCACATAACTAAAAAAATATCATCAGAACAAACTTGTCCCTCATTTGACAACTGACTTCTTTATGAGGTATGAATAAGGCCAAATGTTTTAGTTTTATTTCCTGTAAAATCACAGTAAAGGAGAAGCCTGGCCAGGCTGAAATGTTGCGGCAGTGTGTATGAGTGTGCAAGTGGTGTGTGTTTGTGTGAGTGTCTTTGTTTTATGTCAGAGATGGTTGTAGATAGACCCAGCAAATCAACCGATTAGCATGCAGACATAGGGTCTTCACTCTCTTCGACTTGAATTTACTAAAATATGAGAATATACAAGGAAAACAAACTGAATTTACAGAAAATAAGTGTTACAGTATTTAGCTTTAAAAAAATCCACTAAGAAAAAGATTAAGCTCTTTTAATCCGTTTTTCTGATTGTTTTTTCTACTTGGTTCCTACTAATGATGATTTAGTAGTCGGTGTCGATGCTGTTTGTCTAATGTAAAGAAAATGACAATGAAGAGAAGGTGTGAGATAGCTGCTGTGAAACTGCTCTTCACCTCGACGTCAATCCTCCAGGTTTTTTCAGTTGTATATTAATGTCCACTGTCACTCACACTCTGTCCGAGCGAAGACTCTGGAAGTGTAACGGACGTTGGTTTAATAAATGATTCAAATGTCAAACTAACGGGAAGCTCTTTTATTTTCCAACTGTGCCATTGTGCACTCTGATACAAGAGAACTTATGTTACATTTAAGAAATGTAACATACGTACAACCAATTAAATGTGTCACACAACTAATTACAAAGCAAACTTATGTATGCTCTACCATAACTGTAATTATGATAGAAAAATAAAATGTCAATAAATGTCTTTATACCATGGTCTGGGTGATAACTCGATTCTGATTGGCTCTAGGATGTCCATTAATTCCTGATAATGGACTGTCAAATTATATTTACTGTTTTTCCGCCGTACGCAATGTTATTGACTTTGAATCTTGCTAGCATAACGTTAGCTTTATGCTAGCGTTATGCTAATCAAGATTTCGTGAAAATCTTGATATTGATTTGGGGACAGTGACATGGCTGGATAGCTAGCTAGTCTTGTTGTTAAACATACAGTCAAATTATATTTACGATTTGTCAAGCCTACGCAATTTTATTGACTTTGAATCTTGCTAGCATAACGTTAGCTTTATGCTAGCATTATGCTAATCAAGATTTTGTGAAAATCTTGATATAAATTTTGGGACAATGGTTGGATGGCTCGCTAGTCTTGTTGTTAAACATACTGTCAAATTATATCTACTGTTTGTCAACCGTACGCAATGTCACTGTCTTTGAATCTTGCTAGCATAACGTTAGCTTTCTGGCTAATAGCTGAGCCAAAGGGTTCCATAAGCTGAGCGGACTAGAAACATCTCCCTTTGCCAAGTTGTAGCTGAGGTTTGTCCTATTTACTGGAGCAGTGAACATTTCAATTGCACAAGAACCTTATGGGATGGGAATCTCTTTGGTAAGTGACCATGGTATAAGCGGGATAATGCCCTTGTCCATAATCAGGAATTAATGGACTTCGCGGAGGCAACCGTCGTCCATTAATTCCTGATAATGGTCACCTCGTCTGGCATTATCCCTTATATAAGAACTTGAAAAACCACTCCTACAACTTTATCCACTTCTCTGCTTTCCATCCCAATGCTCAGTACAGGACGTACACACACATACTTCCATGTTGCACTATAGATCGCAATTTAGACAGAATGGAAGTTGTGTGTTTAGACATGGTGAACATATGACTGAACATTATTGCATCAAATGTGTGACAGTGAAGAAGTGTCTCATGCTGCAGGTGTGGTTTGATAAGTTCGAGAAAAGCCTCAAAACATAATAAAAATCTGTCATTGGAATCTGCAACTGTCTGGACTGAACTCAACTGACCTCAGTCACTCTCCTTTTACAGTCCCCTTTCACTCCAACAGGGAGTGTTTGACACTCGTAGCTTTGTTCACATATTGCTGATGTGGTCTGCCATTGTGCCAGAGGAATTCCATCCTTCTATCAGTAGAACGCAGAATGGACGAAGCCTCTTCAGTGCAGTGTTCCATGTGTTGGGGTCTCGATCCCCTGGGTTTTTTCTGAGGTCAAGGGTCAGTCGGTGTGGTGGATGATGTGTCCTCAGTCTCTCAGCGAACTCCATCAGATCAGCAGGCTGAATGAAGTTGGAGCTGTTCAGGACAAAAGGCAGCACTTTGAGATAAAGTTATAATGTTTTAAAAAAAAAAAAAACTCACTATACACTGAATACCATTAGAGGAAGTTACAAGTAAAAGTCCTGCATTCAAAATGTCACTTAAGTAAAATACAGAAGCATCATCAACCAAATATACAGTATCTAAAGTATCAAAATCAGTTCAAAATGGACCTTAAAGGAAGATTTGTCAGGTATTTAATAATTTTATCAACATGGGAGTGGGAAAATATGTTGCTTTATGCAAATGTATGTATATATTTATTATTGGAAATCAATTAACAACACAAAACAATGACAAATATTGTCCAGAAACCCTCACAGGTACTGCATTTAGCATAAAAAATATGCTCTAATCATAACATGTCAAACTTCAGCCCAACAGGCAACAACAGCTGTCAGTGTGTCAGTGTGCTGACTTGACTATGACTTGCCCCAAACTGCATGTGATTATCATAAAGTGGGCATGTCTGTAAAGGGGAGACTCGTGGGTACCCATAGAACCCATTTTCATTCACATATCTGGAGGTCAGAGGTCAAAGAACCCCTTTGAAAATAGCCATGCCAGTTTTTCCTCGCTAAAAATTAGCGTATAAGTTTGAGCGTCTTTTAGCCTCCTTTGAGACAAGCTAGTATGACATGGTTGGTACCAATGGATTCCTTAGGATTTCTAGTTTCATATGATGTCAGTATCTTCACTCTAGCTTTAAGAGCCCGCTACAGCCTAAAAATCGCAAGTTGCGTTAATGAAAGAAATAAGACGAATTTGCGCGTTATTATCGCGTTAACATTGACAGCCCTACCTCAAACATCTTACACTCAGCTGTGAGTCAGAGATGGATGAGAAGAAGACAACAGTTCTCTCCACACAACACAGTGAGCTAGCTTCACTCTAGCTTTAAAACTGAGCCCACTACAACCTCCGAAAGATCGATATTGCAAGTTACGTTAATGAAAGAAATTAGTGGCATTAAAACGAATTTGCTTTAACACGTTATTATCGCGTTAACTTTGACAGCCCTAATATATTTTATATTACAGGCTTATTATTACACATACTGTAACATGTAAGGAACATTTTAATGTTGTACGTGACCTAGGTGGAGCTACGTTTAACTACTTTAACTGTTTGGTAGTTAAATCTATAACCATGCATCATATTATAGAAGTTAATATTATGATGTTTAAAAGCTTGAATGTGCAAAGTAACAACTGTCAAATAAATGTAGTGAAGTAAACACTGCAGTATTTCCCTCTCAAATGTAGTGGACACTATCAAGTAGCAGAAAACTGAAATACTCAAGAAGTACAAGTACCTTCCAAATTGTAATTATGTACAGTATTTAAGTAAATGTAGTTACTTTCCGCTAACATGGACAAACATGTAGTTTACATAAAAGATGTATAAATTCAGTAAGAACAGATTGCTTTATTGTATTTGAAATAACAGGAAATATTTTAAATGAAAGTACTAGCTTTCTCTCACAAAAGTTATAAACACAAAAGGTCAATACTTGTCCAGATCGCTTAGCCATCTGAGAGACAGAGTTGGTTGATATGAATATTCAGGGAATCTGTACTTGATAGAACTAAACTGCAGCTGAACATGCGAGGCGTCTATCGCTATCCACGGAGACGGGTTGAGCTCTGCTATGCACCGAAGGCTTTCAGAATAAAAAGTGAACAATGTGGAAAGTTTTTTAAATAGTTTTACTACTACTACAATACTATAATACTTTGGTATTACTAACTGAAAGTACTGATTACTAAAATAAAAAGATAAAATAAGTCTTTAACAGTATTGGCGATAAATAAAAATTGTATTTGTCACATACACAAATAAACTAGTGAAATGCAGCATGGCATACTCGTTAAGAATGTGCTAAAAGACTAGAGTGAAAAGAAGGAGTTTCAAATTTTATCCTTAATATTAATTTTTTATGAGCTAAAAAAACTTAAATATATGTAAACAAAAATGTATAATACAATTTATAATTGTAAGGAAACTACAGTATACATTTTGTACACATTCGAGTGCAAATATGCAATGTGCAGTGAAATGCAAAGGAATAACTGAGGACTCAAATAAATACTGAATGGACTGAAGGCTACAATAATGACAGTGGGGAATAAATCATTTCATAGAAGATTTGTGCTTTAACAAGTAAAAGGATTTTTTTTTTGCTAAAATTGTTACAATGGTAGGCTCCAGACTGACTGCATACTATATAACTGCTTTTCACAGTTGTCTGGTCAGTTATCTTTGTTGGGAACTTTTATTCCAAATGATTTTAGGATGAAGTCTATTATTATATGTCTAGGCTTTTATTGTGAAAGGTAAGAAAGGAAGGAGTGGATCTGGTGTGCGCCGTCCTGGTTCTGATTACGGAGCCTCGGTGTTATTGTTTCATAAATATAGAGTGCTACAGGAATCAGTGCTATAACCCAGAAATGAGATAGCATTTTAGCACTTCTGGTTCCCTCATCTAGAAGTCAATGGGTTAATAGTCCAATAGTTAGATACCTGAAATAAGGTCTGTTGTTAACACAAGCTTAAGAGATTGTAATGTTTTGTTCTACAATATATCATCAATAAATATCCCACTCGTGAATTTTGAAGCTTTTATATGTATTTAAAAAGGCGGTTGCTAACAAGTGGCTAAATGAGACTATAAACGTCATCACCTTTACAGCCTCGTTGTGTATACTCGCGTTCATGCGACCGTGGTGTAGGTCGTATATAGCCTAATGTTAGCTTTTTACTTCTTTATTTTCTGCAATAATCCAAAACATAATGGAAAAATCCCATTGGCTTTTTGTCGAGGGAACCGGGGCGATGCTAACTTACTGGTTGGCCTACAAAAATACATCATCCCCGGAGCACTCTATGGTTCTCTATGGGCTCAACTCGTTCTACACAACGTGATTGGTTGATGTCTTTATTCGCGGTGCGAAAGCTCCAAAAATCAACCTCGTCCTGAAAAAATAATCCCGTAACTTTTTCGACGCTTAATATCTGCGTTCTGTGTCAAAGTACTCACAACACAAACAACAGTTCGTAAAAAAATATATTCATGTGCGAATTAATCGCACAAAAAAACGTGCCCGGTGTAAAAAGGGACGCAGGCTAAATATAGAATAGGTTGTGTCCATCAATATATAATCTTTTTTTCCTCCATGCTTCATACAATACTGTGTGTTGTTTATTAAACAATATTTGGAAATTAAATATACAATGGATGAAACATGTTATTATTGGGCAAATTATGCATTCATCATTTGAAATGTAATGCTTTTTAGGTGTACTTTAGTGGCACTGAGTGACAGTAAATACAATAAACACCTGCTAACAACATACCTTTGAGGAGCTCACATGCAGGATTTTTTTTACTTCATCTCAGCTGACTTGGAAATGACTTGCTGATGTTGAAAAGTGAAATACTATATTGACCCAGTGGTACATCAGCTAATAACTAATCCAGATCAGCAGAGAAGTGTTGAAGCCTGAGGCAGCATCCTGCAGCTCTTACCTGATGTCCAGTCGTTTCACTGAGCTCGGTGAGGGTCCTGAGAACAGCTCTGCCAGCACACACACGTTCTTGGCTGTGGACACGGACAGTCGTTTTAATTCACACAGTTGAAACTATTCATGATTTAGAGACACACCAAGAGCACATATACAAGTCCCCTTTTGTTGAGAGGGAGTGAAATTGAGACTGTGGAAACAAAAACACTAGACTGTTTAAACCTGCATCACTTGATATTTTGGCAGAGAAACAAGCTGTTAACACCAGGGGCGATTTTAGACTCTTTTTAGGGGTGCTCAAGCACATCTAAATTTCATCTCAGCACTCCTAAAAAATAATTATCAAACCCTCTGAGACTGCCGACATTTCTGTCTTTAAGAGGCTGTAGCGGACTCTGTCTTAAGGCTAGAGTGAATATACTGGTATCATATGAAAATAGAAAACCCAAGGAATCCATTGGTACCATGTCATGCTAGCTTGTTGAGAGGGAGGCTAAATAACGCTCCAAAGTTAGGCAAAATTTTGGCAAGTGAAAACTGGCATGGCGATTTGGGGTCCCTTGACCTCTGACCTCAAGATATGTGAATGAAAATGGGTTCTATGGGTACCCACGAGTCTCCCCTTTACAGACATGCCCACTTTATGATAATCACATGCAGTTTGGGGCAAAAACCATGCAGTTTTTTGCATGCGATATAAATGTTATGTTGTTATTTTCGCCTATTCGAAAATGGTGTATTTGAATATTTCTGCATACTGGGGTCCATAAACAGTTCTGGTCTGTTCTGGGCTACTGTAGAAACATGGCGGCTGGCTCCATGAAGAGGACCCGCTCCGTATGTAGATATAAAGGGCTCCCGATGACTCAAGAAAATGAGTACGAGCAGCCTTCCTAGATCTCAGCTCAGCTTTTGACTTAGCTGACCGTGTTATATTATGTGCCAAGTTAGAATGTTACGGCTTCTCAACATCTGCACTCTTTTGGATAAAACGTTATTAATAGGAGTCAAAGAGTTTATTACAATGGCTGCTTTTCTGATTCTGCATATATGTGTTGTGGGGTGCCTCGGGCCTCTTCTCTACTCTGATTTTACAAAAAACTTTCCATTTACCTCGGATCAAGGGTCCACACTTCATTCCCATGAACAGACTCCTAGTGGAGGCTAATGGGGATCCTTTTAACAATATACAATCTGGTGATAACAAATAGCTTCAGCTGAACTTTAGAAGACATTTTGCACAGAATGAGGACTGTGGACCCCTATCTTTTACAGTGGAGTAGTGCTATGGGGGAGAGGAGGGATGATCACAGCAATCTGCTCTGTACATATGGCATGGAACCGTTTGATTAAGATAGATAGATAGATAAAAAAAAACAAATCAATCCCATAATCCACAGTTTAGTACATAATTTTTTATCTGATGATCATCAATTACCAGCTCAGGACCATAGTCACTGGTAAATATGAGTAAATATAAGCAAAATGAGATCCTATGAAACAAGTTTGCTATCGTGATCTCAATATAAAGAGCCAAAAAAATATTTTACATTATATTTTGTACATTGTATTGTACATTTGTACACAAAAAGTTACTCAAGGGCATTTTACGCGCTGCCTTAACATTGCTGAGATCATGCTGGGTGTCAGTATTGGTACTGATGTGTCCCTGAATTGAATCGTGTTAGTGAAAAGAAGTGAAGGATGTGCTCACCTAGCCGATTCTGAGACAGGCTGAGTGTGTGGAGAGAAGGCAGCGTCTTCAGAGCAGCCACCAGCTGCTGCAAACTCTCCTCCTTGTGGCTCCACTTCTCAAGAAGGCGGCAGTCACTAAGCCTCAGCTCTGAGGTAGAGAGAGGGAAAGATCAAATGATAAAACACGGTGAAGTCAGTGCAAGACGTCCCAATGTGAAAAGAAACGCTGATGGAGATTAATAAAGTCACTTAAAAGGATACTTTGCCGATTTTCAACCAGCTTTGTATCATAACAGTGTGGGTAGTATAAGCAAATGAACAATGTTGCCAACACCCAAAGGCCCCTGCTCATTTAACAGAAAAAACACTTGCAGAAAACGCAGTAAGAGCCTGTCATGTCGTCTGCAGCTTTTAATTTAACTCTTAAAGTTTTGTTCATGCTTCAATACAGACACAGAGCTGCAGACTTGCATGTGCACAGTGCATGCGCTTGCAAACCTCATGACAGCAAGAACAGCTGCTCTGTTTGTCGTATCTGGCTGAACAACACGGGACAGTCTCTCCAGGAGTTTAAACACCATTTGTGTGTCTTTACACTCCCTTAAAGGCAAATTATAAAGATGTGGATAGCGACAGATCTCCTCACAAAGACACAGCTGAAACCAACCACACTGCAAAACATTTCACAAGTATTGTTTTATTTTGAGGAAGAAAAACTCTATTTACTTTGCTCTTATGTTCCATGTAGCTGTTTGGATCACGTTTATATTTAGGAAAAGACTAAAACACATTGATGTCTCTCCTGCAGTCATGAGTCATTCTCCTTTTCTTACCTTCCAACTTGCAGACTCTCAGCAGATTTAGGATCTCAGGAAGACAATCAGACAGCTGCATGTCCTCCAAGTTGAGACTCCTCAAGAGGCCATTTGACTCTAAAAGTTGACCATAAATCATTAGTGACAGCACTTCAGATTAGATTTTGTACAGAGTGAGACAGATAAATCGACAAGGCTGATATTAACTTATTGTAGATATATATACTATATATATATATATATAGATATATAGATATATATATCTATATATATACTATATATATATATCTATATATATATAAATATATATATACTATATATATAGATATATATATATATCTATATATATAGATATATATATATACAGTATCTTATCCTATGGAGTACCTCAAGGCTCAGTCCTTGGCCCGTTATTATTCTCCATTTATATGCTACCTCTAGGTCAAATCTTTCACAAGCACAATATTAGTTTCCATTTCTATGCAGATGACTCCCAGATCTATTTCTCATTTGACTCCAATGACACAACACAACTGGTCAAAATACAATCCCGTCTTTCTGATGTTAAAAATTGGCTTTCACAAAATTTTCTTCAGCTTAACTCTGATAAATCTGAAGCCATTATCAGAGGTCCAGACTCTTCTAGCGAGCACTTCTTCACTCACTTAGGTTCTCTGTCCTGCTGCATTAAAAAACCAGTGCAGAAATCTTGGTGTTATAACAAACTTTGACCAACAGGTGAAGTCCGTCGTTCAATCGTGCTTTTTTGCAACTTCGGAATATCTCGAAAATTTGATCTTTTTTATCTTGTAAGAATCTAGAAATGGTCGTCCACACTTTCATTATATCCCGTTTAGACTACTGTAACTCACTGTATTCCTGTCTCTCCCAACACAACCTCTCCAAACTTCAACTAGTTCAAAATGCTGCAGCAAGACTCCTCACAAAATCCAACAGAAGAGTCCACATAACACCAGTTTTAGCATCTCTACATTGGTTACCTGTACGTATTAGAATAGATTTTAACATTTTAATGATTACTTTTTAAGCACGGATGGGGTTGGCCCCTGATCATATCACTGACCTACTAACCCCTTACGAGTCTGAATGCAGACTGAGATCCTCTAGCAGAGGTCTCTTAGTCATTCCTAGGTCCAGGCTAAAAACCAGAGGAGACCGAGCCTTTGGAGTCAGAGCCCCACGACTCTGGAACGACCTGCCGGAGGAGATCAGGCAGGCTAGCTCTGTTTTGTCTTTTAAGTCTCTTTTAAAAACACACTTTTCCAGAATTGCTTTCTCTTAATCAGTTATTATTCTGCTGTTATTCTACTTGTTGTTATTGTGTTTTAGTACTTCATACCTTGCTTGTCATTTTTACTGTATCAACTCTATTTTTTATATATACTACGTGTTAATTTGTGTTGCTATTTATGTCTTTGTAAAGCACTTTGTAACTTGTTTTTGAAAAGTGCTATATAATTAAAGTTGTTATTATTATTATTATTACTATTAATCTGTATCTGTGTTTATGACAACTGATGAGTAACAACAAACTGTAGTACAGAAATGCTTAACTTGTCTACAGGAAAATGTCTCCTTTAGTACACATCTTGGTCACAAAAACAAAATCTGTATCAAGATTGTTTTTCTTCTGCGTTTATGTTAAACAAAAAAATACAACTGGCTGATGTATAATTTTAAGATTTTTTAAACTCCCAAATATCGCCATCAGTATCGCCCTCAGTGACAATGACATTACCTGAGAGAGTGGTGAGGAGTTGGCTTTGAGAGGAGCCGGTTGGTAATCTCATCCCGACTAGGTGGAGTGAGGTGAGACGTGGGGAGCGTCTCAGCACAGATGTGACGTAGCGCAGATCTGTTTGGAGCTCGGCTACTTTGACCACCAGCTTCTCCAGGGGCAGCTCTGCTGAAGGTTAGCAGACAGTCAAAATAAGTCTAACTTATTTTCAGTGATGTCACCGTGTTCTCAGATCTCACAGTAACTTGATGAGCACAATGTTATTTAGGGCAGAAACAATGAAATCAGTGAAACTTTAAGTTGATTAACAGAAGATTCAGTGACAACTATTTTGATCATCAATGAGACGTTTAAGTAATTTTTCAAGCAAAACCGCCAAACATCCTCTGGTTCCAGCTTCTGCAGTCTGCAAACACTTGAGGAGAGAAACAGACATTACAGTAACAGAATCTTGATGCATATTTGATCAGCGCTGCCTAATTTGACAGCTTGATCGGGGTTCGTGAGTTTCACGAGCAGTGATTGACAGCTGCTTAGAGACTCCTTGGCTCTAATTGGTTGTTTTCCTTCGGCGCTGTGAAATCTTGCAAATACCATTATGAGCACAGGAGGACAGAGGAACATGTTTTTTTTCACAGATTATCTGTCTCGGGCAGTACTGTCAGGATATAGTGACAGTTTTATGAAAATAACTATCAAATTTACTTAAAGTTACCAACTGCAGCTTTAAATCTGAAAAACAAAACAAAAAAACAAACGTATCTGGTTTAAACCATTCGCCATATTCCCACGGCGGCCATTTTGCTCCTACGTCATGCTCAGGGTGGGAAGGAATCTTCCAGACTAGTCAGACTGATGTAGCTATGGTTACATCCACAGTGTCTGGCGTGTTGCTATTTAACATTAGCTAAATTAAGTTGATAGCTAACTTGCTAGCTAGCCAGGTGAATTTGTGACTTTGCCCCGACTGTGATAGTGCTGCTACCCTCAACTTTGACTGAAACCAAAACGAAGATGTTATACAGAATGCCTGACTGACTAATTCAGCTGAAGAACACAAATACCATCTTACAAATGAACACATAATGCTAGCTAACGTTAGTGCTTCGCGTTAGCCAACGTAAACACTTAGTGTTATCCAAAGTTAGCGCTTAGTGTTATCCAAAGTTAGCGCTTAGTGTTATCCAAAGTTAGCACTTAGTGTTGTCCAAAGATAGCACTTAGTGTTATCCAAAGTTAGCGCTTTGTGTTAGCCAACGTTAGCGCTTAGTTTTAGCCAACGTTAGCGCTTCGTGTTAGCAAACGTTAGTGCTTCGTGTTAGCCAACGTTAGCGCTTAGTGTTAGCCAATGTTAGCTAGCATTAGCATTAGCTAATAGGCCTACAGGCTGGTAATGTCTCCTCTGACAAATTAGTTAATTATAACATCGACACTGCTGTATCTCTTTGTTTGGATTCTTTTGGGGATCTTTACAGACTTATCTGTCCACATTTGATTGTTACAACACTTAGCTGGAGTACACAAGTCAAGTGTTTTGGAACACTTCACCATAGCTACATAGCGGTCTGACTAGTTTCCGGAGATCCTTCCCACCCTGAGCATGACGTAAGAGCAAAATGGCCACCATGTGAATATGGTGAATTTTGTAACACCAAGGTTACTCTCCTCCTAACCACTACAGGATTTGTTGCTTAGAACTGGACTGGTTCAGCACTTGTGTTTCAACAGGTCTAATGCACTTTCAATCCTGCTCACTGTAAAGTGTTACTTTACTTTGGTAGAAGATTCACGGCACCTTTTTTTTCGGACATGTCGTCTGACTCAGCAGTCCTGAGATGATGCGGCCCCCACATCGCGGTCTCGATATCCACGTGCAGGGACGTCACGTTGGGGCTTGCATCCAGCAGGACCTCCACGAGCCTGATGTACGGCAGGACGCTGATGCTCAGTTCAGTGAGAGAGCTGCAGGAGCTCTCAGACAGCTGCTTCAGGGCTCTGGCCAGGCTCAACACCACCGAGTCCATGAGGATCGCTGCATAAACAAACAGAAAAACGAATCATTCCTGCACACCACAACAAATGTGTCGTCTGGTGTTGTAACTATTGTCTGAAGGTGAAATAATCCTCTATTTCAGTTGTGTCAGCTGATTAAATGGATTCAATACAGCAATGCTGTCTACAGATCCCATGTATTCATTTTCACCTCTTTAAATTTAGCTGCAGTTCAATGGCAAAATTCAGACTTCAACACTGCCTCCCCCGATCCCTTCATTCCCCTCTTGACTGTTCCAATTTGCATTTCATTCTTCGTTAAGATAATTTCAGCATACAGAAAAAAAATATTACATGTTAATGAAATCCATGATTCAGTTCTGTGCCCTCCTATTTGAAATATTGTTCAAAGTATAGAGTGCTCCAGGGGTGACATGTTTTTGTAGGCCAACCAGGAAGTTAGCATCGCCCTGGGTTCCCTCGTCAAAAAAAACAATGGGATTTTTTCATTGGGAATTGGATTATTGCAGAATATAAACTCTGTGGCAAACAAACGTTTATGATATTTCCACGTTTTATTCAGCAAGATAATCTCCACAAATGAACACCACTTTTATGATTTTTGAAGTGTTAATGCAATCGGCAGAAATAAAAAGCTAACATTAGGCTATAAACGAACTACACCACGGTCACATGACCGTGAGTATACACAACGAGACTGTAAAGGAGGACGAGTTGGCGTGATGGCGTTTAGTAGTCTCATTTAGCCACGTAAAGGCTTCAAAATTCACGAGTGGGATATTTACTGATGTATTTTATATCGTAAAACAAAATGTTAAAATCTCTTCAGCTTGTGTTAACCACAGACCTTATTTCAGGCATCTAACTAGAAACCCATTCAAAAAACCCATTGACTTCCAGATGAGGGAACTGGAAGTGCTAAAATGCTAACTCATTTAGAGGTTATAGGATTCATCCCTGTAGAACTCTATTTATGACCAAGCAAGCGTTGAGTGTGATTTCGCTATTTAAAGTCACACTCCACAAAGCAGTAGTGCCTCACCATTAACCTTTCTGCATAAATAATGTTCAGTTCATCCGAATCACAACAACAAACACACTTCCTCAGCCCACAGCGGTATCCGTCCATGGAGATAGTTTTGGTTTTATTTGTCCAGATTTTGAAAGACGGTTCTCTAAGAATTCTGCCTCCACCCCAACACAATGGAGCTGAATGAGTTTAGTTTGTCTCAATAAAAAATTTAAATTCATCAATGTGTGGGCACAACAGATAGATTTCCAGTCACCTTATTGTATTGGGATAAATTTCAGTTGGAATTTGGGCAAACTTATCTTTAAAAAACTGACTTTGGTTAGTGTGTGAGACTTCTGTTTCCAAGTAGCCCACCATTAACAAGAAAATTATGCATTTAATTATGTATTTCAAAATATTTTTGGACTTACTAGTGTGTTTTTGTTAATATCAACAGGAAGCTATGCAGCAATGCGCCAACAAAGGCATCGAGGAAGAAGACTGCAAGCTGGTAAACATGGATGGAAACCATCCTGAATTTAAAATACTGCAGCTTTGCAAATGGACAGAACCTGCCAAAATCCAAAATAAATGAATAAATGAATAAATGACTCAATAAATAATTAAATAAATAAATATATCATTAAATGTAGCAAAAATAATATAAAAAATTAAAGTGGCCATTAATTAATTGATAGAATGTGACGTAAATTGATATTTCCTTTTTTAATTTGCTTCTTTATTTATCTAAGATGAAATGTAAAAAGAAAAGAATACAGAAATAAATAAGTTTGGGGAATTATATAAGGAGTGAAATGCAAAGGGAAAATCGTGCAGAACTAAATACATAAATAGATAAATAAATTAATAAATACATACATTTAAAAATAAATATAAATTAAATGCAAAAATAAGTAAATTAATAAAAATTAATTGATTAATTTAAAAATGTATTAAAAAAATACATAAATAAATAAAAGGGCAAATTAAACAGAAGAGTAAATAAATAAGGGAATTAATACAAAAACAAATAAATAAAGAAGCAAATAAAAACAGCAATATCGATTTATGTCACATTTTATCAATTAATTAATGGCTACATTTATTTTTAATATTATTTTTGCAACATTTAATGACATATTTATCGAGTAATTTATTTATTGATTGATTTAGTTTTGATTTTGAGAGGTTCCGTCCTCCATATTCAACACCTGTGTTAGTCCTCAGTGATACACAGAGGACACCTTTAATTGTGAACCATCACCAGGGCTAGAGGATTTCATAGACTTCAATTTGTCAATTTTGCTAACAGTGTGGAAGCAAAGACACATGACACCAACACCATAACTACCCCCGCACCTACTGGCACATTAATTAGCAAACTTACAAAAGCTGTGAAGAGTTAGAGAGCGAAGGCAGAAAAACGTGGGCAGGGCAGAGGTCAGCACACTGAGGGAGTTGGGCCGACACTGCCTGATCTCCAAACAGTTGATCTGTCCCCGTGGACAAGCCCCCGCCGAGGGACCATCACATGGAGTGAAGGTTTGACAGAGAACCTGCAGGTCCCCAGTAAAGTTTGCTTTTCCAGATGCCTCCTCCTCCACAGACACAGAATCCAACTTTGAGCGTTTGCAGGGAGTGACTTGATCATCCTGATCTGAACTGCAACTGGCCCCGACTGCACTGGCTGAAGCCGCTTGTGAAATACAGCTCGCCTTTTTGCTGTGCAGTAGTTTCTTCAGCTCGGGGTTTACATACTGGGATCCCCTGCCGTGCAGGATCCAGGCCAGCATCATGGGACACTGCGCATGTACGACAAGTTTTTTAGCCACCCCGTGGTCCAGCAGGCGATGGAGGACATACAACGCAGTTTTCTTCGATGGATCAATGCACTGCGAAACAGCGACACTCCAAATACGCTTCTCTAAGAGGTTCAGAAGAGGCCGCCGCTCAGTTATTAAACTTTCAACTGGCATAGTGAGGAAAAAATGTTTGATACATTTAGCTGCGGCCCACAGGAACGATGAGGTGTTTAAATTTGTGATGTTTCTGTTGACGAAGGTGTTTGAGAAGCCATAGAATACGAGAGTAAAAAGATTTCTCATAACTTCGTTTTTGGCCTCTTCTTCTGTGTGGAAGTCGATTACCTGAAATGTAACACAGGACACATATTACATCTGGGTTCTAGATGTTACTACAGTATATGAGATTGCTCATTATTAAGACATTGCACCTACATGGTTAGGTCCACATATATCCTGTAGGACTCCAATCCACTCACAGAGAGTTGATATCCCTTAGACAAGGCAAACAAAAAATGACAAATGGAAACTTAATCATGAATTCCTTGGATCAAAACAAAGGTACTGTCTCTACTCTACTCTCTATGAACAAAGAAAAAATACAAAACACTTTTGTTTGCAACTACAGTTCTTACCTCTCTGGTTTAGGGCAGGCTGGAGCTCATCCAGCTGACATACAGTCAGATGAGGAAGAAGATCCTTAATGAGAGGCGTTGGAAGATCTACGTTATGACAGATTGGTTAGTGTTAGGACATTCCAACAGTAGACACCAACTCCCACACCACAGGTCAGGTGAGCAGCAAAAACAAAACAAACTAGAAATACAGTTGTATTCCTCCGCCAGCCAGTCAAGTTGCAGTTTACATCCATGTCTGTCCAAAATATCATCACTTCATCATTTAATCCTGTTAGACATTTGTATGATATGGTCATAATTAGCATATGAATTCTTCAGTTATGGCCAAAAACGTGTTTTATGAGGTCACAGTGACCTTTGACCACCGAAATGTAATCAGTTCATCCTTGAGTCTAAGTGGACGTTTGTGCAAAATCTGAAGAAAATCATTCAAGGCGTTCCAGAGATTTCACCTCAATGGGACGGACGTGAGATCACAGTGACCTTTGACCACCAGAATGTAATCATTTCATCCTTGAATCCAAGTGGAGGTTTGTGTCAAATTTGAAGAAATTCCCTCCAGGTGTTCCTGAGATATTGCGTTCACGAGAATTGTACGTACGTATGGACGGACAGACGGACGGACGGACAGACAGATGGCCAACCCAAAAACATAATGCCTCTGGCCACGGCTGTCGCCGGTGCGGAGGCATAAAAATCACTATAGCTAAGAAATATCTTTCAAAGAGCACTGGAATTGAAAATAATCTCAGGGCCCTATGAAATCCGTTTTATTTTTTTACAGATTCTGTTTTATTTTTTCCCGAATTGGCTGTAGCTCCCTGAGGGGTCAGACATCTACCTGCTATGTGATGCATCAGCGAGCCTCTCGGCTGACGTTGTTAAGCAGAGAGCCAAGCCAATGCTAATTTGTGGGGCTTTTTTGTCACCGTGTGTGAGCAGCAGCTGAGCTCGCTCTCAGTGAAACACAGACACAGAGCAGCAAAGAGAGGCAGTCTGCCCGTAAATGAAACCAAAATATAGCGGCATAGTTTTCTGTTTAGTCGGCTTAGGTGCTGTGACGACAGAGGAAACCCACAATATACAGAAATTGCATCAACATTTTGGCAAATTCCCCACTATTCCGTGTTTTACAGCTGATTCCATTTTTAAATCTTAGGGCCCCAAAATAATCCATATGAGAGACCAGTCAGTGGTCTGTGGACATGAAAATGTGGCCTGTGAAGTAACTTAAGCAAAGTTTATACTGCAAAACTTGTATACACGTGTAATCGGGAGTCTTGAAGTTGTGGTTTTCACACTACATGACTGACCAGAGACAGGGGGTCACACACATAGACTGTATATAAAGATTGACGACATGACAGCTCCCCAAAAGTGAAGCCAAAACATCTGGATCGTCCCCTGGTGGCTGGCTGCAGTATAGGTCATAAATCCCACCCCCTCCAAGTTAGTGAATGGGACATGGGCCAAACTAAAAAGTCAAAGTACACGTCAAATACATTTTTCCCAAAGATGGTTTCTGTCATTTTAGGTAGTTCTTATTACGCTGATGTATGTTCAAGAGTTCATTTTTCTGATAAGTTTGGTTTTAATTAGTTATTTGATGCTATAAAAAGGTGTGAAACATCATGATTGACAGCTGCTCTGAGTGAAGTAGTCCCGCAGCCGGAGGCTCGGGAACTGAACGCCAAAGGGATGTAATTTTAACTTTCCACAACCGTCACGAGTAAGTGTAATAGAACATGTGTCAGTTTGATCATAAATGTAGTTATAGAGATATTATGGTTAGTTGTTGTGTCTTTCTAGCCAAACAGCTTACGTGGTGCTAACGTAGCAGCTCGGTGGCTCACGCTTGCAAGCTGCGGCTGTGCTTGGCTCGTGATTGGCTCGGGCGGGTGTGTGGGCGGGACGTCGATACCGCGGCTTCAGACCCCCGATCACTACTGCACAGACTCAGGCTCCAAATGATGTCAAAATCTCATGATGGCAGCTCCCGTATCCGGGATATTTTGGCTTCACTTTTGTACAGTGGGAGGAAGTGGAGACACGTCGTCCATCTACCCTATAGATACAGTCTATATGTTCACACACTAAAACATCTTTCATCACGAGGAATCCCTGATGAGGTCTCCATATTACGTCTTGTCAGGAAAACACACTTGAGAAGTGACGGGCGTAGTTATGCTTGTTGTCGTAGGCACACGTGTTCACAAAATAGCCTGTTTTCACATGTCTTTACTGTTTCCCGTATGTAGATCAGTCACTTTGTTATTTGTTATGTTTACAAGTAAGTATGATTAGTTAACGCGCTAAATGTTAATCGTTTTAATACTAAACTAGCTAGCTAGCTTCTACTAGCATAACGGTAACAGTTAGCGTAACTCCCTATTCTGTGTTAGCTATTCGTGTTTTCCAAAGCTAAGTAAAAGGTGCTAAATACGGCATTATCAGCATTTCTATTGCCTCTAAACAGCTCTCAACATGGCGACGGCGAGCCAGCGGCTCGAAGCTAACGGTGCTAACAGCGCTAACAGTGTGGTTAAAGTGCTAACAGAGGCAATTGCGTTTATGCATTATCAGCTGCAACCACCATGGGAGCAGTGTGTGAGCAGTGAGCAGGCAGTAGGGCATGCTCACATGCACGACGCACACGCACGGCCGGCCCGGTTATGTCAACAAAGCATGGAGAAGCTCTGAATACAACACATACAGAGGGACATACTTCATTCTCTGCTCAGGTAGACATTACACTATATCTGTACACAATTTGCTGCCACATTAATGCTCTGGATATTGAATTTAGCCGTTACAGGAACTTAACTTACCAAGCACAGCCTCCCTGCCCAGAGCAGAGAAATGTCTCCTGACAGCTTGGAAACAGATCTCCTTCAGACAGAACTCCTTTGGGTTTGTTTGACGTGTTTTGCGGGCAGTGTCGCGCATTGTTTACCACTGATGTGTGCATCAAACTAACGTGGTTTATTACGATACTTGTGTCGGCGCTGAATATGAACAGCCTTTCCCTTTGATGGGTAATGCCTGGAGTGAGAGGCGCAGGCTGGTGACGTCGGAGTGAGGGACACAACAACGTCGCCCTAACTCTGACGTCACCAGCCTGCATCTCTCTCTCTCACTTCAGGCATTACAAGGCTGTTCAATCCCTTTTTCAAGAGCTATTTATCCTACTTTTTCATTAGAAATCTCAGGCAAAATTACTCGATTAATGAACAATATGAATTTCAACTTTATGTGGAAGAACAATTGTTATTACATTAGGAGAGCTGACATGGTTAAGAGTGTCGAAGAGAAATGACACAGATTTCTGTTATGAAAGTTGTTCTAAAATTGAAATGGCTTCATTGTTGTACTCTGCACAAAGACTCCTTTTGGTTTAGCATCCCTGGTGCAATATTTTTAAAATAAAAATTATGTTTTATTGCAATGTGATTATGAATTATAGAAATTGCATGGAAATCAGATTTCCACCAGCATGTTCTCCTTTATTCAAACTTATGTAAACAAAATGTTACACCGCACAATACAATGTGTAACAACAGGTATATTCTGACTAATCGGAAATCATTGATTTTGGGAACTTGGATGGAAATAGGAATATGGGCTGTATCCCATTTGATGGATGAATTCAGTAAACACAGCATATCATTTCAAGTTTTTATTGAGACACTGATGATGATGTTAAATGGAACTGCACTTAAATAGCAATTTTCTACCTTGATGGACAAAATGCTTTACAATTTTGCCTCTCACACACACAGAAGCAACTTGGGGTGTCTTGCTCAAGGGCACTTCGACATGTGGACAGGAGGAGGACACAAACCCTGCAATTAATGCACAACCTGTTACCTCCTGAGTGACAGCTGCTGCCCATCAGTTATGGTAGAATTGTTTTGTAGTATTTATGTTGTTGAATGATCTGTGTTGGATGAGCTTGTGAAGTAGCAATGAAAAATGAAAAACCCTACCACGCTTTAACATTTACATCTGATTTTAAAAATTATATATCAGCATTAGAGACTGTGAAGAGTCGGCATGTGAGCTTCTTCCTTACATTGGCGCCACAAGTCGCTACTATGACGTACTTGAATGTACTGCATTGTGCTGCTTTCAGATGGGGAAACTAAACCCTCAAACATCTTACAATCAGCGGTGAGTCACAGACGGATGAGAAGAAGAGGACAGTTCCCCTCTACCTCCACACAACACAGTGAGCTGGGCACACTGCACCACAGTTCGACGTATACGGGTCACAACTGGCAAATCCATTACCAGTGTCAACATGTTTTGCCCCAATCCTGTTAAATGCAGTTATTTATGTGACTGCATTCATGATGGATAGACAAACAATCATTCTCCTTTACTTTTTTCAGTTTTAATAAAAAAAATAAAAATACAACAAAAAAACGGAATAACAAATAAATATCAGGATATATACAGTATATGTGTGTGAGAAAGTCTGTTGAGTTCCTCCTGCTATACGACACCCTTCTGGTCCTCGTGAGAGCGCTGGTGGAAGACGAAGGAGACGGCGGCGTCCCAGGAGGCTTTCAACACTTGGTCCCTCAGGCCCTTCTTGTCGAAGCAGTGGTTCCACTGAGAGAGGTCACTGGTACAGTCAGAGTCATCTGCAGGAGGCCGAACCTCCCTGCCATTCACACAGCGGCGACAGCGAAACCTAACAACACCAAATACATTCCATACATTAGGACCAGGCTCTCTGTCAGCTACAACTTGCTTTTAACACTGTACAAAGTACCCTGTTAGACTTGAAACTTGTATTAAATGCTGACAAAACAAAACTCATGCGGTTTTCAAATGCAAAATCTAAGCCACTGAATCTCCCACCTATCACCACTTTTCAGGGCTCTGAGATCGAGACTGTATCTAATTACAAGTCTCTTGGAATTGTGATTGATTAGTCTGTCTTTTCAGACTCACATTCAGCAGCTGGTGAAAAAATTGGGTATTAATTTTAGAAACAAGTCTTGCTTTTCTCGTTGCTGCCACCTTTATGTTTGGGCTATGGCATAAATGGCGATGTTATATACTTGCATGCATCTTCTCAAAGCCTACGCACGCTGGATACTGTCTACCATTGAGCTCTGAGATTTATTATGAATTTGAAAGCCCTTACACACCACTGCTCTTTGTATGCTTGGTTAGGATGATCTGCCTTGTCCACCTGTAGAGTGAACCACTGGCATATTCTTATTTATAAGGCTATTGTTGGTCTGCTTACATCTTACCTACGGACCTACATCCTTCACAAAAGTACGGGAAGTTACCGTCTTCGCTCCCAGGACTTAATCCAACTAACTGTCCCCAAAGTCTGTACTGAACTGGGAAAAAGGGCATTCAAGTGTGCTGCTCCCTCTTCTGGGAATCTGTTAAAATATGACCTGAATCTTCGAGAGCTGGTCTCACTGAATGTCTTTAAAGTGCTTCTAAAAGACTTTGGAAGCAAGCACATCTGGCTGTAGATGTTTTGAATGCTGATGAATGTTTTTTCGATACCTTATGATTCTGTTACTTGCTCTTTGTCTTCTTTTTAAATTGTTTTGTTTGTTTTATATCTGCAACTGTGTAACTGTGCTGCTGCCCATCTTGGCCAAGACACTCTTGGAAAAGAGATGTTTAATCTCAATGAGTCTTTACTCCTGATTAAATAAAGGTTAAATAATAAAAATCATACACACATGATTGACACATACACAATATTATGTTTGATGAAATGAAAACCACTGGGTTCCGGATGTAGAAACGATGGTCACGCACAAAAATGATGCATAAACCATAAAAGGATGTTTGATTAGGTGTGCACACCTAACAGACGTCACACCAGTGTACACCTCTTTTTTTATAGCCAGCTGCAGGATGTAATTAAATAATAAAACAGTGGATCTCATGCAAGAGTGTTCCAAGTCAGATTTACCCAACTCTCTTATTTTATTCTATTTAAACTTTATTTTTCCTCTTAAAGGCTAAGTTCTCTATTTTTCAACCTGGACCCTATCCTCCCATGTTTTTGTGTCTAATTGACTAATGGGGACAACAATTTCTGACCTTCTAGACATGACCATGTTAGGCTCTGACCACCAGCAGTAGTCAGAATCACTTCACCAGCTGTGTGTCTCAAATACTCTCTGCCTTGATAACCAGCTGCACACGGACCACAGAGAGATGTGCCGAGGCTTTTCAGGTCAGGTAGAATCTAACGTTAACGTTATCTCTGTTCGTTAGCTTGCTTCCATGGCTGCAGAAGGCTGTGTTTGCGTGCCAATTTGTTTCATGTGTGTCAACAGGTGTTAAAATGGTCAGTGGACGGGATCACACTGGCTAAAAACAAAAACAGACGTTCCGGACCGGAATGGAAATTTCAAAGGAGAACATACTGGCTGTGGCATTGTTGTCGGACAAGCTAGTATTTCAATTCAGTATGTTTCCTTAATATCTGATGACATATCATGGTCATTTTATCATTTATTACAGTAAATATATTACATATTTGTCCTTTAAAGGACGACCTGCTTTCGCGTTTCCACCATGGATGTATTCCACTATTCCAACGTTCTTCCGGCAACACGTCACCTCGATTTCACGACGAGACTTCTCCTTGAGCGAGACTCTTTCCATAATGTCAGACACTTGTAATAACAATCAGAGCCCGTCATGTCAAAAACAAGCATTTTAGTGGACGTAAATGACGGTGACAGCTTGCCCCAATAGCACCATATTGCAGCCTGAGAGCAGCTGCCGTCTACAGCGCTCTCCCTCAATACTGGACCAGTTTCAGAAATTGTTGTCGCTATTAGTCAGTTAGACACAAAAACATGGGAAAATGGGGTCCAGGTTGAAAAATACTGAAGTTACCCTTTATCTAGACAAACTGGTTGTAAATTGCTCATTTCAGTCTGATGAATGCCAGCTGTTCATGAGAAGGTGCGATGAGATTTCATCATTCACATAATCAGCACTCCTAAAGTTACCATATAAGACTTCCTGTTGCACTCAGTTTGTGGCCCAATTCCATGCTACATCAGAGCTAAAAGAAAACTTTCACACCGTGGAGCTCGAGTCCTGCTGTCAGAAATCATATTTAGCAGTTTCCGTATTAGAGGACCACTTTGTTGTTTAGAATATTTTCTAAACAATTAGAAAATGTCATGACATCGGAACAGTGCTATACTGTGACAGACATAAAGAAGGAGTGGTGGAATAGTGCGCCCAATTCCACAATGATTGAGATCTATAAAACCAAACCACGGATATGCACAGCTTTATAAATCTGACGAAAAGAATGCATATTCATATTTCGGTCTTTGAGCGTACACATAGTTTTAGCTGTGAATCTACAGTGTTATGCATCTGGCCCCCGGAATGTGACTTTTAATTTAAAGATTTACTTACTTAAATCAAATTAAACTATAAGAGTCAGTCAGGGTCATCCATCAGTGATATCAACCAGCATGTTAAATCACACATTTTGTATGATTCAGGGTTTCAGTACAGTTTACCTGTCATGTGTGTCGCTGGTGGTCTCCTCGTTGAGAATGAAGAGTTCTCGGAGTTCGCCCAGAGAGAAGTGACGCTCCACGTCCTGCTCCTCATCCACCACACAGCTGCTCAGGGCTTTCTTGTGGGCCTGCCTCTGCAGGATCTTCTCCTCGATCGTCCCCGTCTGTCAGCACACAAACACAAAAGTCAAATGTGGAAACTAAGTACCAGCTGTCTGCAGCTTTCAACAGCTCCCTGCTGCTCTGACACATCGATTAAGAGCTCTTGAACTTTGTTGAATAATTAAATCAGTAGAAAAGAAGTCAATTATTTATGTATTATGTATTAAGTATTTATGTGAAAATACTGCTGCGTATTACTTAAAGGACCAGTGTGTAGAATTTAGCGGCATCTAGTGGTGAGGTTGCAGATTGCAACCAACTGAATATCCATCCGCTCACTCCTCCCTTTCCAAGTGTGTCGGAGAACCTACGGTGGCCTTCAGGTAACAAATAAAATAAAAATGCAAAAGGCTCTCTCTAGAGCCAGTGTTTGGTTTGTCCGTTCTGGGCTACTGTAGAAACATGGAGGAGCAACATGGTGGACTCCATGAAGAGGACCCGCTCCCAACGTAGATATGAAGGGCTCATTCTAAGCTAACGGAATCACAACCATTCTTAGTTTCAGGTGATTATACACTAATGAAAACAGATAATGAATATTACATTTCTGCTAATAGATCCCGCTAAATGCTACACACTGTTCCTTTAAAACCTAAGAGAGACATTAAAGGTGCAATGTGTAATATCTAGCCACCTGCTCCAAACAAATAGGGGGCAGTATTTCAAAATTCAAATAAACTGCTGAAACTCTGAGAGCCAGTCAAAATAACGCTGCTATCTTATATTCTCCATGTGTGGCGTCGGCCTGTAGTTTACGTGACACTAACCAGCTGTACACTCCGTGTAGGTTTTGTTTGTATATTGGATTAAATCCAAAGTGGCAGAAACGAAAAAACGACTAGGATTTTCATTTCGCCCTCCTCGCCACCAGGAGACTACACGTCGCCGGGAGGAGACCGGGAGACACCTCCTGGCTGGGGTTTGCACTCTCCCGGAGCCACCGCCCACTCTCTTCCAAGAGAAGTAGTCTGCTGGTGACGGGGAGGTCGACAAAAAATACAAGTCATTTTCTCGTTCTGCCACTTTGGAGAAGAACGTACACGGACCATGTAACTTCAACGTGATAGACAAGCCCTCGGGGCAGCTCTACTTCTTCATCCTCTCATGATGGACTGAGAGCAGACTGGACGCTACAGTGACTCACTATCGCCTCTCGAGGTACAAGAGGTAAAACAAGACAGGACGGGCCGGGGCTAGCTGGTTAGCATGCTCATTTCAATAGATATCTCTGCAACACAATATAGAGAAATCTATGTCTGACATGGACATAATGTCAACAGTGTAACCCCTTGATAATATAAGCTCATTTTTTTAATATTTTAAACTAGAATTCTGACCAGATCTCACACATTGCAGCGGTGATGGTCTGTTCTATGTTATGTGTGCATCTTGTGAGCCGTGTTGAACTGACAGAGAGCAGTCGGTAGATGTAGCAGGTCTTCTTCTGGCCGTCTCTCCACACCCGTGCCATCGCCTGCTCGTCATTGGCTGGGTTCCAGTCAGGATCAAACATCACCAAGCGATTAGCACCAATCAGATTCAGGCCGCATCCACCCGCCTTGCTGCTCAGCATGAAGATGAACTCTGGACTCTGAGAAACAGATGGATTCAGATGTTGTTCAACTGCTTTTTCAAATCTCAGTGTGGTTTAAAACAGAGTTTCCGACTCACAGATGGACTGTTGAATTTTTCTACGATCTTGGCCCTTTTCTTGATGGACATTGTGCCATCCAGTCGAACATAGAGGTATCTGTAAAAGACCAAGAGGAGGGTTGCTGCTCACTTTAACTGTCAAATCATACAATACAGACACTATTAAATGTTTCCAAAAAAGCACCTTCTAGATCTGCACAGCTTTTCAAAGAGGTCCAGTGTTTGAGTGTAGTTGGAGACGAGCACCACCTTGTCACTAGTTGTAGTCCTCGTCATTGCCAGAATGTAGTCAAGAACCAGCATTTTCCCTGGAACAAAGGAAACAAGTTCTTACCCAGAAATAGAAAGATGAAACACTTTATTCAGTTGATGTTAGAGAACTCGATTTTTGGTCTCTATCAACTCCTGAGAAACATATCTGTCTCTTTAGCTGCTGAATGCTCCACTATGTTCACCAGCTAGTCTCTAACAGCTGATTGGTGCTGGGCAGGTAGTGTACAGTAGGGCTGGGACGACATACCTATCACCCGATTCGATACTATCACGATACTTGGGTGCCGATTCGATATGTATTGCCATTCTTCAGTATTGCGATTCCACAAGTATTGCAATTCGATATTACTTTTTTAACACTAGACCATGGGAAAAAGTTGAATCATACACTTCTAGGGACTTTTACTTTGGAAAATATCTCAATTAATCCAGTAAAAATGTTTGATTTTCAGCATGTATGTAGTCAGAGATGTCCTGAAGTCAAATATATCAGTCATTCACCAATAAGTGGTATTTCTTTTAAATTTTTAAGGGACATGTAATGTTTTATACGTCTGGTGAATATAATCCAATCAGACTTATTTCGATATATATTTTGTATATACAGTTCACTTTGTTAAAACCTTATTTTACTTCCGCTAACTTCTACAAGTGCGTCTCTAGCTCTCCCGTCAGCTCCGTTCTCTTTATCCATCCATGGTCAGCTCCATCGGGGCCGTTTGAATGTATTTAACATAAATGTCAGTATATGGGTGCTCTACAGTTGTAGTGTCGGCCCATTTGACCACGGAGATGAGAGTGACAGCCGGCTTGACCGCACGTTACCGCGATACGATAACGTTTCCTGTCCATGACAGAGTTAGTTTCCTGTCAATGTGTGAAACCCGAAGTGTTTCCATACTTTACTGGATGTGTAGTGTTTACCACTTTGGATTTAAAATGTGAGGGTGCAGGTCGTATCCACGCGGACCCTCCGCTGTTTTCTGCTTTGTCGTTTCGGCTCGCTGTGGTTTGTTTTGGTTTAGATGGATACGGAACAGATCTAGACCCATAGACTCAAATGGAGCAAATATATCGATTCTGGCATTAAAAAATCAATTTCAAAGTCGTAGAAAAAAAAAAAAAAAAATCGAGTCACATAGGTGAATCGATTTTTTTTCCCACCCCTAATGTACAGTGGGTTTGTCAGAACTTTTTCACTGTAAACATCTGCTGCTGGGAACAAGACTGATGAGAGTCTCTGAGACAGAACCAAAACAGTAAAGTTTCCACGAGCTGAAAAACACGAAAAAGCTCCATAGAGCTGAGGGGAACTTCAGAGTTGGTGAGAATTGTCACTATGGGCGACACCTTTCACATACAAGTAGTTACGTGATACGTCGTTAATATAAGAATACTGTTTATAGTTAACTTAAACCATCTTAATTTTAAAGGAAAAAAGGTTTGCCCATCACTCCCCCACCCCAACTGACTACACAATAATTGATAACCTCTACTAAAATGAATGCAATGATGGTACAAGCAGTACAGATTTTCCAAGCCATTAATGAGGTGGCCACACACTTCCCAGTTACTCTACCCCTCCAATAGCTCGTTCACAATACACGACTTTAGCCCTGATTTTCCGCTCCCCAACAGTTCTGGAGATCCCAGACAAAAGCCCCAGATAAGAGGTAAATCGGCGTTCGAGCGTAGTTTTGTGACCTCATCGGGGATTTCTCCCGGTGAAGGATCTTGTAGTGTGTGACCTCCTGTCTCCAGTCAGTCATGTAGTGTGAGAACCACGACCTAAAGACTCCCGATTACAAAACAGCAAGTTGTGTAGTGTGAACAGTAAAGCGATCTGACAACTTTGAAAGTCTTGTAGTGTGAACTAGGCATTAGACCGAGCCATCATGCTGTAGTATATCTGTATTACTTTACCACCATCAGAGATGTACTGAGCTGTCTTTAACATGTTCTTACCAGAGAGCTGAGGCTCCACAGCTTTAGTGCAGTAGCCAGATGGAAACAGATCGAGCGCCCCCTCAAAGCCCTCCGCACTCTCCACACACTTCTCATAGATGAGAGCCGGGTCTGGGACACAGAACACTGGTTAGTATTTCTACTAAATAAGCATATGGATACTATATGGCTTATGCCATAAAGGACCACCTTGGTCCCCTGTCCTTACTTTTACATTCGGGCCTATATTTACATTTGGGCCTGTATTTGAGTGAACTTTGCAACTGCTTCAAAAAGCCAGAAGACAGTCTTTCTGTGTGTGTCACTATAATGTTCACAGAAGCAACATTTTACAGAGTGTGTTACATTTTGGTTTAAGCACTTACGATTGCAGAGTTTCTTGAGTGATGTGATGGAAGACAGGGAGGAGACACTTATTTTGCCCTCTTGTAATGCCTCAACGGGTTTGGCCTGCCTAAGGAAGTGCTTATAGAGCTCCGACTGCAGAGGAGTCAGCCTGCAGGGAGACAGTCATTATGATTCTACCATAGAAATAGAAATAGGAGTAGAACGGACATTCCCATTCAAATCAACGTAGCAGGATGGTCAGAGCGGCAGCCATTTTTATGTGGACCGTTGCCATTGCGATCGTTGTAGCGGGCTAACTTCTGTATAAACTAAACAGACTTATGGCAAGTCGCAGACTCACTGAGGTTTTGCATTAACGACTATAACGAGCAGTGGAGTAGTAACGTTACGAAGCACAGAGAGCCAGAGGAAATGAGTTAAATTTAACAACTCAATGCTTCATCCACACACTCTTGTCACAGCGTAGGAAAGCACACTGCTTTCACCAGATGAGTGACAACTTTGTTCTGGCTCATTTAGCAAGCTAACTAACTAGCGGACAGCTGGCTAGGTAGCTAGCTTGCTAATTCCACCTAACTGGTTACAGAAAATGTGCTGAACAGTTGGCTTCCACCTCCCTCCCCGCCGCTCCAGAGAAGGACAAGCTACCGCCGAGTTGGGACCACACTTTACGGCCCCACTGACGTGTGTTTTCACCATAGCAACTAACAACAATTGCCATTTTCTTTTGTACTAGTCAAATAACCACAGTAAACAGTTCAATGTCCGTTCTACTCCTATTCTATTTTTATGGTTTCTACATATTTATGAATGAAATTCTTCAATATTATAGAAAAATATTACATAGTATTACATTGAGAGTAGAGTTGTATATGGATTAGGGCTGTCAAATGATTAAAATATTTAATCACGATTAATCGCATGATTGTCCATAGTTAATCTCGATTAATCGCAAATTAATCACACATAATTTTATCTGTTCAAAATGTATCTTAAAGGGAGATTTGTCAAGTATTTAATACTCTTATCAACATGGGAGTGGATAAATATGCTGCTTTATGCAAATGTATGTATATATTATTATTTTGAAATCAATTAACAACACAAAACAATGACAAATATTGTCCAGAAACCCTCACAGGTACTGCATTTAGCATAAAAAATAGGCTCAAATCATAACATGACAAACTGCTGGGACCCCTTTGAAATGGCCATGCCAATTTTTCCTCGCCAAAATTTAGCGTAAGTTTGTAGCGTTATTTAACCTTGTTCGTGACAAGCTAGTATGATATGGTTGGTACCAATGGATTCCTTTGGGTTTTATAGATTCATATGATGCCATTATCTGCACTCTAGCTTTAAAACCGCAAGTTGTGTTAATGCGTTAAAGAAATTAGTGGTGTTAAAACTAATTTGCGTTAAGTCGTCATTATCGAGTTAACTTTGACAGCCCTATTTAAAACATTATAAGCTTCACTAAGGGAGGATTTCTTGCTGGGCTGTTGTATTAGACTGCATTAGTTTTAGCCAGTTGGTCAATGACTAAAAACACATGATTATTTACACAAAAAAAAACGCAATTACTTTTCAAATACATTCTACCTTTAAAACTGAGCCCGCCACAACCTAAAAATTGTAAATTGCATTAATGCGTTAAAGAAATTAGTGGCGTTAAAATGAATTTGCGTTAACGCGTTATTATCGCGTTAACTTTGACAGCCCTAATATGGATGTGCTCAGTACTTTATGAGAACCGGCTGAGATGTGTCTGTAGCCATAGTTACTGATTTAGATCAAGCTTCATCTAAATTTAAAAAGGTCTTGTTAGCATGTTTGTCTTGAGACAGCATTATAAACAAATGTATTTGAGAAATCTGGCTGAACTTGGTAAATAAACAAAAGGTTTTTGGTTAAAAAAAACATTACTTTATAATCAAAGTAAGGGATTGAAAAAGTATAATTTTGTTTCTGAAACTTAGACATATGTATGAAATCTATTTTCATGCCAGCAACCAACAATTTAACAGGAGACAAACATCTGAAAAATTCATCTATTTTGCATCAACCACTTCTCAACCTTCTCTCACCAGAAACCAAATAAATCAACGTACCTGCAACACACAACCTGCTCGATTTTCACAGGAAGATATTTAGACAAGATATCCGATGTTCTCCTTATCAAGCACCTGTTGGGGCAGAACATGGTCAGTATTACAGAGAAAGAAAGAGAAGAAAACATTTGATGATACATTTTAGTGATGCGTCAATGTATCAACCAATAATCTGTACCAGTCTAGAGTAGGAGCGGGTTCTATGAATAAAATCTTCTATCTGGAATATGGAATTTTATACTACATTGATATTTGACTGGCCAAAAGTGCCAATGGAAAAGCTCCACATTAGGTCGATGCAAAGTGGTAAGAGCTCGGGCTCAGATGGTTTTGGTATTGAGTTTTACAAGAAGTTTGCAGGTCTGATAACTCCAGCGGGACTATGTTTGCTTTTTCGCTGGTTTTAGTAGGTTGTGTCTACTTTGTTTGTTTGTTTCTTGTGTATGCAAAACGTCCTATGAATAAAGTGATTAAAAAAGTAAAATATATTAAAATAAAATATGAAAAAAATACAAAAAAAGGAAAGCTTTTTGCATATGTGCTTTGAGGTCACCTGTTGACGATGCTGATCAGCTCCTTGAGTTTCCCCTCTCCAGTCTGTCGATCTTTATCACTAGCATCGGCATCTCGACCCTTGAGGATGGGAAGCTCAAATCGCTTTTTAAACTCCTGGGCTGTACCTGCCGTCGAGGTGAAAACAACAAACAAATAAAGGGGATCAGGACAAACAGCAGAAATAACCCAAATGGGTTTTAGCCATTTGGTGTGTGTGTGGAGCTACTTACCAAGGATCCCAGCATTAACAAAATGGACCAGGCTGAAGTACTCCAGCAGGTCGTTCTGGATGGGAGTGCCTGATATCAGCACTCTCCTCTGGGCACTCATGGCATTTAGGGCCTGGTATGTCTGGTTGTCGGAGTTCTTCAGCCGATGACCCTACAGCACGCACGACTATTAATATCACATCGTGTTAACAGTCCTCGACAACTCTGAAGTATAAGGGATGAGGTGAAATACCTCGTCACAGATGACCAGTCCAACTTTGCCCTTGTGCAGAACCCCGGCGTGTAGTCGAAATGTCTCATATGAAATGATGAGGATCGGGGTTGGTATTCTCAAACCATGCTGAGACATGAAGTTCACTAGAAATCATAGAAAACAAACCGATTAATAAGCAGAGAATTAACAAACTCCAATATTTTCAAAAGGATATATTTTACATTGAGGGGAAGTTCACCTGAAAACAAGTCAACACTATTAAAACCAGATATTATCCAAGTACCCTGCATTTCTAGCCACAATTTGATTTGGTGGTATATTTTTCTAATTCTAGTGGATAACTGGCCAAAATGTAAATGACATGCTGCCATATTACCATCAGTTACAATGACTTTAAACAGCAGAAAAAAAAAACTTGGGTAACTACAAGGCCAGCAGTAAAAAAGTGGAATCAGGTATTCATTTCAGCCCGTTCATGACGTGTTTCTTTTTATATATTAAGTATTAGGAGAGAAAAAATAGAATCAGTGAATCCCTAGTGATTTGATCAATTGTTATTAAAAAAAAAATAATTAGTGCAGCTTTAAAAGACACATGTGTGTCTGACCACATATACTGAAAGATTAGACAAAAACTATCCAAAAGGATATGACGATTCCTAATGGCTTTTCTGACCCTGACATTTAGACAATTTTCACTGAGCGCACTGACAGGAGCACTCTCGACTGCAATCATTTTTCATCCAAGACCACTGAGGATGGAACCTGCCAAAATAAAAAAGAAATATATGAATTTGAAATTATTTTTTTTATTTATTTATTTTTGCATTTACCGCATGACACACGTTGAGTGACAGCCCCCTCATTTGTATAATGAGGCAGAAATGCATAAAGAAATGTAAAAAGAAATGGGTAAAGAAATGTATAAAAAAGAATACAGAAATAAAGAAGTTTGGGGAAAAAAATAAGGGGTGAAACGCAAAGAGAAAACAGCAATCAATAAATCAAATGCTCTGCCAAAAAAAAAAGAAAAAAGATCTGGTATCTGTGGCTGTCGCAGGACTGTAATGAGCCGCAGAAATAAATAAATAAATACATACATTTAAACATAAATATAAAATAAATAAAACATAAATGCAAAAATAAGTAAATACATTTAAAAATTAAAATAAATAATAAATAAAAATAAATGCAAAAATAAATAAATACATTTTAATATAAATACATAAATAACTAAAAAGGAAAATTAAACAGAAGAGTAAATAAATAAGGATTAAGAAGCAAATTAAAACAGAATTATCAATTTATGTCACATTTTATCAATTAATTAATATCTACATTTATTTTTAATAATATTTTTGCCACATTTAATGACATATTTATTTATTTATCAAGTCATTTATTTATTTATTTTTTATTTTGGCAGGTTCCGTCCTCCATATGAAAGAAGATCTTCTCCGAAAATTAGTTCGACAGATTGCGAAGAATTTGCTCGTCTAATAAAGATTTTGAGATAATATCGGCTCATTAGAGTCCTGCGACAGCCAGACACCAGATCTTTTTTCTTTTTTTTGTTGTCAGAGCATTTGATTTATTGATTTCTCTCGGGATACAATGAGAACTTCAACAAATATAACAAAAATGTAATATACACTAGAACACAGCCACCTGAGTGTTTACATGCTGAAATGCCTATGTGGCTTAATACATGTGGGGACGACGAGGTAATAATGCAGGCATTGAGAAAGTGAATAGGAGAGGTGGCCATCTGGATCTATTGCTTTTGAAACGGGAAGCATTTGTGATATATAAATTTAACCCATTGAGTGGAGAGCTGAGGTATTTTCTTACAAGCTAAGTTGATAGAAAAGATATCCGCATACATACACGTATGCTCTGATGAAGGTCTGACAGACCGAAAGCTTAGTGAAATACTGCATAGATCTAAGTGTGTGGATATCTTTTCTATCATCTTTTGGACTCATTGATTCTTCCAGCACCTTAACAAAGATTAAGACAGGTGGAGCAGTTGTCATCCTGCATTACTTACAAGCTAAGTTAAAATTTGATCATTTAGACTTGACATAATACGTTGGAAATGACACTGGAAATATAGTTTATTCTTTTAGCTGGTTTGATTTGTTTGGATTTAACCACAAGATGGTGCCACAATGTGTAAAGCAAAGCAGGTGAACAATACATGTGGCACAGATGATGGCCTGATTAGTGAATGATGCATTTACCTAGGATGTCTGTATGATGTTTGAAAATGTATATAAAGTGGTCTTCAACACATTATTCCAGTGTGGCTCCTGAGTAAATAGCAGAAGTCTATGAGAAGAGGATGAGTCTGTGGCCCTCCTCCTTCAAGCTGACCCTGGTGTTTACTCCAGTGCAACAGTGAGGTTAAAGATTCCTCTCGACCAACAGTTTGGTCCATGACGAGGTATCAAATGACCAGATTTCCATGAACGTAGCTGTGGGTACTCATGATGAGACAGAGAGGAAATGTAACCTACCTAGTTGTCTATCGATGTCATCCTTCGAACCTCCGTCGATGGCTACCGGTGAGACGCGTACTCCCAGCCACTTCCCCACTTCATTGTACCAGTTGCGAACCAGACTGGAAGGTGAAACCACAATGACCTTGTCTATCTCCGGCTTAGCATCGGGGCTTTGGCGTAGCAGGGTCCAAATGAGGGCGATACACTGCAAAGTCTTCCCCAGGCCCATCTCATCAGCCATGATGCAGCCGTACGATTCTGAGATGCGTCTTCCCGTCACACACTCCCACAGGAACTTCACCCCCTCAAGAAATTAAAGACATCCATTTTTAATCGAATATAAAAACATTTTTTACTTCTAGTCTGCTAACTCGCTTTTTCTGGAGCTTTCAATTGCTTCTCATAGTCCACCTCACATCTCATAGATGAAGACTGCGATAAGTGATTGGAAACTCCAGAAAAAGCTTTACTTAAAGGGATAATTTGGGTGTTTTGAAGCGGGGTTGTATGACGTACTTATCCATAGTCAGTGTATTACCTACAGTAGATGGCGGTCAGCACGTCCCTAGTTTCGAGAACCAGACAGAAGTTACCGCATTGAACCAAAGCAATGTACTGTTGTTGACGGGGGCAGCAACAAAAACGTTTTTTAGACACCTAAAAAAAATCAGTTTAAGTGTACTCTATATTTAGAATATTTTCGCCGGTCTAACTTTCCGTGAGAGAGCTACACAGTCTACTTTTCCGACGGGGAACTGTGTGACTTTGGTTTGTTTGGATTCACCAAAGTCACACAAACGAACTAACCGATCAATGCAGTGGTAGAACAGCAACCCCCGTGTTCTGTTAGGTAAAATTAAAGGTTTTTCTAATGGAGCAAGAGCATAGATGGATACAACGGCTTCAGTTCCCTTCATCGGAAAGGGCTGTCTCACAGCAAGGTAAACCGGCAAAAATATTCTAAATATAGCGTACACTTAAACTGATATTGATTTAGGTGCGCCTTTCTATTAGGTGTCTAAAATACATTTTGCTGCTGCCCCTGTCCACAGCAGTACATTGCTTTGTTCCCGTGCTGGTACTCCTGTCTGTTTCTCCAAGCTGGGGGTGTGCCGACCGTCATCTACTGTAGGTAATACACTGACTATGGATAAGTACCTCATACAACCCCACTTCAAAACACCCAAACTATCCCTTTAAGTTTGTTTTGTCAGTCCACTGTTTCCAAGGTCAAGAATGAACTTACTTCTCAATCCATTTTTATGTTCCTGAATAGAAACAATGCAAGCTCGCTTCATTAATGTACGATTCTATCTCTACTATTTAACACTATTGTTATGATACATGCACACAATATACATTTTAGCATTTTGGATTTTTTATTTCGGTCAGTAAAGTTTAGGAAAAAAGAATATTGGGTTTACCTCTCTCTGATGGGGTCTGAGCACTTTTCCTAAAACTGGATCCACAACAACATGGACTGGTAGTTTCTCTCTGGACAGAACAAAGAACACATCACATGTTTCTTTTTATTAAAAGAACTGATATAGCAATGCCAGTAAATTTTCTAAAAGGAGCAATATGTAAGCAATATGTAGGACTGACAGCTAGCGTTTCAAATGGGTAACAGCAGTCCAAACTCATAACATTGGAGCTGTGGCCAATCCACTCCTCCAGTGTGACTAATAGCAGTTAGCGTGTATTAGCAGTTGTCAGCATGGTCATTTTATCATTTATTACAGTAAATATATTACATATTGGTCCTTTAAAGCTGCACAAGGCACAGTTTATGTCTACAGATCCATATATTTGATCAGAATTAATAACTTAAGAAGACTGCACTGCACTAACCCCTTTTCAAATTATACTGCAGTTTCTGCATACTTAATTGTGGGAAATCTCTATGCAGGTACTGAAGACTCAAAACTCGAACTGTCTCCTTACCAGTGTCTGGAGAGAACTGGACTTAAAAGCTCCTATTTGGAGTATATGACGTACAAACTTGGCTCATGCAGCTTTAACTAACAATCAAGCTTTTCCACTGGAGATCAAGTAAAAGATTATTTAACAGAGGAAGGGTCCCATGTGTTTTGAACCTACTTGTCAGCTTTGATCAGGTCATGAGCGCTCAGAGTTGGGGGCTCATAAAGAACCAAAGCATCTTCTGCGAAGGGATCGTGAAGTGCTTTCCTTACTCCTGCACGCTTTAGACCAAGTGCCCTGATTCCCAGCGGGCCTGTGAGTAATTCATCAAGAGAGCAGTTTAAGTAATTCTTTATCTACTGTACTAGACATGAAAGAGAAGCAATAGTGACAGAAAATAGTTACCTGTGTAGTTAGGAATAGGAATTTTAAACGGCTTGGAGAGGATACTTCGAATAAAGGCCTCCTGTAGAAAGGATTTTAAACAAGCGAGCCTGGTTATGGCATCAAATTGCAACCATCGCTGTATTCACACACCAAATGTATGCAAAGATTAAGTACACAAAGCTTACATGTTTGTCACCATCCATACATGCAGGCCGATGGTTCAGCTGTGTCAGAGGCTTTCTGAAGGGAGAAATATGGCTTTCTCTCGTCTCATTATCACGTTTTCTTCTTTTCTCCTGAGAAAAAAGCATTACTCACTTTTTAATTCCAACCACACCAATGCTCACTGACATGATACTCAGCATTATGGTTTTTCACTCACTAAATCTACCATTTCCCTTATAGCTTGATATTATGAAGAAAACATCTAGTATCATTCTCCAGCAAATTGTCTATCTGTTTGTGCCTTGCTTTTCCAGAAATGACACATATCACACATGTTAGACTAATATGTAAAAGCTTTGTAATGTAGAAACTAATGGCAAATATGTTGAGTGATTTAAAGGTCCCATATTGTAAAAAGTGACATTTTCATGGCTTTTATATTATAAAGCATGTTTAAGTTGAATATAAATACTGTGAAAGTATCGAAACGCTTAATCCACAGAGTAATACACACAGCTCGTATTCAGAAACTGAGCTTTTGAAACAAGCCGTCAGGATTTCTGTCTATTTGTGATGTCACAAATCTACAATATTTAGACCATTTCAAAGTTTTAAACGGAAACATTCTAAATGGGTCCCAGTTTATTTCCTGTTGCACTGTATGTGAATGACATCAGCTGACAGGAAGTAAACATGGACCCAAGCTGTTGCTTAGCAACGCAATTCTGTTGCAATTCAACTGAAATGTACTAAAACGGAGTGTTTCAGACAGAGGGTAAATACAGGTATATTCAAGCAGACAGCATGAGGAAAATAAAGTTTTTTTCAAACATTAAAGTATGTAAACATGTTCTAGTAGAAACCCAAAATACATGTATGAACCTGAAAATGAGCATGATATGTCCCCTTTAAATCTTCAGTTCTAAAAGTTACTCTTTCTAGAATTAAACAGAAGTGACTCAGATGATGCCGAATCGAAGAGTGGTTGCTTACTGTTCAGAAGATCTCGAAGACACGTCATAAAAAGGTCTGTGCATATGCTAATAAGCAAGAAAGCATCTAACGGCCAAATTTATAGACAGAGTTTGGCGTAGGGGTCTCTCCATACAGAGGACGCAACAATAGATAGATAGATAGATAGATAGATAGATAGATACTTTATTGATCCCGAAGGAAATTTAGGCATCCAGTAGCTTAGACAACAAGTCCCAACACCAATACACCTTAAAAAAGATACAATCAAATAGAATAAAGTGAAATAAAATAAAAATAAGATAACATAAGTACAGCAGTGAAGTGACAGTGTGCCAATGGTGCAAATAGTAGTAAAAATATAGAAGAGTATATTAATATATAGCAGAGTATATTATAATGTATGATATAGTAGTGCAAGTATATTATAATGTATGATATAGTAGTGCAAGTATATTATAATGTATGATATAGTAGTGCAAGTTTATTATAATGTATGATATAGTAGTGCAAGTATATTATAATGTATGATATAGTAGTGCAAGTATATCATAATGTATGATATAGTAGTGCAAGTATATTATAATGTATGATATAGTAGTGCAAGTATATCATAATGTATGATATAGTAGTGCAAGTATATCATAATGTATGATATAGTAGTGCAAGTATATCATAATGTATGATATAGTAGTGCAAGTATATCATAATGTATGATATAGTAGTGCAAGTATATCATAATGTATGATATAGTAGTGCAAGTATATCATAATGTATGATATAGTAGTGCAAGTATATTATAATGTATGATATAGTAGTGCAAGTATATTATAATGTATGATATAGTAGTGCAAGTATATTATAATGTATGATATAGTAGTGCAAGTATATTATAATGTATGATATAGTAGTGCAAGTATATTATAATGTATGATATAGTAGTGCAGATAGTGCAATAGGATTGTTTTGCAGTCATCTCTGAATGTAACAGCTTTAAGTGAAGCTTGTAATCATCTTTAATGTTTAACGTTAGTAGTCATGGTGATTAACTCACAGTTCTACATGTCCAGTCCTCATCTTCACAGGAGTCTCCTGCTCCTTTCCGTTTAGCCACCTGACTGGGAGCCAGACTCCTTCTCTGGGATCATAGTTTTACACCAAGAGGATTAACAAATTAATAATCAACACCCGAATGCAGTCTGAAGCATGATGGAGATACATAGCAATCATTCGGCTTGCTTACCATTCTCCTTATGTCCTCTGTGTGGCTGTTATGTTGAGACTCCACCTGCAGTGTTGTTAGCATTTAATGCTAACTTAACTAATGCTAACTGCCTGCTTCATCTCCACAGCAGAGGTGCTCGAACTTGTGGCATGTCCGTGCTCCTGTTCTGCTCTTACCTTATAAAACACTGACTGTAGGCCACTGAGTTAACAGATAAGTATTTCCAGCGAGTTAGTATATTCAATATAGTGACGTTAGTGCCATAGAAGATGTATAACAGCAGTTTGACATGTAACTGATACAGTCTCCCGTTCAGCTTCCGGTTTGTATTAAACTTCGCGCTAAATGTTGCGCAACACTACGGCAAGCCTGAAGGGTAAAACAGACCCGATCTCATATAACTTATGTCTTAAAGTTGCAGTAGGCAACAATTTTTTTGCTTAATTTGGCAAAAATTCCATAATAACCTTTCAGCATATCGTAATTCAAGTGTTCTGAGAGAAAACTAGACTTCTGCTCCTCCTCATGTCTCTGTTTTCAGGCTTTAGAAAAATCTAGCCGTGACTGCAGATTTTGACCAATCACAGGTCATTTCAGAGAGAGAGAGCGTTCCTATTGGCTGTGCTCCGGTCATGCGACCAGAACTTGGCGTTCCTTCAACAGATTTTACAATGGCGGCCGCGTCACAAACTTTCTCATTTTACAGCTAAACAGTACACAACAAGATGATTCTGAAAACATTTGAGGAGAGAAATAGGCATTACAGTAACAGAATATTGATTCATATTTGATCAGCGCTGCCTAGTTTGACCGTTTGGTCGGAGATCGCGAGTGATTGACAGCCGGCTCTCATAGACGGCAGCTGGACAGCGGACCTTGTTTTCCTCCGGTAAGTGAAATCCTTCAGATGCCGTTAGGAGCACCGGAGGACACAGTAGGAAACAGAGGAACATGATTTTTTTCAGGTTACCTGTTTCATGTACTACTGTCACGATATAGCGGCCATTTTCTAAAAATAACTTTTTTAAATCATATTTGCTCCATTCTCGCATACTGCAGCTTTAACTTATAATGAATTAATAATATATATAATATAGTATTTATAGTATATACCACCTTGAAACTTTCTTCTGTCATACATGTCTAACACGGCTCTAACGAAGGTAGTAAAATCCCTGCATTGCCCTAAAATGAAACACACTATTTTAATACTCATTGACTCCTATTCTCTACTGCTTTTAAGTCATCCAATAATATATAACTTGTGGTTGATCATCAGATTTACACCAGAGGCCAAGACCAGTCGAGGTCCTTTCTATACCCAGGGCTGCTGCTAGCCATTTGGGTGCCCTAGGCGTAATTGCTTTGTGGTGCTCCCCCTCTCTCAAAAAACAAAACAAATTTAAATAAATGAAAACAACAAATATTTGCAATTTGTTCAGACCAGCTGCGTTTCTGCTGCTGCTGTAAGCCCTTTCTTTCTACATAGAGTTTGCCTTTCATAATGGTCATTTCATTACATTATAAATGTCATTTATATTTATTTTAGACAGAGAAAGGTTAAGAAACGTGTGGTAATTTGTAAATAATAGTAATAATCCACCATTAAAACCCAGTACTATAATCATTCATGGAGCCCTACAAGTCACTGCATGTTCTACAACACTGTCCTGCAAATATTTCAGAATATAAGCCTTGTGTTAACAAATGAGGGAATTCTATCCACAGAAAAAAAAAATGCTTGAGGGCTTTTATTTTCAAGTGAAAGCAGGAAGTGTTGATTCATAAATAAATCTTTACTTTTTTCATACCCGTGACATTTCCTACAGATATAGACATCGACACTGTAGTAATGTTGCTGGTAAGTGTACAGTATATGTATGGTGTATCTGTGTGTGTGTAACAGACTGTTCAGTCTATGGTATGTAGGCATACAGCTGTTATAGATTAAGGTTTATATTGATTTAAAAAATCCTTAATTTATTACAATATACACAACTTTAATGTTAAGAGTTTTATTATAAGAGTTTAGCAATCTCCGTTGGTTTTGGTACTGCGTACGTCTAAAACTGCTGTTGAAGTCGCGCATGCGTACGTCTACAACTGTGGCTCTGCGAGTGGCAAAGAGACGAAACTCCGCTGCTTTTTTAACAACAGCCGCTAGATGGCGCTGTGGTAGTGCTGCCGCCATTTTGGACTGAAAACGCCAACGAGCCTGTGGCCATGAATGTATAAAGAGATGTCTGTAAATCAAAGCAAATTTTTTTTTGAGGTAAATCAACTTCCCAGAATGAACACTTAAATAGTCCTCATTTAAATCATTATGTTACCCTCTTCCCTTTCTTAAATCACTTACATCATAGACTTGTCTCAGTTTCACTAGTTCCTTTACCACAAATCAGTTAACAGTGGAATCAAAACTGAATGTGTTTTACTTCTATCTTATACAAGCAAGCAAATGGTTTTCCGTTTTTTTTCCCTCTCAGCACATATTATGTAATTATTTATTATTTTATTTTCTAATATCCTCAATGCATTTTACCTTATGCTAATATACATTGAGATGGGTGTAATGCCAGGGCCATGTCCAATACTTCATTATGGAGCCCTGAAACCGACAGAAAAATTAGTTAAAACTGAGTTTGTGGTGTGTTTTCACTAGAAATTGATAAAAAATTAAGTGTAATCAAAGATCACACTACACATACTAAATTCACTTTTCTTTTTTTTTGAGAAATCATGTGAATTTAGTGGACCTGTGCATAGTTTTTCTCTCCCAGTGTGAACACACTAATCAAAACCCAGTTAGAATAGTGTCGTATATGGAATTGAGTTTGCTTTTTTTCCAGAACAGTTTAATGTGTGACAAACTCTTTCTACCAACAGGTGGCAGCTTCCCCTTCTCAGTTTGGTGTTATTACCAGCAGTGGTGGAAAGTAACTAAGTACATTTACTCAAATAATGTACTTAAGTACAATTTTGAGGTACTTACACTTACTTTACTTGAGTTTTTCCATTTTATGCTACTTTATACTTCTACTCCACTACATCTCAGAGTCAAATAGTGTACTTTTTACTTCATTACATTTACTTTACAGCTGTAGTTACTTTGATTTTAGAAACAAAACATATGATCAATATATTAAATATGATACAATGTTCTATATTACAGGCCCACATCCCTGTGGGAGCCCCTGAAGTTTAAAACATTTTTTTTTTAATCTTGTAGCACACGATAATAACTCATTATCTTGTGTATATAAGATAACAAAATGTATAATCTTTTGGGACCTTGAAGTTTCCCTAACTAAACACTCTGAAAGGGGCCATTTTGCATATTGAGGACTTTTACTTTTGCCACTGTAAGAACATTTTGCTGGTAACACTCTAGTAGTTTTACTGAAGTAGAATTTTGAATGCAGGACTTTAACAGAGTACTTTTACAGTGTGGTATTGTTACCTTTACTTAAGTTACCTTTACTTAAGTAAAGGGTCTGAGTACTTCTTCCACCGCTGATTACCATTAGTGCACTTTGTACTTCCATCTGTTCTTGAATGTGCATTTAGTCGTTCAGATCTCTTCCACCCTCCGTCTGTCCACGCCGACTCCTTGACACTCTTGCTCTTTGAGTAGAGAAGGTGCCTTTGGCTGTTCTCCTTTTTCAAGTTTTTTTTCCAGTAAACAAACTATCAAAACGTACATGGACGCTGTACCTTCAACGTGATTAACAAGCCCTTTGGGCAGCTCTACTTGTTCATCCTCTCATGATGGACTGAGGGCAGACTGGACGCTACAGTGACTCTCTATCGCACTCTCGAGGTACAAGTGGTATTACAAGACAGGACGGGCCGGGGCTAGCTGGTTAACATAACGCATAACGTCAACACTGTACCTCTTCATAATGGTAATTCATTTTTTTTTTATGTTTTAAACTAAAATTCTTATTCATTTGCTAAATATTGCACGTCTTAATGCAAATATTTCTAAATTTCTTATTTTTAATTTTAGTACTTATATTTCCTTACATATATTTTGTTTATATTGTAGCATTATGTACATAATTTACATGTTACATACTGCTGTATTTCTATTTCCTTACATTTCTTATGAATAAAGTATTTCTGATTCTGAGATCTTAAACCTTGCACCTTTTAAAGAGAAGTTTATCAAAGCCAGACAAAAGACTTTTTAGAATGTTTTATTATTTGTAATGTACGAAAATAGTGTTCAGAAGGCATTTTAGAATACATTGTCAAAAAATTCTGAATATGTTGAAGATAATACAGTACCACTACATATGAAGCCTATTAACATTTCTTATATCAGGCTGTTTCATGAAAGTTTTCAACTACAGTCTGTTGGGTGACGACCTGACAGGCTCACAGAAGAATACGGTCTTATACAATAGGTCGTGACATACAGTACAGGTTAGAGTCCTAATGTAAGAGCAGTGGAGTAGCCCTGGTTCAGAGGTGCACTGCAGACAGAAGTCTGTGGGTGCACAGCGTTGGCTCTCTGATAGCGGGGGCGCCATGCACAGGCACTCCTCACTTGGCAGTGTTCCCTCTCAGTACATGGAGCAGGAAAGGCTGGGTCACACTCATCCAGACCCAGCTGTAGTCATTCCATGTAGGTAAACCCCTTCTCAGTATAAAGCCTTGCTCCTTAAGGATTATAAGGCATCACAAGCACAATTTAGGCCGATACGAAGTTGTTGTAATTGCTGTAGTGGTAAAAGATATGGGTCAACTCTGACCTTTAGAGTGTAAACTGTTGGATGGAAGTAATGGGCTATGTTTCTCCTTATTACTATTACTGAAATGTTTTGTGTACATTGTTGAATATATTAGAAAATCAATAATTGTCAGTACATCAGTATATTACTCTTTACAACCCTGGCTTCACTTCTATGGAGGCTGGAGTGTGCCGACAGAATAATTATAGACTTTTACAAAGTTAATGATAATTTAATTAATGAAATTGACATTTATTTAAATAGCTATTATAAACTGATTCCGTAAATTTTGTCATTGTTCAGTAAAAAATTTGTACCTCCAAATTTGGTGATTTTCAATTTTTCAGATAAACCGAAGAATTCCACCTGATTCGACTGTTATCAGCTCATTAAATGTGTCATATCAGTTGTTATAAGCCTCATAGATGTGGGTCATTAGGGGCCTGCTACACCTCATAATTACTACGGTCGCTGTCGTCTTCTTTTATTCCTTCTTTCGGTGATTGCCCATGTGAATCGATGATAGAACCTACTAGTGGGTGTAGCAGGCCCCTTTTGACCCACATCTATGATAACCACTGATAACGCCCATTTAATGACCTGATAAAAGTCTAACCAGCTGAGTATTCAGTGTTGCTTTATGGTTCCGGTAACACTTCAACACCATCATTTATAAACAGGTAAACTGATAGTTAATTAAACTTAGTTAATAGTTATTTTACTGATAACAAATTGATAATTAATGATGTTTACTAATTATTAGTAATGCTAATAATTTAATTTAATTTAATTAATGATTAAGATATTATTTGTAAACTTTAAAGAAATTGTTTTTAAAACTTCTATAAACATTACATAGATCGATATTTGTAACACTTTGTTAATGGCTAATAATTGGTTTGTAAACCATCTATAAACATTATTTGGATGGCAATTATAAAGTTGCAACTGATTTTTATCATAATACCTTGTTAAATTGTTAATAAATACATTGTAAAGCATCTATAAACATTATTTAGATAGATAGTTAATACTTTCTCAATGGTTAATAATTGGTTTCTGGTCCATCTATCTATGTAATGTAGTTTACTAATGTATCAGAATGTAATTGTTATTGTCTCTTATCAGCTATGATACAATATATAATTTATAAACTGATTAATTCATATTATACAAACTACTGATAAAATAACACATTATAGCATTACTAATAATTAGTAAACATTATTAATTATAATTCCAATGTTTGTTAACAGTAAAATAACTATTAACTACGTTTAATTAACTATCAATTTATAAATGATGGTTATTATAAAGTGTTATCAATTCTCCTACTTCTTAAGCTAAATCAACAGTGTAAAAATCTATTACATTATCTATAAAATGCACAAAGCTGAAAAAAGGGTTGCTTTTCTTAGCTTTTGGAAAGTTTGACTCAATTCATAATTAATTAATAATTCCTTTTACATATTCTCTTTTAGTAGAACAAGTAAAATAGACTTTTAAAAGGTTTTATGTTTAGGTTTGTATGATTTGCCATTCTATTTCCTCGTGTCTATCGTACTCTGTCTCACAGTTAATTTGTTACCTGACTTAACATTTCCGGTTTAGTTTTGTTTGATTGCTTTAATTTGAATATGGCTGTCTTTAATTTAAAGATTGCATAAGCATTGTGGCACCTAATACTAAACAACCCACAGAGCAGCAACAAGAGCCTTTATTAGCCAGCTGTTATGTGCTGGAGGGTAAAATCTTCACATTTATTAATTTATTAGAAATTAACACCGTACAAGTCTAATTATTATTATAGTGGCACACTCCAGTCTTCCTATGCTTCATAATGAACATGCTTTGGGACTTGAAGATGAAATGTTCCTGACTGAATATGGATTGTTGTATATAAAAATGAAAAAAACAAACAAAAACAAAACATAAATATACATGGCTGCATTAATAAATCATTAATAATAAACATCCTCAAAACAGCTTTAATGCCAATAAAGAATAAATAAAATAATTTAAACAATAAATACTTTTATGTACAGTAAGGCAACATGATGCATAGCATCTAACAGAGAAGTTAGCTACAGTGACAGAGGCCTCAGAAATGATGCTGCTATACTGCACTGTACCATATTCAGCTACTGTATACAGACAACCGGAAAGCACAGTAAATATAAACTGAGTATACTTCTTCAGCACAGTATATCTATAATGAAGGGTTAGGTACTTCAGGGACACTCCACCATTTTAAGAAATATGCTTGTGTAATGTATTATCCATAGTCATATAAGGAGATTGATTTATTCTCTACATAGGGTGCTTCTCATTTGCATTATTTAATTTCTCCTCCTGAAAATGGATCTGGTCCATTATCATGGAGGTCCTCTCAACTCCATTATTATTTCTGTTGGGAAGAGGAAGGAGGCTTGAGCGTGGACACAAGAGACCGTCCTTGGCGGAAGTCTTTTATCGGGCAGACGCACCCCTTTACTAGAAATCAGTACTCAGCTGCAGCCGATCAGACTGCTCTCATACTACATCACTGCAGTCTGTCGTAACTGTAGGTTTGATTAATAAAGGAAGCATAAAACATATTTCATCATCAGATAGATTTTTAAGCCTGTATCATGGATAATCAGAGTCAGAGTCTGTTGTCTCTCAGCAGTAAAAACATTTGAATTAAATATCGTGTTTTATGAGGCTGATAATCCCTGTGCTCAGGCATAAAGTGTATTTTGATGTGAGACTTTCCCTGAAACATAAACGCTACCTGTGTTATTGCATAACGAATTTTCAAACAGAATAACAATAAATGTAGACAAAAATATTTCATAAATAATTAAAGTGTTGCTGGCTTTCAGTTGACAGATCTGTTCACAATATAAATACAGAATACGTCTTTTTAATGAATGTGCAGATGCTTGTCGAACTGTTTATTTAAGGGGAAACATACAGAGACACAGTAGTAACTGTGCGTCACTAATATTTGGACATTAATTCACATTGTCTGTGGAAATCAACCTAATGGGAGGGCGTATAAATAGCACGACATTTTAAGGACATTCCGCATGTCACGATAACTCATTTTAGGCTTTTTCGTGTATCATTTAACGTCACGTCGTTTCCGTGAAATGGTCGCGGTTATGTTTAGGCAGCAAAACCACTGAGGTTTTGGAAAAACATCATGGTTGGGCTTAAAATAAGTACTAAACAACATAACATAAGTACGTAAAACATACACAAACGTCACTAACATAACTTAAAAATAACTCACCAACACTTTGGGACATGAACACCGGTCTCCTGGTTGAAAGTCCTGTGTTTGTTGGACCCATCCACCTCCCACCCACAATAAGCAGTCTTTCTCACTTTTTATTCTACGTCACTAGCTTTGACCGTAGCATATTCACGCGGATGTGTTTACAATGCAGTTAGTACAGACTACATGCCGTATAAATGACAAGCCAAAAGCAAGAACGGCGTTGTTATTGCACGCAAAATGACTCACAAATCGCCGTGTTATTCATACGCCATTTGGTGAGACCCCTGAAATATAAACTCGAAAGACGCAGAGCTGTTAACACCTGCAGACTGAAAGGACGCATCATTTCACTAAAAACACATTTCCTTGCAACAGTCTCACTGCAGTTTGTGAAATAGACACAACATTGAATCTCTTCGATTTGTGTACATAGACACAAATTTCCCTTTGTTTCATGACGCTCAGCACGAATTTCAACAACGTATTTTTGGTACGTTTTCCTATGAATGTCCAGCAACACGTGAGGCATGCGTCAATACCCGCACCAGCCTTTAAAAAAAAAAAAAACGTAGTTAGGTTTAGGAAAAGACTGTGGTTTGGGTTAAAATAACACCGGAAGTGGTTTAACTTAAGTACGGAAGTTATGTGACAAAATCTACTTAGTTAGGTTTAGGAAAAGATTGCGGTTTGGGTTAAAATAACACCGGAAGCCCTGTAACTTAAGTACGGAAATTACGTGACAAATAAATCAACTTTGACTTGTGGTTTCACACAGTACACAAACACCGGTCTCCTGTGAGAAAGTCCTGTGGTTTTTAATCCACCAGGACCTCCTCCCTATGCAGCGTTCACTGCTCTTTATACTTCCCGGTTCACAACTACGTGAATTACATCTGAATTGACCATTACGTAAAAAAATTTACACAAATCAATACATAAATCTTCGCTGTTCCTCGACACCCACATCTTTCCTTGCATCACTTCCTCGTCTCTCACGTGGAAGGGAAGATGCAAGAAGAAGATGCATGTGAGGAAAACGAGGAGATATTTGAGACAAATGAGAAGCACCCATTGTTCATCTAATCTTAGCACAAACAGTTAGCCTATCTCTGTAAAGTGTGAAACTATTCCCCCTCCAGTAAGTCTGTCTGTCTTATGTAGGCTATATGTTGTATCTTGCTAGCTAGCAAGCTTGCCATGAATACATATAATGTCAAGCTGTCCGTTGCAACAACAACAGTTGGTTTAAATTTGTGGAGTATTACTAAAACTCTGCAAGTGAAATTCCGGCCCGTTCGCATGAAAAGGCATATAAATGCCACGATAATGTGCAAGGCGTTTAGTGTTCAATACTGTAAGTACGTCTTTCTTGATTTCCATGTGTTGTATGCCATGTATCCTGCACTGACTGCAATATAAACAAATACGCGTATAAATGCTACTGTAAGAGTTAGTGACGTAGCATAAAAAGCAAGAAAGACCACTTATGGCAGGTGAGTTGGGAGGTGAATGGGTCCAACAAACGCCGGACTTTTAACCAGGAGACCCGTGTTTGAGACCGTTGTTCTCCGGTGTTTTGTTTTGTAGGTTATGATGGTGACGTTTGTCATGCGACGTTTGTCATGCGACGTTTGTCATGCGTTTTCTGTAGTTGTGTTATGTTGTTTTACTTAGTTTACTTACTTATTTTAAGCCCAACCATGACGTTTTCCCTTACCCAAACTAAGTGGTTTTCTTGCCCAAATCTAAATCTAACATGACACGCGAAAAGCAGCATTAAATGATACGCGAAAAGGCTAAAATGCATACTCATGACACACAGAATGTCCATGTAATGTCGTGGTATTTATACACCTTCCTGTGAGACCGGGTTGAAAATTCAGATATGAATGTACTCTACCTCGTGGTTTGATCAAAGAAAACAGTGTTTTTATTTATTGCGAGAGATTGGTCACACTCCACAGGCAAATCTAGTGAGCTGATCCTGAACAGAATCACTGTTTGTTTGTGATAATTTTGTCTGCAAATGCTCTTGAGAGTTTCCGTTTTGCTTCTAAACAGTACAACGTCTATTTGCTGTCATAAAAGCATGATTTGGTGTAATTGAAAGCAAATGTGAGATCGTGTGCAAGCTCGGCTGACAGCATTCTGCAGATGATCCTCAATAACAAAAAAACAACAAAAAAGTTGGAAGTCATTCAGTGAGCTGAATAGTGTGAGGCAGAACCAATTGTGGTAATAAAACTATGTGGGGGTGCTTTGTTATCCTAGTGTTATCTGTGGAGACATTATTCCACAGTATTCTAATAACAAGCCAAAATAAGAGCAATTCATTTGTTTTATGGATGCATTTTTGATAAGCATTTTAACTGTATGTGCAGCAAGGACAAACACTAGCACAAACACCTAAAACTCTGTAATATCCATGTGGCCCACAACTGCAGAAACCTGGTAAGCATCACAACTGACACTGTTGGTGGGTGGGAAGCCAGTGAGGGATGATGTCCTGTTTTTTTCACTCAAAATGCACTTAATCATTTATTTTGGCTTGCTATTACAAGACACAGTACTATGTTAATGTGTTGCACTTAAAATGCTATTATTATATTTTTTATTAACCATTAATCATACCTTAATTGCAGTTTACTTGTCATAACCCAGCCTTGTCTACTAAAAATTACATTCCCATACAACGAAAACTACATTACGAATTACGTTTCGTCGCAGATAACGTTTGTTATTGACTTTCCCCCAGGAGGCCGCTGTTCGCGTCCAGTGTGAAACCAAAAGTCAACGTTCACTTATTTTAATTTACCGTCCGTAGCTTAATAACGCAACAAACAGTCATTTGAAGCCAAATCATGATTTTTTTAAAATTTTTTTAGTAGTTTTGTTGCGTTTTTGTTTTGTTTTGTTTCAATTTCATAGTAATTTTAAGCCAAACCATGATGTTGTTTTACTAAATCTAACCAAGTAGTATTCCTGCATTTAGTGTTTTGTTTTGTTTCAATTTACAGGGTTAACCACCTGTTTAAAACAGTTTAAAACTGCAACCGTAATCTGGGAGAAAATTGTTTCCCTCAAAATGTAATTGAGAATGCAGTTTAGTTGTATGGAAACGTAATTTTGTAGGAGACAGGGTTGCAAAACAATGATCTCTCCCTAACCTTAGTCATACCATTGTTACCATGCGTAGATATTGTATTTAACATTTTTTTAAATGGTGACATTGTACACTAAAATATGTTGTCATTATCTGGGGTTTAACTAAATCAAATCTATAGCAATAACTGGTATAGCAGGCTTTTAATCCAATTTAAAACAATACAGAATGTATAGCATATTATCTTATTTACAGCCTTTATCAATTTATATTACATTGCACTTGTGTGAAGTTATGTTAGTGGTGATAAATGTCACAGTCTAAATGGCTTCTTTGCAAATCTGTTTCTGCAACTAATCTGTAGTAGTTAGATTAGATGTGACCATATTGCATGTAATTTGCTCCATAGCGGTGATACACAATCACTAGAAATGACATTCAAACTGATTCTCCACTTATTTTGTGTAAACTACAGGTCTGGTTGTGAGTGGTATCATGTCACACCTGATCTGAAAATAGGCCATGTGGTGAAAAGCTGTCACTCTGAGTGATGGTTGGCTCATGACTATATTTGTGATGGCATCCTACAATAGACTGTTGACAGAGATGTAAACATGCTGTGCTTAAACAAGTACTCCAGAGCTACTGTGGCATTTACAATTAGCATACCGGTAGGTTGGCTAGAGGACACTATGTTATGATCTGAGCTGCTTTGCTGAATTTAGAAAGCCACTGGGGTCATGTAAAGCATTATGAATGTCACCCACTAAAATAAACAAAGTAAAATACTTATGTATTACTAAACTTAAAACGTGTGTGTGCGTGTGAGAGACTGTTTAGGAGACTGAAAGACTGACTACAGTCGGTTTCATAATGACTTTTCCTTGACCAGATATTGTTATCGAGCTGCCCTGGAAGGAAAGGTAGAGTTGTATCACATGGTGAAAGCAAATTTTGGTCTTATGAAGACCATTGTATTTACAAAACAAAACAGAAAAACTTCTAGAAATTTGTAAGTTCTTTTTAGCATGTCTTCACATCATAATATTTGGTCTTTAAAGTGGTTAAACTGAGTTTTTGGTTGATTTGAAACTGTTTATGTCGTGCTGTCTTAACTTCGTCGGCTTTGCAGTTGATTTACAAATATCCAGATATCACATTTGGCTCCATCATGGAGGTTCACTAGATAACTGGCTTTTGGCAAATAATGGATGAGTATTATCGGCTATAAAACCAAAGATCTATAAGTAGATACCGCATAGGCCGCTTCAGCGAAACGTCAGCATCGCCACCATATTGGGGAGGTCAGGACTGGCCTGTAAACACATACAAGTTAACAGGGGAGCTGCCGCTTTTCTGGATAAAAAGTACTATAGCGTTTACATTTCTCAACTGAGTCATTTTTATATACAAGCGTTTATAATCTATGAGGAGTAGAAAAAGAAAGATTTGTCTCCAGTTACTTCAAAACTCGATACTAGGCTATAATCGCTGCTAGACGCTCAAAAGAGTGTGTATCAATGTTAACTTAGCTTAATGTTACATGAACTGAATAACTTAAGTGGTGGAAAATAATTAATTTTGCTGAGAGTTAATGTTACTGCTCCAAAACCCAAGACATGACATCAGCTTTATTTTTTACGATATTAGACGCATATCATAAGTTTTATTATTTCCTAAACACAATAATATGTTAGACATGAAGATCTATAAGCTAACATTAGCTTCAGTCGAGGATTAGTTAAGAATAACAAACGCTAGCTAGCTCTTATCTGATGAACTACGGAAGCAAATGTTTTGTAAAGATGTAACTTAAACTGTAATGTTGATGATGTGAAAAATTCTTAAAGGAAGATGTGTTATGAGAGTATGACTTTTTAATACCATATGACCAGACCGACCGGCTGGTGATTCATGAACCGAAAGCAGTAACGTAACATTAGTGAACCTTTTTTCACCAGAAGTTTTTTTGGGGAGGGAATCTAACCTACAGTACTCCACATACATTATAAACTCTTGAACATAAAAATGACTCATTGAAATCGGTTGAGAAATGTAAACGTCATAGTGCTTTTTATTCAGAAAAATAGCAGCTCCCCCGTTCACTCGTATGTGCTTACAGGCCAGACCTGACCTTCCCAATATGGCGGCGACGTTGACGTACGAAAGGCTAATGCAGCATCTACGTATATATATCTATATATAAAACAACCATGTAAGAAAAAGAGAAATATTTCAACAATGCTGTGGTGTGGATGTAATGTTCAAACTAAAAGTGAATGGTCTGATAAAGTTGACTTGTTTTTTTTGATACAGTTACTTTGACCTGAGTTTTTGGCTTTATTAGCTCACTAAGTAGTCGGCAGGCCAACAGAACAAAATGCCAATATTAAAATGTCTTACCATGCTTATGTGCAGACTTTTGAAGCTGATGAATCACATTTCAAACCATAAGTAAAACAACCAATCCTCTTCAACTTAAAATTTATTTTAATATGAATTTAATTTAATTTAATATAATTGAAACCTTATAAAGTTGCCATTTTATTTGAGGCTGGGCTGTCATTGGATTGTTGCATTGCAACAATGTAACACAAAAAAAGACAATTTTTTTTCTTCCAGCTGCAAGCAGCAGTTCAAATAAAAAGGACTTAATTTTGCCAAAATATGCTGCGCGCAAAGCATAATTTCAATTGAAAAGAAATTCAATATTGTTGATACTGAATTCTGCATACATAAAGGGTAATGTTTTGAAATCTGTGGGCATTAAGTATTACCATTGCCTTGAATTGATAATTAATAAAGTTGAATTAATAATAACAAAGTAACTTGTTTCATCAAGTTCATATTTTGTTGCCTTGAAGTTGCTGAATTGATGCTATTGGATGGTGCACTCCAATGAACAGTAAATGGTCATAAAAAATCTGAATGGGGTGCCTGGCTTTAATTTTACCAGTTGTATTTTGATTTTGGATTGAGATAAGCGGATAGCCTTTGGGCTTTGGGTTTTATGCTCAAAGTTGTGTTATCTCTAACTTTAACCTTTAAAGTTTGCAGGATAATGAATAACAATGTTTCCTATCTGTTAATTAATTGGCACAAATTAATCATTTGTGAACACAAATTAAGAAACATGTTACCTTTCATACCTGCTGGAGCATGTTTCAGCCACAAATGTCTGCATGCAGTTAGCCTCTTGCTACTTGAGCAGCTAACGTAATAGCTAGATAGCTGATAAGGTACTATAATTTCTGCCTAACAGAAAACAGATTACTGGTGAAATCAACAGCTCCCTGTCAAAAAGAACACAGAAGTTATCAAGTAACCATCGGCCTACTGAACTCTGATGAGATAGCCAAGCTGCACACTTAGAAATGTGATCGGCTACTCAGAGCTTCTTTTGCCAAAGAGCTGAAGACATCCAACATGGCTGCCGAAAGCCTTCAATAGGCTGACTGAAGGACACAAAATATAGTCCATTATGGACTGGAACAGTACTGATAGTTTCCTCCTCTGTGCTTATTGCTGGTGGCATTTAAACAAACCTTCCACTCCCCCAGGCTGGTGGCAACCATCCAGGTAGCCTGCTGGTGCCATATGGTTCTGAAGGTATCTGAACCTCCGTTAACAACAGCCAAGCTATTAGCGGAGGGAAGGCCATGGCCACTGCGCTGAGGATCCTAGTCCAGGTCCACGCCTCAGACCACATGGACCAGGGTTTAGTCACCCACTAAAGAGACCAGGCCTCGCGGCATCCTGCTTTATCACGCAGGAGCTTGTGTTTGTGTAATGCAAATAAAGACTCTTCTTTGCAATCAGCCTACACAGCTGCAATTGGCCGCCGAGAGCCACTTAATTGTCTGCCAGGTAGTCTGGGTGTCCATGAAGGACACGGTCTCATAACGGGTTGGCCGACAGCAGGGGTGACTGCTGACCTTCTTGCCGGAGATGCTCCCGTTGTCCATCAGAGCCTTTAGGGCCAGGTCATAGTTCCTGCGGGAGCTGTGGCATGTTCCAACACAGTACTTAAAGAGGATTATTTCATCCGAGTCGTAGCCGAGACCGAGATCCCGCACCCGCATCTCCTTCCTCTCCAAGTGGCAGTCATGACTGCTCTTGGTCTTCTTGCGGTTCCTCCTTGACGTTCTGGGCGAGTTTTGCTCACGAGGGGAGCGTCGCCATCTGCTCTGCTGGATTCCCTCTTCCTGCATCAGTGACCATTCTTCTACAAGAGAAGGAAAACACAGGAGTCATTCTCTAATTGGGGGTATATTCCATGTCCATTGATGATAATGATATTTTTTATAACTTTGTTCTTCAAAAATATCATATTTTCAGATTAAGAAAAGCATGTTATAAGATCAGACACACGTTTCCTTTAGCTAAATTGTTGTTCTTAAATTGACAGTATTTGCAATGTCCATTTGTAGCCTCCGAATAATGATTTTAAACCATTAAAGTTAACATTATCTCTGTTAGTTCTTTAAAAATTCTAAATACTTCAGAAAAATATATTTTTTTAAATTGAGTTTGACATTTAAATTATATAAATATCTCAGTTTATTAATGTCCGCAAAAGTTCTGTCAACTATGTTCCTAACAGAACATCCCCCTCCAACAAAAAAATGGTTTGTCCTAAAAACCATGTCACCAGCATCACAGGATATAATTTCTGGCAATGGTGGCCATTTTGAATACATTCTGGTGACTCACATTTTATTCTCATTAATTGACTGTCAACTATGTTGGGTACATTGTTATGGTTTACAATTCTTAAATGATTTTAATTCAGATATATGTTGAAATTTAAGATTAACCTACATTTTTGTAGCAAATCCTCAAATACCATTTAAGAATGCATTACTTTAAGATAGGGTCGACGATCTTGGAGAGCTAGCATAATTTGAAAGTAGCATGCCTCAGGAGCTCCGTCTAAACCCATCCCCTCCCCTCGAAACTCCTTCCAAGGCAACGCCCCCCACACACATGCACGAGCACCACCGCATCGTAACTACTTCACAGACACAGAGCGGAGAGAGGACCTCAACTCAACAACACTTCCTCATGACAAGTAACCTGTGCAGTGCTACTGCAGGGCTGAGTTTTCTCTTCCATTCTCCAGGAAACGTGCAGCGGCGACACGCTTTGAGTTCAGGCTGGTGCACGCCAAGGGAAGAGAACGAGCAGGGAGGCAGGGAGGCATCTGATTGGTTCTTTACAACTGGGCGCAGAGGCAGTGATTGGTAGAAGTTTTTACAGGATTACAGCAGCTACAGATGACGACTCTTTTCCGGTCCTTTTTCAGAGCTCATTAGTAATGGATCGCTGTCGGGGTGTAAAGACTATTTCAACCAATATAACAAATAGTGTATCCTGGATAAAATCGTCAACCCTGCCTTTAAGCAGCTGATCGATAGTCCGGTGTTGGTCATGTATAATGTTTTGTTCTTTTTCCTTGATAATGGACCTTGAGGCTAAATAATTATAGATGATGTAAATGAATGTATAATTTATGAATGTTGGGAAAATTTGAATGACCTTTTTTTTTAATGTAACTGTGTCTGTCTGCTGTAGTGTACAGTGGGTTTATCAGAGCTTTTTCACTGAAAACAGCCGCCTGCTCTGAAAGCAGTGAGAGTGAACCATGTGGCTGTAAAATGAAAACAATGAGTGGAAAGGTGCTAAAACCTCCGGAGGTGGTCAGAGACTACAAGTCAAAGTCACTCTTTTTGATAATGTGATATTTTGCAGATGGAGTTTGGTGAAAATGTTACAAGGATTACAATTAATTAGTAATGTACATGGCTAGAAGGTAGAGGCATTCATTGTTTATATCGCTCTGCTTCAGCTATACAATCTTTCATCTAACTCTACTACAGCCTGTAAGACCAGGAAAAGTACATCACAGTATTATGATGTCAATATAAAATCCCAGGAAATATCTAGTCCCAAAAAAACTGAAATTAGAACAACACTATGTAACATGTAGCTGTAATTGAGAGTAAACGATTGTTGCACAGAAACAATCTGCTGACTAGTTTATTCATGGGAAGAGGGGAACTCACTCAAGTCCAGGGTATCAAAAGTTCACAAAGACATCTTGTATCACTTTTATTCACTTAGCCATATGTTAAAGAGCTCTGATTCGACCTCTACTCTACTCACAAGTGCCTGGTGTATGTAAACATATTTGGCATGTCAACTGTACTCTGGTTAGTTAATCTCCCTCATCTGACAGTCCGCTGGTCCAACTACATGACGGAAGGCTGTATCAGAGTAAGACGAAGAGGAGGAAGCTGAGTTTTTATTTCTGTATGAGAGAAACAACCATCACAGACACTGACTGGAGCTTTTGGGATCAGTGACAGAATTTAAAAAAAGTAGTTCCTAACTGGCTAAGTAAGGAGAAACTCAAAATGAGGGTTGTGTCTATAGAAATAGAATAGCAGTGGAACGAACATTCCCATTTAAATCAACGTAGCAGGATGGTCAGATTGGCCATTTGTATGTGTACCATTGCCATTGCGACTGTTGCAGCGGGCTAACTTCTGCATAAACTACACTGACTTATGTCAAGTCGCGGACTCACTGAGGTTTTGCAGTAACGACTAAAATGAGCAGTGGAGTAGTAACCTACGAAGCATAGATTGAGAGCCAGAGTTAATGAGTACAATTTAATAACTTAATAACACTAACAGTGCTATCACCAGATGAGTGACAACTTTGTTTGGCTCATTTTTTCTAACCATTGTAGCATTAAAGCATGGTGGAAATAGTATGCTAGCTGGCTAGTTAGCTTGCTAATTCCACCATGCTTTAAGGCTACACTGGTTACGTCCACAGGAAACATTTCAATGTCTGTTCTACTTCTATTCTATTTCTATGTTTTGTCAGTCCTAACTTTGTGACTCCTAAGTTTTAAAGGGACAGTATCTAGGATTTAGCGGCATCTAGTGGTGTGGTTGCAGATTGCAACCAACTGAGTACCCCTCCGCTCACTCCTCTCTTTCCAAGACAGCGGTAACGTGAACCGTCGAGTGCAAAACCATTGTAACGCCGTTCGCCTCACTCAGAGGCCATTCTTACCATAATGACACTTTTTAGGAGCAACGGAAGTCATGCAGACGGCGGCAGTTTCACAAGCGTGTCGGAAAACTACGGTTGCCTTCAGGTAACGTAAAAACGGGAAAGGCTCTCTGTAGAGCCAGAGTTTGGTTTGTCCGTTCTGGGCTACTGTAGAAACATGGCAGAGCAACATGGTGGACTCCGCGAAGAGGACCTGCTCCCTTTGTAGATATGAAGGACTCATTCTAAGCTAACAAAAACACGATTCTTATTTTCAGGTGATTATACACTAATGAAAACATTGTTATGAGTATTATATTCTATTTCTGCTAATAGATGCCTTCAAATAGGTTTTGAAGGCATATTATGATGGTGGGTGAGTTTATAAGAGTCAAATCAGCTCACCAATGAAATGAACCAATCCAATCACACCAGAGATGACAGATTGCTCTCTCCACTACTGTGACTCAGGAACTTGGAACATCTCAGATGTCTGAGAACTATTCCTCTAACCAAAATACTCTCTTCAGATCCACATTTGTTTCTATCTACCTAATTCATTTTTTAAATTGATTTAATTAAATATGTTACTTTTAATTTGATTTATTATTTGTGATTTCATTTAATTTATTTTTATTTTTAAGATAAATTTTTAAAAGTAATGAATTCACTTAATTTGCTTATTTTAGTTTAATTTGAAATTTTGCTATAACTTAAATTAAGTTCGATTTTAATTTAATATAATGTTCAATTTAATCTAATTTTAAATTTAAAGTAATTTAGTTAATTTTAATTGACTTTTATTTTTTTTTCTCATCTAATCTAATTTAATCTAGTTCCTTTTCACACTCCTGTGTATTGATGAATATTGTATTTTACATTTACTGGCACAGACTGGTCATGATGTCATCCCTAGTAACAGGGTAAACCCCATCCTTCCACTCAGCTCAGGAGTCTAAAGAGTAAAATCTTTGTTAGGAATTTTAGCACCATTCAGGAAGACTCCTGCAGGTAAGATAAGAGACTTTGGCCCCAGATGTCTGCTCTGGCCTTTAGAGACTGAAAGGTGAAACACTTCTCACACTTTAGTTAATTCACTGGATTAGAATGGAGTTTTATGAGCTAGCAGAGGAGAGCATGTGTGATTAAATTAAAAGCAGACATGGGCGTTGAACCTGGGAGTGAAATTCCTCTGGTTGTCAGCTGGTGCAAAATGTACTGTCACTATGCGGGGTCATTACCAGTAGGGGAGTGGAGCTGCTGGCTGAACTCCAACAGGAGCTGTAGTTGCTTTCTCAGTTGCCAGGAACATTTCAATCAAACTCACCCACTCCGCTGGGCAGACCTGGCCCAGGTGTTTCACTCATTTCTACTTCCTGAACTGGGGATGGCTTTGCCCTGCACTTTCTCTAAATACCTCCATGCAGTATTGTCCTAAGGGAAAGGTTATTACCACTGTAGAATGCTCATTTACAGCAGCGTAAGTGCTTGTCAGTCTTGTCAGTTCATGCCTTGATGTTTACCAAAAGAAAACTTGTAATCACGAGGGGGAAAAAAAGAACAGAAAAATGCATAAAAATATTCCCCAGGCGAAGAGCACATGACTTCTCAGTCAAAAGCTGCTCAGGTACATATTCAGCCATGTTAAAACATGCCACATGGGTTTGCATTATTTCATGTAATTATACAACTATTCCATGTTACAATTGAATTGGGCAATGTTCAGGCAATCATGTACTAAACATTATTATTGTTTGTGCAGTCACGGGAGAATCTTAGAGTGATGCTCTAGTGTGTCAGTGTAATATTTTCCATTCCATCGCTTTCATAAATACAGCTTTAGAAGGAGGAACACAACTTAGGTTTGCCCGACAGCACCACAGGAATAAAGTCAGTATCACCAGTGACTGACATGAACAGTATCTGCTTTAAACACTACAATAACTGTAAAGTAACCCTTTCTGTGCCTCTATTCTTTCAGCTCATATAGGCTTGGGGGAGAAGGCATGTCCCATCAGATACGGGAGTAAAACTAGAATTAGTGCCTCACAGTTGTATTCCTCAACCAGTCAAGTTGCAGTTTACATCCATATCTGTCCAAAATGTCATCACTTCATCATCATATCCTGTTAGACATTTGTGTGAAATTGTCATAACTAGCATATGAATTCTTGAGTGATGACCAAAAACAGTCACAGGTCACAGTGACCACCAAAATCTAATCGGTTCATTCTTGAGTCCAAGTGGATGTTTGTGCCAAACTTGAAGAAATTCCCTCCAGACGTTCCTGAGATATCACGTTCACGAGGATGGGACGGACGACAGGTCACAGTGACCTTGACCTTTGACCACCGAAATCGAATCAATTCATCCTTGACTCCAGTTGGACGTTTTTGCCAAATTTGAAGAAATCCCCTCCAGGAGTTCCTGAGGTATCACGTTCACAATAATGGACTGGACGGACGGACAACCCGAAAACATAATGCCTCCGAGCCAGTGCCAGCAGTGGCCGGAAGCAGCAACAATTCTCAATAATGGTAAACATGGTAAAAAAACAACATGACTTACAGGTCTTCCTGTACTTTTTTTGTGTGTGTTGCCAACCCTTTTCCAATGAAAGCAGCTAGCAGCACTAGCTCCAAAAGGCCTTAAAACTAGAGAGAAAGTTGCCAAGTCCGCAAAACTGACACTCCCTCCAAAGCCACGCCCCCAAAATTATCATTATGAATGTAAAATACATGGCTATTGTCAGTACTCACAGCTGTCAAGCTAGCAGTGATGAGCAAGGAGTGCACTGGCAGAGTGCACACAGGTAGGTAGGTAGACAGGCAGGTAGCCCATCTAATCATTACATTCGGGCTGAATGAAATGATTAGATGGGCTTATTACAGTCCTGCGACGGCCACAGATACCAGATGTTTTTCTTTTTTTTTTGTCAGAGCATGGATGTAATGAAAATTTCCACTAATATAACAGAAAAAAAATTCTAAAATCTTGACCAACCCTGCCTTTAATTCTGGTCCTTTACTACTTTGTACTTATTTTTGCCATTCAAACCCATTTTGGGGCAGGTAATGTAATAGTAATTATTTTCTTTTTATAATAAATAATAACAAAGACAAAGATTATTAATGATTAAAACAGCTATGTCAGACCGATGATGAAGTACACACCTTTAAACTAATTCAATAATAACTCAGTCAACGGTGGCGTGTCAGAGGATGGCTTACTTCAAACCTTCTTTTATTTCAGTTTTTATTCATTATAGATATTATTAGTTAGGTATTATTTATCATAAAAGAGACTGAGTTCTGGTTTGGCTACTTACCAAACTGACTGGTAGAATAAACAGACATACAATCCATTCACAGTCATTCATCTTATTTCTTAGGACTATGATGCATGACAGAAACCTGCACATTGGACTGATTATTTTTACCCTGTCGTACCCAGGGGCCCTTGCTCAGTTGACCAAGGCCATGCTCTGTGTTGAAAACTACCAGGCAAATTTCCAGAGGAGAAGTGACACGCTGCTATTTTATGGCCTCCATCTCAGATTTATGAAGCTTTGTTCTCAGCGTCTTAGCGGCTCAAAAAATGAGTAATGTTACAATGAAGGCTGGAAATGAAGAGTTCCCCTCCCAAGGTTATAAAGGCCAAGCAGTTAATGCCTGCAGGCAGCCCGTGTAACATGGCCCCTACGCAGAAATAGAAGACAATATTTTATGTGCTCCCACTGGGCATGTCTTATAAAGTTTCCCAACAGTCTAAATATTACTACATTTTTCTAACTATTGTTGTAAGGGATAATTTATATATCTCAAATTCACAAAAAAGACACCTACAGTATTTGTTAAGGTCATTTGGGTAGACAACATCGGTCGTTTGTTCAGATGTCTAACAACAAATGCTCAGGTCTAACTGCTGTAACAATGACGGCTCCTGTCTGTCAGGAGCAAAACTACTGTGACATTGTTAGAGACGAAAAACTACCCGAGTGGAATTTGGGGTGAAGGTAAACAAAGCCTGTGACTTTGACATGGTGGACCACCTTTACATTCCTGTGCCCTACCAACATTCAGCCTTGGTTTATTTTAACCACAAAGATTTCTTAACCTTCACAAAGTACAGTAGTAGGGCTTTTTCAATGGAACTTTTGGCAGCGCCAAGTCAAACCATGCTGCACTGATTTGTGTTTCCATTACCAGTTTTAGTACTGTTTAGCTGTAAAATGAGAAAGTTTGTGACACGGCCGCCATGTTGAGATCAGTTGAGGAAATACCAAGCACCGCCCACCAGCCGGAGCAAACTTTCTCATTTACAGCTAAACAGTACACTACAAGATGTTTCTGAGAACATCTGAGGAGAGAAATAGGCATACAGTAACAGAATATTGATTCATATTTGATCAGCGCTGCCTAGTTTGACCGGTTTGATCGGAGTTCGCGAGTGATTGACGGCTGCCGCAGTTGAATGAACAGCCAATAGGAACGCTCTCTCTCTGAAATGACCTGTGATTGGCCAAAGTCTCCCGTCACGGTCTAGATTTTTTAAAGCCTGAAAACAGAGCAATGAGGAGGAGCAGAAGTCTCTCGGAACCATTGAATTACAATATGCTGAAAGGTTATTATGGAATATTTCAGTCCTTGACTGTCAGATTAATTTAATGAAAAGTTTAATTTTTTGTAATGTACCAAAGTAAAGCTGAATGGTTGGCAGATAAAGATGTTGTGTGAGGACATGCAGTGACTCATATTAATTCCCTAAAGACTTACATTAACCTAAAAAACAAGTCTTAACTCTACAGTTGTATGATTTACCTTGTGCACACCAGCTTTATGTCTCCAAATGAGAGGTGATATTTAGGATATCTATGCTATTAATAACCTCAATATAAGCCTAAATATTAGGATATTTAACATTATTGGTTTATTGTTTTATTTGATATATTTCTATATTCATTGTACTGACTCCAACTAGGCATCTAACCTCAAGATACAGATATGTGAACCAATAGAAAATCAAAATGACTCACTGATGGAAGTGGAAAAGGAAACCAGCCTGTTTTTTGGACAACTTGCAGAGTGGGTGAGTGACCACAGGGGACGGATGGTTCATTTCATAATAAAAGCCTAGAGTTTGGTTCTTTCCATCTCTAATAAAATGATTGACGTGTATAAGGTTTACCCTCTACAACACCGATGGGATGTTTTCCATCCATGAGCTATCTTTACAGTATATGCACAGAACTGACTAGTCCAGACTGAACTAACAGAATTTGATTAAGTTTAATCATAAAAAGAAGTAAAACAACAACAACAAATTGTATCCATGCAATAAGAAAATGAAATACTTACCTAGGGCTTTATGCCAGGGTGTGTGGACCCTGCTGTCCTGTTCCAGATCCTCAGCAGGAGACACGGAGGGCTGGCTGAGGACACGCTGGAGGTCTGACTGAGGCTCTTTATTGTCCTCCTCAGAAAACACATCTTCCACTAGTGTCAGCAGCGATGCAACCACCCACAGCATCACCTGATAAGATCAAGGAACACAGTGTTACTTTGGTCAGCAGGCTGGCTGGTTGGTAAGGGGTTGATAACTTCATCATAAAACTTACCATGAAGCAGGAGAGAGTTTACAATCACAAAGACACATGCAGTCAGGGTTACATATTTTTCACTGGAGCACCCAAAAGCACTAATCCATCGCCGCAGACACCAGAAATATGATTGTCATGCATGGTATATTCCAAAAGTGTTTAACAACATAACAGTGGTGGAAGAAAAGGTATACCACAGTGTAGAAATCCTCTGTAACAAGTAAAAGTGTTTCATTCAAACATACAAAAGTATTACCACCCAAATATACTTGGTACCAAGTACCAAAACTAATAGTACTCATTATGAAGGATGGCCCATTTCAGAAAAATATAAATTATATTATTGGGTTAAAATCATTGATGCATAAATGTATACAGTATAACAGTATGTATACAATTTAATGTTGCAGCAAGTAGAGGTTGGACTATTTTTAACCACTTTGGGTGGAAATCACAAATCACTTTGCTGAGTTGAATCGCTTTGTTCATTTCAATTCAAAGATTGCTAGTCACTGACAATGTAGTTATTTTCCCCCCCAAGCTAAGCGGTTGCATCACTGTCGCAAATGCATTTAAGTACATACGCATCATCGATGTAAAGGCATCACCATTCATACTGCACCGTGCTGTTCAGCTCTAATGACAGTTCAGTAGTACATTCAGTCCGTCCAAGCTACGCTCAGTCCAGTAAACTACCCTTTACAGGCTCTGCACATGGATAACAGCTCAGCAGCCTGTTATTTACAGCTGAGTTATCAGAGTATGATTGTTTCTGTGGCTTTAGTTGACTTTTAATATGCTTTTCACTAACAACGACCTCGCCATTATGTACAGTATAAAAGTAGTTTTATTTGGAATGGCTAGAGGATTCAGAAAAGATGAGGTGAGGGTCGAGTTCAATGGGATTGGGGGTTAAAGAGAGAGATGAAAGGGGGTCAACTGCATGGTGATGAACGAGGCCGAATGGCGTCTTGGTTTGGCTGGAGCGTCTGTGAACCCGGTGGGGTCGAGACTCAAGGTGGGCGCACGTCTCAATGAGCTTCGTGCTTCATCATCCCCCAAAGTAACTTCACTGAACTAGGAGCGTGTGGGCTCTTTGGATATCACTGAGGTGGCTGTGGATGTAACTCTGGTTAGCTTGGGAACACCGAGAATATCAAATATACTTATATACAAATACAAATATATATTTGATGGTGTGGTCTGGGATTCCTTGTCTGGAAGCAGTTAAAGCATCTGGACAGAAATTGGTGGAGATGGTGGAGACAGCGAGTCTGCCTGATTCGGTGGTGAAGAGCGGGTTAGGATTTTATGATTGAAGTATGTGATGGTCATTCCCTGCTCTATTATGTCTCATAAGTTGTTGCAGCAATTTTTGGGTTGATACCATTTGTTACACAGAATTGGTGCTAAATTTATCCTTTTTTTACCACTCGAGAATTAATAAAAATGATCAAAAATCCCTCAAAAATCCCACATTAAGACACCAAGACCTTGAGGAACACCATAGAAAAAGCCATGCTGTGATTTGGTTTCAAAAACTTTTGACACTTATTTTTTTGTCAATCTAGCTAGGAAAGCCATCCATCTTCTGAATGCTCTAGGTCTTTTGTGGCTGTAAAGTTTCATGAGGCTGTGATTATCCTAGAGGTCACCACAGGTCATGTTATACAGTGAGGTCAAATTAAAAAAAAAATGGTCTCACTACAATGAAATGGCTACTATGAGGACTATCATCATCACACATGAATACAGTCGGGCTTATTGGATCCACAAGAGTCCCAGCTTTACAGTGATACCCAATGTATGTAATTCAAAGACTGTTTAGGGACCCCAGTATGCAGAAATATTCAAATACAGAATTTTTGAGTAGGCGAAAATAAAACATTTATACTGCATTCAAAAAACTGCATGGTTTTTTATTTGAATTATTTAGCCTCCTTCACAAGATAGAATGACATGTAGATTCCTTAAGTTTTCTAGTTTCATATGATACCAGTATCTTCATCTTCTTCTACCTTTAAAACCAAGACCGCTACAAACTCTGAAAGACCGAATAGTGGGAATAGCCGGATTTTTAAAACGTTAACAAAGTGCAGTTTACATTCACTGTTTCTCACCACAGTCACAGATTGTCAGCACTTATTTGACTGGTTGTCTTATTTGATTGGTTGTGACTGACAACTAATCAAAGTGCAAGAGTGCAGGTCTTGCATAATAATAGTAGCCTGCCAGAGGACATACAGTATGCCAATAGAGATGAATGCAAAGAGCGACTTCTTGTTGAGACCTTGATGGACAATGAATGATAACCCTCATCTCTGAAATATTTTGGTTTAGTTTATGTTTGCCATCTATTTGTTTACCTATGAGCTGAAACCTACATTAAGCTCCATGCACAACTGTTGACATGAGAAGAGGACCAGAGTGGACCTGACGGAGGAGGTGCGAGTGTGCGACACCACAGGGGACGGGTGGATCGAGGACGGAAAGCTAGCCAAGCTTTCAGTTTCAGGTAAGGCCTGCATTGTGGCCTGTTAGCAGCTAGTAGAGCCATAGGGCTCAGCTTTTATTAAATAAAACAAATCATCCTACCAGTAAAACCTGAGCAGTGGCAGTATCACTGAGGCCTAACAAAAGTGTTGAATGCAGTTTTGGAGAAATGTGAAACCTATATTACATGTATTAATGTTCATATTTGCTTGCTTTTATTGGACTATTACTACATTTCTTGGCACATTAACTGTTCAACGACCAGTGAAATAGCATGAAACCACCAGCAGGACTGTACTTGTGCGTGCATGAGATACTAACAAAACAAGTTGGCTCACTCTTTACTTTACTGCAAACTTTACTGCATAGTGCTACTAGAAGTCAAAAACTCTTTGTGCCAGTCCATCTGGTAGATAGGGAGATATTTCACTAGATAGCTGAAAGCTTTAACCTGCTAGCACCAGCTAGATGAAAACTCCAAAACTCAATCACCAAAGACATTTGGATTCATCCCCTAACGTCTAAACCTAATTCCATGGCAATTCATTCAATAGTTGTCAAGATACCTCAGTGTGGACCACAGTGGTGATTGATCGACGACCAACGCTGCCATCCCTAGAGCCATTCTGCCAGGACTTTTTTTAGTATTTCATTTAGTGAAATACAGTGTTACAATCATTGTGGAAACTGAAAGCTGATCCATCCTGTACTATGAGCTCTTTGACATGGAAATTGTGTCCGCGCTCCCTGTGTCTGGCTTTTAGCCTATAGAGGCCCTTTCTCCTCGGTCTTGTGGGATACCTGCAGCCAACACCTGCACCTCTTTAATTACTTAATTGACACGTGACACCTTCCCATTGTGCAGGTAAGGTTAATATTTTAACATCACTTATGAAATGAGTTTCTCTGCAGTGTCTGGCAGAAACATAAGGCCCAGATCAAATGGGCAATGTAGTGGAAACTGGCTGATGGTGAAACGTATATCCTAACAGTCTGCCAGACAAATCCTACTGGCCTACTCTTCTTTCTGATTCTCATACATTCTTTCATTCATGAGCACAAGGCTCAAAACCTCAGTATGCATCAAGCGAACAGTTTGTCAGATCGTCTTACAGCGTCTGAAACCTCCTTCCTGACAATGCAATCATAGGGTGGTTGCTGGGGGCGTAGTAGTGATGGGAACAACATGAGTACTAACATGGGTAGAACATTTTGAAATTTTAGCATCATATGTAGCCTATTACTGCTCTGTGGCTACCCGGCTGCGTTTCCCACATGGCATTTGTACGTTCCATGGTGTTGGTTGTGTGGATGTGATTGTTTTATATCTTCGCACCTCGCTTGCACTGAAGCACCAACGGATGTCACGTTATGGTGCGTGATTGGACTGTTTGCGGTGATCTAAACACTTTACCCAAGGACACAACTACGCCTATTTTGCTGGCGCCGTAGCCCGTGAAACCCGAATCCGTACTGTTGTTATGCAATCACATAGCTCCTGATTACTCAACCGTTATAGACTTGATACCGAACTGCCTCAGATCAACTTCAAAGAGAGGTACTCCACGGATGTAACGGAAATGGGGATGTAAGGGCGCCATTCGTCCCCTACTGAAGAGGCTGAAAAACAAACTCACCCTGCCTACTACCCTGCTCATCAACACACAGTCCCTGAGAGCGATGACAGGTGAGCTGACAGCCAACACCCGCTACCTGCACGAGTATCGGAGCTCCTGTGTCTTGGTGATCATTGAGACTTGGCTGGACAATAAGGAGGAGCATGGGCCAGTTCTTGACTTCTTTCTAAATTGGTGTGAGAAGTAAAACCTTAACACCTCTAAAACAAAGGAAATGTCCATTGTTTTATAAAACTAATACTTTTATCAATGGGGAGCCAATACAATTTCACAGATTACAAGTACCATGGCATTTTGCTCGACCACAAACTTAAATGGGAGCTGTGGACTGACCTCATAAGTACTAAGACACAACAAAAAGCGTACTTTTCAAAAAAATTGCTATTCTTTAATTTCCACAACAAAATGCTCCAAATGTTCACTCTGCCTTTATTGAAAGTCTTTTAACCATGGGTGTCATCTGCTGGTTTGGTAGTGCTACTGAGGCACAGAACAAGACTGTCAGAAAAACTGGAAAAACGGCCAGCAAACTGCTAGGGATTACACTACCAAGTATGGCATGCATCTACAGAGGCAGAACGATAAAGAAGGCAAACAGTATTGTGTGTGACCAGAAGCACCCCCTTGCCCCCCCACTATACTCCTTCCTGGTCACAAAGGATGTCCAACTGGTCTGGTCTGTCCTAGCTGGTCTGGTCCATAACTATTTTAATGAACCATTTTATACATACATACAGTATACATACAGTATATATGTATGTATATATCAGGGCTGCCAAAGTTAATGCGATAATAGCACGTTAATGCAAATTTCTTTTACTGCCACTGATTTCTTTAACGCATTAATGAAACTTGCGATTTTTAGGTTGAATTGGACTCTAGTTTTAAAGCTAAAGTGAAGATGCTGGTATCATATCAAACTAGAAAAACCTAAGGAATCCATTGGTACCAACCATGTCATACTAGCTTGTCTCGAAGGAGGCTAAAAGACGCTCAAAACTTATACGCTAAATTTTGGCGAGGAAAAACTGGCATGGCCATCTTCAAAGGGGTCCCTTGACCTCTGACCTCGAGATATGTGAATGAAAATGGGTTTTATGGGTACCCACAAGTCTCCCCTTTACAGACAGACCCACTTTATGATAATCACATGCAGTTTGGGGCAAGTCATAGTCAAGTCAGCACACTGACACACTGACAGCTGTTGTTGCCTGTTGGGCTGCAGTTTGACATGTTATGATATGAACATATTTTTTTCATGTTAAATGCAGTACCTGTGAGGGTTTCTGGGCAATATCTGTCATTATTTTGAGCTGGTAATTGATTTCAAATAATCCCTTCAAGATACAATTTGAAGAGATAAAAAATGTGCGATTAATCACAATTACAATCATGCGATTAATCGTGATTAAATATTTGTATCGACTGACAGCCCTAGTATATATATATATATATATATATATATTACAACAACATTACACCCTGTAATAGTGTAAGAACAGTCAGTTTGACAGTGTTAACAGGTTTTAATCCTATTCATTAGTAATTAAATACAGTAATCAGTTTCTCAGTGTAAGGGCCAGAGTAATATGGCTTTCTGCCTTTTTGTTATGCTCAGGGTACAATGAAGACCTAAAACACTGTGACAGAAATAATGTTCGATAATGTTCTAAAACTTTTAAATTATCTAAATTATTACAGTATGTTGAGAAAAGAGGGCTGAAACCTGTTGAGATTGCAGTTTGTGCAGACCTTCTTAAATATGTTATAGACACCTGACTACTGATTACCCTGATAACCACTACAGGTGTTTACTTGTTGATTCAGTTATTCCCATGGAGCCTGCATATGTACAGCTACGAAATTTGTAGCTGCATCCTGCAATTTATGAGACTGTCTGAGAGTGCTCGCCATTCTTAATTCATTGTGAGAAGTGTATCCATCGGAATTACTTCCATATTGGACAATTCGGCACCTCACGCTTTACACCCAAGGTTCAGTGTCAAAGGAGGAAGTAGTGTGTCCTTTATGTAGCGAGGTGGAGAGTAACTGTGTGGAGGATGGGATGGTGGATGGGCATGTAGCATGTCAGACTTTCATGCAGGAGACCAGAGTTTGTTTCCTGTCACAGACCAGTCTTTTTATTAAGAATAGGGAGAAACTCTTCTCCATTTCAGACGTGGATGGATGACATGTTGTATGACCTAGTTTGTTTAAAGCGTACTGAGACCTTAAACTGTACTGGAAAGGTAAAGTTATGGATGGAAACACGTTTACAGTAATTTAGGACACATCTTTGTGGTATATCATTATAAAGTAAACATATATTAGTCTTTTTACTGACCACTACATCTCTGGCCAGCTGACAACGAAACAGAGTGCTTTGCTGTGAAACACACCCTGAACTTATCGGAACATGCTCACCTTCCAGTTCTTCAGGTGATGCTGGGGAGTCGACGCCTCCTGCCTCCACCAGGTTTTTCCATCTGAAAAAAAGGAAAATAATGATAACTATAATAAAGAAAAGCACTCTTCATTCAGTAGTCTATGAACTGTTCTTTTTAAACGCCCTGTGGAATCTTTCCAGGAGGAATTCCGGCTTTCCTTCACTGTAATAACAAGGTACGTTTGCTTTTGTTAAATCTTTCTTAATCAAAAGAGTTCCACCGATGATTCATGCTCTGTTTACTACAGTGCAATGGGCCCTGAGAGCAAATTCAGTTCACTCAGACAGGATGACACACTTCACTTCGACAGCATTTCAGAGAAGCATGTTGTATGAATGCTGTCTGGTGTTTATAGAGACATGTATCTAAATTTAGAGGTAATGTTTTCCCATAACCCATCTGATTAAGAAAAGGAAGTAAATTCTATTGTGAAAGCTTAATGTTCTCTTCACACCTCAGCTATGAACACTCCCACGACTCCCACAATCATTTTCAAAAATTCAACTAAACAAATGGATTACACAAAGGTGTAACACACTGAGAGGCTGCTCTGCTGACAGTCAGCTGTCTGCACTGTTCTGCAACGTCATTTACAAGTACAGGTAACGCTAATGTGTAATGTGTAGCCCATTTGGACTCTTCAATCAATCTAAAAACTTCTGAGATCTGAACTTGTCTTGGACTCAACTTAAATGGTTGTGTCTTCAGTTCAGCATCAAGTTGCCTAATACTTACAGGGTCTTCTGCCATTGGCCACTTAACAGCTCCACTAGAGAGGCTGCGCGGTCCAGGGCGCAAATATGTGAACTATCAGGTCCAAAATCAGAGCTTTTGGCCCTGTTCAGATATTAACATGCGTCTTGGGTGATCCGATCAAGTGGACAGCTCTAAGTACAGGTGTGAATGTACTCAAGACACATTGAGATATTAAAGGTAGGGTTGGGAAAGATTTCAGAAACATTTTTTGTTATACAGTATTTGTTGAAATTCTCTTTGCAATCAATAAATCAAATGCTCAGACAAAAAAAGAAAAGTGGGGAGTGGCTTTGGGAGGTCTGAAGGGACAGACTGCCAGTGTTGCCGACTTGGCAACTCTCTCTCTAGATTTAGGCACTTTTGGCTAGTGCTGCTAGCTACTTTCGTTGGAAAAAAAGTTGGCAACACTGGGGTAACTATTTTTTAAAAAACTAGTGTACTCTTGCTAGTTTCTCAAGATCACCGACCCTGCCTTTAATGCTCAGACCACATTCGGAGGGGCCTTAGTTGCAGTGGTGATTTAACAGGCCCCTTTAAAACAACAGCAGACCCCAGTCTGGCCCCTGTGTTTAAATGGGCTGGAACCTACCAGACCCGATGAGACTCATTATAGTTGGGTTTTGAATACTATGGGCGAGTGGACCCATGAAGACCTCTGAACCTCTGATCATCACTCAAAACCCCGCTGTATTCTTTAAAAATGTCTTCCATTCCTCTTTATTTTTTAGAAAATGATACGCTGGTTAGCTGCAAACAACAAATGGTGACTGTGGTTTGTGAGAACCAGCAACACATCCTCAAAGTAAACAACACCTCTTACCATGCTACATATACTGTATAGGTGTACATGAAGATTTGACTGAAATCATAACATGAAGACTTCAATCTGAGCAATCATTTAACTACTTGGATTATATTGAGGTGGACACTGTCATTTTAAAACAGAAATCAGAAAAAAAGTAAAAAAGTAATTTTTTGATTGGTCATCGAACCATGCGCTTCGGACTCCGCTCCAGCTCCACTCTAACTAGCTTTGTTTTGAATGCGTGCCAAACTAGTTGTTTTTTGTAAATGTGTTACTTGGTGACATCACCATGTTACAGAAGAAAAGGCAGGACTTCAAGCAAGGTGTTTCAGGCAGTTCAGGAGCTGTGTTTCTGTGGGGGAGAGGAACTCCTTTTGGCGTGGACTTTGGGCTTTGTTACTTTGCATCCTTTTACGTGCACAAAAAAACTATATATATATACATACAGTATATTGATGAGCGCCATGCAAATAAAGAAGTAGTTTGTCTTTGTGATCATCCTCTATAACTTTCTTTAGCTCTCAATGACCCACATTAATAAGCAGGTTCAGCCAAAAATGTGACACAGCAGTAGTTTGTTCATAGTAATAAGTAGGTTTGCTATTAGCCGGGTGGTCCCCTATATTGGGCTGAGTTGGTTTGTCCCGTACGGAACCTAAAGGTGTATTCTTTATGACATCTACTGTGGAAATAACAAAAGCTTCGTTATGTGTAGCATACGGTTAAACATGGACTCAGCTACAACAGCGCTGACTGTCTTGTTAAACTCAACGGTGCTTTGTTTCATGACTCAAATGTTGTGAAGATGCACTGCGGAAGAATGAAAGCTGAGATGATTACTGTGAATGTTTTAGAACTAAAGACTGTGCTGGATATTCTGGATGAATTATCCCTACCGAAGGTGAGTCTGTGTATTATTTTCAGCAAAAGTTCCAGTGTGCGTGAGATATTGCTCCGTGTCTGATGGAGTGCAGTACAAGTTATTTGACTTTTATGAAGACAGTGAAGAAACTGTAAATGGCATACATCAAGCTATGATGAACTTTCTGGAAAAGCATGAACTGGACACAATGTCAACTTTGGAAAACACCACTCTGTTTACCAGTTATTGAGTGCCAACAATCGCATTCCGAAAGCTAATTGCCCAGCTCACATAGCTCATAACACCTGCAAGCACGCCCGTGACCAGCTGTCAGCGGATGAGTCACTTGTTTTAAAGATCTACATCATGTCATGCAAGGGCTGCGCAACAATGGCGTAGCCACGGCCCGGGTGTGCCACGGTGTGCCACGGTGTGCCCGTGCCTCCCAAAGAGGCAGCTGGCACACCCAAAAATCAGATGCAGAATGAATTTTTAATTATGGCCTTCCTAAAACGAGTTACTATTACTAAACAAAACAACCCGCCACTATCCGTCTGCAGCCGTTCTATATTTCTACTAGTGGAAGTTGTCAACCCTACACACACATATAGCAGGAAAAAAAGTCCTGAGCAGTCGTTGTGTGCGGCCGGGATCGGGAGAGGCTGCACATAAAGCTGCCAGGGCCGGTAAAAAACAGAGCGGCAGCGGGCAGCCTCATCTCTTGCTGCATTCACTTGCACTTGGACATCAGAGTTTCACTCTTGCGAATTTCCCGTTGAGTCACATGACTAATGACTGACGTGACAAAATAAGTCAACGTTACTTTTAGTTTTACACGGGAGTTAGTTGAAAGCCCGGTTCATCACTGTACTGTACTGTCAATAATGGTTGCCTCCATGCGTCGGTTTCCGATGCGGAGGGGCGCTGCCCAGTCGGCGGTATTTGATGAGCTGGGTGAGAACGAGTTGATATGTCAGCATTCGTCCATTCACACACACATTCATACACTGATATCAGAGGCTGCCATGCAAGGAGCCAACCTGCTCATCAGGATTTAATCTAAATGCAATTTCGGGGGTCAGTATCTTGCCCAAAGACACTTGACACACCTAAGGACACACCTAACCATGTATTTCTGTTGCTTGAGTAAACCTAAAAAACTAAGTAAACCTACATTGGAAGTTTATTTTGAAAAGAGACAGTATGCATGTAACGAGGGTAAAGAGACACGCCGTCTCTGACACCGGCTGGTCCATAGACTTTAGACTAGCTCCAGGAGTGAATACTGAAGGCAGAACAGGAGGCACATTGCTATGATGCAGCTCTTGTATTAAAGGAAAGATCAAACCAGTTTTAAAATAATGCAGGATCCACTGAAAAAGGATTTACTTGATCAGAATATTCTGAAACAGTAATGAACAGGTCTAATAAAAATGAGCAAAGCATGCAACATCCTTGAAAGGATCTGAGCTCCGATCAAAATATTTATACTACATTTTACAGCATGATAAAATAACACAGAGGCTTTTAAGTTCACTCTTCATAATAAAAAGAAATTACAACCTGAAGATCTCAGAGTTAAGAAAGAAATGCAAAGTTTCCGTAGTGTAAGTGGAACCTTTGAATAATGCAGATACAATGATTTTTTCCATAAAACACTAAAAGGTCCACCAAGATGTAAAAATAGCAAAATAAGACGGCAAACTAAAGTTGTTAAAGTTTGTTATGTTTTTTTACAACTTGATGTTTCTAAAAATAGCTCAGCCTCTCTCTACTTCTGTCAGTGAAGCAGACATGGATGGAGAGTTGGGTACAGGAGGAGATCTGGATCACATTACACAACACCGACTGTGTGTGTGTAAATGATAGCCCGCAATGACACACTAATGTCAAGCCTGCATGCAGCTACTACAATTCAGAATAAACCAGACTGAGGATACAGATGAGAAAGGTGAAGTGTATCTTAACTTTGTTTTCCTGTAGTAGAGGCTCAGCCCGGTCTCACCAAATAGCGGATGAATGACACGGTTATTTGTAAGTCATTCTGTGTGCAATAACAACGCCTTTGTTGCTTTTGACGTGTCATGTGTACACCATGTAGTCTGTATTGACTGCAATGCAAATGCATCAGCGTGAATATGCTACGCTCACAGTGACGACAAGTGACGCAGAAGAAAAAGTACGAGAGACTGCTGATGGTGGGAGGGAGGGGACGTGGATGGGTCCAACAAACACAGGACTTTCAATCAGGAGACCGGTGTTTGTGTCCCAAAGTGTTGTTTAGTTACGTTACGTTAGTGACGTGTTTTCTGTACTTATGTTACGTTGTTTATGTACGTACTTCACTAAGTTTACGTAGTTATTTTAAGCCCAACCATGATGTTTTCCCTGAACCTAACAAGGTGGTTTTGTTGCCTAAACATAACTGCGACAGTTTCACGGTAACGACGTGGCGTGAAATGACACGTGAAAAGCCTAAAATGTATTATCATGACACGCAGAATGTCCTTAAAATGTTGCGCTATTTATACGCCTTCCAATGAGATCAGAATGCGAGGCCTGTTATGTAATCAATCTATGGTAATGACAGCAAATATTAAAAAAGCTTAACAGTCCCACTTGTGGCCCCTCGAGACTGAAATGTTTGTTGTACCCCACAATATGAAAGTGTTGGATGAAGTAAGTTTGACATATCTTTTTAGTGCAAATCTTGTCTCCCAACGCCAACCATGGTTCAAACCAGGGCCACAACTACCACCATGGAACACACATAAACATTTTAAATGCTTTTGAATCAGCCAATATCCAAATATCTGATCTACATTAATATCCTAACTCATTGATGCCAACAGGGATTTTTACTTGATCAGGTTATCAGAAAAAGCTTCATCCATGTACGAGTCGAAAACACAGAAGCCTATATCATGGATTAAACTAGTCTTTTACGCAACAGGCCATAAGAGACCTCAAAGCATCCTGGCATCACACAGGAATGTTTGTACATGATTACATCTCTTGGTAACACTTCTCTGACAGCAGCAACGACACACACGCACACGCACACGCACACGCACACACACACACACACACACACACACACACACACTTCTATCTTTGTGAGGACACTCATTGACATAATGCATTCCCTAGCCCCTTACCCTAACCTTAACCTTAAATACCTGACCCCAACCCATATCCTTACCCTAACCTAAACCTAATTCTAACCTGAACCTTAAAACCAAGTCTGAACCCTCAAACAAGCCGTTGAAGGTCTGTCCGAAGGTGAGGACCGGCCTAAATGTCTTCACTTTGCAAAAATGTCCTCACTCTGAAGGTCTAAAACTCAAATTGGTCCCCACAAAGATAGCTGTACAAGTACACGCATACACACAGTGGGACTGGTCAACACTGGAACTTTTTAAGTGTCTGTGAGTAAAAACAAATGAATTACTCATTACTCAGTCAAGCCAGACCTCATCTATTACACACACTTCATTTTCCCCTCACAAATATGTCCGCTGTATACATCTCAGTGAGAAAGTCAATGTGAAGCATTCAGACAAAAATGCTGGAGTTTGATGCCACGTCACCAGAGGGAGGCCAAGCTAGTTGTCTTCCTGCACTTTGATGAATGATCATGAACCAAACCACACAACTGTCACCCTGAGGGGAAAATTCTAGTCTGTCTGTAGGTTTCGTGCTACACCCTGAGGGCATTTCTGTGTTTGACTTAAAGTTCATCCAAATCATTTTACACACTCATTAAATAAACACTCCTCCAAGGCTTTTGTACACATCTAATGAAAAGAGACGGTACTGAATACTAAAGTGCTGCATAAAACTAACTTTGGCTGAAATGGGATCATTGAAATCAAACGATCATCAACTTGGAAGCATGAGTGTTGCACTGATATGACATTTGAAGAAAGGTCAATGAAATGAGACGAATAGTTATTTATCCTCTGCAGAGTGTCTTCATTAAATTTCAACTAAACCTGCACAAGCAAGACAAAAAGAAAACGTGTAATTTCTCAAAGCACCCGCAAAGGGTGAAATGCACCCTTAACTGGGCTGCCAAGCAAATAGCGTCTTGGTGCTCCTATGCTATTTGCACACAATTAGGTAATATGCAGACATTTGTCACAAAATTGGCCCCTTTCTATGCAAATGAGCCTCATTGCAAAAACAGTCCAATTCACAAATATCAACACTAATAGCCACACACACATAGTTACAGTGAAATTATTAGTTTCTACAGAGAGTTGGTGGTAATTGTAGCACATTTATAAGGGGTGTCAGGCCCAGACTTTCCAGTGATCATGGCATATTAAATCCCAAATAGGGATTTAATTTCTCTCTGTCACCTTTAAATTCCTTGCCTGGAGTTTTGAGAAGGCCTCTACACCTCGTTGGTCAGGACCTGGAGCTAGCCGTCTGAACATTTCATTTTTCTTTTTCTCTCTGCCATTGTTCTGCCTACTGTGTTCTTGGTGCAAAGGTAACACTTATACTTTGCCACATGGATAATGGCAATCAGCGGGTGCAATTCCATTCTTTGTGAATTTGCCCATCAGTGTGCTTCAAACAAAGACCTTGTTGGATCATTTAAGGCTGGAGCTATGCTTCTGCGAAGATATACATAACTCAAAATATCTCTATGGGTTTATTCAAAGAAGGGGGTGTTATGTGTAATTGTAGGGTGCCGAGGGTTGCAAAGAAGCCACACCTCCTAAATCTTAACATATTGTGAAAACCTGCGTAACAAACACGCTGATAAACTTAAAGGACCAGTGTGTAGCATTTAGGGGGATCTATTGGCATAAATGGAATATAATATTAATAAGTATGTTTTCTTTAGTGTTTAATCACCTGAAAATAAGAATCGTTGTATTCTCGTTACCTTAGAATGAGCTGTTTATATCTACATACGGAGCGGGTCCTCTTCACAGAGTCCGCCATGTTGCTCTGCCATGTTTCTACAGTAGAACAGAACGGAAAAACCAAACTCTGTTAACTTTTCCTGCTTGGGCCGGAGTCGATAACGTTACTCACTCCCGTTGCCGCCGCTCTCTCTCTTGCTTCACCACTCACTTCCCCTGTACACACACACACTCTAAGCACTGACTCTGTTCTACATGGCTCTAGAGACGGCCATTGGCGTTTTCGCGTCGTCCACCGTAGCTCTCCAACACGCTTGGCACACGGGTGAGGCTTCAGTTGGTTGCAATCTCCTCACCTCACCGCTAGATACCGACAGATCCTACACACTGTTCTTTTAATAGTCAAAATCCCTGCAAGCATACAAGAAACACCCACACAAACGTCTCCGACAACCCCTGTGTATGTTTGCCAACATGCAGCTTGGAGAAACTTGTTCCAGCCTTAACAGCATCTGAAACCTGATGGCGGAATTGGGTGGACAACCAAGTGCAATACCATGAACGCATTCAAGGAGAGACTGTCCCAAAACCATCAAAACTACCAAGACACAGAGTCGATGGAGAGAGATCAGGGAGGCAGTGGGATGCAGCCAGAGGATGCTATGATAGAAGACACACTGCCTTCGAGTGTGGCCTTTCAGAACACTTTTACCTTTAGATGTGGTTGGATGACTTGTTGTACACCTCGTTCGAAGTGTAATGAGATATCTTAGGGTGTTTTCACACCTGCCTTGTTTAGTTCGGTTGAATCGAACCCTGGAGCGTTTACCCTCTCGGTGCGGTTCGTTTGGGCAGGTGTAAACACAGCAATCACACTCAGGTGCAGCACCAAAACAAGCGAACCGAGACTTCCTTGAAGGGGTGGTCTCGGTTCGCTTCCAAAAGAACTGTGGTACGGTTCATTACGCTTCGTTTGTGATGAGAACGTGATCTGACCTTGATCCGGCCCAACTGGAGAAAGCATTGCGCCTTTTTGGATTAAACGAGCTCTGGTAACAAGCTGCACAGTGCATTATGGGTAGGATTGTAAGCCTTTCGTTTCTATAACATGCAGCAAGATGAATAAGCGTGTACAGACGTGGACTCTTGGGGAGGTGCAGTGCCTCATAGAGATTTGGTCAGATGATCATATAAGCTCACAACTTTCAACAACACACAAGAATACCGAAATCTACTCACTCTTTAGCAAAGGGCTCTAGGAAATGTTTTTTTTTCGGCCGATGAGCATGTCACACAGTTTAGGAGGGTTAATGCACGCCTCCTCCTGAACTGTCGTGATATGTGCCTCTGGCGACTCCATTGCGTCAACACATTGTTTTCCAGTCGCCACATTTTCAAACTGTATCGTTGCCCTGAGTGAAAAATTGCTACGAGGTAAAAAAAGATGACCAGTGCCAAGATCAAACCGCATAGTTGTCCCTCCATTGTGAAATGGGAGAGTGTTGCTTGTTTGTTTACTTCCGGGAGTTTTCCCACATGGAAATTCTGACCAATTAGAGAGCAGTTTCTTTGCGCACCAAAATTTTGGTCGGCTTGTAAACGCTGACGTGTGAACACAAACCAAACTCGAGGCAATATGCAGCATTGTAACAATTAGGTCCCTGATTTGGACCAGAGCAAACAAACTACAGGTGTGAAAACATCTGTAGATTACTGAATGATTTGCAAAGTTTCTACGGAAACAACCCGTTTTCACTCTCAACTCGTCAAATACTGCCGCTTGGTAAGCGCACCTCAGCATTGGAAACTGACGCATGGAGGTACCCTTTAGCAACAGTATGTGACGAACCGGGCTTTCAATTAACTCCAATGTAAACCCACCCGCGGCGCTATTAGACGGTCAGAGCAAGTTACATCTCCAATGCCATGGGGCACTGACCAAGCGGCGTTATTTGACGAGTTGGGAGTTAGAATGTGTTGACGGAAATGTTCCCCATTTCATCTTCATTCATAAAACTTTTTACCTTTGGAATCAAATGTAACAGACATGAATCCAAGTGTGAAGGATGAAACTACCATCTCTTAACAGCCTTTCAAGCCCAGAGGGAAACCAAAAAGAGAGACGAGTGGAGTATTTAATAATGAGAACTACAGCAAGCCAGGAAGTCCATTGTGGCCAAAGTGTAATTGTGATCCACAAAGCCTCTAAAGTCAGTTTCATTTCCCTAACACTGTGCATAAACACTGGCATCCAATCACACAGGCTTTGGAACAAAATGCATACTATCCAGGTTTATGTGTCTACAGAGACAGTTGAGCCAGCATACCCTGTCTGAACCTCTTGATAGATATCCAGAAGACATTTTTATATAAATTGAGCTTCTATAAATGAAGTGGGAGCTGTCTGGATTTCCCAGCATGTGAGCGTGACCAGTGTGGAGCAGATGTTGATGTGAGCTCAGCACCAGGCAGACTGCTTCCACCACCAGGCAGGAGCTTGTTCTTCTCTTGGTGTTCACTAAAAAGTTACCAAGTCAGTATAGTTTTTCTGAAAAAACAATATTTTTTTTAACACAGGCAGGATAATTGTGAATGTGAGCAGCACATTTAAATCTACCAGTGTTCCGACACTGTAAGCTTAAAGGTCTTTGCACACCAATCCGTTTTCTTCGTATACGTTTTTGAATCCGTCGTAATCGTAATGCACAGAAACCGTGCACACTGAGTTCAATGCGTTTTATTATTCACTTCATTGCGAAAATTAGCAATAAGAGACAAAACTGAGTTAATTACTTGGGTGCGATGGATAGCGCTAGTCTCAAACGGGGCTAATGAATGAATGATATTAGCAAGAAGCTATCGTTAAGCTGCCTACAGCTCAATCATTGCTGTCTAATCTTTCCTACATCCTTTGTTTTGCGACCATCCCCAATTCCAAACTGTTCTGCAATCACCTGTCACAATCTATCTTTAGATTCTGCTTCTCTGTATTCTTTTAGGGCTGTCAACGTTAACGCGATAATAAAGCGTGAACGCAAATTTGTTTTAACGCAACTAATTTCTTTAACGCATTAACGCAACTTGCAATTTTTAGGTTATAGTAGGCTCAGTCTTAAAGCTAGAGTGAATATATGAAACTAGAAAACCTAAGGAATACAGTGGATCCAATCATGTCTTACTAGCTTGTCGCGAAGGAGGCTAAATAACGCTCCAAAACTACTCTAAATTTTGGCGAGGAAAAACGGCCATGGCCATTTTCAAAGGGGTCCCTTGACCTCTGACCTCCAGATATGTGAATGAAAATGGGTTCTATGGGTACCCACGAGTCTCCCCTTTACAGACATGCCCACTTTATGATAATCACATGCAGTTTGGAGCAAGTCATAGTCAAGTCAGCACACTGACACACTGACAGCTGTTGTTGCCTGTTGGGCTGCAGTTTGCCATGTTATGATTTGAGCATATTCTTTTATGCTAAATGCAGTACCTGTGAGGGTTTCTGGATTCCTGGTTTGTACTGGTTTGTCTGTAATACTTGACAAATCTCAATTTAAGGTACATTTTGAACAAATAAAAAATGTGTGATTAATTTGCGATTAATCATGGACAATCATGCGATTAAATATTCGAATCGATTGACAGCCCTAATTATTTTTTTTCTTTATCGTAAAGTGTTTGTGCTGGAAGACATGAATCAGCTTATCAGATGTCATTTTGAATGATGAAGTTTGCGACGGTGGCTCGGAGTGGTCAAGCAACCCTCTGTTGGCTTTTGGCGGATGTGAAAAAAAGCAGAAAATCTAACCTGTTCCACAAACTTTAATGACAGACGAAAGTTTTTTGTAGTCAACGTGATTGACACAACGTGAAGTCGTATTTATTTTTAACGATTTGGGAGGAAAAATACGGATTTGGTTTGCAAAGGCCTTTAGTGTGATCCAGGCTACAGGAGCCACTGATTAGGACGTCAGTGTCTCAGGCAGTCTGCGAAAGGTTAGCTCTGTTTACAGAAATGCTTGTATTCCCACAACTTGTGCTTGTAGAACTGAACTCCATATTTCCAAGAATAGTCTTTGCTTCCATATTAAGCCTTCCTCGTTAGTTAGCCAAAGACAAATAGCACAGAACCACAGACATCACTACCTGCTTTCCCTTTCTACTAGAGCTGTAATAGAACACACAGTACAGCTCCAACAGACCAGTACAGAATGTTAGCGTGCAGATAAATAACAACCCCTATTCTGGTTTAGGGCTTACTCTACTCAGGGTAAGCTGTTGATAGGCATCTTCATATCCAACCCAGACGTCTCCTACTTATTTTTAGGTATGTATAATCTTTACAATATTCAGAATTATTCAAAATCAAATTTTATAGTCAGATAAGCAGCAGTAACCAGAAGATGTTGCATGCTCTTTCCACCTAATTACAGCATATTCATTTATTAGATATATCTGGGTTATGAAATATGACATTTACCTACCTGCAACGAAGCAAAAACAACTTGAGTACAGAGAATAATCACAATCTTTCAGATTACTCGAGATCTGTCACAACCAAACCACGTTGGAGTCCCAGAGACTGGAAGGTGAAGGCACCATGGAGGTCTCTCAGAGACAGAGCTTCAGTATGGAGCCAAAACATGGCCTCAGGACCGGTAGTGAAAGGGGGAACCTGTAGCACTGGTTTGCTTTTAATTCACAATACTTTTACACAGCAAGGGCATGTAGGCTCACCAGGACCAGCGTCAACTTCAAATCCTCACAATTCTCAAAGCCATAAATCTAGTTCATCTCAAGGCTTGTCTATACAGGAAGCGTTTCTTTCAGATATACATACAGATATTCATACAAATACGTTTTTACAGGTATTTCAATCATTACAGCTGTCTACAAAGGCCATGTGACGTCTCACGTTTCACTCGCGGTATGTCCGTGTATCCGTGACCCACTCTACTGTGACACGTCAAAATGTCATAAAACGTTATTTTAACGTTACTGACCTTATGCTGCCTCCCCATTTTTGGTTTGTTCCAATTCCTGTTTTGTCTCCTAACGTCTGGTTGCTGGCTAAGTGAAGAGTGCGGGGTCCTGATTGGCTCACACGGCCCACTTTAGGCCAACAGTACATTTCTCAAAGTTGGGAACGCACGTCCACATTTTTGAGGAGATCACGTGACCTGACAACACCACGATAGTTATCAGATTAAAAAGACCATCTATGGTGCAAATTTACAATCGCCATTAACTATCTTACAACAGCCCTGTCTCCTAGAAATTACGTTCACATACAACACACGACGTCACGACACAATGAAACTGTATTGTGAATTACATTTCGAGGGAAACATAGCTTGTTGCAGATGTAATGATAGTCCGTGGAAGTCAGCGTAGGGAGGAGGTCGGGGTATCGGATGGGTCAAACAAACACAGAACTTCCACTCAGGCGACCGCTGTTCGTGTCCCGTGTGAAATTAAAAGTCAACGTTCACTTATTACCTCCGCCAAGGCCAAAGGCCTAGGAAGGAGGTTATGTTTTCACCGGCGTTGGTTTGTTGGTTTGTTTGTCCGTTAGCAGGATTACTCCTAAAGTCCGCAATGGATTTGAATGAAATTTTTTGGAGGGGTGGGGTGTGGCACAGTGAACAATCCATTAGATTTTGGTGGAGATCCGGATCATGATCCGGACTCAGGAATATTTTTAAGGATTCCGATCAGCCTGAGCATTAAAACCACAGGGTATAACACATATGAGTGTAACTGATGACGCGTTGATGACGCGTGACCCCGCCTCCTTCCTCCTTCTGAGAGCAGAGAGAGACGTGTGTGGATGTGTGTGCGGAAGCTGCTGGCCGTCCGCGGTGAGAAAGGAAAAAGCGCTAGATGACCGGATGACAGACAACGTAGTGTAACGTTATACAGACATAACAAGGCTGCTGAATGAGAGAGGCATCCGCCGATACGTTACACGGAAACACACCGTATTAATAGTAAGCCGACCACCTCACGGTTCCGCCAACTGTGAGTTGTGAGATCTGTTTTTAAAGACACGCGTTGGCGGAGGTCTGCGCTATCCGAGTGCAATTCTAGTTTTAATTTACGTCTGTAGCTTAACGTAACAAACGGAGTCATTTAAAGCCAAACCATGATGTTCTTTTACTAAACCTAACGAAGTAGTTTTGTTGTGTTTTTTGTTTTGTTTCAATTTACAACGTTAACCGTGTGTTTAAAGCTGTTTAAAACTGTGCAATCTGGGAGAGAATACGTTTCCCCTCAAAATGTAATTGAGAATGCAGTTTAGTTGTATGGGAACGTAATTTTGTAGGAGACAGGGTTGCTTTATACATGTCAACTTGGTATAGTATGTAATGTTTGCACAAGCACTGCATGCAGCTCTCTCATGCGTGCAGTTGGCTTTACCAGCTAACAGTAAGTGCACATTTATTATTCCCTTCAGCAGATATTAATGTTTAAATGGGGGTATACTGTCTTAAAGGCACAATGAGTGGATTTTCCTAAAAAACTATGTATAATCCATCTCAATCATCACTTATACTAGAAGGGTGTAGTGGTGTCAGTAGACTCTGCCCTCTGCCTGGATATTCTCTTTTCTTTTCATTTTGCTGTGTTCGGGATGTTTCTGGGTGTGGAGAGGAGGACCAACTTTGAATGTTGTGTTGACAAACCACAACGGACAAATCCTACTCTTTCTGCCTTTAAGTTCCTTATGGTTGGCCTCTTTCAGTTATCAATGGTAAAAAGATCTATATCAATACCTATTTTATTATACTATGATTTTGAGATGGGGGGAGGGTGTTGCAGATTTTTTGTCTAAGTCAAAGAAAATATTAATAATGCTAGGGAGGGTCTCGCTATTTTATAAAGTGAAACATAAGGTTTAATGCTAACCAGTGTTTATAACGTTATAAGTAGTGTAACATATTCCTCTGATGATGTATAAAGATGGAGTAACACATAATGACTCAAGTGGTAATGTTACTTTTCCACAGGCATTTTCTGACCAAAATAGAGTTAAGTTATTGCATCACTGAGCAGTCTTTCCATTCAGAAAGTTATTTAACATTTCACTTACTCCAAACAGAACAGACCAGAACATGTTATAAATAGTGAAGGCAGCAAGCACTACAGTTTGTTTCTGTGTAGTTCGTTGGGTTGAAGTTAGAAGATGTTTTCCTTCCAAAAGGCACACACCAAAAACATTTGCGAGAGGCGACTGTTGGTTCTAAACAACAATGGCGGCAATGATGTTGCAATAGCATCAGTTCTATCAGAACTGGAGAGTATTTCTTCATTGAAAGAAAAGCAAAGAACGGCACTGAAGGTTTTTCTCGATGGAAAAGATGTTTTTGCTCTTCTCCCTACTGGATTTGGCAAGAGTTTGATTGACAGATGGTTCATCATCTATACTTTACTATCATTGTTTCCACTTTTGTTTACTGCACTTCTTTTAAATGATAAAGGCTGAAGGATTAACAAATGCTCAGCTTTCCTCTGGCTGTTCTAGGAGGTCTCACACTAAAAGCAGCCAGATGCATCAATTATCACTGTCTGATGAATGTAAGCTGCTGTGTTAATGGTCCCACAGCAGCTCTGACTCAGATACAAGGGTGGAAGTGTTTCTATGCCTGCCAAACTTTGCTGATCATTAGCACATTTTGCAATAAAGCAGGCCACTGCCACTCTGCCAGACCATAACTCTTCCTAATGCCACCTTGCCATCACTGCCCTGTGAGGTGGGGTTGTAGAAACACCAGATTTCCTCCTATATTTGCCCCAATGAGGGGGTAAGAAGTTAATAAGTGAAATTGTATTATTGCAACAGCTACATTAAAACACACATTGATAGTAATAACTTCCTGTATTTCTGTTCCTGTAAAGACACACAACACTACATGATCCAGATATGCTGCTCTGGAGAACTTCACCAGGTGAAACTAAATATTGTGACTCTACTGTAGTTTCTCACCACAAAAACACCCAATGACCCGGAACAAGCTGAATTTTCTCATTATACTACAGTATTGGTTCATTGTAGGGATTTCACGTGAACCGATACTTCGATGCCAAAATTCCTGAAAGTGTGACGGTACTCATTTTTCTACAGTACAGTAGGTACCGTACGTACCGTCAGGGCTCAAGACTAACTAAAACCAACTGAATTTCCCTGATAATAATACATTGTGAACAACAAATCTGTGTTGAAATCAGCCGGAGAGCTAGTTAACATTAGTTGTTAGCAGGAGGTGGGCAACACAATCCTGCTTGGCTAAATAACGGAGCTAACAGCTCACATACAGAGGTCGCATTGAGTTACATTATGATGCGTTCAAGTTCTATTCAGTAAAAAGAAAATTAATGGGCGAAGGTAAATTATAATGTTATCATGATGTGTTCAAATGCAATTTTGTAGTTTTTGGCAAGAAACTTGAGGTGGATCATCAGGGATCAATAATAAATTCACAAAAAACAGTATGCAAATGGTAATAAAGGAGTGTATATTGATTATGTATGTATTTTATTTTTTACCGTGGTATCGAATTGGGTATCGAGAATCGTGGCGTTTCACTGGTATCGGTATCGACTACTAAATTTCTGGTATAGTGACATCCCTAGTTCATAGCAACATCTCAGCTCTGAATATATATACTTTGACCAGTGGCCTTAAAATACATATAAAAAAGTATTTTCAAAACACCCATTTAAATGAATTGGAAAACTTAATTAATATGGTAAACAATTCAGACCCTGGTCAAGATGATCAGCAGCGGTGTCACAGCAGTGATAGGCTAGTTTTGGTGTTTTTACAAATTAAAACCACATTTTCCATAAATCCTTTTGATCTGACTCCTACCTCTACCCCACATCTCCAACGTGATTTCCCCATCTGCCTTTGACTGTAAACCATCTGCCACATGTTTTAGCTTTGCCTGCTTTGGACTAACAGCACCCATTTGTGTTCTGTGCTCTGTAAAGCAATTTAGCAGTCTTCCCTGGTCATTTTCTGGTTAAACCATTCCATATCAGTTTGAGTTGTAGCTTGACACGTTAGTCCAGTAAACATGACAAAGTTGGCTCACTGTAGCTAACAGATGGCAGATTTAGCAGAGCAACCTGGGCCCTATTATTGTGGCAGCAGCGCTATGACCAGCTGAAGCAGCGCTCCGACAGTTTGGTATTTTCCTGACCCTGAAATTGTCTTTGGCTGTCTTTGTGGTAATTTAGTGCCGAACAGAGTGCACAGGTGGGAAGAGAGGCGCAAACGGGAGGGAGGTAAGGTTCACTCAGGTGCAAAGAGAGTTGTTGGTGTTTTGGTTGAAAATATGTGTTAGACTTGAGACAATCCTGTGTCCCACAAAATTACATACAACTAAACTGCATTACATCGGAGACAGGGCTGAGAATAGAAGTTTGTCTGGCCACCTGAGACCCGCTTTACACCTGGTTTAAAAGTGTTCTGGGTGATTGGATTGCAATCAGACAGTGCTTGACCACATGAAAGTACAGGTGCTAATGCACCCAAAACACATTGAGGACGGATTGTGATCCGATCGGCCGAACCACCTCCGGAGGCGGCCAGGGACGTATTGTGACTACATTGAACACAAGTGTAAATTAAATTGCATTTTCAATCCACATACAACAACTACGTGGGCGTAAATACAGCTGCACCGAGTACCACTTTTGGGCTCCGGAGCTTCGGTAGTAAACAACAGCGAACATTCAAAGCTTTGGCCGCGTGTGCAGCACGTTCCCAGCGCTCCTTCGGTCACTGTACCACTGTGACCAGGGAGGAGATCACCGCCGCTGCTGTGCTCAGCGTCTCCTCTCTTCATCCGTGTGCGAGTGTAGTCGTACCTCAATGTCACATTTGCAGGCCCTCTCCCCCTAAACGGCGACGTTTTGAGGCTGATGTGTCCACGCATTACACACCGCCCAGCATGCAGCCTTCATCTCAGCCCTTTCAGACAGAACAATTGGATCTCAATCAGATCTCAATGTGGACACATATAATCAGGTTAAATCATATCTAGAGACAATCTGGATACACATTTTAATGCCAGGTGTACAAGGGGTCTCAGTTGTAAATACAACATTCACTGGTCTCCACCTGCTCCTGTGAAAAAGATCTGTCTCTTTAGCTGCTAAAACTCCTCTATGTTCACCAGCTAGTCTCTAAGCTGCTGTTTGGTGTTGGACATGTGGTGTACAGCGAATTTATCACAGCGTGTTTGCTGAAAACAGCTGTCAAAAGGGGCTTGGATGCTAATGCTAATGACTAAACCATGACATAAATTTGCAGTCTATAAAACAATAACAAAACAAACAATGGACTAAAACAGCCAGAAAGCTCCTAGAGCTGCAGAGATGGGTGCTTATTCCATACGAGCCTTCTCACATTACACATGTACTAAATATAAAAAAATGTTTAAAATAGCAATTAATAAAGCTTTAAAGGGCGGGTCCATCTTTCGGATCCGAACTAACGTGCCGTCTTCACCAGTACATTGCTTAGCTTCCGTGCCGGGAGTCCTGTCTGCTTCTCCTAACTGGGAGCATGTCGACCGCCATCAAAGTTACTGTATGTGATGTTAATACACAGACGCTTACACACTGTAAGGTTTTGAGGTGGTGGACCCTCACAACCAGGACGAAAGTCCACAAGATTGAGGTGTACAGCATGCAGGCAGTTGGATTACAAAACTGGGTACCATGTGTAGTAGGATTGTGGTGACACTTAACCTGAAAAAAACTAAAAAAAATAATTGACCTGCCCTTTAATCATGTATTGATATTTAAGTAAATTATACAACTTGTAGCACTTTTAGACACACCAGTCTACTTGTCCCTTTTGTAACCTGAGTGATCCTGTCCAAATAAAAGCTTATCAAGTGAAAGCATCTGAAGTGAAATTCCTCCCACGTGTAATATTCTTGGCAAATAGATTCTGATTTTGCGAACAACACAGAGAGCTGTTAAATATTGCCTTAACACATTACAGTGATGTGCCTAAAATAAACAATTGGACAGGGAAGCAAGTCACTGCTGAGCTGAACTCAGTCCAACAAATCATTGTTGTAGCTATGTAATGTTGTCCCAAACTCACTCTCCACTTCCATCTCATCAGAACCTGCTCTCTCAACACGAGGCAGACTATCTATTATCTATATTCTTTTACAATATGGAAGAATGTAATGAGAAAAAGAAGAAGCTGACATTATAGAAATGACAGGGTAAAAAAGCACATTGTTTTCCTCCTTGTGTGGTACGGCCATGCTGGGAGATAAAGATAACACAAAGAGGATAGCTAAAAAAAATAGAAATAAAACAGGCCTCTGGAGATGTGCTTAGGACTTCTATTATTCAATTTCACTAAATATAAAAAAAAATAATTTCCAATTACAAAATCTTTTCATACTTACTTTAATATAGTGATATATTAAAATCATTTTGTTGTGATAAACGATTTTGTATTACCCATATCCTCGGCAAGTCTCACAACATATAAAGCTTGTTTCACAGCTGCTGTCTACAGGGCTCTCCCTCAATACTGGACCAAAAAAAACACCAAAGTTACCCTTTAAGATGATGATTTGAATCTACAAGCCTCCATCCCTTACTAATTTCTTTATTTCAAATCTATAGGAATCACTGATGAGGAGATGTAGATAAGCCACCAGTTAGGGGATTTCCCAGAGTTTGAGACATCTCCAGTCCAATAAAAACATTTAAACATTTTCAAATTATATTTTTTGGTTATATATCTTGGAAATCTATCAATTTAATTATTCTCCAATCAAATATATGAGTATTATCTGTCTATATAGTTACTACCTACACTATCTACATAGTAAAGCTAGACGCTAAAAGAAAGCTACGAAGTTACACTAAATTTTGGTGAGGAAAAACTGGCATGGCCATTTTCAAAGGGGTCCCTTGACCTCTGAACTTAATATATGTGAATGAAAATGGGTTCTATGGGTACCCACAACACACTGACACACTGACAGCTGTTGTTGCCTGTTGGGCTGCAGTTTGCCATGTTATGATTTGAGCATATTGTTTTATGCTAAATGCAGTACCTGTGAGGGTTTCTGGACTATATCTGTCATTGTTTTATGTTGTTAATTGATTTACAATAATAAATATATACATACATTTGCATAAAGCAGCATATTTGTCCACTCCCATGTTGATAAGAGTATTAAATACCACTTACTCCCTTTAAGGTACATTTTGAACAGATAAAAAATGGTTTACAATCAAGAATGTGAGAAATAAAAAAGAAAAGAAAACCAATAACAACAATTTGACATATACACTATTTGCGTGCTTTACGTTCCCCTTTCCTCATTTCTGTACCTGGCAAGAAATATTTAGTGTGACTTGAGAAACTTAGAGACTGAACTCAGGTCAGCGCTCTGACAGTGTTAGAGAGCGCGTTAACATTAACAGTCTTACCTTTGCCGAGTTTGCTCGCCCTCCCGATCATGGATAATAATGTGATAATAATCCACACACACTGGGATGTTCTCTGCGGAGCTCTGCGCTGGTTCCTCCTCGGTTAGATCCGGTGGCATAGTGGCGCAGTCCTGGTTCCGCTGCTCCTCCTGGACCGAGACATGTCTCAGAGTGACAGCAGGATCCTGCGGGACTGAGCTCACTGCTGTCTGTCAGCGGAGCTGCCGTACCGTGCCGTGCCGTGCCGCGCAGTGCGTCCTGCTGCAGGACAGGTGTGGGCTGACTGAAGCTTCACGTCCAGATGTGTGTGTGTGTTTGTGCGTGTGCGTGTGTGTTTAAAGCCCGCGGTGTCATATTGCCTCCTCCATCACAGGATCGCTTACTGTGGCATTCAAATCAACTCAACAGCAGCTACATATTCTCACAAGTTCACAATATAGGAAACACTCCACGGTGGACATGTGATGATAGAGAGAATGAAGTTATTAGCCACTCCCATGACTTCTTACACATCAGCATGATGAGCAGTGTATCTGTGAGGCATTAGGAGCATTCTAGAGGCTATTTCTAGTGCAGCTTTTATTTCCCAGCTTATAGAGAAAGCCCAGTGCAACCAGCACTCCTAACTTTTATGCTGCATTAGCTACTACTTAATTTGTAGTAATTTCATTGGACATAACTTTATTTAAGAATATGTACCATGTGGTCACAATGTAAACTAATATTAAAGCTGCAAGCAGCAATGAACGGTTTCTTGCACATTCACGCACGTCAGGGGTACTGGCGGGACGCCTGGTCGTCGTACCCGCAGGCACAATGAAACAGGAACTCTGCTGAGTGCAATGATGCCTCCCTCTACTGTTTATGATAAATGGTTCATGGGTTATGGAAGGGGGCGGGGATAACCATGGATGTATTAAGAGAACTACAGCGTTGGAGGCGGGGCCCCATTCATTCCTATGAAAGTTGCTAAATGGCTTGACTTCCGTCTGGAAAAAGTACCCGGATCTTGGGCACATAGAACATGCGCAGTAGCGTCCGCTCGGTCACATGACTCGGTCACGGGGTCCCAACGTCACACTGTCATAACGGCTTGCGCTCCAGCTTCGGTCTGGCTCTCATTCACATGAACGGAGGAAGGGAAATAACTCTATTTCTCTAACTCTAAATAACTAGTTCATTTTACAACTTTAAAACTTAATTCTTCAAATAAGGGCTATTAGAATGTTCGTACTGGGAAGTTGATTAACCTCAAATAAATTATCCGGGGAGTTAACGACATCTCTTTCCCAATGTAAGTCTATGGGAAAAAGTATTTTTGGGCCCAATGCATCACGTGACGGACACGGAAGTTGTAGTACCGCCGTTTGGCCACTACAAAAGTTGGGATTGATGACCGGTGCACTTCCTGGGGGCTTGGGGATAACCCACACCAATGAAACAGGAACTCTGCTGAGTGCAATGATGCCTCCCACGAGAGTCTACGACAAACAGTTCATTAGTTATGAAAGAGGACGGGGCTACAGTTTAGGGGCGGGACTCTGAGTTGGTATTGGCATGTAAATGACCTCAGGCTTGGACCGTCATCATGGACGAGAAATTTGGAGCAGATTTGACAAAAACATGCAGAAGTTACAACAACTTCCTGTTTTATGGAAAAAGGCGCTTTTTCGCCACCGCTTCACCAGTGTTGCTTGCTGTTGTCGCAAACGTTTGATAACTTATGATCCCAAAGGTCTTTAGATGGTACTGACCAAATTTGAAGTCAATCAAATGAATTCTCTTGGAGGAGTTTAAACACACGGCCTGTAAAATGCTAACTGGGCAAAAATGGCATATTCAATCCAAAATGGCTGACTTCCTGTTAGGTTTTATGTATATCGCCAAGAGGCTTTTTTGTATGTCTCCACATGTTATATCTGCCTACCAAATTTCATACATGCAGGTGAAACCTCAATGAGGGGCTTAATTTTTCCAACTCTGTAGGGGGCGCCAGTGAGTCATTTTGTCACATACCGACACCCTTAAAATAACAAATGTTACACCGCGTCTGATAAGTGTACAAAGTTTAACAACTTTTTGAGCATGTTAAGGCCCTCAAAAATGTGATTCATTTTAATAATAATAATTATAATTCCTTCAGTTTCAATAGAGCATTCGCTGCCCGACGTTGTCGGTGCTCGGGCCCTAATAACAAAGCTATTTGATCTAGTTTTTAGATTTCTATATTTTTTGGGGTGCATTTTTCCCTTTATTGCATAGACTCAGTGATGATACAGACAGAAAACACAGAGAGAGAGAGAGAGAGAGAGAGAGAGAGAGAGAGAGAGAGAGAGAGAGAGAAAGAGAGGGGTATGACATCCAACATCCACAGGTCCCCAAAGATGCTGTGGCTATGGTGTGTCTTAGACCAGTACGCCCCTTTAAACTAGACTTTGACACAGGGCCCACTTCAACACACAGCCACAACCTTGCTTAGTAATGCAGGACCTGCCTTACATGGAATTGTATTTTAGCACAACAAATAAGAATCTAATCTACCTTAATACCAAAACTAACTGGTCTACTAAAAATAATGTTCCCATACAACTAAACTGCATTGTGAATTACGTAGGGAAGAAGGGAAATGTATTTTGGCGAGGAGTACGGATGTTTTTGACGTATCACAAATACATTTAGTCTGCGGAACTCCGCGTAGGTAGAAGGTCGAAGTGGTGGAGGGGTCAAACAAACACAGGACTTTCACCCATGAGACCGGTGTCCTGTGTGAAACTAAAACTCAACGTTCATTTATTTTAATCATGATGTTTTCTTCACTAAACCTAACAAAGTAGTTTTGTTGCGTGTTTTGTTTTGTTTCAATTTACAACTTTAACCAGGTTGTTAAAACTGTGACCCTAATCCAGGAGAAAATACGTTTCCCTTCGAAACATAGTTGAGAATGCAGTTTAGTTGTACGGAAACGTAAATTTGTTGGAGGGTTGAAATCAATTCACATGCAGTAACCAGGGGAGCCGTCCTCTAAAGAGAAACAACAGCATCAGTTGTTCCAGCAAATGCCTCAAAACGGCATCTGTTTATGTTCAAGTGACAAAGCCCCCTAGTGGCCGTAGGAATTATGACTCTTGTCCATCAGAAACAAGGGAGGAAGCCAGGTTATATAATTATAGCTGGACAAAATGTAGGTATTGGCAGCAGGAGACTGCTGTTCGCTGTCCGTTTCAGTTCACGTTGGTTTCCATCATGCCCTAAACTTAACCATGTGGTTATTATTGTAACCACGACAACGAAGGTCTCATTTGGTAGAGCCATTTTGAGATATCTTGTTAAAAAATGTGTTGTGGACATATGGTGCCTTCAAATGAAACTCGCGAGCTTGTGTTTACAACATGGGAAGTCGTGTACACAATATGCTTGGCTTTCAAGTGGTTAAGTCGTGAGAACACCGCTGCTAAGCAACGGCAATATTAACGTTACTGACGGCGTCTAGAAGCCACAGAGGCTAACAATTTAGCAAGCTAGCAAGTGGGTAACATAATGTAGCAAATGCAAATGTATAATGACAGCGGAGAAAGATGAGGCCGTTGGGAATATCAACATTTTCCTCAGACCTATTCGTCGTATAAAATTACGAAGAAAAAACATATACGGCTAAAATTACAATATATTAACTTACTATGCACCGAAAAAATAACTTCCATATCTTCCGCCGTTTCTGTCAACATGAAAAAATACGTCAAAAGTCGTGAACTCGGAAAATTTCAGAAACTTTCCACTTCCGAGGTCGTGAATACGACATGATAGGGCGTTCATATGGGCCCAACTCGTAAACGCGGTAAACACCACCCCATTTGAAGGCACCAATAGTCACCGTGATGTCAGCCATTGGTTTTGGACTGACGTTTTGAAGCCTCGAGTTTGGCATTTTGGCTGTCGCCATCTTGTTTTTCTGCAACCAGAAGTGACACGAGAGGATGGAGCTAAGTACAACCGAACGCTGACTAAGACATTATTAGGCAACCGAAATGTTACAATTAACTTTCATGAAATGAAAACACACTGTGAAAGGACTTGACTTCTATACAATCAGACTTCTTTTTGCAACCAGAGTGGCCCCCTGCTGGATAGAAAGAATTCAAGTTTAAGTCACTTCCGTATTGGCTTCACTTTTCAGGACCGGAGGTTGCCCACTGGTTGTGGGCTATTTATCTCAACCTGTTTGAGCCATCTCTAGTTCTAGTTGAGGCATGTTAGGCCAAAATAAATTCCCATGTTGCACTGCGGTTTTCAGATGCCTTCTATCCAGGAAATTAGCAGCAGAAAAATCACTCTTAAGGTATTTTCAGACCAAATGAGAGTAATTTGTGCAAATAATTCGCCCGTCAATTAAAAAATAAGAACCCATCTATCTCTATGAGCATATCATACACATCAACAAATGACTACTACTCACCTCTACTTATTTATTCAGTTTCATTATGTGTGTATGTATGTATCTATCATCTATCTAAGTTATGATTTATTTTGCAGCCAAATGTTAAAAAATACCATCATTTCTCAGATATATATGCAGTATATACATGCATTAAATTTGCATGTTCATGATTATTTCCTCACCTGTAGTTACGTATTCATGCATGTATGCATGAGAACATGCATGTACAGTATATGTGCATTGTAAACTAATTTTTGTATTGTCATCATAGATAAGTGTAAATGTACACACAAATGCATTCGTACATGGAAACATGTACTCATAAATGTATTTTGTTTTTGCTGCACATACATTTTCCTTTTTTTCTTGGTTAATCTGCAAATAAAATACTTTTTTCTTTTTTTTTATAAAATGCCACCTTGTGGGGATAATTCTGACCTCAGTACCTTTACCTCTGAAGTCAATGTTCCTTGAATGATAAACTATCTCTGACACAGCAAACTGTTTGCCCAGAGAGCACAGGAAAAGAGCGTACAGGCTTCAGGAACACATTTCCAAGCACTGGTGTGCAACCCTCAATCCTGTGTGACTTATCTAGATTGGCTGGGACTCAAGTAAAACTCCACTTCAGCCTTTTAAACCCCTCTCCTGATTGTGGCTCTGCAGTCAGGAACACCCCTCCACCCCTCCCCCATCTGCTCCACACAGCATTTCCAGCAGCCCCCAAGCCAAAAACACGAGATTAAAACCCTCTGAAGGCCGCAGCTCCTTCTATGGGCAGCGGCGGCTGGTTGATCGCTGCTGGAGCCTGAACCCGCCACCCTTCGCCAACCAGGGTCTCCTCTTAACTTGAAAGGCTGTGTAATGGGTGGGGTGAGGGGACGGTGGCGAAGGCCTGGCAGGGGCAGCAGGGCAGGAGACAGCAGCTCAGAGGGGCACTGAGGAGTGACCTGGAACGCACCTCTCCAAGCACACAAAAATTCTTCATGACTAACCTGCTCGGTGAAGTGCGTCTGCTCCACAGGAAGGACCACCTGCCACTGCTAAGGAAGTCAGAGTTACTTGTAAAAACTTGTGAACAAAGGAGGTAAAAATGACCCAAAACATACTGGAGACCTCTTAACTTTTGAGCTTCCGCCATGGTGGAATTACCTTCACATCCCATTCAGATCAACAGGGTCACCTCCATCCTCTGCCTTTTCAACAAGTTATCTTCTCTCCACTCCTCCATCTCTGGTCACTCAAATTCATCGAAAACGAATTCACTTTTTATTCAAGCACGTCACTTTTACATGATCTTTTTATATTTATAATGGTGGCCATGCGGAAGAGGACATGAAGGGACTGAAACCTTAAAGGACCAGAAATGGAAATATTATATTCATAACTATGTTTTCATTAGTGTCTAATCCCCTGAAAATAAGAATCGTTGTGTTTTGGATAGCTTAGAATGAGCCCCTTCATGTCTACATAGGGAGCGGGTCCTCTTCACGGAGTCCGTCATGTTGCTCCGCCATGTTTCTACAGTATCCCAGAACGGACAAACCAAACACTGGCTCTATAGAGAGAGTTTCACATTTTTACAATACCTGAAGGCCGCCGTAGTTCTCCGACACGTTTGTGAAACTGTGGTAACGTGAGCCGCAGAGTGCAAAACTGTGGTACCGCCAGCCACCGTCTGACCTCTGTTGCTCCTAAAGTAGTGTTATTATGGTAAGGATGACCTCTGAGCAAGGCCAACGGCGTTACCACGGTTTTGTACTCAGTTAGTTGCAATCTGCAACCACACCTCTAGATGCCGCCAAATCCTACAATCCTATTAACTATAATGTGAACACATCCGCAGTAACCCATCCAAAAGTAAACGCTCCAAGAAAGTGCATCGGGAGTGTGGTGACTCAAAGCGAAAAGACACACCTAGGGTCGGAGGGTAGGTGGATGGGTCCAACAAATACATATCCAGGAGTCCGCTGTTGGTGTCCCTGCGTTAGGTTTCACCCTCACGTTACAATCAGCTGTTCGTTCGTGTCCCGTGTTCACAACATACAGTATTATTTTCACTTTACAAATGTAGTAGTTTGAAGCCCAACCATGACGTTTTTTCCTAAACCTAAGTGGTTTTGTTCCCTAAACCTAAGTGAGTAGTTTTATTGCCTAAATCTGCGTCCGTTAACATAGTTTTGTTGCGTGGCGTACAAATGACACGCAAAAAGTCTAAAATGCGTCCTCATGACACGCGGAATGTCCTTGTAATGTTGTTCTATTTATACGCCTTCCTGTGACATCGGGTCGCATTGCTACACAGAAGTCAGATGGGGCAAGAAAAAGCATGTTGTAAACAACCCGCCAGGTTAGTCCAACTTATTTGGAAGATAAAGGTATAATCATGACCCAAACTGTCTGTTGCAAACATCCATCACAGTTTACAGAGCCACTTCCTGCTTCAGCTTTGACCTGCTGTAGTTGTGCAGTGAGGGATTATTACTGACATGTCAGGTGCTCTCACTGTCAGTGTGACTTCCAAACGAGGTGGTTTACATAATCTGGATGGTGTTGGTTTGTTTCCAACCTGTCTGGTTGTCTGACTGCTCGTGTTTTTTGACCCGTCTGACTTTGATGTCACAATCTTCTCAAATCTCGCTGTTACTTTGGATCTCCTTCACCCTGCTGCTCTGTCAATCAAATCGGTTTAATTTTGCACAAACATCTTTCCTTTGCAGCAGTGAACAGATAGTCGGACTCATCAACATTACTGTAGATGTCTTGTCTCATATTTCAGTATGAAGCATCAGAGTTCAGCTGGTAAACATGAGTGTGTGTATTTAAGTGGACTCTACGTGTAACACAAACTGGCTGCATACATACATAATGCTCTTAAAGACACAAAGGCAGTCCTGCGTCAAGGCCAAAGACTTTTGTGCAAAGACAACATAGCTGAACCGCGGTTACACATTTAAAACACATTCTTTTATTTTGACAAAATAATCGTTTTTCTTGCTTTTTCTGGAGCTTTAAACCAACTCAGCATCTCACCGTCTTTTGGCGATTTGGCGTCACGAAACTTAACAGATGTGTAGTTGAGATCAAAATGTAGGCAGAGTTGGAAGATGGGTGTGGTCCAAGCAAGGGCGCCAGAAGTAGGAGGGTAGGAAGTGTTAAGACCACCTTACAGGGATTCTGGGTTTTGAAGTCCTTTTGAAGTGTTGGATGTCTGAGCGGGTGGCCGGTGTTTTCTTAGTGGCTGAGCCGGATGGACTGTGTGTGGGTCAGGCAGGCTGAGAATGAGACTCCCTGCTGGGGGCCGCGGCCTCTGCTGGTGCAGCCCAGACATGGTTTCTTGGAGAGCAGAGGTTGAGTACAGACTCCAGACTCCAGGAAAAAACATCATGGTTGGGCTTAAAATAACTATGTAAACTAAGTAAAATACGTATGTAAACATCGTAATATAAGTACCGAAGAGAAGAGTTTGTGTTGTTTTATGAACTTTCAAACTCAATCAGAATCATCCTTAGTTTCGATTGATTTTGTTCAAGTGTACATTGATTTGATTAACTGTAGGTGAGGGCTTCCTAACAGTTAACGTAGTGACAGTAGAATTTAAAGGCAGGGTGGGCGATCTGGAGAAACTAGCAAGAGTACACTAGATTTCTAAAAATGATCCAATTGATAAAACCAGCCCAGTGTTGTCAACTCTTTTCAACTCAATGAAAGTAGCTAGCAGCACTAGCTCCAAAAGTCCCTAAATCAAGCAAGAAAGTTGTCAAGTCTGCAACACTGACGTTTGGTCCACACAGGGAACGTCAGGAGCGCGTGGCGGCTGCCTCGCTGAACGGCTGCCTCGCTGAACGGCTGCGTGATTCACGCGTCGGGTGTTCAGACCAGCTGCGTTTCTGCTGCTGCTGCTGCCAGCCCTTTCTTTATACATAGAGTTTGCCTTTCATAATGTCCATTTCATTTCATTATTAATGTCATTTATATTTATTTTAGACAGAGAAAGGTTAAGAAACGTGTGGTAATTTGTAAATAATAGTAATAATCCACAATTAAAACCCTGTACTATATTCATTCATGGAGCTCTCCAAGTCACTGCATGTTCTACAACACTTTCCTGCACATATGATAAAAGCCTTGTGTTAACAAATGAAGGAATTCTGTCTACAGAAAGAAATGCTTGAGGGATTTTATTTTGAAATGAAAGCAGGAAGTGTTGATTTAAAAATAAAGCTTTACTTTTTTTCATGCCGGTGACATATTCTACAGATATAGACACCAAAACTGTAGTGATGTTGCTGATATGATGTCAAAATAAAGTCAAAAGATCACTTTCACTGCCTGTTACTGTGAACGACGCGGCTCGCGTTAAAAATAGGCGAGACCTCGAATCTCGAGAAGGGACGCAGCCATTCAGACCTCCCTCCAAAGCCACGCCCCCCAAATTATCATTATGAACGTAAATATATCATAATGAACATGAACAGCAAACATTGCTATTGTTAGTGCTCACAGATGTCAAGTTAGCAGCTTGTGGAAGACTCTGGTGATGCACAGACAGACAGGTAGGTTGGTAGGTAGCCCGTCCAATCATTTAATTCGGCCCGGGTTTATTCCAGTCTTGCGACAGCATTTGATTTTTTGATTGCTGTCAGGATGTAATGAGAATTTCAACTAATATAACAAATAATGTTTCTAATACTGTATCTTTACCAACCCTACCTTTACCTGAGTAAACAACGTCTCAAATGGGGGATAGGCTGGTCTTCATGATCCAAGCTGACATAATGAGCAGATAATTAGGCTGACATTAAAACCTGGCCTCAGGCTCTTTACATTCTTGAGAACACAGTTACTTTCAAGCAACAGATTTTTTTTTCCTAAATCCACTCTTGATTAGTTATACCTTCCATCTCTGCCGCTTCCATAAGTCGACTCTGCTTCCCTGCCAGGCCTCGCTTCTCATCCTACTATATGAGTCTGACCGGCTGCACCTGATTATTTTCCCATAACTCTCAACCTAACATGGAGCACTAAATCATCAATCCTCTCCTCCACTTCCCAAAGGATATAATTAACTTTTCCTTGCAAGCAGAATGATGGGTTAACCCTTCAGAAAGGAATTGATGGCTGAAATAATTCCTATTTCAATACCCGTTTAGCCCCAGCCAGTATGATGTATTTTCAGGCATATGGGTATCAGCTGCACAAACAGTGTGTTAGTGCAGAATGAATAATGTGGAGGAAATGGGATCTCGGAAGAGGTTGCACAAACCTGCGTAACCTGACCTTCTGTCAAGTTATTTGATGTAGTTTTGCTTGTAAGCTGCTACTTACATGCAACTTCAGAACCAAAAGACACACACGTGCGTGTGTTTTATGGAGCGGTGTGGATGAGTGACGGAGAGATGCAAGGCAACTGCCAAACATGACATGCTTCTTCAGTCATGGCAAATTACAACTGGCAGCTGATGTTAGAGAGCGGGCAGGCACAAACAGAAGCATCTTGACAAGATAACCCTGATCATCAACGTGTGCACCCAAAGCTGAACATTACCCTGCAATCAGCACACACCCTGAGGTCAGGGCCCGCCACTGATCATGCTATACCTCCCAGGATCTCAGTGGGACTCTCTCTCTGTCTCACAGAGCACACTGCTGCTCCTCCTATCAAGGAGTCTCACAATAGCTCTGAAGGACCTGATACCTTAATGTGGCTTTGTACAAGCCAACCTTTTGTCACTGATTCCACTGGCCCCCTGGGGTCCAGCTAGAGGAGGTGACATGAGGTCACAGTTATCCTGGGTGGTCACACATGGTCTTAACAGTGTCCTGCTGGTGGCAGCATGCAGGGCAAGACGTCTGCCCAGGTCTACATTCATGTGCAGACAGGTCAGAAATGAGGATAAAACGCAGAGACAAACAGTAGAGGGACACAATTTAAAAGAGATTATAAAAGGTTATAGAAAAATAAAGGATGACTATACAGTGGAGCAAACTGGGAAACCACAAAGTTCAATGCACAGGAAAAACAGCATAGAAAATCTAGAAAGGTCATACCCGCCAGGTTTGTCTGCACCGTCCACTGCTGTAATGTTTGATTGAATGAAACCACAATTACCCTCTGTCAAGACCGCAAGCGTTTCAGACGTGTTTTTCACTTGCACGTCACACAACAGGTAAGCTCTCATTTTAATCTATGTAGCTGTCTGCACCAGTTCCGTGGAGCTAAACCAAAGAATGTATATTTGTAGGAAGTGAAAGTCAATTGTTCCTTCCATTGCAACATCAGCGTCCAGCAGCAAAGCTACGCATCCGCCATTTTGGACTGAAAGCGACTACCGAACGCCAGTAAAACGTACGCTATCAAAGTGCCTTACAAAAGTAAAACAAAATTGTTTCTATGTTATTGTAATATTCTACTGAAATGGCCTGTTTTGAACAGTAAAATATTATAAATATAATAAGCGTTTTCAGTCACCGGGAAGAGCGCTGGGCTTTGAAGCAAATTTTCGTAGTGGCCAAACGGCGGTACTACAACTTCCGTGTTCGTCACATGATGCCATTGGGCCCAAAAAGACTTTTTCCCATAGACTTACATTGGGAAAGAGACGTCTGTAACTCAGCGGATCATTTTTTTTTTTTAGGTAAATCAACTTCCAAGTTTGAACACTTGAATAGCCCTTATTTAAATCCTAAAAGTTATAAAATAATTGCCGAATCCAGAGTTATTTCCCTTCCTCCGTTCATGTGCATGAGCCCCAGACCGAGGCTGGACAGAGGGCTGGGAGGCGGAGTTAAAGGAAACGCTACTGCGCCTGCTCTATGGGCCCGATGGATCTTCGACGGAAGATCAGGGTATTTTATCACTCGGCAGTCGAGCCATTTTGGCTCCATGTGCCACTGAGCAACTCTCATAGGAATGAACGGTAGCCTCCAACGCTGTATCCAGATCTCTTTATAGATCCATGACATACATACATGAAATTGTTTTACCTAGGCGTGCAAATCAAGAGAGGAACAATTCCTAATCCCCAGCGAAAACAAGATTCCAAACTGAAGCAGTTGTTGATCACTTGCGGCCCCTACTGGCCGTGTGGTGAGGAGTCAGCAGTCAATGACGGTGTAAAACAGGTAATTAAATATGTTTTCAAAAAAAGTGTGAAACACCACAACCATGAGAGGTCCATGAGCATACAGTCAATGGAAAGACTCCATTTACTCAGACTTTGTATTGCAACCGAGCTGCATACTTCAATATATGCTAACTGTGTTTTCCAACCTGATCTCATGGGAAGGTGTATAAAGAGCACGCCATTTTAAAGACATTCCGTGTGTCCTGTCAAGCTTTTTGCGTGTCATTTACTACATTTTCCAAATGGCATGAAATGACACGCCAAAAGCAAGAACGGCGTTGTGGTTGCACGCAAAATGACTGACAAATTATCGTGTCATTCATATGCCACTGGGTCCGGGTTGGCGTTTACAGTGTGCAGTGTATTCGCAAATAGCATAATCAACCTAACTTTAGTAGACTAAAATCACATAATTTTTGAGTGTGGCATGGATACACTTTTGTGCACTGTGGAACTTTAAGAGCCCCAACAACTGGAAAACAAGATGTGGATGGTGATGGGATGGCTTCAGCAACAGCTCTCAAAGAACAAAAAAAACTGTTAAATCCTGGACACCAGTGCACCAATGCAGGTTTTTGCATTAAGAAAAACAAATGAGACTTGATGGTAAAAAATGCAGTATTGCTGCATTTGCCACTGACAAAACACATCAAGTCACATCCACTGATGTACTGCATGTTCCAGTTTTTGTGTTTCTTTGAAAATGAGGCAGAGGTGTTTCATAAATACAGAATTCTAGCATTGGGAGTTTGAACATATAGAAAACAGCTGCCTTCACATCTGCAAACTGCCCCCTCTGAACTGAGAAAAATCAAGACAGAGGGTCACTTATCAGTAAATCTCCCTTGGTGCGTCTCTTGTCAATCAAAGTTATAGAAATGTAGAAAACAGATACTATGCTAGAGGCTATTTTTAAAAGATAGAATAGACAAAAAGACATGGTGCTGAAAAAGTCAGGACCCTGGGTGCTAGAAGCTAGAGCGAGTTAGAGTCGCTGCCAAGACCGTAAAGGAGCAGAGCTTTGTGAAGGAATGGATCAGATCATAAGACGTTCGTCAAGATGAACACTGTGTAGGCCTAGAGGCTTTGATGCCAGAAACGGACGTTTTTCACCAATTCATGGCCATTAATGTACCCCCAAGTGGATGATTGGTACTTTCAACAGGACAATCCCCCTCTGAGATTATAATGGTTTGAGGAAAATAACAGGTAAATAACGGCTAAAACAAGCAGTGGAATAGTAATGTTATAAAGCACAGACAGCTAGAGGAAATGAGTACAGTTTAACAATTTAATGCTTCATCCACACACTCTTGTCACAGTGTAGGAAAGCACAGTGCTACCACCAGATGATCGGCTCATTTTCTGTAACCAGTGTAGCATTTAAGCATGGTGCAAGCTGGTCAGCTGGTTAGTTGGTTAGCTTGCTAATTCCGCCATGCTTTAATGCTACACTGGTTACAGAAAATGAGCCAAGTAGCGGACTGGTGTCGGTGGGTCTAACTACTCCGGAGAAGGACAAGCTACCCAGCTAACTAGCCAGCCATCTGTCTCTGGAGCGGCGTCTGCTCTCTTCCCGGCGAGCTGGGACCACACTTTACAGCCCAACTGATGTGGGTTCTGTTGTCACCATAACAACTAACAATTGCCATTTTCCTTCGTACTAGTCAAATGACCACGGAAAACAGTTCAATGTCCATTTTACTCCTATTCTATTTCTATGGTTTGCATTCAGTATTTCTCAGCCAAACACATTGGGCCACATGAAAAAGCATTTTCATACTCTTATTCTAAACTTCTTTTACGTCTTTTCTACGAGTCTTGCTTGTAGAAGTGTTCCGAGCTGGACTTTTAACTGCACAAACTTGTTTGGACCTGATGCTCTGCGTTCTTTAGTTCGAACCTAATTAAAAATGAACCTAACGGCCACCTCTTTGGACTTGGTAGGACACAGGAGCAGCTGAAGTAAAGCCGCAGAGCTTCAGGGAAAACATGCAAAATCCACAGAGAAAGGTCTTCGCCGGCCAGTTAGTTGCAAACCCAGAAATGCATGTTGAGTGAAGGGAGAGAAACTGCAGTATTACTCAATTACATTCCAGTTGGTAGCAAGGGTTCCTCTGATGTTCACCTCAGTGTGACATTACATAGTAAAAAAAATACCCCTCAGAGATGATTTTTATGACAGGTAAAGACAGATGCATGGATTCCATCTGTAGGAGCTCCCACATGTACTGCTGTGGAGTGCAGGTTTTCACAGGGGAGTGTACTGTGGCCTTACCCAGTGCAGATGCACTGTCAGTGGGAATAAAGGCGAATGCAACCTGAGCCTGTACAGCCACACTCTGCTGCAGAACGGAGCTCAGCCGGCCTCCTGCTCCAGGATTAATTAAAACAAAATGATGGTCTGGGACGATTGGCCCGGGTCAGGTTCCTCAGATGAAAAGGGAGTGAGTGAGATGAACACTTTGTCTGTAACTGGAGCCGGCCTGGTCATCGTAGCTGGTATGTGAACGCTGTCTCTCTGTTTCCTCACCATTCCCATGTTGTCATACTCAGGCCACCTACATAGTAGTGAGGAGCTTCTGTTTGTGTGTACTCACCCAGTGACCCCCCCACCCCCCAACACACAACCTGAGAACATGTCCAGGTCAAGGATCGTCTTTTAATAGTGGCCACCTGCTCATTCTGTCCATAGCAAGGCTGTTTGTGATCTCACACTTTCTAAATCTGTTTTCTATCGCTGCGGTGCTACTGTACAGTACACAACCAGGACGAAGGCTGTAATCACACACTCTGTTAATGTTGTCTGATGTCGCATTTTTAGCATGTTTCAACTCTGACAGGGTTTTGATGTCTGATAGAAATCCTATAAAACGTGTCATCACTCGCACTTTGACGTACGGTGTTCATGCTACATTGCGACATGTTTAGCATGTCGAGGAAAACAACCAGTAAAGCCAGCAAAAAGACACCCTGCACCGTGGAGACACCATTGTTAAAGTTGCACAAAAGTATATTTTTATTGCAACCACTGTATATGTGGGTGTATCTGCAACTACCGCCACTTTTGACTCTCCTAATTTGGAAAAAAAATCAGCCTTTTACATAAAGTGGTTAAGATTTTAATCTGTAACATATTTTTTTATGGTTTTCATCACTTGTTCTTACTAAATGTCCTTACCGCAACATTACAGTAATGTTTATTTTATACATTTTTAATTTTTTTAAATTCTATAATATTTTTAAGACATCTAAATTCTTTTTCATCAAGCTCTGTGCATCATTGTAAATATTGATATAAAAACATTTTCTAAAAATAGGGGATTTCATGATTTCCTCTACACCCTGAAAAATGTAGACAGTAATCAGAGATGTCCGTCTTCATACACAACATATATAAAATGTGTTGTTTTTTATGACAGATATTGCAATTCTAATGTCTAATGTGTAATGTACATGTTGCGGAAATTACATTTTTGCTAATATTGCAGATAAATGGCAGCTAGCAATGTCTGCTACATTAGCTTCGACTCTTAGCAGCTAATATACATGAAGTTATTTTTTTTAAATGTATAGTTCAAACTACACAGTTACTAAGCTGTATAATAAGGTCAAACAATAAATACTTCAGAAGAAAAGATGATCTGAACCTTGTTTTTCTTGATCTTGAGGGTCACCTATATGTGGGCAGCCCAACCTGACATCCATGTGCTCATCTGCCAACTTCTGTTTCCATGGAAACTAGATTTGTTTGGCCTTTGAATGAAACTTTTACTATGGTATTTGTTCAGTGTCACAGTAAAGACTCTGAAGAGTGGGACAGGCACATTTAGATGAAAAAATCATATAAAAGATTTGTAAACAAATAAATATTGTTAATATGGTGTAAAGTAATATGTATATGAAACAATTCCATTTGAAATAATGTTATATTTTAATTGAATTAGTTCATTTTACGTATCTCAACATTGAGTCTCACAGTTCTCATCAACCAGAGAAGTGAACCACGAAGCAAAGTCGACAGAGCCAGGCTTTATTTGCCTTATACCTAGTGCACACTACATGACTTTAACCCTGATTTTCCACTTGCTGACAGTGTTTAGAGCTCCCAGACAAAAGCTCCAGATCAGAGGCAAATCAGCGTGAACTCGGCGCTCGAGCACTACGTGTGTTAACTGATGAGTCCTCACTCATACAGTACTATTTCCTCCCTGTGACTGTGCATTCACTAACCTTTCAGCACTGCAGCCAGAGAAGTACTGCTCAGCTACTGTATGAAGGCTCATTTTGCCTTTGGCTAGAGCAGCTCAATCATTTAGCTGCATGTTGGATCAAGTTAATATGCTGGTTGTGACGGGGTTGCCCTAAAATACTATGCAAAACACACAGAAGGAAAATAAATACAGTGTCGTGGAAAATTGCAGATGGTTCACGCAAGTCGTTTTTTCTTCGATTTTGAAATCATAAACAATGTGCAGAGGGACGTTTCTTACTCTGAGAACCCATGTTCCCCCTCTGCTAACATTCTTCTGCTATTAGTCACTGATTACCTGCAAAGCTGGAAATCACTGTAATGCATTTTTATCTTAATAATCAACCACCTCCCACTAGGCAGAGTTAGTTTAAGGTCATGTTGGATTTTATTTTGTATGTGCAGAGCCTACACGTGTGTCAGAACAATAATGTTGATACTTGATAAATCTTTCATGTTGCACATACAGTTTATCCCCCAGCAAGACTGAGTCTGCAGCCATGCTAGTGGCTCTGTGAGGCTGTATTAGGGACAGCTGGTGAAGTGCCAGGGTCCAACTTCACTGTTCCACCTGACCGCATCAACAACATCATTTCTCTTCTCTTTCTCCTCTCCGTGTTTACATCGGTGCTCTTACTGGTCGGTGTCACCAACATGTTGGAGAGGTTGTCAAACTCGGTGAGAAATCTTTTTGTCATGATGTCGTGAGGAGTCCCAGATGCTGCGTCGGTGGACTTCAGCTATGACACACTACACAATATAAAACCAGCAACTGACACTAATTTTCATTGCTGACGCCCCGCATCTGTCTGTCGGGTCAGACCATTGTTGGGCTGACATTGTGTTGTCCCTGCTTTAGAGGTTTGAATAACATTGTTATCTTGAAAAACATTGAGCTTTCATTTTAATTATTATTTTTTTTTTTTCAATTTTAGAAAGTTCAGTAATCAATTGAACTATAAACTTACTATAATTTACTACTTGGGTGTTTCTGCATCTACGGTCACTCTTGACTCTCCCAAATTAAAGAAAATCAACCTCTATGATCTTTAATTTTAACCATCAGAGTATGTAATACATATAAACAGGTACACGATATCACATATAGTGGTTAAGATTTTAATCTGTAAAATGTTATATATTTTTTATTGTTTTAATCACTTGTTCTTACTAAATGTCCTGACCGTAATGTTCATTTTATACATTTAGCTTTTTTAATTTCTATAATATTTTTTAAGATATTTACATTAATTTTCATCAACCTTTGTGCATTATTGTAAATATTGATATAATTTTTTTTTTTTTTAAATGGGGGATTTCATGATTTCCTCTACACCCTGAAAAATGTAGACAGTAACCATAGGTGTCCGTCTTCATACACAAAAAATATAAAAATATGTTGTTTTTATGGCAGATATTGCAATACTAATGTCTAATGTCTTGGACGCGTTGCAGAAATGTCATTTTTGCTGATATTGCAGCTAAATGGCAGCTAACAATGTCTGCTACATTAGCTTTGACTCTTAGCAGCTAATATACATGAAATTAACAGTAATATTAAAGTGGCAGTAGGCAACAATTTTTTGGCATAATTTGGCAAAAATTCCATAAAAACCTTTCAGCATATTGTAATTCAAGTGGTCTGAGAGAAAACTAGACTTCTGCTCCTCCTAATGGCTCTGTTTTCAGGCTTTAGAAAAATCTAGCCCGTGACGGCAGATTTTGACTAATCAAAGGTCATTTCAGAGAGAGAGAGCGTTCCTATTGGCTGTGCTCCGGTCATGTAACCAGAACTTGGCTTCCTTCAACAGATTTTACAATGGCGGCTGCCTCACAAACTTTCTCATTTTACAGCTAAACAGTAACTACAAGATGAATCTGAAAACATTTGAGGAGAGAAATAGGCATTACAGTAACATAATATTGATTCATATTTAATCAGCGCTGCCTAGTTTGACCGTTTGGTCGGAGTGTGCGAGTGATTGACAGCCGGCTCTCATAGACTGCAGCTGGACAGCGGACCTTGTTTTCCTCCGGTAAGTGAAATCCTTCAGATGCCGTTAGGAGCAGCGGAGGACACAGTAGGACACAGAGAAACATGATTTTTTTCAGGTTACCTGTTTCATGTACTACTGTCAGGATATGGCGGCCGTTTTCTAAAAATAACTTTTTTAAATCATATTTGCGCCAAAATCGCATACTGCAGCTTTAAGTTATTTTTTAAAAGTAGTTCAAACTACACAATTACTAAATGAAGAAAACATGAAGAAAAGTTGTGTTTGGACCCATAAAATGCTTCATAAATTTTATTAAATCACATTATGTAGTAGTATTTGTTTTATGTCAAGATGGGTAAGAACACTGTGTACTGTATATATGTATCAAGCATTGCAAATTTGAACATAAATCCAAAATTTCATTGCTGGGACTTAAAAATGTCTGTAGTTGTAGAAACACCAATATAAATTTGATCTTACATGTTCTCATCTAAAATCATAATTAAACCTATATATTTCTATGGATGACCATAATGAAAGGAGTTATTTGTATCTGAAAGTGACCTCATGTTTGAGATTCACCTTGAAAAGTCTTGGTCTACAGTCATGCTCGCGGCTCTGTGAGGCTGTACTTTACTGGCACAGCGAGGCTTTGAGCTAAATGCTGATTCAAGGATCGTTTGCAGAATGAAAATGCAGTTGTAGTCCATTAAGGCTACACAAGAAAAACATGACAATACAAAAACATAGTGCATTTTTTGATGTCAGCATGCTCTCAATGACAATGCAACAACATGCTGACATTTAGCTTTTGACATTTGCTAATTAGCACTAAACACAAAGGCTGTTTCCAAAATCACTCACTACTACTTTATAGTGGACTATATTGGGAGCCATTTTGTAGTGCTGTCCAAATGTACAGTGAGAATTATTATACCCTATATAGTGGACTGAAAGTATCCCACAATGCATCGTGAAAAGTAGTGTTCACTATATACCATCATGCATGGGAAAATGGCAGACGGACGAGAGGAGAGAGAGCAGCGCAATTGAGACAAATCTCTGTGTTGCAGCGCAAAAATAATATATTTAATGTGAGCAGAGCAGCGAACCACACAAACGGCCACAAAGCACTTTGTATTTATTAATTTGGGAAAATACGCTTATTGCCCCCACAGCCACAATGGCCGTTAATTCTTACCTTTCACAATAAAAGCCCTAGACATATACGCTGCATCACTGCTTACCAAGGGGAACTTAAATTCAGTCAGAGCATTTCGCTGAGACAACTCAACAAAATAGCTTACAAATGTATTTATCACAAGCAAAAATACATGTCAGTATTCAATATTTATTATGGACGGTCTACCAGCAGACGATCTGGCATGTTTTAACTGTGCGACAGCAATGACGTAATTAACGGCGCCAAGAAAATGACCTGAGTAGTGTCCAAAAGTGTCTCTTCATTTTGCAGATGAGCTCACTATATAATCCTCTATAGTCCTCTTGGTAGAACTCCCTGGATAGGATATCCCTACTCCCTGGATATTTTTTAACCTAATGATGCATTATTGTTATGATAGGCAAGCACATGGGAGAAGTTACCCCAGAAAGGGTTTATTTTAACCCAAATCATGATCTTTTCCTAAAATCCAACCAACTAGGTCAGCTGCCTGAACCTAAGGACATTTCAGAGGCAGAAAGCCCTGAAGGTGAACTTCTCCCATGTGCACATAGGAACACAGTAGATATGCAAGAACAATGCTCTGTGGTCTATGTTAACCCATATCAGCATCTATTTGTGTACACAATGCTATGAGCCTTCGTAGTCGTACCCTCCTCCTGTGAATGACTCTGGTGTTTCGCTGCAGGGTGAACCATCCAGCAGCAGCAAGCTCCATGTCTCCAATTTTGTTCTTCAGCTCTGATATTCCTCAACTGCCCTTTTATAGGCCACTAATTGAGATTGGTTCATGGGGATATACAGTATACTACTCAGCTGGATAGATGGGCTATTGGCTATTTATTGAGTGCAGGAGTGTTGGCCCCTTGATTATCTGATATCACATCCACAGCCTGTCAGCCATAAACAAAGAAGCACAATCAAGTCAACATTTCAAGGTGTTTACTGAGTTGTGTGGTGTTTCTTAAGCTACAATATGCATATGCCTATAATCAGATCATAATTAGCATATCTACCATAACACAGAAGTCTGTCTTTTAAGAAAAAGTGATATGAGACATTTTTAGCCAGATTATGTTTTTAATTCAACATGTTTGAAACTTAAGAAGGATGACATGTACAGTAGTAGACTCACATTATGCATATCTTGCATAAAGTATTATTTATTCAATTATTTTCATACAGTCATACTAATCAGGACAGTAGCGTGAGCCAACATTCTCAATGTGACATCCATTTGGTTTGACTTTTATATAACTTTTTTATTTGAACTCCAACCTTGGTAATGAAGTAATATTTTCACTGGGTTGTCCACGTTTTTGTATCCTGCATTAAACAACGTAGTAAGAATGCACGGGGCGAAGTGTGAGATGAACTTTTTGTAGTCCATCTTCTGAGCATTGTAGTTCACCACGGCACACCCGTGTCACTAATATCCGTCGTCGCTTCACTATTACGGAGCCTCGTGTAAGTGCAGTCGGATTCTCTCAATACCGTGTCCGTCTTTTCCTGAGTCCTTCTGAACTCTCCTTCAAATCTTTGCTTGACCTTGAGACGTCAAGGTCAAGGAGAAGTGGTTAGGTAAAGACATTAGAACATAATTCTTTGACTTTTTGACTGCAGCCAAAGTCTCCTAGGCTGTATCCGAAACCGCCTACTACATACTAACGCAGTTAGTATGTATACTGTATACTGTATACTGTATACTGCATTCGTCAGTAGTATGTAGTATGGAACGTAAATCGATTTATTTTGTAGTACGCTAGGCTGGGTTTCGCGGGTTTCCGGTTTTTGAAAGCGGAAGTAAACAGCAGGGACAATAGCAAACCTCAGCTACTTTACATTACAAAAATGACCGAAAGTGACTGTTCCAGCGCTTTGCATTGTGGGATACAGTAGGCGAGGTAGACTGGTCTGATGCATACTGGAGACTTTTTCCAAATAAGTACGACATCCGGGTATTTTTGGCATACTGTAGATTTTGCTTTTTTCGCATACTGCATACTACATGCTACATGCTACATTTTGGCCAAATCAGTACGTACTACTAGTATAGTATGCGGCTTCGGTTACAGCCACAGTGTATGGTATAGGCATTACCTGACTGCCACACCCATCTACACCTGCTTCCACTTACCTCATCTGCTCTGCAATTACCGGTGATTGCAGGTGAGGTGGTGGCCTTTCACACCCATCACCTCACCTGCATCTCATTGTCTCATCAGTCACTCACTACAAATAGCGGTCCACTTCCTTTGTTCATTTGCCAGAGAACCATCGTTGTTATGCAGTTCCTTGTTACCGGCCTGCTACCTGTCTGTTACCCTCTACCCTGCGGTCCTGCATCCTGCATCAGGATGTTGCTGTTAGCTACTTAGTATTCCTCCATCACATTAATGGTTGCTCTGCGATGAGAGAGACTAATATGGCGGCAAGTGGTTTCACTTAGCTTGTTTGTCTTCACTAAGTGGTCATTAAAAGTGTAACACAGATGACTTGTAAACAGCTCTGCCTTTACTTGACTCAACACACAATGACTCACTGAAGCCTTTACCTCCATTCACTCATAAACATCTGACTACTTATAAAACAGCACCTGGATACTATGACTCAGATGGTGACAGTGTGTAGCCTACAACAGGACAACACAGACTGACAACAGCGGTGTCAACACTGCACATACATCCTCATCTTACCAGCCATTAGGTCTTTTACTGGGTCTGAAAATCCAACCCAGTCACCAGAAATAATGCTGGTGTCGTACCTTTCTGCAAACCACGCTACGTTGAATGTTGACGTTTCTGAACCAAAAATACGTTTCATATCAGCCTCGTATCACGCTTGCAGAAACGTACAATGCCACGTGGTAAGCGTTATGAAATGATTGGTTAGGTTTAGGCAACGATACCACTTGGTCAAGGTTAGGAAAAAGATCATAGTTTGTGTTCAAATAATAACATAACTTAACATAACAACGAAATGACTAGCGTGAATACATAACAACCGTCCTTAGCAGACTTTCTTACGTAATACTATATAACGTAACAACTAGTGCTCGAAGTGGGACGGTACTCACTGGTATGCAGTACCGGCACTTCTACATTTTACACCTTGGCCTACGGTGACTTTTGTTGCGTACCGGAACTTCTCACAAGCTGCCGGTAATCTTCTCTGCCCTCTCCATATCAGGTTCTCTGGGAGATTCATAATGGCGATTCATAACGGCGCAGCGCCAGCTTATAACACCTCTTCCTGACGAACTAGTGGACGTCGGTTTCAGTATTTCAAAAAATACTGTCCTAACCTGCTCCATGCTTTAGTGAACAGGCTGAGCGGTGTGTCGCTTGTTTGAAAAAACGTTCGCCCTGGCTCTACTTAGGTGAAGTGTCGTGCACCTCCAATCTATTTTCACCGACAGTAACGGACAGTCAATCAATATTGCCCTCTCTATGTCGCTCGGTCGCTGTATGTCAGGAAGAGGTGTAAGTCGTATGAACATAAAAACTATGTGGGAAGGGGGGGGGGGGGGGGGGGGATGAGGCTGCTGTTATTTATCAATACAATCTTCATGTCCTTTTTGTGAAATAATTTGTGAACTGTTCGTGATAACTTTTTTTATTCATGAACAAATATAATTAATGAAACACGATTTCTGAATTTGCTCTTCTGATTTATAGAATATGATTTTACATGACAAAAATTTCCAGAGGAATTAAATGTTTCGACGAAGGCTGTGATAAATAATTTTCTTGGGGGAGGAGCCCCAAACCCAACATCTCCTAGTATCTTTTATTCACTGTAGATATTCAGAATGTTTCTCTGTATAATATTTAGGAGCATCCTGACTGAGACACTGCTCCTAAAACCTGAATGAAGAGCTCACATACCTGCCTGTCTGTCTGGCTGCTGTTGATACCAGCCTATAGGTATCCTATAATATATTACAGAGAGATACTACAAATAACAGGAAGCACTTTAAGTATTAACACTATATACGCACGGACAGCGGTCTCCTGGGTGAAAGTCCTATGCATGTGACCCATTTTTAATGGGTTTTTAGTTAGATGCCTGAAATAAGGTCTGTGGTTAACACGAGCTTAAGAGATTTTAACGTTTTGTTCTACGACATAAAATATGTCTATTCGTGAATTTTGAAGCCTTTTCTAGTCTTGTCTTATAAAAGGCGGTTACTAACAAGTGGCTAAATGAAACTACTAAACGTCACGCCGACCACAGGACCGCCTTTGGTGATGTGTGCGACCGTGATGTAGTTAATTTAAAGCCTAATTTTAGCTTTTTAATTCTGGTAATTGCACCTCTTGTCTCAAATCATTGATTTTGAAATATACACGTATGTATAATAGATGTGATTTTTTTCCTTACAAACATTTCATTCTAAAATATAATCGAATATTTTTTTTTCTGTGCTCATAACTTCTCATCACAAGCTCAGGATTTAGAAACAAGAATAATTCCACATTAGTGATGTCACCATGTTCCCAGATCTTAGCAAATACAGGACTTGGGTGAGTATGTCATTACTATCATTATTGGCAGAAACGATGGACACTGCCAAAATAAGAGTCAAATTGTGACAAAAAATATTGAAATTACTTAATTCATTATTTAAACACATCAACAATTCAAATCACAAACCATCCTCAGCTGGACGGTGGCCCATGTATCACAGTTTGATTGGCTGTTGGTATTTGCACAGAAGTTTAAATAAATGGCTCAATATCTGCTGTGCTGTTACTGTCAGCACACATTTCTATTTGGATTAACATAATATAAATTACATTTAATATGATTTTTAAATGTCTTTCTGTGTTTCTCCTTTTACTCAAAAACATGATTTTACACTTCAAACGATTCTTGTGTTGCAAAGCCACTTGTAAACAAAAAAACGACACACACATTAAAAATACAGCATCCTTATATCTTTATTCTTTAATGCGTTCTTGTGCACAGCCAACAATAAATATATGAATACTTTGGCTTGAGCATCTGACCAGCATCTAGTCCACAAACACCTACAGAGAGGTGAGCACAAACTATGCAGGCCAGAAAGCATCACAGACACACACAGTCTTCACAATACGGTTGATCTTAGTAAATAAAGTGAGATAAATTCATAAAGTTTATGTCTTTGATAGTAACACTGATGGTGACTGATGGCTGGAGGCCTGAGATAGCAGCCCTCGGCAGGGCTGAGTGAAGTTCTGCTATTATTCTGGACAATGAATAGAAAGGAGAAAGATAAGTTTCTAGAATATCTTAAAGGGCAACTTTGGTATTTTTCAACCTGGACCTTATTTTCCCATGTTTTTGTGTCTGAGTGACTAATGGGGACAACTATTTCTGAAACTGGTCCAGTATTGAGGGAGAACTCTGTAACCGGCAGCCGCAAAACGAGCTGAGAGGGCAAGTGAGCAGCGTCAATGTAACGTTACGTTCACTAAATGTGCTTGTTTTTACCACTGACAGGCTCATACAGGTACTTTGCAAAAAGATTAGGCCACGCCCCCTTTTGGGGGAAATAAACCAGAAGATCTCAGAGACTTAAATGCAATTTAACATATGTTTGTATTGTAATTTTGACAAGTGTGTATGCATTCATCTCCTGTTAACCAAACGTTTGTTTTATACACATCTAATAATTATTTTGTGATGTTGCCTGAACCTGAGCATTCATGATACCTTAATAAATGAAGGTTGATCGCCGTCATGTCCCTTCAGTCTTCTCCCGTCCAACACAGTGGCCGGATATTACTGATCCAGACATCTCTACACATCTGATTGAATCCCGTTAGGCTAAGTGTTGTCTGTAAATAACCAACCTGTTCATATCCAACAGTTTGATCTATAGGCTGAGATTTAGTTGGAGACGACAGTCTGATGCTGTTATAACGTTAAAGTATGACTGTATTACTGCAGCAGCCTCCCACTCAAGTTAACGTTAGATAGCCATGCCAGTCACTGTCACCAGAAAATTTAGCCATTTACCACACTGACAGTGAATATTAACGTATCATATGAGCCTCAGATCTCAGTGTGAAAGTCTCAGTTAACCTGCTACACAACAGCTTTTCATCATTTTCTCTCCTGTGAGAGCGAGTTTCTTTCCCCCAAAAGGGAGCGCAGCCTCGGAGATGACGCCATGCTGGTCTGGTCTATAGCTTGGAGCCATAAACCTCCTCTATTATATCTTTTTTAGGACATATCAGGGGAACAAATCAGAGATCAGCGTTTTTGGATTTATTGTTGGTGCAACCAACTACACAGCAACTCTTCAGCATAGCGTTATTACTGTTACCGGTTTATTTAAAGTAGAAGTTTGGAGACATGTTTCAGCTTCTTCTGTTTACTCTGTTACCGTCTATGAGGGACACGGGATTGGTTTCCCCCAAAAGGGGTCGTGGTCATGAGAGCCGACTCTGGATGACGTATTGCCGGTCTGATGTATGGAAAAGACCCTACATAGAAATAAAATGTTCTCCTCAACTTTTTCAACTTTCTAATCCGGTCTGTTTGTTATTGTGTCCAAGACCCGCTCAAGGGGAAGTCTGGTTGTGAAATCTGAATATCCGTATATCAAATAAATAAATAAATACCAGATTGCAGCCTGAAAGCAGCTGCCGTCTACAGCGCTCTCCCTCAATACTGGACCAATTTCAGAAATTGTTGTCCCTATTAGTCAGTTAGACACAAAAACATTTGAAAATAGGGTCCAGGTTGAAAAATACCAATGTTACCCTTTAAGAGAAGGAGGGGGTGGGTCTCTAAAGCCAGCATCAGCATAACCCTGCCCAACACTATCAACTCACATCAATTCAAAATCATCATTCAATGCACCTAAAATACATTTTAGGCAGCAAACGTGTCAATACGGTTCAACTCTGAGCTGGACTCTGTTCTTTGAGTGGGATTCAGGTGACAAGTGGCACTTTGTAGGGCAGCCTCTGCCACCAGTGTATGAATGTGTGTGTGAATGGGTGAATGCTGGCTTGTGTTGTAAATTTACATTTACTGTTTATTGTTAAAATTTAATTATAACTACACTAACATATCCTAATGATTTCATCTAAAATCAGAATTGTACCTCTATTTTTCTATTGATGACCATGATGAAAGGAGTCATTTGTATCTGAAACTGACTTCATGTTTGGGGTTCACCTTGAAAAGTCTTGGTCATTATACAGTTTGAGCTGGAGGACTTGTTGCCATGACAACAGCTTTATGTCAACGTTGAAGAACTGAAAAAATCTAGACGATCACCAACAATCAAATGAAGCTAACGCCGTCCCTGTATGAAGAGCGGGGCCCAGGTACTGCAGTGTGATTCATATATCAGTCACACAAGCAGTCAGTCAGTTTGGCCGACAGAGAGATAGAAACAGTTGTGATTTACTCGTCATTCTCACTAAAATAACGAAGTCATCTCTGAGTGGAACTGGTTTGGACCGAAAAAACCCGGCTGATGAGATAAGAAAGACAAACAGATTATTCCAGAGTCTGTACTGTTTAATGTTCAAACAAGTACTAACTTGTCTGGCCTACATAACAGTGACACAAGTGAACAGTATGACCCAAGACGTAGGTCATAGACTAAAAAATGGACTTTTAAGACTCAGTGAGGTAACCCCTCATGTCCACTGGATGCAGCTACGCCACGTTCTGGTTGCACCACAGAGAACCCTGTTTGTTCTTCAGCAGACACGTTTCAATATCGTTTCAAGTTGTTTTGCCAACATTTTTTGTGTTTTACAGAAGATAAAAAAACATTGTTTACAGCTCATTTATTATTGGTGACAGAAACAAATGATAATAATGCGTTAATGCCACTAATTTCTTTAACACATTAACGCAACTTATGATTTTTAGGTTGTAACAGGCTCAGAGTGAAGATAATGACATCATATGAAACTAATAAACCTAAGGAATCCATTGGTACCAACCATGTCATACTAGCTTGTCGTTAAAGAGGCTAAATAACGCTCCAAACTTACTCTAAATTTTGGCGAGGAAAAACTGGCATGGCCATTTTCAAAGGGGTCCCTTGACCTCTGACCTCAAGATATGTGAATGAAAATGGGTTCTATGGGTACCCATGAGTCTCCCCTTTACAGACATGCCCACTTTATGATAATCACATGCAGTTTGGGGCAAGTCATAGTCAAGTCAGCACACTGACACACTGACAACTGTTGTTGCCTGTTGGGCTGCAGTTTGCCATGTTATGATTTGAGCATATTTTTTATGCTAAATGCAGTACCTGTGAGGGTTTCTGGACAATATCTGTCATTGTTTTGTGTTGTTAACTGATTTCCAATAATAAATATATACATAAATTTGCATAAAGCAGCATATTTGTCCACTCCCATGTTGATAAGAGTATTAAATACTTGACAAATCTCCCTTTAAGGTACATTTTGAACAGATCAAAAATGACAAACTCAATATTTAGAGCCCAGTTGCTCCGTTGTGGTTCAACACTGATCGAGAGCTTTTCTGGACTGGAAAATAAATTCAAAATCCAAGTTCCAACAGTATTCTCCCATCATGCAACACTGACATCGACTAAATGGAAGTTGAATCATTACATTTTTCTTCTTTTGGGGCCAAAACTATTTCAAATGTAAATAAAACAATTGGTGTCTGAATTATATTGTTTTTTATCTCTGTTATAATAGTTATTATTGAAGGAAAGAAGAAAAACATCAATATAACAGCTGATACAAAACGTTTGATCAATAACGTATGTAAAGACAAAGGGCCCTATCTTACACCCAATGTGAGGCAGTGCACACTAGTGTGAGTAGCAAATGTACTTACGCCCATCTGTGCACCCATGGGCGTGCTAAAAATGAGGTGTGGTGAGGCGCATTGTTGGCGCTGCTTCAAAGTTTGGCCCTCTCCCCCTAAACGGCGGCATTTTGAGGCTGATGGATCCGCACGTTACGCAACGCCTCTCCAGCGGTGCCCGGCTGTGCGCACGTGCGTAATGCATCTCCAGAGGATTCCAGTCCGAGCCCCCCCGTGGGTTGCATTGGAAAGGAATACCCCATTGCGCCTTACCTTGTGCCAAGATTATGGGCTGTTTAACTAACAAAAGTGGAGGTGGACACGCCCTAACTGCACTTGTTCCATGCACTATAGATCGTTAAAATAGGGCCCTAAGTCAGTAGCAAATGATATGCATCATATTATAAATACGACTTTAAGTCATTTGTGAATAAATATATAAATGATTCACAAGTGAATTTCATGCTTCAGAGACGCGAGCTGCTGCGGCCACATTGGAAGCGACTCAGCCACATCCAGTGGACATTGAGGGTAAGTCTTGAAGGATCGCCGTATCGTGCTGCCTCGTAAAGAACAAACATAATGTGACTCTTCAGCGTCTGTCTAGTCTGTGTGGTAAGATGGATGTTGAGAGTGATGTTCATGCTGAGGCAGCTCTTATTACCTTGTGTTCTCCAGCTTTCTAGCGTCATAATGACTCTGACCGACTGAACTAAACAAGCTCTGATGATTGTCATGCTGCTCTGATAGAGCGGGTTCACCCACAGATGTCAGAGACTGGTCCAGGACGGCTCAGTCATGTGTCATGTAGTGTGCACCCTGTTTAACACAGAACCTGGAAGATATAAATAAGAGACTATACGTTTGATGCAGGTTACATTCAGGTGTGTGAGCAGAAGGACACTTGTAGAGGTATTCTTGGCACAACCCAACATCTTCATCCTCTCCTCCTCTCCCCAGCCTGCAGCAGGTGCTGGTTTGATCCCCAACACTGTGAACATACTCCTGAGTCAGGGCACCAAATCCATGTAAATATACACTAATCTATGAGCTAAATATGGAGGCCAATTGCTTGCAATATATCAATATGCAACACTGGGTCAGTGTGTTCTGGTCTCTGTGCACTGACCACAGTGTGTGACAGCCACTGCTCTCTGCTGGGAACATGGCCTACGCAGTCTTGAGTTTCCCTCTTCAGTTGCTGGAGCAGGTGGAGGTGGAGGACAGCGCAGTGCTGCATCCATCCATCATCACGAAGCTGAGTGCAGACCATCAGCATCCTGAACCACAGATCCCACCGGTCCAGTCCTGGATGACTCCAGCCTTCACCAGCTTCAGCAGGAACTCCTTCTCTTTAGATATGTTGTGAGTCCAGGACTGCAGAGGGGACAGAGACACACAGGACAGGAGGTAGGTGCTGGAGATTTTATTGCAGACAGCACAGTCCACTCAACAAATGGGTTTCTACATTTCTCGCCTTTTAGATCAACATAAACAACATGGAAATGATTCAGAAAACTTTTAAATAATGTTTCATTAATTATATTTGTTCACAAATAAAAAAAGTTATGAATCTCCCAGAGGACCTGATATGGAGAGGAGAGAGAAGAGTACCGGCAGCTTGAGAGAAGTTCCGGTACGCAAGAAAAAGTCACAGTACGCCAAGGAGTGAAATGAAGAAGTGCTGGTACTGTGTACCAGTAAGTACCGGCCCACTTCGAGCACTGCCACTAGCAGGAACAGACCATAATCCTGGAGGGTCAGCGTGGCTAATCTCCACCTTGTTTTACCATTTGATCTATCTGGATACATTATCTAGAAAATGACTTCTGATCACAGGCCTTTACATATACGCTTGGTATTAATACTGTAAGAGAACACTTACAGTCTTCGATTCTCCTCACTTTGTGATCACATCTCCGTATGCAAGGTGAGGGTCTTGTGACAGCCAGAGAGAGTGAAGTCATCTTTAGGCTACTTTTCAGTAACCTTGCTAACTGGGCTAACATTACTGTAAGAAGGTAATTGGAGTCAGTGGAGAAGCTTGCTAACACCAGTTTGATCAAATATCAATATCTGAGTAATTATTTCAGCCTTGCTAAGGTTCTAAACCCCATTCATTCTCATCTGATAAGTCATCTACTGACGTGCTGGCTACTTGACATGTTCTATTGGTTTGTCTACATGATACTGTCTCTGAGCAGCCACTGACTTGAATGAATGACAGGTAGTGAGTCACATGGGTCTGGGTCATTAGTGGTTCAGTCATCAGCAAACTTGGTGTCATTTTAAACTTATTTCAGTTTATATCATTGTAAATTGAATAGCTTTGGATTCTTGACTGTTGGTCAGACAAAACAAGACAAACGTGTGACCTCGGACTCTGTCCATCCCATTTTTTAAAAACTATTTTCTGACATTTTGTAGACTAAATGATTAATCGATTAATTGAGAACATAATCAGCAGATTAATCGATAATGAAAACTATCGTTAGTTGCAGCCATAGAAAAAGAGTAATAGTAGAACGGACATTCCCATTCAAATCAACGTAGCAAAATGGTCAGAGCGGTGGCCATTTTTATGTGTACCGTTGTCATTGCGACCGTTGTAGCGGGCTAACTTCCTTATAAACTAAACCGACTTATGGTAAGTCACAGACTCACTGAGGAGAGGTTTTGTATTAACGACTAAACGAGCAGCGGAGTAGTAACCTTGTAAAGAGAGCCAGAGTGAATGAGTACAATTTAACAACTAATTGTTTCATCCACACTCTTGTCACAGCGTAGGAAAGCACATTGCTATCACCAGATGAGTGACAACTTTGTTCGGCTCATTTTCTGTAACCAGTGTAGCACTAAGGCATGGCGTAATTAGCAAGCTAGCTAGCTAAATAGGGTACAGCTGCTAGTTAGCTAGCTTGCTAATTCTGCCATGTTTCAATGCTACACTGGTTAAAGCAGGCTGGTGTCCAGCAGCAGCAGCACTGAGTCTAACGGTGCCTCCGTCTCACCACTCCAGAGAAGGACAAGCTAACGAGTTAATTAATCAGCCATCCGCCTCTGGAGCTGCGTACGCTCTCTTCCCAGCAAGCGGCGACCCCACTTTACGGCCCCACTGATTTGTGTTGTCACCATAACAACCAAATACAATCGCCATTTTCTTTTGTGCAAGTCAAATGACCACGGACAACAGTTCAACGTCCGTTCTATTTCTTTGGTTGCAGCCCTAAATAACATCACTATCAATATCAAGAGAATCTGAGATGCCAAAGTGCATGCACAAATGTTTGGTAAGAGTAGCTTGAAACAATGATATGATGTGTCTCAAAGTTTAACGGCCGATAGTTTAAATCATTTCACTTATAATTAAAATTGTGGCTTTTACAATTTGATAATCTCAATTTTTAAAAACAATGAATCATTCATTTCTAATTCGGACTTTGTCACGTACAAGACCTGAGATTAAAAAGAGATCATAAACCTGATGGTGTTGGTGTCGTGAAGCCATCTACCACCAAAAAACAACAACAAAAAAACAAAATCAATCCATGCGGGCTAATGGAGGACAGTAGAAATGAGCTAACTTCTCTCCTGTCTCAATTATATATGCCAGGGGGCGGGGCCAAGCAGCTCGGTGCCTCTTTGAACTGAAACACAAGTCTGTGGCAGTCGCTGAAAATAGGATGAAGGGGATTGTATGTCTGTCTCAGTAACCTGGGCTAAGAGTGATGTATGAGCAGGCTGGACACCGTGAGACTGTGAAGTGGAGTGAATGGCAACTTAGACACTGTATGTTGTGTGCCGCGACTCTGCTGCTCCCAAAAACCAAAAACCCAGCGACGTTCCTACACTTGAGATCTCATACACATCCCAGGACACTACACAGCATGCTGGGTAAATCCCTCCTGAGAGGCGTTTTAAATGAGAGAAAGGTCACAGTAAACTGTTCCAGTGCAGCGTAAACCTGGAAAACTAACAAATAGGATGCTGGTCGACAGGTTGGTTAGAATGCTAACAAATTTGGGGGTTGTGAATATTGTGTGGGAGTATCGTCCGTTAAGAGTAAAAATGTGCAGGAAATGGTGGGTCACACACCTGCGGATGGAGGGGATGAATCATCAACCTAAACTGTAAATTTCCCACCCAGAGTCAATAAAGTCAGACTGAGACATTCACAAATTTAGGCTACTTATGTGTCACAAATCTAGCAAAAAAAAAAGCCAAATGGCAACAAGGTTTCAGCAGTTACACTAATTTCATTAAAGGGCAACTTTGGTATTTTTCAACCTGGACCTTATTTTCTCATGTTTTTGTGTCTAAGTGACTAATGGTGACAACAATTTCTGAAACTGGTCCAGTATTGAGGGAGAACGCTGTAACTGGCAGCTGCTAAACGCGCTGCGAGGGCAAGTGAGCAGCATCAATGTCACGTTACGTTCACTAAAAGTGTTTGTTTTTACCACTGACAGGCTCAGATTGTTATTCTAAGTGTCTGACAACATTATGGAAGGACCCTAAAGAGAAATGAAACCTTTTTCTCACCTTTCACTTGATCCGGTCTGTTTGTTATTGTGTCCAAGTCTCGCTCAAGGAGAAGTCTCATTGTGAAATCTGTATATCCGTATACTCTGGCTCAAATAAATACGGGCGGCCATCGAATTCAAAGACCTCATCCACATTGTGGAAATCATCTAAATATTCAGCCATGGCGTTGAAAATCTTTTAGATAACACTAAGCTACGCTTTCTGTACTCCAACACAACAAACTCTGCCCGGCTGGCACTCACGTTTCCACCATGGATGTATTCCACTATTCCACCGTTGTCTTCCGGCAGCACGTCACCTCGCCAGATTTCACGACGAGACTTCTCCTTGAGCGAGACTCTTTCCATAATGTCAGACACTTAGGAACGCCTTGAGGGAATTTCTTCAAATTTGGCACAAATGTCCACTTGGTATCAAGGATGAACTGATTAGAATTTGGTGTTCAAAGGTCACTGTGACCTCACAAAACATGTTTTTTACCATAACTCAAGAATCCATATGCTAATTTCACACTAATGTCTAACAGGATAAAATGATGAAGTGATGAGATTTTGAACAGACATGGATGTAAACTGCAATCTCATGTCCTTTCATGAGAACGGGACGGACATGAGGTCACAGTGACCTTGAACTTAGATCTTTGACCACCAAAATCTAATCAATTCATCCTTGAGTTTAAGTGGACGTTTGTGCCAAATTTGAAGAAATTCAACAGACGAACGGAAAACCTGAAAACATAAAGCCTGTGGCCACAGCTGTCGCCGGTGCAGAGGCATAATAATAAAAATAGTGTAGCCTGGATGAGGTAATCCGGGGAGCGAATGTGTTAAAATTGCTGCAAGACAGCGGGGTATGATGATGCATCGATCGATGTCAACCCGCGATGACGTGTGTCTTGACACTGCCAGCCTGTGGGCTTTATAGAAAATGATGGAGTATGTTCTGACGTACATCATACTCTGCTGGTGTTTGTTGCCCTTAAGTTTATTTTACAGGAAGATTGGATCAAGAAAAGGTGGGATACACATCAAAGTGGCTTAGAGAACTGTTAGACTTAAGTCTTGAGCTACATAAAGTTAGTTTTAGAACATATTGTAGTATCTTACCAAATCAGGTCTGTAGTGGTATATTATACTATACTATACTAGTATATATATTATATTAGTATATTATAGTTACCTCTTTGATGGCCAACATCCTGATCTTCTCATAGTAGTGCAGAGGGGCATGGGGGGTGCTCATGTTGTAGCCAAATCCAGCCACAGCTACTTCATCACAGTTATGAAGGGCCATCGTTATGGCAACTGATCCCAGGGTCGGGATATTCTGAAAAACAGACATAAAAATGTGTTCATGAAACTGAGCCATGACTTGTATCCCAGAACATGTACAGCATGTAGTGAACATGTGTTATTTAACCTGTACGGTTATTGTGTGGATGTCTTACAGATGTGAAATCTGAAGAATGGTTCTATTTATAACAGTCTAATGGTAACACTTTGTTTTCAGACTGTGTTGGGCTCCCTGCAGCATCTGCTGTGTGTTCACAGAGGCCTTCATAATGCAAACAGACAGACAGTGGAGTCAGCTACCAGAGCTCCAGTCCTGACCATTAACTCACCGCTGTGTGTGAAGCAGCTCACTGTTCCTGCTACGTCTCTACCTAGAACTGGACACAAAGATACTGCTAGGAAAACAACAGCTCTCTCACCCCTCTGCCCATCTGTCCACTGTTGTGAGGTAATCCGATCAGCTTGAAGGAGGCCTCCTGGATGAAGTAGGGGTTCAGGATGCGCATGTCGCTGGGTTCCCTCGGAACGTACTGGGCCACCGACTTCCAGAACCCATCAGTGCTGCGCTGAGGCACAAAGAGTGAGGAATTTAAACAGCGTGGTTAGTGTGACCCTCACACTGAACAAAATATGCACACAATCAAGACAAAAAATACACAAAAACGCAATCATATGAACAAATACAGTTTTACCATCGTTCACACTGAAAATAAAATACAATCTACAGCAATGTGCCAATCGTTGCGTATAAAGCTGAGTGACCAGGTGAAGGTTTTCAAAGGGCATATTGAAACTGCAAAAGTTGTAATTAGCAAAATAAATAATATAAATAATAGGGCTGTCAATCGATTAAAATATTTAATCATGATTAATTGCATGATTGTCTGTAGTTAATCATGAATTATCGCAAACTGACTTGACTGTGATTATCATAAAGTGGACATGTCTGTAAGGGGGAGACTCGGGATACTTATAGAACCCATTTTCGGGTCAAGGGACCACTTAGAAAATGGCCATGCCAGTTTTTCCTTGCCAAACTTTAGCGTAATTTAGCGACAAGCAATGACATGATTGGTACCAATGGATTCTTTAGGTTTTCCAGTTTCATATGATGCCTCTGAAATATCGATTGTGTTAATGCGTTAAAGAAATTAGTAGCGTTAAAACGAATTTTGCGTTAATGCGTTATTATCACGTTATCTTTGACAGCCCTGATAAATAAGTAATTAAATAGCAGAATAATAGAAACACAGCTGATATATCAGAACAAGCTTGAGGGCTTGTCAAGAAAACCGTCAGAATTCAATACTTTTTCTACTAATCTCTATAAAATATCTATACTAAATCTCTCTGTCGGCAACAGCACAAGATTTTGGTATCGGAAACGTTGTGGTTTCTACCTATAGTCCGAGTATTGACCAATCACGTTCGAGCAGGCTTTGGTTGAATGCAGGTAAACAGTCCGTGTGGAGAGCAAAAGAGGCGGAATGTATTGGCCGAAATGCAATCTGGGAACCCACCGGCTATCGTCTGACGATGATTTAGCTTTTTATTGGTTTATAATGTCTTGGCCGGATATCTGCTGGCTGCACCAGAACCCCATTAATATAGCCCCTTGCCCCCAGAGGCTTATCTGTCGTCAGGCCGATAGCTGATGGGTTCCGAGATTTTTTTTTCTACTTACTAATGTGATTTTTTTTAAATAGAATTATTAAAACATTAAATCTATTGACAAGCTCTAGATAGCTTTAAAGCCTCTTTCAGCTCATTGTTTTGGATTTATAGCACATTTACTATTTTGGTTCAACAATTTGCATCAACCTGGTTTCCAGTAGCAACAGGTAGATGTTTTCAGTGTAAAAGCTGTATACTACCTGCCACAGACACAGTTAGAGACTAGCTGGTGAACATAGTGGAGAATTTAGGAGCTAATATAAAGAGTCGATATTTTTCTCAGGGGCTGGTGGAGACCAAAAACTGAGCTAAAAGGAGAGTGAATATTGGACTTGTTGCTCTGTGTAATGTGTAAATAGGGGAACTGTTTGCTAACATGTTAGCTATTACAAGTTGATGATACGTCAGGGCTGTTTGTCTGTCAGCTTTTATTGAGTTGCTTCGGCCAAAACCCCTTTAATGCAGCTTTCAGTGCCACATGGGGCAGAGAGTTGGGACCATTCACAGCCATTGTGAGCTATATGGGTTTTATTTGAAATATTATAGCAATTTATAGCTCATAAACAATTCTTGGATAGTGGCTGCTTTCCCGTTTTAACTAATGCAATCAAATTAGGGCTTTCTAGCTTTTATTTTGAACCTATGTTAAGGTAACAAAGAAGTATAAATACCATTTTTGCAAGTAAGGAATGTTTGTGACTTGATAACAGCCCAACCGATACATAGTGAGTGGGACATTATACAGTTGAAAGGTTAACACAAACTGTTTCTCAATGACCTAAAACATTAACATAACATTAACATACATCAAGCATTTCTGTACTGACATTTATTGTTCATTATCAGGTGACTTACACGTCGATAGCGGTATATCTGGGATTAGCTAATATCAGCCAAGATATTGGCCTGGCCAATATATTGATTGATATTTTATTTATATATATTTTTATTTTTTGAATAAACACAGAACATGACTGTTTCTCTATCCTTATTTCCTTTACTGCTGTTAATATACTAAATTCTAAATTCTTAAACATAAAAACCCCCAACATACTTATTGACAGATCAGTCATCATAAATAATAATGCTGAATAATTACCATTAATATTCACACTGTAAATATTTAGCAATTCTTCCTACCATCACCAGGTGGGATGGGATGCAAAGTGGACAAGGGGTGGAAAATATGATGGTGCTCAAGCAGCCCAGTGAAAGCAATAGCCTGTGCTGAGGCCTGGGGGGAGAGGTCAACACCATTAAAACACTGATGAAAAACAAGCGGAGCAAACAAAGCCAGTCAGAGGAGGAAGCCCCTGTATCAGTATACCCGGGGCCATTACACAAATTACCAGCAGCCGGCCCGGCAGTCCTCATGTCTCCTTATGAACAGTTACTGGGATACCTGCCTCTGAGCTCGCTCAGGTATGTTGGAGAGAGGGCAGGGAGAAACCAAATAGCAATGATATGAGCTATTAGCTTACTAGCATAGCAATGTTACCCTGTTAGCTCCTACTGACGGATCAGGTGGTAATCCTGTCTGACTGAGACCATTTTGCTCTTCTATCCGATTGGGAAACCCAACACCTCTGCTCTGCTGGCAGCACTAGGAGGACACAAGTCTGTGGAAAACCCATCTGCACACAGCAGACGGGATCAAATGACAAGCAATTCTCACATCCCCTTAAAGGGACTATATGTAACTTATTACGCGCATAAATCATACCGGGTCGGTGTCCCATGCGCGCTCGCGTGTGGGTACGAGAGCGCGCAGCCTCTGCTCCTGCAGCCTGATTCTGCCTGCTTGCACACCGCGCTCGTTCTCACCAGCTCGGCTCGCTCCAACTCCATGTGCACGCGCGCACACTACACACTGCAGAAGAGTTAGTTCAGCTCTGAGAATATCTAGTGAATGTGCAGTGGACGTTTGTGCAGAAATAAATGCTGCAGCTCCTCCAGACCAACAGAGGTTTCCCGTGACTTGTGAAGTGACGGGGCTCCGCAGAGAGTTACGGTATCGTCCCGACCGGGTGTCGGTGTCTCCCCGACCTTGATACCGCGGCTCCACCGCCCGATCACTACTGTGCAGACTCTGGCTCCAAATGATGTCAAAATCTCAAGATGGTAGCTTCCGTATTCGGGATATTTTGGCTTCACTTCTGTACAGTGGGAGGAAGTGGAGACACGTCGTCCATCTTTATATACAGTCTATGTTTGGGACATTTAGGATATATTGTATGTCTTTAACAAGATTAAGTCTATAGCCACTAGAGCCATGTCCCTACGGACTGACCTACTGAATATTACCTGCTAAACATCAGCATGTTAGCACTGTCATTGTCAGTGTTAGCATGCTGATGTTAGCGTTTAGCTCAAAGCACTGCTGTGCCTAAGTACAGCTCATAGATGATAAAAGAAGTGGACGTAGTCACCGTGACATCAACCATCGGTTTGTGGACTGCGGTTTTGAAGCCTCGAATTCGGCATATTGGTTGTTGTATCTTGGCTTTTGGCCGTCGCCATTTTGGTTTGACACCTGTCAATCACAAGGTAGCCCCTCCCTAAAAGATCCCCTACTTTATGGTCTATTTGACTCTAAATGGGACCATAATTTACTAAATGAACATCATGCTGTATTGAAGAAGACTTGAAACTAGTGATTGACACCATAAACTCATGTTTACAATGTTTACTGAGGTAATAAATCAAATGAGAAGTAGGCTCATTTTCTCATAGACTTCTATACAATCAGACTTCTTTTTGCAACCAGAGGAGTCGCCCCCTGCTGGCTATTAGAAAGAATGCAAGTTTAAGGCACTTCAGCATTGGCTTCACTTTTTAGACCTTGAGGTTGCCCACTGGTTCAGCCTCAAAGAGCTGCTAGCACAGCTGTGGAATCTTGTTTTATCATTGAAAAGTAATTCTAAAAAATTAATTTCAGACAAAGAAATTAAATACATTTTTTGATGCTTCCTGTGGAAAATACCTTGTCCAAGAAACCAAGTCAGCCATGATGGATGTCATTTGTGTCCTTACAGTACAGCACAATGCCAGCTCTCAGTGTCTGCTTTGCCACTTTCCTTATCTTAGTGCAATCAGTTTTCCTCCAGCCAACACTTGTCCATTCATAACTAATGAGTGTGTATGTGTGCTGGTGTGTTGTCTGCACTCCCCTGCTTTAGGGGAGGGAACTTGATCTACCGTCCTGAAGTGTTGTTGTAAGTAAAGCCGGTCTCATCAGCTTCAAAGTCCTTTAACACCATGACTGTTTATTCAGTGTCAAATGTTACACCTGTACTGCCTTTACACACTGCCAACAAACAACAAGTCTTGTGCTGTGTCTTTGTAGTTTTGACTCAATGATCACTTTTTTTGACCCAAATCTCAAGCATTCACTGTGTTCCACTCAGTTGTACGCACAAACAGACAGAAATAGGTGCATGAAGAATAAAAAAAAGAGCTAGAAGTTCGTACCAATCACTGTGTAAAGTGGCTGTGATTGTTGGATTGTCTGTTTCGGGAAGTTGCAGCCTCATAATTCTGATGTCAGGAAGGTGTAAAGGGAGGGGGTTCAGACACTGTTGGATGATACAACCACCACTTCATTGAAAGCATATTGAGGCCCTTATGGATACACTGACACAAGGTCTACTGTACACAATCAAAACTATCATCATTAAATCATGCAGGTTTTCCGACTTCATCCTGATTGTGGCAACATTGCAGAGGATTCCACAAATAACTAACTGACAAACTTGTAAATTCATTCATATACATAAAGAAAGTAATTTGAGGATCAATGGTCTTTGTTTTCTGGTGGCTTGGCAATGAAAATGGTTGTGTGTGTGGGTTTTACCAGCATGTTTAAGCATGTGTAAAATAAAAAATAGACTAGACTGGAAGTGTAAAAACACGCCTCAGTGATAATGCAACGCTGTCTCCCACAAAATTACGTTCCCATACAACTAAAATGCATTCTCAATTACATTTCGAGGGAAATGTATTTTCTCCCAGATTACGATCACTGTTTTAAACAGTTTTAATCATGTGGTTAACGTTCTCAATTGAAACAAAACAAAACAAAAAATGGAAATAGCTGCCACTTTTTCATGAAGGATCGCAAGTACAGACTTTGTGTGCGTCATTCCAGGCAGCTAACTGATACAAACTATTTGGGTGAAGTATTCCTACAATTAAAAGGATAGTACCAGTGCAATTTGTTTTCAGATTTACGCTTGTAAAGTCTAACCATGTCGATGGATTCCAAAGACTGTGACTGGATCATCTCATGTTAGGTAAACAACTCATACAACTAAATTGCATTCTCAATTACGTTTTGAGGAAAATGTATTTTCTCCTCACATTTTTAAACATGTGGTTTAAGTTGTAAATTGAAACAAAACAAACCAAAAAACGCAACAAAACTACTTGGTTAGGTTTAGTAAAAAACATCATGGTTTGGTTTATAATGACTGGGTTACATTATTAAAGATAGGGTCGACGATGTTGGAAAGCTAGCATAACTTGAAATTAGCATCGCCTCAGGAGCTCCGTCTAAACCCACCCCCTCCCCTCAAGGCTCCTTCCAAGGCAACGCCCCCCACACACGTGCACGAGCACCGCCGCATCGTAACTACTTCACAGACACAGAGCGGAGAGAGGACCTCAACTCAACTACGCTACCTCATGACAAGTAACCTGTTCAGTGCTACTGCAGGGCTGAGTTTTCTCTTCCATTCTCCAGGAAACGTGCGGCGGCGACGCGCTTTGAGTTTAGGCTGGTGCACGCCAAGGGTAGAGTACGAGCAGGGAGGCAGAGAGGCATCTGATTGGTTCTTTCCAAGCGGACCGCGAGGCAGTGATTGGTAGACGTTTTTACAGGATTACAGCAGCTACAGATGACGGCTCTTTTCCGGTCCTTTTTCAGAGCTCATCAGTAATGGATCGCTGTCGGGTGTAAAGACCATTTCAACCAATATAACACATAGTGTATACTGGATAAAATCGTCAACCCTCCTTTAAGCTACGGACGTAAATTAAAATAAGTGAACGTTGACTTTTAGTTTCACACGGGACATGAACAGTGGTCTCCTGGGTGAAAGTCCTGTGTTTGTTTCACCAATCAACCACCCCAACCTTCTACCTACGCCGACTTCTGGAGACTATTACTAGAAATGGATTTGTGATACATCAAGAACAAATGTATCCACAACAAAATAAGTTTCCCTCGAAACGTTATTAGCGATGCAGTTTAGTTGTATGGGAACGTCATTTTTAGGAGACACGGCTGGATAATGTGATGCAGTCTGTTGAGAGCTGGTGTGGATGGCAGCATTAGCTAAATAACTGTGTTTGTCAGTTCCACTGTAGACAGGACATGGGCCTGTCTGTTGACAACAAAAGGTAGGGATGTAGCAATGCAGCTGCAACAGCGTACAGGCTGTCTGTGCTTCCACCTGTCAGTGGAGGTGAAATGTGATCCAGGACTAAGACCACCCTGGTGTTCGCCACATGAAGCCCTGGCTTCCCTCTCTGCCTCCAGTGCTGCAGTAGAATGACAGCTGCTTTCTGATGTGCATCAGAGCTAAAGTCTCATACTCCCCACTCACAGCCCTCTGGCTGGAGTTGGATAGGCATGTACTGTATGCTAGACATCAGGGGAATCTCAGTACTAAGAGTCTAGTACTGGCAAAGGGCAAACAAATGTTGCCACCACTTCTCCAAAGGTGCATCAATCAAAATTAAGCAATGGAATAAAATATCTAAGGTATACCTGGAGTATCTTTACAAATACGTTTGTTAAAAATGTGTTTTTACTGGTAAACCTAAGGATAAACAGAAACATGAGTTTATTCATCTCTTCTCCCATCCCTCCAGGGTCAATGTGTGGAAAGCTAACTGATAAAACAAGCTGTCTTGCTGTTCGATGTACATCAAGTAAGGGATAATGCCCGATGAGGTGTCCGTTATCAGGACGAATGGACGACGGAAAGGCCAGAACGGTTGCCTCCGCAAAGTCCATTAATTCCTGATCATGGACACCTCGAAGGGCATTATCCCCCTTATACCATGGTCACTTGCCAAAGAAAAAAAATGAAGACCAGTAATTTATATTTTCATTAATTTTAGAACCAAATTCTAAAGTTTTTCACAAGCCATAAATCTGTTTCCCTGGTAACACCTGAGGGGTTGCTAATACCTGGAACAATCATTATCATCCCATAAGGTTCTTATGCAATGGAAACACTGTTCACTAGTCCAGTAAATAGGATGAACCTTCACTACGACTTAGCAACGGGAGATATTTCTAGTCCGCTCAGCTCATAGAACCCTTTAACTCAGCTATGAGCCAGAAAGCTAACACTATGCTAGCTAGATTCAAAATCAATAAGACTGCGTACGATTGAAAAACAGTAAATATAATTTGACAGTATGTTTAACAACAAGACTAGCTAGCTGTCCAGCCATGCCATTGTCCCCAAATCAATATCAAGATATCACGAGGAAGTAGAATAGCGAATGGGATGTGAGATGATCTCTTATGTGATACAAAGAACCAGTACCTTCAGAGGGGCAGTGGAACTGACTTCTTGCAGCTTGTGTGTTCCAGTCGCTGTGGTGTTCAGAGGATGAGGTGCTGAAGGACTAAAGGCCTTTGCACACCAAGTCCGTGATTTTGGTCTGAAATTGTTGCACGTTTAAAAATAAATACAACCTCACGTTATGTCATTCACGTTTATACACTAACTCCGAAACCTTCCTCCATCATTAAAGTTTTCCGAACAGGTTCGATTTTCTGTGTTTAGCCAATCATTTTTGAGTATTCACCCAGACCGTGGTATAAAGTGGTTATATAGTGTCTTGATTGACATATTATCTTAAACATTTATGTTTGCCTATCAAAGCAGCTTATAAGAATAGCAACAATGACTATATGGTACCTCCTATCACAGGCTATAGTAATCGTGTTTTTTTTGTAAATACTTATGTGTTTTTAGTCAATGACCACCTGGCTAAAACTAATGCAGTCTAATACAAAAGCCCAGCAAGAAATCCTAGCTCAGTGAAGGTTCTAATGTTTTAAACAGGGCTGTGAAAGTTAACGCGATAATAACGAGTTAACGCAAATTAGTTTTAACACCACTAATTTCTTTAACGCATTAACGCAACTTACAGTTTTAAAGCTAGAGTGAAGATAATGGCATCATAGAAACTAGACCCTGAGGACTCCATTGGTACCAACCATGTCTGGCTTGTCACGAAGGAGGCTAAATAACGCTCCAAACTTATACTAAATGTTAGCGAGGAAAAACTGGCATGGCCATTTTCAAAGGGGTCCCCTTGACCTCTGACCTCCAGATATGTGAATGTAAATGGGTTCTATGGGTACCCACGAGTCTCCCCTTTATGAAATGCCCACTTTATGATAATCACATGCAGTTTGGGGCAAGTCATAGTCAGGTCAGCACACTGACACACTGACAGCTGTTGTTGCCTGTTGGGCTGCAGTTTACCATGTTATGATTTGAGCATATTTTTTATGCTAAATGCAGTACCTGTGAGGGTTTCTGGACAATATTTGTCATTGTTCTGTGTTGTTAATTGATTTACAATAATAAATATATACATACATCTGCACAAAGCAATCATATTTGTCCACTCCCATGTCGATAAGAGTATTAAATACTTGACAAATCTCCCTTTAATGTACATTTCGAACAGAAAAAAATGTGCAATTGATGTGTGATTAATTTGCAATTAATCATGATTATTTTTTTTAGTCGATTGACAGCCCTAGTTTTAAATAAAGTATAAAGCATATAAAGTAGTATAAAGTTTTTGTTCAAACTGTTGTAGAAAGGTAGTGATTACATGTTATGTTTGTGTTACTGTTAAATTGCATGGCATTATATTTACTCTACTTTCATTGATATAAATGGGGTGGACAAATACAATTGTATCAGATCTGCCAGTGTTTTTTACCAGGATTCATTAACCTTTGACTCAAACAAATCTCAAAACCTTTTATCTCTCCTCACTCTCCTATTAGCAAAGGGGCAACATTCAGATTTCTCATTTTTAGCTGGGGCTGACTGTTGCTTTTATTCCAGCTCTAGCTAGTGTCAGTGCATTTCTGTGTCTGTCCATGGGGTAGAACAGTTGATCACAGTATCAGCCATTACTTGCTTTTATCCTCTTATTTATATCTATTTAGAGGTCTATGAGCATTTGACCCCGTTTGTTTTCCTGTCAGGGAGGAATGGAGAGGGAGTACAAAGCAGGTATGTTGTGACTCGGGCTGCAGGAATGCGTTACACTCAAGCATGTCCGACCATAAAGCCTGTACCCACAGCTAGTTGTTGGAACAGACGCATGCTAATGTGACAGCAGAGGAGGCAATCTTGGTATCCTCGTTGATGCTGAGGCTTATAATAATTACTAAAGGCCTAAACAGAGGGATAATATTGATAAGCAGGTAGTTATTACTTTAACACACACACACAGGTAAACCTCCCTCTCTACCACAATCCAAGGTAAGAGCATCTGCAATGAGCAGCAGGCCTCTCAACATACCGAATCTCTTCTCCTCTGTGGAGTGTGTGCATCATCCACGGCCAATGAGTAGGGCTGCCCCCTAAAGGTTGATGATTCAAATCATTGGACAAATTTTAAAGGGTCAGTGTGTAGGATTTGGCAGCATCTAGCGGTGAGGTTACAGATTGCAACAAAATGAAATTTCTCCCATGTGCCAAGCGTGTAGGAGAACTACGGTGGCCGACTCAAAAACGCGATTGTCCCTCTCTAGAGCCAGTGTTTGGTTTGTCCGTTCTGGGCTACTGTAGAAACATGGTGTCCGGCTCCATGAAGAGGAACCTGATCCATAACAAGATATAAATGGCTCATTCTAAGGTAACGAAAACACGATTCTTATTTTCAGGCAATTATACACTAAAGAAAACAAATTCATTAATATATATTAATATATTCCATTTTTGCCAATAGATCCCCCTACTTATTAAGACTGCCTCATTGTACACAGAACACATTTACAGTCTCAAAATCACAAAACTACCAAACGAACTGTGATGGAAACAGAGGGCAGAGCACCGGCAAAGAGTATAGAAGTAAAGAGACAAAACTCTGGTGCATTTTTGACAATGGCCGCTAGATGGCGCTGCGATAGCGCTGCGACAGCGCTGCGACTTCTCCAGACAATCGCGGGGAAAGCAGGATATCTAAACAAATCTATTATATTTATGGCTGTCAAAGTTAACGCGATAACAACGTGTTAATGCGAATAAGTTTTAACACCACTAATTTCTTTAACGCATTATCACAACTTGCGATTTTTAGATTGTAGCGGGCTCAGTTTTAAAGCTAGAGTGAAGATACTGCTGTCATATGAAACTAGAAAGGAATCCATTGGTACCAACCATGTCATACTAGCGTGTCGCGAAGGAGGCTAAATAACGCTCCAAACTTGCACTGAATTTTGGCGAGGAAAAACTGTCATGGCCATTTTCAAAGGTGTCCCTTGACCTCTGACCTCAATATATGTGAATGAAAATGGGTTCTATGGGTACCCACGAGTCTCCCCTTTACAGACATGCCCACTTTATGATAATCACATGCAGTTTGGGGTAAGTCATAGTCAAGTCAGCACACTGACACACTGACAGCTGTTGTTGCCTGTTGGGCTGCAGTTTGCCATGTTATTATTTGAGCATATTTTTTATGCTAAATGCAGTACCTGTGAGGGTTTCTGGACAATATGTGTCATCGTTTTATGTTGTTAATTGATTTCCAATAACAAATATATACATACATTTGCATAAAGCAGCATATTTGTCCACTCCTACGTTGATAAGAGTATTAAATACTTGAAAAATCTCCCTCATAAAATAATAAGGTATAAATCCCAAAATAACCAATGAAGAAATAAGCGATAAGGAATAATCCCACAACATTAGTGTGGCAGCTGCATTGTCCAGGGCACTGAAAAGAGGGAGATGGAGACAGACAGAAGAACATGTCAGCCTGCTGCGCTGAGCATCGCATTAAGCTTCGAATACCTTCGAATATTTCTCACCGAAGCTTCAAAGCCCAGAAAATGGTATTTGGGACAGCTCTATATCGTACCATAAATTGATGCAGAAAAGGCACAAATTGGTGCATAAACATTCACCAGAATGCAGGAAATGAAGTGTTTGACACTCAATATTTCCTCGGGTAGGACCCACAGACCCCCCACTTAGGCACAATATAGTTATCTAATACAGTCTCAGTAATATAACTTGTCCATATGCTCTCTTAACTTAGACGGGCGGGCATCTTTACAAATGACAGAATAGGACTTCACACATATAGTGTTAAGTATATAACACTATATATAGTGTTATATTCATATAGTTGTCTTCTCCTAACATCCCTATGCCACCTGCTGGTCTTTAGAGAAGAAATTGGAGAACTGAATACTGAATATTAAACTGTAGGGACCTGTGATGATATCTGTGATGATATTAAAGGGATAGTTTGGGTGTTTTGAAGTGGGGTTGTATGAGGTAGTTATCCATAGTTAGTGTATTACCTACAGTAGATCGCAGTCGGCAAGCCCCAGTTTGATTGTGTTATTGTGTGACTTTGGTGAATCTGAACTAACCCTTTAAAACACCAAAGTCACACAATAACACAAACAAACAACCGATTGAGGCAGCGGTAGACCGGCAGCTTCTGTGTTCTGTCAGGTAAAATTACTGTTTCTCTCAAAGGAGTCTGGTGGATTGAAGACAGCAAACAGTAGATAACAGCTTTAGTTCCCTGTCGGAGAGGGCTGTCTGACGGCACGGTAAAGCGGTGAAAATATCCTAAATGTAGCGTACACTTAAACTGATATTGATTTTTTTTAGGTGAGCCTTTCTTTTAGGTGGCTAAAATACATTTTGCTGCTGCCCCCGTCCACAGCAGTACATTGCTTTGCTCCAGTGCTGGTACTCTGTTTCTCCAAACTGGGGGTGTGCCGACCGTCATCTACTGCAGGTAATACACTGACTATGGATAAGTACCTCATAAAACCCCACTTCAGAACACCCATACTATCCCTTTAAGTTGCACTCTTGCTGGATTATCTACATCTCAACTGTCTCGGAGAATAGAATATCCCTCTGCAACCATCTGCCTTTCTTTATTTCTCTCTGTGATCGATCAAGACCTACATGTCACCGTCCTGGCCCTCCTCAGAACTCCCCCAGGCTGCCTTCCCATTTCTCTGCTCACCTGGCTCACAGACTTCCCCCTCTCCTCCCCTCCTGCTATCGTTTCTCTTCACTTTTACCCCACAGAGGAACTGCCTGCACCCTGCTGCTGTTTCCTCTGGTTTCGAGTGCCACAGGCTTTTGCATGCCACAATGTATTGTTATGTAAACAAGCAGGAAACCCACCCAGGTGCCCAGCATGTGTGTGCATATTTATTCATCATGGCCATCACTTCAGCAAACATATAGGAAGTTGGTGCTGTTTCCCTCCTTCCTCTTGAACATTTTTAAACTACTAAGTTACCTAAAGACATTGTCAAATAACATGGCAGAACAATGGTATTGGTATTGGTATTATATGTTTATTTTAGGGCTGTCAATCGATTAAAATATTTAATCGCGATTAATCGCATAATTGTCCATAGTTAATCGCAAATTAATCACACATTTTTTATCTGTTTAAAATTTACCTTAAAGGGAGATTTATCAGGTATTTAATACTCTTATCAACATGGGAGTTGGCAAATATGCTGCTTTATGCAAATGTATGTATATATTTATTATTGGAAATCAATTAAAAACACAAAACAATGACAGATATTGTCCAGAAACCCTCACAGGTTCTGCATTTAGCATAAAAAATATGCTCAAATCATAACATGTCAAACTGCAGCCCAACAGGCAACAACAGCTGTCAGTGTGTCAGTGTGCTGACTTGACTATGACTTGCCCCAAACTGCATGTGATTATCATAAAGTGGGCATGTCTGTAAAGGGGAGACTCGTGGGTACCCATAGAACCCATTTACATTCACATATCTTGAGGTCGGAGGTCAAGGGACCCCTTTGATAATGGCCATGCCAGTTTTTCCTCGCTAAACTTAAGCGTAAGTTTGGAGCGTTATTTAACATCCTTCACGACAAGCTAGTATGACATGGTTGGTACCAATGGATTTCTTAGGTTTTACAGTTTCATATGATGCCAGTATCTTCAATCTAGCTGTAAAACTGAGCCCGCTACAACCTCTGAAATATCGATTTGCGTTAACGCGTTATTATCACGTTTACTTTGACAGCACTAATTATAAATAAAATCTAATGTCAATTTGTGTTATTTCTATCAGTTATATTATGTGGCGCGCTGATGCCTCAACATACATATAATCAGAATTGGGTTATTAGCCATCAGATGCCAGGTATTTTTCTTTTAAATTGTTCCTGTTACTTATTTCTACACATTTGACAGTTGAGATGCTGTGCGTCATGACTAATTTCTGTGTCCTCAAAATAACGCTGCAGTGAGCGAGGGTGGTAAAATCATTTTCTCTCTCTCATCCCCACTCGGAGGAGCCAAGATGATGGAGGAATGCGAGTGAGGGAAGCGAGGAGCCATGTTAGCCAAAGGGAAAGCAACCCATGAATATCTGCAACAATTTTTAGGCCAATCCATCTGATAGTTTTTCAGAAATTTCAGTGGTGGACCGACGTTGCCATCAATAGAGCCACGCCACTAGGGTGGCTAAAAATCGGTTTCCATCAGCCTTCTGGTTCTGACTTTTTCAAAAAATGTTGTGATATATGAGAATTCTTGGTGTTTTTCAATGTACAAATCAAAAATCTGCGTAAAAACAGGTGGATGGAAACAGTCTCACTGTCCATCCCTATCACCGACTGTCAGTGTCAAAATAAAGAGTTATCAGCTGCCTTACCAGCCTCTGGTTGAACACCATGTGTCGGAGCCACTTGAAGTCCAGAGCTTTAAAGGCAGAGAGGACAAACAGGGACTGGGTCTCGTAGCGTTCAGTCTTCTGGATGGCCCCCTCTGGATAGGTGATCCTCAAGGTGGTCTTGGAGCCGACGTCTTTCTCAAAGCCTCTCACTGGGGCCTCATTTAACCTGCAACACACAGCTGCAAAATCAATCATAAAATGCCCTCTCCAAAATGATCACAACAGGTTAACACTTTTCATTTTCATCTGCAATTGTACAACATTTTTCAAATCAACAAATACAAAAGTAAATAATGTCTTCATGACTATTATGACAGTAGTCGAGTCATATCAAGTCAGTTTTATATATACATAAAGCCCCTCATCACTGCTTTAGAATGTGTACAACATATGACACCCTCTGTCCTTGGATATCGAAGACTAGATGGCTCATTATTATATTAATAAAATGGACAAACAAACACGCAAATAAATAAATAGGCAATGAAATAAATAAGTGATGAATTATATTAAAAAAGAGTTAAATAAATTATTACCAAATGAAAATACCTCTCCCTAAATCAATAAGTGGGCAATAAAATAAATGAATAAGCAGTTAAATAAATCTCAATATCCACTGAGATAAATAAATATGTTTAATATCATAAAACTCCGCTCCAGCTCTATTCTATGTGTTTTAATATATTCTGAGTATCTGTTTGAAGGATGGCTTTTTTTTCACAGCACATTTTTTCTCTCCCGCTAAGTCCTCTTTTATTTATCTCGTGGCTTGTTAGAGAGGCAGACAAAATCTGCTGTGTCACACCAATAGACTGTATGAAGTTCTCACACACTGGTCTGAGGCTTGTACTACGAAGCAGGATTTGGGGTTAGCGAGGTAACTTCAGGGTTAACCCTTCAGGGTTTTCAGTCCTAAAACGGTGGTTCACTTCTTACCGGGGTATATCGCCATGGTAACTTATGCTGAACACCTAATCTGTTCCGGAGCAGGTTAGGTGCCAAAATTCACAACATGTTTTTATCTCATGAAATATTCTGCTTCAATCCATATTTGTTGGCGTTTAGCCTTTCAAAAACAACATTTTTACGGCGGTCAAATAACTGAGAATTGCTGTCAAAGCTGCTCAAAAAGAGTAAAGATGAGTTATATCCAATAAAGAAAGTTGATTTAATAAAAAAAAGACTAACGCGGTTAATACGATGAATCACTTTATTCAAAATGAGGATGTTATTTGAGGATTTGTAATTCGTTTTTTAAGGTGATGACGTCATAAAATATGGGAGGAGTGGGGGGGCTTCAAGGAAAATAGGTTGAGAACCACTGTTCTAATGTCTACTTCCAGCAGGATAACACTGTATTAATGTATTAATCTATTAATCTACTAATTGATTTGTTTTATTTAATTGTCTTTTTTATTGATATAATTATGAGCCATATAGTCTTCAATACTTAGACCCTTGATTCAAGGAAAAAGTCTCAGTACAGTGTGTTCCGTCTGTACAGTACTTCTGTGTCACAACGTACCTGACCACCACATCAAACTCATCAATCCTCTGTCCCAGAGACTTGTTGGCGAGGATTCCTCCGTTCCCTACGATGATGCATGTCTTACAGTTCATACTGTAACACAGACAAGATGCACCATTATGATGTGGTACTACTCCAGTCATTTACCCCCAATCCCTCACTAGTGCCCTTCTTCTTGAGGACGACCTGCGACTGTAATCTGACTGATATTCAGTATTCTTGTATCCTCACTCTGATTGGTACATTTCAGTTAACCTGACAAATATTCTTTTGTCTCCATGTTGTTGTTTTTGCCAGGAAATGAACTTACCACCTGCTGGACCTTCCATAATCAGGTCTATTTAACACACAATCACCTGATTACACACAGTTGATCTCTATTCAACCTATTATGCAACTGGCTGCATCACTGATCATTTTAATTTATTGTTTATCAGTGTCAGAGGTTACAAAAAACAACTAACTCCAAAGGGAAGAACTTTCTTAACCTCTTCCACTTCTTGAGGGCGCCGGCGCCCTCGACAACTTTACTTTTTTTCAGAAGCTGTAGCAGGGTACTAGAAAACCTCAAGAATCCATCGGTACCAACCATGTCATACATGTCAGGAAGAATGCTAAATAACGCTACAAAGTTACGCTAAATTTTGGTGAAGAAAAACTGGCATGGCCATTTTCAAAGGGGTCCCTTGACCTCTGACCTCAAGATATGTGAATGAAAATGGGTTCTATGGGTACCCACGAGTCTCCCCTTTACAGACATGCCCACTTTATGCAGTTTGGGGAAAGTCATAGTCAAGTCAGCACACTGACACACTGACAGCTGTTGTTGCCTGTTGGGCTGCAGTTTGCCATGTTATGATTTGAGCATATGTTTTATGCTAAATGCAGTACCTGTGAGGGTTTCTGGACAATATCTGTCATTGTTTTGTGTTGTTTATTGATTTCCAATTATAACTATATACAACCACCTCATGATAATCACATGCAGTTTGGGGCAAAAACCATGCATTTTTTTGCATGCAGTACAAATGTGTTATTTTCGCCTATTTTAAAATGGTATATTTGAATATTTATGTATGCTGGGGTCCCTAAACAGTCTTGGAATTACATAAATTGACTCTTGTGGATCCAATGAGCCCAATTGTATTCATGTGTGATGATGTTAGTCCCCATAGGAGCCATTTCATTGTAGTGAGACCATTTTTTGAAACTCAATGTCACTGTATAAAATGACCTGTTTTGACCTGTTGGGCATTCAGAGGATGGATGGCTTTCCTAGCTAGATTGACAATAAGGGGGTTTCTGAGCAGTTTCCAGGACAGAAGTGCTCGTCATCCAATTGCCGATTACAACTGCAGAAATCTCCAAATGTCAAAAGTTTTTGATATCAAATCACAGCATGTCTTTTTCTATGGTGTTCCTCAAGGTCTTGGTGTCTTAATGTGGTATTTTGGAGGGATTATTGATAATTTTTATCAGTTCACGAGTGGTAAAAAATGGTTAAATTCAGCACCAAATCTGTGTAACAAAATGGCATCAACCCAAAAATTGCTGCAACAACTTATGAGACATAAGTGAGCATCACATACTTCCATTATAATGTTCTAAGCCCTAATTCCTGTAATTAATTAATTATTTCTGATTTATGACTAGAACAACTTGACACACAGTGCTGAGCTGCATCTCAAATTAATCTTCAGGTTCTCAGCTTTCAGATGATGTACACCACTTCTATGTGACATCTACTGTTGACCTACTATGTCCCCCTAAAGACCTCCTGTACCCCACTAAAAAAGACAAAGATAGGACAGTTAACAATGTGTCACACTAGGGTTAATATTATGATTATAATATTGTATAGTAGTTTCAGTACAACATGTGTCCAGAGTTTAGTCTGTGCTGCTTAATTCTGGGTGGAAAAATAAACACATTCCTAATCGTCTTAGCTGGCTGATGGGTCAGTACACAGTGTCTGTGAAACTGATGAGGTCCATATAAAGACAAAAACAAAGTTGAGTCAAACAACACTGTTGCTTCAATAACTGATCTGGGATCCAGTCATTAATTTTGCAGTTTCAGGGCACACAGACAAACTCACCATTAAAGCACAGAGAGTCTGTTTAGAATTTATAACACAAGGCTTTGCCAAATATACGGATACAAACCACAAAATAAAGAGAAGTTGAACTTAAGAGAGACACATTTTTGATTTCCAAATGAGGCACTTTAAGTCCAAGAGGGTCAAATGAAGAACTAGGTTTGAAGCCATGTTTGTAAAATACAGAGGATTACATGTGTTCTCAAAAAAGGAAAATTTCAAGAGAACAATATGAGCTTTAGCAAGAGGAGGGACTTGTTGAGGTAAACTGATGGTTGTCTTAGAAGTTAATTCCAGTTATCCATAAACATAGGAGATGAAAGAGATTTAAAAGGGACACATCATGCTCATTTTGAGATTCATACTTGTATTTTGGGTTTCTACTAGAACATGTTTACATGCTTTAATGTTCAAAAAACACATTCTTTTTCTCATACTGTGATTGTCGCTTCACCCTCTGTCTGGAATGCTCCGTTTCATCGCCTGTTATGGAGCTTTTCTCCTATCTTTGTTCAAGAGTGTGGTCTTTCAATTTGAGAGCATGACCTATTGATTTCACGTTCAGATTTTGTAATGCTCTCCCTCAAAACCCTGTCCTCACACTCAAATAGGCCCTGCTTGTGCTTGGACTAGTTCTGCTTCTGCTCAGACTGTATGCTTGCACTCAGATATATTGTTGCTTGCACAGATTTCCTGGAGGAGAAGGGCTGAAGCTGAAGTGCAGGAAATTAGTTTTTTTATGATATGTCCCCCTTAAAGTATTCTGTGTTTTGAAAAATTAGGTTCAGAATTTGTTATTTTGTGTTGAAAATGGAGATTCAACCCTTTTACCCACCTATGAGTAAAGATGAAATATTGTATTTTCTGTATTGCTGTATGTTTTGTATTGGCATTTGTCTTTTTTTGTAAACTCTTGTCTTAAAAGATGATGACAGTGTACTTCTCTATACCTAATATTTAGGGTGACTTACAAATCAGATGACTAATTGACGGACTAAAGAAACTGGAAACACCCTCAGACATGGCCCTGATGAAAACAAGATAACCAAAAACCCTTAGTGAATAAAGCGTGGTGTAATGGAGAAGAGAATTTGAATGGACTGGTATTAAAGCTCACACTACGACGGCGTATTAGGGCCATTGTAGGTTAAAAAAAAAAATCTGGAGCAGTTGGAGGGGGCTATAGATATATTTGGAATAAAATTGATTGAGTTATAAATTTAGAGTGAGTGAGTCAGAATATAGAGTGCAAAACCGTAGTAATGCCAGCAACCGTCTGAGTTTCATAGTGTTATTATGGTATGAACGGGATCTGAGTGAGGGGAAGATTGTTTTATTTATGTTCTTTCTGTGATCGAGTCCGCTACAATATAATATATTTTGCACCCAGCACAATACCGCGGTGTTTAACGGTGGCATCTGTGGTTTGATAAGGTGGATCCAACCTTGCAAAGTGAAGCTATGTGATTCATTAAAGGGGAACGCCACCTAAATTAAGAATTCCAATATGTTATTTCCATGGCCTAGTAAAGTTCAATCAATATGTGTGAACATGAGCTCCTCTCTCTCTCAAAGCCAGAAACCAGAGAAGTAAGTCTCAAACTTGTGATGTCATCAAGTATAAAGTCTAGAGCTGCTCCATAGACAATGAATGGGAGACTAATTTCGTGGACCTACAGAATGTTTGTTTTCTTTTTTTATACCCAAATGAGCTTTATTCTATTGTAGTCGTCAGTTGTCAAACAGAAAATGTTCCCATATACGCCTCGTTTCCACATAGCTCAGTGTATGTATGTGAACAAACCGGAAGTTCATTTATTCCTATGGGAACTTCCGTGATCTCCGATGTGTTTGCGAAACGCCTCCTTCCATTTTTTTCAGTCCGTAATTTACCTCGAGTACATTGAAAAAATGAGACCGTAGCGAATTATTGAACTAATTGATGAATGTAATACAATTCTATTTATACATTTTTTTCAAAGTAAAAAGTTCGACGGCATATTTAGCAGTTTTGGGAACTATTTTGTTAAAAGGTGTATGAACCACTATGCATGCACTCTATGTTACACAGCTATCATGCTACCAATGTTAGCTAAATATGTCGTCAAACTTCTTTCTCTTAGAAAAAATAAAACGTTAGACTGGACGACAAAACACAGACTGTAACTCATAGATATAAAAACACTGTTTTATTTATATGTGGCAAGTAACTTCTCTCTCGTATCTGCGGTGGTGTTTCCTCGCGTTGAACACTTGGGGCGTAATCCGTATACTGTACAGATTTACGGACACCAGAGAAAACCCTGTGGAAACGAGGCGCTACTCAGAGCATTCCCCTGAGTGCTCTCAGTGTCATCTGTAACATTTTCCCCAATTCATTGTCTATGGAGCCGTTCCAGACCTATGACATCATAAGTTTGAGTTTTAACAATAGTTTTTGGATTTGGGAAAGTTGTTCATGTTTACTAATACTTTTGGACTGTCTTAGACTGTTGGAATAACACATTTTGAAAATGGGCGTAGTTCTCCTTTAACAAAACACCCCTACTGTTTTTCATTACCACGGTTTTGCTCTACTATTTTTCTATATAATAATAGGGTTTTCTATTTTTTCCTCTAATCTCAGAGTTCTTTCCCCGAAAATTACCCCGCTCCCCCGACTCCGTATTATTATTTTTTACCTACGATGGCCCTAATAGGCCGTCGCAGATCGGCATCTCAATGTGTGTGCATTCTCAAAAGTTATAAACTGACTCTGTCAACAGTTTACAAATGCTCCTAATGGTAGCTATAAATACAGAGTTGAGAGAAAATTGAAGAAGGGGACATTGTGATTGTGATGCACTGTGTGGGTCAGAGCATGACAGGACAACTAGCACCAACTTACCTGTCGAGTTCCTCCCCAAGGCCATAGCTCTGAGTAGCCGACAGAAGAATATCTATGATCTTCTCTGCAGGTAAGAGGGAGAGAGACAGGCAGAGAGAGAAAACAAGTGAGATGAAGATGAAAGTGAAATAATTCTTCCCTCCAAATTCCACCCAGCTGTGATGCCCTCACCTCCAGCACAACGAGACTAGCTGTGATAAATGAGGCAGGGCTGGGAGCCAGCGGCTGGGTGGGCTGACACTTCTTCTTGTTGCATTGTTATACAACCATTAAAGATGGGTGGCCGAGCAAGGTAGGAGTCCATAGACAGGCCACTAACTCCTTCAAGGGAATGATGTGCAGTATATAGTGTGAGATACTGGACAGAGGGGGAGGGCGTGAAGAAAAGGGAACACATTCTCTTCCTGATGAGAGCCAACCGAGAGAGAGGTACACTGTAACAGCATCGTTGTTGTCGTCAGGTTTGACTCATTAGGTTTTCATCTGAGAAAAGTCAGCACTACACTTATGAGATAGTTACATCACACCATGAATCCATTTATCCAGCTCTAAGATTTATTTGTTCCCAACAAAATACATAATAATCAGGGCCGTCAATCAATTAAAATATTTAATTGCGATTAATCGCATGATTGTTCATAGTTAAAGCTGCAGTGGGTAGAAATAGAGCAAATATGCCTCTGTGTCCTCCGGTGCTCCTAATGGCGGTGAAATCCACAGGATTTCACAGACCGGAGGAAAACAACCAGTCAGAGCTGATCTGGAGTCTGCCATCTAGCTGCCCTCTATGAGAGCCGGCTATTCAATCACTCACGAACTCCGATCAAACGGTCAAACTAGGCAGCGTTGATCAAATATGAATCAATATTCTGTTACTGTAATGACTATTTCTCAAATGTTTTAAGAAACATCTTGCAGTGTACTGTTTAGCTGTAAATGAGAAAGTTTGTGACCCAGCAGCCATGTTGAGATCTCTTGAGGAAATACCAAGCATCGCCCACCAGCCTGAGCACAGCCAATAGGAACGCTCTCTCTCTGAAATGACCTGTGATTGGCCAAAGTCTCCCGTGGAATTTTTGCCCAAAGATGCCAAAAATATTCTGCCTACTGAAGCTTTAATCGCAAATTAATCACACATATTTTATCTGTTCAAAATGTACCTTAAAGGAAGATTTGTCAAGTATTTAATACTCAAATATGCTGCTTTATGCAAATTGATGTATATATTTATTATTGGAACTCAATTAACGACACAAAACAAAACCCTCACAGGTACTGCATTTAGCATAGAAAATATTCTCAAATCATAACATGTCAAACTGCAGCCCAACAGGCAACAACAGCTGTCAGTGTGTCAGTGTGCTGACTTGACTATGACTTGCCCCAAACTGCATGTGATTATCATAAAGTGGGCATGTCTGTAAAGGGGAGACTCGTGGATACCCACTACCCATTTTCATTCACATATATTGAGGTCAAAGGTCAAGGGACGCCTTTGAAAATGGCCATGCCAGTTTTTCCTCGCCAAAATTTAGCGTAAGTTAGGAGCGTTATTTAACCTCCTTCGCGACAAGCTAGATGGGTACCAATGGATTGTTTAGGTTTTCTAGTTTCATATGATACCAGCATCTTCACTCTAGCTTTAAAACTGAGCCGCTACACCTCCGAAAGATTGATTGTGTTAATGTGTTAAAGAAATTGGTGGCGTAAACTTATTATTATCTCGTTAACTTTGACAGCCCTAATAATAATAATAATACTCTTTTTTTGCTTTCTTTCTGAGAGTGAGATGAGAAGATGGATATCAATTTCATGATTTTGTGTTAAGTACAGAGCTGGAGTCAGGACATAGTTAGCCTAGCTTAGCATAAAGACTGGAAGCAGGGGGAAACAGATAGCCTGGCTTTGTCCAAAGTTCAACAACAGGTCGAAACAGCGTACATGGCTGGACTGTGTATGGTGTATGATAAATTTGGAATAAGATAGATAGGATAGACCTTTAATTGGGAAATTTGGTTGTTGCAGCAGTAAAAAGACAGCAATAGTCCAGATAAATAGAGAAAGTAAAGAATACATAATAAGAGGTATATAAAAAACTAAACTAAAATAAGAATAAAAATTAAAAAAAGAAAAACTATACAAGAACATATAGAGACAAAAACTGCAAGGTAAAATGACAGTGATATGGTTAAGGTGACAGTACCCATGGGATTGCCAGCGATCCCGACCGACTTTACTGTCTGTCAGAGGCTGTAGATCAGTTGTTAGGTTGAGGTGTTAAAGTAGGCAGCGTTTCAACTTCTCTCTCACACTATTTTTTATTCTTCACACAACTACTTCTCTCACTTTTCATGTGAACAACAGCGTGCAACGTCATGAATGCTTTGAGGAGTTTCAAAGGGTGCTCCATTATCCCAATTTGTATGATTCATTGTGTCAAGACTACAAAGACACAGAAAATACAGAATGGTTGGGGAGGTATTGGAATCGTGGTGGGATGCAGACAGGGGGATAGTACTGCATGACAGCAGGCTTTTCACTCCGCCTTCAAATGTGGCCGTTCAGAACAGGTAAAACACTTCTTTATGGTTGGACGACACGTTGTACAAACTAACCTGTTTGAGGCATACTGAGGCCTTGACAGTGCTAGGGTATTTACCCAGCTAGCAATTAAAAAATCTAGTCTTAACTGGTGAGAAATGCAATGCAACTCACATTGAGTTGATCCGTATTACCTTCAACTGCAAAGACAAGAATGTGTAATCATACAGTACCTTGTGATTTTACACCAAACGGAGGCGAATAATCCCCAATCTTGGAGAATCGTTTGTAATTTGGGTCAAGGAACATGGGCGCCAGTTTGTTGAACCTGTTGAAGAAAACATGTTACAACAGGTAAGCATGAAGAAATGGTATTTGTCAATGCAATATCTGTCCAAGACCCGTATGATCTTGAGGTGTGTAGATGCACTGATTAATGGCAGAATGCTTAAGAGGATTTAGAGCATCGTGTTTCCAGCTAATCCGCAGTCTGTCTGAATTCACTTTCACCAAAACAAACTCAAGTGTGAGGGAGATGACAGAGCTGCAACTTTCACACAGTGAGGCTGATAGCAGATATCCAGTCTGACCATGGAACAGCCACAAGGTGCCTTGCTTAAGGGCACCTCAAAGGTGGTAACTGGGAAGCAGACAAGCACATCCCATTCACCTCCCTATCAAGACCTATAGCGGGGCAGTTAAGCAACAACTGTGCATTTTTCGATAAAAGCAACACATTTGGCACAGAGGTATATTTATATGTTATGAAAAGATATAGATATCGGGGCACTACTAATTTGGGGCCTGAGGGCCGTGGCAGTCATTTTTCAAAATGGCCGCCAAATAGGCGCTTAATATTCCAAAGTGTTGCATAAAACTGATTTTATGACTCTTGGTGATTTCAAAGGTGTGTTCAAGCTGATTAGATCAGATGTCAGAATATCACAGACATGTTTTTTTTCCCTCTTTATTTTTTAAGGGTGCTTTTTAAAAGCTTTTAACCTGAGAAAAATGTGAAAACCAAATAAAAAGAGCATGGTGACTTCAGGGTCAAACTTCACCCCTTTGCCTTCATGATAGAATGACAAGCAATACACCTTTAGAACTGCAAGATCTTCAGCTTTCCATTGGTACATTTATCTTTTCATTAGCAGTAAAATTGACAGAGATATCGCTGGATAAAATTCTTGGTCGCCAGTAACCTCTAATCACAGTTAAAGTGACACTTAACTTTGGTAGAACTTTGGGTTGTATTGCTATATATATATGTGATATATGCCCATCTAAAGGAGAAAATCATCATCAATTGCTCCTGTGTTCCCGTGAGTGGATTACGGTTTGTTGTTATGATGTGTTAATGTGTTTTTTGAAGCTATGTGTTGTTATGTGTTTTTATTTAAGCTATGTGTTGTTATGCGTTGTTATGAAGCTATGTGTTGCTTTGCTGTGTTTCTATGTGTTGTTATGAAGCTATGTGTTATGTTTTTATTTAAGCTATGTGCTGTTATGCGTTGTTATGAAGCTATGTGTTGTTCTGATGTGTTGTTATGAAGCTGTGTTGCTATGAGTTGTTATGTGTTTTTATTTAAGCTATGTGTTGTTATGCGTTGTTATGAAGCTATGTGTTGTTCTGATGTGTTGTTATGAAGCTGTGTTGCTATGAGTTGTTATGTGGTTTTATTTAAGCTATGTGTTGTTATGCGTTGTTATGAAGCTATGTGTTGTTCTGATGTGTTGTTATGAAGCTGTGTTGCTATGAGTTGTTATGTGGTTTTATTTAAGCTATGTGTTGTTGTAAAGCTATGTGTTGTTTTGATGTGTTGTTAGGTGCTGTTATGAAGCTGTGTTGTTATGTGTTGTTATGAAGCTCTGTAGGGCCCTGTGATTTCCGCAATAAGGAAACATGGACGGAATCGCAGAATTTGATAATAAAAATGGAATCAATTTAAATGCGGAATATTGTGGAATTTGCCAAAATGTGGATACAATTGATAAACATCAGGGTTTTCCCTGCCATTATAAGCGTTTTCTTCACAGTGCCTAAGCCAAATGAACAGAAAAAAAACTATGCTGCTTTGTTTTGGTGTCAATTATGGGCACGTTGCTTCTGTCCTCTGCTCTCTGTGTTGGTGTTTCATCGAGAGCGGGGCTCAGCTCCTCCTCCACAGCCCTACGAAAAATACGAAGACTGAAATGTTCCCGCGGTACCAGTCCATCTATCCCCTCAGTCACAAAAGGCTTACTGGCAGAACCTCGCAAATATGTTGTGCTGGTTAAACTTTCACGGAACGCACCCTATATTTTCCCTGTCAATGCCACATTATTTTTCATACTGTCTGCCTGACTATGCCTGTATTCACCCTCTGTCTAAAACGCTCGCTCCGTTTTAGAACCTCCATTCCCAAAAAAGCCCAGTCTGCTCAGCCATTTTCATGCGACCCGTGACTAGAGTTTACTGGCAATCCTGAACTTTATCCAGCGATACCTCTGTCAAATTCACTGCTAATGAAAAGATAAATGTACCGATGGAAAGCTGAAGATCTTGCCGTAAAGGTGACCGATAGAATCAAATTTGTGATCTGATCAACGAAGTATAGCTAGATACTGGACTTTTGAGGCTGATACTGATAGCAATATTTGGGAATTTAAAACCTTTAATTATACCGATAGTCTTTTCTAACATAGACAAAACAATCTTGTACTGTACTGCAGTTTGTACTCAAATTTGTACTGCAATTTCTTGTTACTTATCAGCCGATATTTGCACTGATATGATATATCTGCAATAAGCTAATATCAGTCTATATGCCAAAGATACATGTGGCTAACTGTAAGCAAAGTGTATTAAATCACATCTTGGTTTGATCTTTTAGTGTCTTATCTTAAATTATAACTGAGGTCACACAGACCAAAACAAATGGTGGATTCTGGTGGTCCTTGGCAGCAAGGTAAATCAAAAACTTTAAAGTGTTGACCAAGTTTTTTGGACACCAGCTAGTTACCTCCGGGTCTGAAAAGTGAAGCCAATGCCAAAATGCCTTAAACTTGCATTCTCTCTAACAGCCAGCAGGGGGCGACTCCTCTGATTGCTAAAAGAAGTCTGATTGTATAGAAGTCTATGAGAAAATGAGCCTACTTCTCACTTGATTTATTACCTCAGTAAACATTGTAAACATGAGTTTATGGTCTCAATCACTAGTGTCAAGTCTTCTTCAATACAGCATGATGTTCATTTAGTAAATTATGGTCCCATTTAGAGTCCAATAGACCATAAAGCAGAGGATGCTTTAGGGCGTGGCTACCTTGTGATTGACAGGTTGCTACCACGGCGTTGTCCAGTCTGGGAGTTGCCCTTGTTTTCGTCTTACTACTTTAACCCTTTCACAGTGTTTTCAGTTTTTGAAAGTTGATTGTAACATTTTGGTTGCCTAAAAATGTCTTATTCAGTGTTCGGTTGTACTTAGGTCCACCCTCTCATGTCATATGTGGTTGTAAAAAAACAAGATGGTGACGGCCAAAATGACGAACTCGAGGCTTCAAAACAGCAGTCCACATCTTATATACAGTCTATGGCCAACACTAGTGGTAAAAGCAAGCATTTTTGTGTGTGTGCTGAACAGTTGTCAAGTATTCAGTATTAACGTTATAATCTGTAACAGGGTTCCACTTTAAACCATTATCCTTTATACGTATGTATAGACTAGCAGTAATAATAAGTGTATGAGGAGGCATGTAAACAATATAATAAGATATAATAGATGATAATTTACTCGACATGAACATAGTCCAACAGTTCATTCATGAAGGTGTGCTCAACATTGCATGTAAAACAAAAATGACACAGTTAAGAGTATTCTGTTGGTTTGTTGCTTCACAACATTAAAGATGTTATGCTCTATTTAATCTTCACATCTGTCTCCACTTTGGGAGATTAGGCCTTCACAGTTGAGCTTCTTGTTAAAGCACAACTGGACATGGACAGTGTGTACTGTATGTATGTATTTTGAGAAGATCCTTGGGTGAGAGACAAGAAAACAAACATTAATTCATAACCAAATTAAATGAATAAACTAAATACAAACTTTTCATTTTTCATTTCATAGAGAGGACATCATACCAAAGGATTACTGAAGTTAAATTGACTTTCCTGGAATACTGGAGGGCATCTAAATACGTGGTCTGTCAGGACACTTATTGTAAAAGTAAACTGCTGAAGAGTTTTTGACAGGAACAATGTTTTGAAACATTATACACATTTCAAAAAGTTTCCCTAATAAAAATAAATCAGACAAAAAAAAAATCCTTATCATATCCAGTTAATTGTTTTACTTTGAATAGTTGTACAAAAATATATATATTTGCTTTAAATGCTAATGTAATCTGTGTCCAATTTTGAAAAATGAAACCTACAAAATGTGCACATAAACCTTTGCTGTGGAAGAACTGAAACAGAAGGAAAAGTGTTTCTTTAACCGAGTCAACCCCTGCAGCTTTGGCAGCTTGTTTCCTTTATGTGTAATATCACATAATGAACTGCAAACGAGCTCTGATTTGGTAACACAAAACAGCTGCTAATCAGTCAGTGTTGGAAGGTCTACAAAATAACTGACAGAAACCTGAAAACACATCAACACGGTTAAGAAACCAGCTACTAATGATGCATCTTGCCTCTCTGTCTCCATATTAAGACAAGACAAGACAAGACAAGACAAGACAAGACAAGACAAGACAAGACAAGACAAGACAAGACAAGACAAGACAAGATAAGATAAGTCAAGATAAGATAAGATAAGATAAACCCTTATTGATCCCCATAGGGGAAATTCGGTTGTTTCAGCAGCACAAAGACAGAAATAGTACAGATAAATAGAGAAAGTAAAATAAATAAATAATAAGTAGTATATAAAAAACTAAAATAAGATTTTAAGTGTTAAAGTGTCTGATGGTGTTTTAATGTATTAACCCTGCTTGAATGTCTTGCTATAAAGGCAGTAGGTTCAGTCCCCATATATCAGGAAGGACTGAATTTATTTCCCAAAATCATGCTTCAGCACTTCCTTGTATCAAAAGAATTGCAGCATATAACAGCGTATATTTGGGTACTAAATTAGTTAAAAACACCTTTTTAGAGTTGGTTCTTCTATCAATACTGAAGGAACCAGGGCATCACATCTCTCTTTCATGTTCAGGCCCAGACTGGCCAGCTGATTGGCCAGGAGTATCAGGCCCCATTTTATATAAACCAAATAAAACTGTCAGCAAAGAAGCCCTAATTTGAAAAACAAACCAAAAAAAACAGTTGACATTATAGGTTTGCTAACAAGTGCAATGGATTTCTGCTAAAATGTTTTAAACCCAACTAAATTACATTAATAAATGTTTTCCTTCAGAGGTTTGCTGAAATTTTCAATGGAGTTAGTTCAAAATGACCCTGTACAGTTTTTGAGAAAATGAAAGGGAAAGTTTGCTCAAATTACATTATAACAGCCATGATTTCCTCACGTTTGAACTGTCATAAAAAAACGAGTCCTCTTCAGAATGACCCTGACTATGACCATGTCAAATGTGTTATTTTACAGTACAGTTTTTTTTTTTCTTTAGAAAATAAAAGGCAAAATCATCTCAAAATACATTATAACACATACAAAATTTCCTCATATTCAAAGTCTCATAAAATCGTTTCCTTCAAAGGGTTGTGGACATTTTCAATGTAATCCTGTTCAGGTTGACCCTGACTATAACCGTGTCAAATCGGCTGAAATTTAAATGATCTCACTCCAAACTAAATTTTTAAAAGTAAGCATCCCTGATTTACTGAAGTTGGCTGGAAAATGATCTAAAATGTAGTAACTTTTTTTGGTTTATTTTAACATCGTGATCGCATGATTAGCGTTAGCCTTTTGTTTTTATGTTAGCTGGGTATAGTTACTTTCAGAATTATCACCAAGTAACGTTCAAAGACAAAAATAAATGCAAGTTGTTTAATTAATGTTTTAAAACAAGTCAAAATAAGTTGCACTTCGATGGCATCAATAATATTTGTAAAACGTATTCTGTAATGAAAGAACAGGCAGCAGTTATTTTATTGTTAACTGATAAATTAAGCAAAGTGATCATGTGATTAGTCATGTCAGCAAAACCTATAAGTAGTTAACATACTTGTCTCCTATTATGGGTCCTGAAAGTAATAATTAGAGTTTGAGAGTAAGATTATTTGAATAAGCAGGCTAATGATAAGCAAGTGGCTGACGCTAGGTTAATTGCAGCCGTCACCTTTTAGTGTCCCCTGGAAAGGTTTCCGTTGTCATGTGTGCTACTTGCAGCACATTTCTGTATTCGATTGTTTTCTGTCAGCTGCAGCAGAGGAACCAGCTCAGCAAAGACAGCAGAATAAATGGGTCAAGGATGCCCTGGGCATTTTACCACTCCTTTCTCCTGAGGAAAATCCTCCTGTGTTATTTGAACACGTTACAATCTGGACTCTGTGAGCACGCTTCATTAACGCTGCTGTCCGAAGGCCCCGGTGGGTTCCAGGGTTGCGTGTCTCGGTGCTCAGAGAGTAAGTGGGTAAGTGAACTGGCCTGAGGTTTTCTCACGCACTGGGACAACGGCGGAGCAGAAGGGGACAAAAATAGATCTACACAGCACACCGGCCCATTCAGACCACTGCGTCTTCTGACTCATTTCATACATAGTGCTGAAAACATAAGCAGGTGAAGGGCTTTCACGGTGTGGGGACTTCTTCGGCCTTTAATAATGCAGTGGCAGAAATGGGATCTTTCCTCTATCGTACCACTCTGAGCTCAGAGAGCTTTCTATAAAACAGGACTGTTTGACTGAGAATACTTGATTTAGGCCAGTTTTTAGGCATACAGTAGGTGAATTAGGTGGTTCTCTAGAGCACCACAAGCACAGGGGGCGGACTTCACCATTAGGCAAGGTAGGCAACTGTCAACTAAAAGAGCCCTTTATAACTATAGATTTATTACCATGGTTATATAAATCACATAAGATTATGTTAATGTTCAACGTGAAAAAGTGAGTTATAACAGTAAGCATTCCTAAAGAAAAGAAAAAAAAGAGGAAGATTAATATTAGGGCCGTCAAAGTTAACACGCAAATTCGTTTTCATGCCAATAACTTCTTTAACACATTAACGCAACGATTTTTAGGTTGTAGCGGGTTGTAGCGGGTTCAGTTTTAAAGCTAGAGTGAAGATACTGGCATCATATGAATCTAGAAAACCTAAAGAATCCATTGGTACCAACCATTTCATACTAGCTTGTCGCAAAGGAGGCTAAATAATGCTGCAAACTTAAGCTAAATTTTGGTGAGGAAAAACTGGCATGGCCATTTTCTAACGGGTCCCTTGACCTCTGACCTCAAGATATGTGAATGAAAATGGGTTCTATGGGTACCCACAAGTCTCCCCTTTACAGACAGCTGTTGTTGCCTGTTGGGCTTGGGCTTGAGCATATTTTTAAATGCAGTACCTGTGAGAGTTTCTGGACAATATTTGACATTGTTTTGGTGTTGATTAACTATGGACAATCATGTGATTAATCACGATTAAATATTTTAATCGATTGACAGCCCTAATTAATATATTAAAGCTACAATTGGTAACTTTAATGAAAATAAATTTTGTCATATTTGCCCAAACTGTCACTATATCCTGACCATAGGCGCAGTTTGAACTTTAAGGTTGGGGGTTCACAAAAAAAAAATCTAGAGGGAATGTGATGTGCGTATTGGGATGAATGCTGAATAAGACATTTTTAGGCAACCAAAATTTTATAATTATCTATCAAGAACTGAAAACACACTGTGAAAGGGTTAAAGTTCTAAGACGAAAACAAGGACAACTCCCAGACTGGACACCGCCGTGGTAGCAACCTGTCAATCACAAGGTAGCCCCGCCCTAAAGCATCCCCTGCTTTATGGGCTATTTGACTCTAAATGGGACCATAATTTACTAAATGAACATCATGCTGTATTGAAGAACACTTGAAACTAGTGATTGAGACCATAAACTCATGTTTACAATATTTACTGAGGTAATAAATCAAGTGAGAAGTAGGCTCATTTTCTCATAGACTTCTATACAATCAGAATTCTTTTAAGAAACCAGAGGAGTCGCCCCCTGCTGGCTGTTAGAAAGAATGCAAGTTTAAGGCACGTCAGCATTGGCTTCACTTTTCAGAACCGGAGGTTGCCACCTGATCACAACGCATCTAACAATTATGTTTGATGTCTAAAATGCTACAAGCTCACTTTCATAGTGTGTACATGTTCTTACTTTGGATATATGGCTGTCATCTTGGCAGCTGCAAAACCAGGCTTACAGGCTCCTTCGCTGAGATTGCCGTACTTGTACAGCAGCTCCAACGGCCTGTAGACATGGAGGAATGAAGTCAAGCAATGGTTAAATATCCACACACAAATTATATATACAGTACATGTTACACAAATACTGTGAATGACAGTAGGGACAATTCATGAGTGCTGCTTATGCCATCATTGATACGGTGCCTGAAAACAGTTCCTAGACACTGAGTGGGAAGTGTAACTATAAATAGTAAAACGTATACTCACAGACTTCCATCCAGCTTCAGAAGGAACCCTTGTTTGTCATACACTAGACAAAGAAAAATTAGGTTAATACGTTGACAATAAATGATATGCCTTAACATTTAGAATACCATAGTTATTTGTATGACATTGAAGTTATTTAATAACAAAGAAGTCAAGAGGTTTCTCAGTTCAGTCTCCAAAAGTAATTTTGTTCATATTAGAAGATTCTACATGCCAATGTTCAGTGCCAATGCAGGCAGGTAGTGTGCTGTTAAAATGTGAGTGTGAGGTTCTGGGTGGAGGCCATCCCAACCCATACCTTAAGTATACTGTAGTTGCCATGCAAAAAAAATAGGACTGTCAAATTTGTTTTAAAGCCACTAATTTCTTTAATCAACCAACCAAACCAAACTGCAATTTGTGATTTTTAGGTTAGATTCAGTTTTAAAGATAGAGTGAAGATACTGGTATCATATGAAACTACAAAACCTGGGGAATCCATTGGTACCAACCATGTTGTTGCGAAGGAGGCTATATAACGCTACAAACTTGCGCTAAATTTTGGCGAGGAAAAACTGGCATGGCCATTTTCAAAGGGGTCCCTTGACCTCTGACCTCAAGATATGTGAATGAAAATGGGTTCTATGGGTACCCACGAGTCTCCCCTTTACAGACAAGCCCACTTTATGATAATCACATGCAGTTTGGGGCAAGTCATAGTCAAGTCAGTACACTGACACACTGACAGCTGTTGTTGCTTGTTGGGCTGCCGTTTGTCATGTTATGATTTGAGCATATTTCTTATGCTAAATGCAGTACCTGTGAGGGTTTCTGGACAATATCTGTCATTGTTTTGTGTTTTGTGTTAGATTTCCAATAGTAAATATATACATACATTTGCATAAAGCAGCATATTTGTCCACTCCCATGTTGATAAGAGTATTAAATACTTGACAAATCTCCCTTTAAGGTACATTTTGAACTGATAAAAAATGTGCGATTAATCACAAATTAATCGCACATTTTTTTTCCTGAGGTTTTCTTACGAGGCCTTTGACAATCAATGATTAATCGCATGATTGTATTTTTAAATATTTTAATCAATTGACAGCCCTAGTTTAAAAAAATCACTGCGGGCTCTGGAATCAACCTCGTGTGTGTGGATAATGTTGCACGAGAATCCGGTCAGTCCAGTTGACCTTGATCTTTGACCTCCAAAATCGAATCAGTTCATATTGTTTGATATTGATATTGTTTGATTCAAAATAAAACTTTCTTTCTTCTTTAACATATGTAAAGTGAATTACAAATTCTTAATTACTTTCTCATTAAGGCAATAACTACCACTTCTGTCCTTTAATGTGACATAATGTCCTATAATGGTGTGACACACATACACACACAAACAAGAACCAACAGTTCAGCACTTTTGAAAGGATGACGATGAAGCAAAGTTTGACTCTCAATTATTGAAAAATTCCATATCCAAGTCCAATTCATGGGGAAGAACAGTGTTTTTCATAATTTCATATTAAATATATACCACTGTATGAAAATAGGTGCCTCACAATGAAGATAAATCTGTCTCATGCTATTTGCATGTAATTATTTTGTCTTAATTGTTTAATGTCACACCATATGACATATTTACGGTGCAGCTCAGTGAAAATGTTAGTGAAACCTTATATTTTCTCAAATATTGGATTTTACTGTAGATAAATATATGTATTTTTTTTTCTTTTAAAATGGTGTTTTACAAAAAAAAAGCTTTTTTTAAAGCATATGTGTCAACTACCCATTTTCAGAGAACTTGAGTTGCAGCTAACAGACTGAAAAGAAAAAGATGTTCACTTATAGAGGAACAACAAAAATATTTTTTTTTTGTGATTTTAGTGAGTAGGATGGATGTCCAATGCTGTTCTTCTGTGAAGAAGTGAAGATGCAGTGTAGAGTAAAGTCTGGGCTCAATAAAACCACTAATGAAACATCCTGTCTCTAAGTTAATGGACTGGCTCCCCCATCTGGCAAAAAGTTACATCATGTTGATGACACCCTGACATCAACACAAACAGGCCTGCAACCAACAATTATTTTCATGATCTATTAGTCTATTGATTTTTTTTGTGTGACTAAACTTTTCTTTTATTGCTTTTTCAGCATTTGAACATACAATACAAATTTATAATCAATATACACATGTATGTATATTAGTCTATTGATTTATTTTGTGATTCATTTTGTGGCAAATGTGAAAAATGCCCTCTCAGATCCCAGTGAGACGTCTTCATATATGTAGTTTTGCCTGACCAACAGTACAAAACCCAAAGTGATTCTGATTATACAAGGACTAATTGATGATTAAAAAAACAGAGAAAAGCAGCAAATCCTTACATTTGAAGAACTAACACTTTTCCTTGACAAATGATTGAAAAGTTAATCGACTAGACCGGCAGTAAACTGTGGATATAACGGTGATGTTTAAGTATGAGCTAGGGTTGGGTAGGGTTGGGTAGGGTTGGGTAGGGTTGGGCGATATTGAAATTCCCCTACTGAAGCTGAAGAGAAAGACGCACATGGATATAAATATCTATTGACTAGAGATGCATATGTTGCAGTGCACATAAGTGGCCACAATGTACAGGCAGTAAGATATAGGCAGAGCAGACATCTTTCCTGCTGGACTTAGGGCTACATGGGTAATTACGCTAGCATGTTGCTCCTTTTTTTTTTGATACGCTACAACAATGTGGTGAAGCACAGAAGAAAGCAAGAGAGAAAGAGAAAGACTGAATATAGCGCAAAATTCATAACAGGCATGCATAATTGAATATCGATCTGTAATCATGGACACGTGAGGACCATTATCATCGCCAAACCAATATCGCGTTGAACGGTAATCTCGTCATATCGCCCAAGCCTAGTATGAGCTACAGTTTCTCAGAAAAAAAATACTACAGCTTCCCATGAACCAAGCAGAGTCCAGAGGTTTGAGGTTAGTTACAACTTCAGCCCCGGTGCTGTAGAGGAGGATGAGGCAGGTTGTTTCTGACGCAGCAGTCGGAACATACTGCTGACGGAAGGAATTATCAATAGCCATACGTGTTATTCACGACTATTTATACTGTGAATTATGTTGATAGTCGCAAAAGATGTGAAGTGATCTTAATTACTAAATATTACTCAGTCATAATCCATGATTTTGTGTTTATTGCTCAGAATCTTGTTCACAAGTGTATTTTTTAAGATATCATTTATTAAAGGGACTGTATGTAAGTTTTTACACGCATAAACGTGTTTTAATCGTTTTTTATTGCCATTGTGTGAACAGGTTGTAACCTAACCTAAAATATGAGACCTTCCATGACTTTCTGGGTTTCCTCTATCAGCCTGTAGACTTCTTCTAATGTGAAGAACCCGGACCCGTTTTTTCCGGGAAAATCCAATAGATGCATGCACACATGCACATGTGTGAGCACATGCACGCTCCGCTACACTGCTTACGGTGTGCAACGATAGGTAACATTCGGTTGGACATGGAGTCCGCTAACGCCAACAAACGACCAGTCTCCACCACAACTCAGACTCCAAAACAAACTCCACGGAAGCACAAAAACAACAAAGTTGTATCTAGTGAAGCTCGTCTGGCAAAACAGGAATGTGACCGACGTCGGGGGGAAAACTAGGATCAACATCGGCCGAGCCTTCGATTCATAGAGGGACCTTCGCCTGTTTTTGGGTATCAAAACGGACCCCGAGCTGGCAAAATTCCTATTGGACAAGTAAGCTAGCTAGCTAGCTAATTACTGCCAAGCATGTGAAATATAGTGATATTGTGGTTTTAGCTGCATAATGTTGCTAAAGTTAATCAACATGATGCCATGATGTCAATCACGTCCAGTCTTGTGTGTGTTGCCTCACCGATGCTCGCTCACAAAAGCACATGCAACAGGACGCTGACTGTCGTTGACTTAACGGCCACATGTGTCACTGTTAACAAACAGTTTCTGATTCTTACATCTAGCCCCTTAAATCGGTAAATGTGACAATAATCAGGATATTCATTTTAAGTGATAAAGCCCAGCCCTACTGTGGCATTTAGTTTTGTTCTATACTTCCTTTTTCAGTTGATATTTCTTTTGGGATCTTTGCTCTAAACAGGTAATGTACTCTGCTCTATTGTAACCATGTGACCTTCATGTTAGTGTCTGACACTGACCACTCTCTCACCTGTGTCAGTGACTTGTGTAGACGAGATACATTGCCCCTGTTCACTGAAATAAATGAATAAAGGTCATACTGTATATGAAATTATCGCCACTTATCAGAGGAAGACTCACATGAATTGTGGCCCCAGCCTCGTAAGCTGATCCTCCCTGACGAGTAGTAGAGGAACCCCAGGGCCAACATGGAGCACAGGCCCATGAGGAAGTTGCGACCGGGTTTCATTCTCATCTCCAGCTAGCATGCATGGCACATCCCCCACCGGTGCCTGTTTGAAGAGGAAATTAACTGGTTAGTATTCATACACGGCTTGTCACGACTTAATACAATCCCCCACAGACGCTGAGTGCTGAGAGACTCTGCACCAGTCAGCGGAAGTATCAATTTCATCGACTGTTTTCCTGAGGAAGATACTTTATTTGTAGCGATCCACCGTGGGTGTGGGGCTGCAGGCTTTGTATTCACAGTGTTCTATGTTAAAAGGAACATTCCAGAGTTTTTAAATGTTTCAGCTCATTACCTACAGATCATGTCCACTTTACTTTTGGTGACTAATTTTCAGTCTCAACAGAGTTTCTATTGGTCCAAAGCTAACGTGGTTGGGAGTAATAGACACAACATGCTTGTTTTATTGGCACAAATGGTCCCCATCTGTAGGTATAATTTATAGCTAATTATTTCGCGGACCCCCTGGCAGAGCCACGGACCCCTGGGGGTCCCCGGACCCCACTTTGATAAGCGCTATAGATGAAGTTTAGTAAGAGGGCTAAAGATGTAAAACTATTGGTATAGTCCTTTAACCCTGGAGCCTGGAGTTCGTCTACTCTGTGGCAGTTCATTTATAGTGGAGGTAGAATTGTGAATATGTTATTTATCACTTCCCTGACTGAATTCCCTGTTTCTATTCAGACATAGACCCAATCAGGAAACTAAATATATACAATGTAAAGTGATTTACTAGCAATTGTATTATCATTTCTTTTCATTAGTTGATTTCAATTTTACCAAATTTTTTCATCCGTTTTAGGCCATCTTTTGCTATCCAGTTGTACTATTTTAAATATTCTCCTGCAGACGCAACATGTAACGTTATGATTCTAATTTGAGCAGCAGTGTGGGGTGAGGTGTTTAGAGCACTGTCTTTGAACACAACACACACACACACTGGTCACCACACCTTATTAGAACAGATCAGATGGATGTTTTCACAGTTTCTTTCTCATTGAGATTGACAGTAAAAAAAAAACGGAGACACAATATGCTTGGAGGCCAGTTTGGTTCCATGTGAGGAGATGTTTCTCATGGTAGGCTAGTATACAGTGTGTCTGTTGTGAGTTATAATATTGATACATTGTAGACAATGATACAAAGTTCCAAAGGAGGGGGCAGAAGTGGTGAGTCTGTGGGGGGAACAGGCTTAACCACTGACCTTAGGTTAGTTAATCTAATCTACACTGGACTTTAAATTGAGTGTTGTTAAGAGACGGGGTTTCTGTATTGGAAAACAGTGAATGTAACGTTAGAGAAACAGTGAAATATAAGGACAGCAGCAGCAAAATGCAGCAGAGTTCTTGCAGCTAGCAGCTAACACAGCTCATGAACGGTGTTACAGTGATGATGTTATATCAGCTGCAGTAAGAAGCAACGCTGCTCCTCAGGCTGCTGCTAACCTTCAACACACCTCATGAATATGACATGTGAGGATAACTGGATTAATATAACGTTATAACAAGCAGCCAATAAAGCGTGACCACCTGGCTACGCTAGCAAGCAAACCAACCATTCACAGGCTCTTCTCTTACCGGACGGATACCGTTAACTTTCAAGTTGACCTCAGATCCGTCGGTGCTTCCTGCCGACGCCGCTGGACACCGAGCTACCGATATGCATTGGTCAACATTAACATTATGTGAAAACATCCCAGTAGTCAACTAGCTGTGCATTTTATCCCCAGAGTTGAGGGGCAGACTCCCCCTCTGCTCAGGCAGGCTGCACGGCGGGGATACCCGATAGGTCCAGCTCTGGTCCGGCTCTGTACGGAGACAACGTCAAGCCAAACTTCAATTAAAAATCTGGGAGGCTATTTAAAGTGGCAGTAGGCAACAATTTTTTGGCATAATTTGGCAAAAATTCCATAATAACCTTTCAGCATATTGTAATTCAAGTGGTCTGAGAGAAAACTAGACTTCTGCTCCTCCTCATGTCTCTGTTTTCAGGCTTTAGTAAAATCTAGCCCGTGATGGCAGATTTTGACCAATCACAGGTCATTTCAGAGAGAGAGAGCGTTCCTATTGGCTGTGCTCCGGTCATGTGACCAGAACTTGGCTTCCTTCAACAGATTTTACAAAGACGGCAGCGTCACAAACTTTCTCATTTTACAGCTAAACAGTACACTACAAGATGATTCTGAAAACATTTGAGGTGAGAAATAGGCATTACAGTAACAGGATATTGATTCATATTTGATCAGCGCTGCCTAGTTTGACCGTTTGGTCGGAGATCGCGAGTGATTGACAGCCGGCTCTCATAGACGGCAGCTGGACAGCGGACCTTGTTTTCCTCCGGTAAGTGAAATCCTTCAGATGCCGTTAGGAGCATCGGAGGACACAGGAACTTGATTTTTTTCAGGTTACCTGTTTCATGTACTACTGTCACGCTATAGCGGCCGTTTTCTAGAAATAACTTTTAAAATCATATTTGCGCCAATATCACGCACTGCAGCTTTAATGACGCTTAGCCCACCGGGAAATGTATACACTTAGTAGAATGTAATAGTATTTTAAGTATTTTGAGTAAGTGATTTGCCAAGCATCAACACTTTTCAATTAAATGTCAACTTTTTGAACAGTTTCACACTCATTAAGTGTATTTTCCCGTGGAAGACGGTGGAACAAGGGTCCTGTGTCAAAGTCGTTCAAAGTGTTTTTATTCATGTTATTTTCCACATGTCATAACCTCATTTTCTTATAATACATTTTCACCCCTCTATGGCACAGCAACAGCTTAGGTGTTTATTACAGTGCAGCACTTGTAGTGTTGTGTTCATCAAGTATGGAGGACTGAACCTGCCAAAATAAAAAAATAAAAATAAATAAATAAATGACTCGATAAATAAATAAATATGTAATTAAATTGAGCAAAAATAATATAAAAAATGAATGTAGCCATTAGTTAATTGATTAAATGAGACATAAATTGATATTTTTGTTTTAATTTGCTTATCTTTGTATTAATTCCATTATTTATTTACTCTTCAGTTTAATTTTCCTTTTATTTATTTATATATTTATTTTAATGAATTTCTAAATTTATTTATTTATTTTTGCATTTATTTTCATTTTAATTTATTTTTGCATTTATTTTTTATTCATTTTTATATTTTTTGAATGTATTTATTTCTGCATTTATTTATTTAAGTATTATTTTCTTTATACGTTTTTTACACATTATTTTTTTTCATTTCTTTATGCATTTCTGCCTCATTTTGCAAATGAGGGGGCTGTCACTCAACGTGTGTCATGGAGTCAGAGTGCATAGCTCGACTATATACTAGCCAGCTAGCTGCACTCCTGTCTTCATTCCCGGTTCCATACAGCAGGTCATCGGCCTGCTGCTGCTCCCTCTGCTGCTGCCCCGTACTGGTACAGGTGTGCAGATCAACCGTCTGAAGCTGAACTGTTTCTTCACGACACACAAAAACATCAACTTCATGACACACGACAACATCTTGACAACGCACAAAAAATTTCAACGCACAAAAACATCAACTTCACGACGCACAGAAACATCAGCTTCACAATGCATGGGGACAGGACACAACCATGCGTAGAAGCTGTGGAGGCCAAGTGCTGCCTAGAAAGATATCATGTACTCTGACCATCTGAGGTCTACAGGTAAGTCCACAACCCACCTGACAGTGTCTAAATCACACTTAAACATGTTAAAACAATGCAGTGGTTTGTCAGCTAAAATGTAGTAAATTGCGACAGTTCTTTACAGCATTAATTCCCAGAGGGATCAGAGGCAACCATTTTCTGTAAAAGAAATGAAACAAGTCACCATTTATAAAGGGTTTATAAAGTGTAACAAAGGGCTTTATAAATGGTAAATAATCCATTTATTGATACTTTATACATACATTAAGTTTAATTTTTTTTAAGTTAAAGTTCATTTATAAGCCATTATTGAGAAGAGCTTTTTGGGCTGCCAGGTTGTGAAATATCTCTCTGGCTGGTGTTCATACCCCTCAAGCAGGACATTTGGTTAGTTAATTCTGGCTCTAGTTCATCTGGTAGACAGGTAGACTCCAATGGGGTGTTTGACCTCTGACCTTCTAACCCTAACCCTAACCCTCATTTGCACCAACGAACCAAAACAAATTCCTAGTGTAAACCTGATACACCTGGCAATAAACAAGTTTCTGATTCTGATTCAGATTCTGATTCTGGAAAAGTTTATGAAATACTATCATGTATGGGGGGCCCTGATGGCCAAGGGGTTTAGGCACTAACTATGAACTGCATCATGGCTGGTTCTCATCCAGCCAGGGACCTTTGTTGCATGTCATTCCATCATTTCCTGTCACGATCTAATAAAGGTATAGCATGCCCCAAAAATATAAAACTGTGCAGACTGATGAATTATTGTAAAAACCTTTAATCAAATACTTAACATTTACAATTGCAGATGACTCACTGACTTTTGCTAATGGCTGAAAAGACATGAGAAAACTCTTGACAATTGATGGGTTATTACTCTTTATTAATGACTTAACATTTATAACTGCAGACTTGATGGCTCATTAGAACACAGGCATTTATTAATGACTTAACTATTAGCAACCCACTAGAAAGAAAAATTCCTCATAGCTTGGCAACCCAAAAGTTGCTCTTTTAAAAGGGGAACTTCAGTATTTTTCCACCTGGATTATTTTTCCCATGTTTTAGTGTCTAAGTGACTAATGGGGACGTCTATTTCCGAAACTGGTCCAGTATTGAGGGAGAACGCTGTAACCAGCAGCCATGAAACAAGCTGCGAGGGTCAAGTGAGCAGCGTCAAGCTAACTTTATGTTCACAAAAAATGCTTGTTTTTTTGCCACTGACAGGCTCAGATTGTTATTAGAAGTGTCTGACAACATTATGGAAAGGACCCTACAGAGAAATAAAAACTTTTTCTTACCTTTCTCTTGATCCGGTCTGTTTGTGTCTCCTTGTGAAATCTGAATATCCGTATACTCTGGCTCAAATAAATACGGGTGGCCATCGAATTCAAAGACCTCATCCACACTGTGGAAATCAGCTAAATATTCAGCCATGACATTGAAAGTATTTTAGATAACACTAAGCTACGCTTTCTGTACTCCAACACAACAAACTCTGCCCGGCTGGCACTCACATTTCCACCATGGATGTATTCCACTATTCCACCATTGTCTTCCGGCAACACGTGACCTCGCCAGATTTCAGGAGACTTCTCCTTGAGCGACACTCTTTCCATAATGGCACCCGATTCGACTGTTATCAGGCCATTAAATATGCGTTATCAGTCCCTATAAGGACCATAGATGTGGGTCAGTAGGGGCCTACTACGCCTACTACATTGTAAAAGTGAAAGTGAATCTTAAAAGCAACACGCTCTAACATGTAAAACTGAATGAAACGTTACATTTTGATCACAAACAAAAAGGCTTATTTAGGTTTAGGCAACAAAACTACAACTTCTTTGGGTTTAGGCAATAAAACTACAACTTCTTTAGGTTTAAGCAACAAAACTACAACTTCTTTAGGTTTAGGCAAAAAAAACACTTAGGGGGAAACATCGTGTTTTTGGTTGAAATAACTATGAACACAAAGACAACTACACATTGTCGGTTTCACACAGGATGCAAACTCCGGTCTCCTAGAAACCCTGTTTTGTGTCCCATCCATCGTCCTCAATCTCCACCCCATATGGAGTTTCACACAGTCTATACTACAGCGCCTGACTTACACTTCTGCTCCTGTCATAATTGCTATGGTCGCTAGAGGTCGCTGTCGTGTTCTTTTATCCCTTCTTTCCGTGATTTACCATGTGAATAGATGATAAAACCTACTAGTAGGTGTAGTAGGCCCCTGTTGACCCACATCTATGGGGCTTATAGCAACTGATAACGCCTATTTAATAGCCTGACAACAGTCTAATCGTCTGATAATGTCAGACACTTATAATAACAATCAGAGCCTGTCATGGCAAAAACAAACACTTTTAGTGGACGTAAATGACGGTGCCAGCTTGCCCCAATAGCACCAGATTGCAGCCTGTGAGCAGCTGCCATCTACTGCGCTCTCCCTCAATACTGGACCAGTTTCAGAAATTGTTGTCCACACAAAAACATGGGGAAATAGGGATGCAGGTTGAAAAATATCTAAGTTACCCTTAAATGGCTTAGTGACTTATTAGATTTGTAAGTTAATTACAGCATCTAAACCCTTAATTAAGGGTACCTCCCGAGAAAAACTGGTACCAAGACATATAAATAACAAGTGAGTAAACGTGGAATGAAGACAGACAAATAGCGCTGAAGCAAATTTCTTTACTGAAACAAACAAATGAATTTTACAAATTGCTTGAATGATAATCTGGAAGTTGAGTTATTTCTCTTCAGGAGGAGACAACAAAAACAGACAGCTCATCTCCTGGGTCAACGAGTTACATCTTAAAATAGACTACATGACATTTACACTTCACAGGTTTCTGTGAAAATACACATAGAACATGTTTTACAAAACAACGCAATAAAATAGAATAGAAAATCCCCCCCTCCCCATGTACAACTCTGTTGATACTTTATGAATAAAATAAATTCATTCTCCACTGGACTGATGAAAGCAGGGTCTTTGAATTGGCAACGACTAACTAGAAAACTAGCGTTCCTCTGTCTGCAGTCACAACAAGAACAAGTTCACAGGCAAATGATGACGCCTGAAGGCCACTATGTCCCTGTAACAAGTGCAATGTGATCAATGAGGCTTGGCCAAGAGTGAGGGGCGCACAATCCATAAGACATTTTATAAATGTACAATTAACATTCTGAACACTTTTAACAAATTAGCAATGGCAGCAAACAACTATTCAAATGTCCTCGCAAACTGGACTTAAATAAAAGTGCAATGCACAACTTTCAGTAGAAGAGGAAACAACTGGGTAGACAAAGCGCATTAAAAATCTGAATGGGTTCTTTAAAATTCATCTATATACTGTAGAAAAAATAGAACATACATTGTCAACCTCAACCTCCGCAGTCTTACTGCAGACTCATGTCTGTAGTGCGGAGGAGACCTTCTCAAAGCACCTTAATAAATAGGCTGGTAAAAACAAGCTATTTTCAGTTCTACTAAACTAGATGTAAAGGAATGCAGTTAATATTAATAAAAAGAGGAGGCATAACCAGTGGATTAAAAGGCATCGCTCCCACTTAAAGAAATACTTCATCCATATATTATTATTTTTGTATCCGTATGTTACTACCACATCGTCTGGAATGCTTGGGTAAAAAGTTTCTACTCGCAAGTGTGAGCAGCTTCTTGACACACTGAAGTTATAGGGGGAATTCTTTCCACAACAATATGAAAAACTCTTAATTAAATATTTTTTCACGCCAAGTCTGCAGCATTCCACCCGTGTGCTCAATAGGCCTATCAAACCTCTATTTATTTTTACACTGTAAAACATAACGTCTGCTCAACACATATCTTGGTCATACTTTTTTAAATAACAAATTTACGTATAACAGAATAATCTCAACTCAATGGCCACTTACTAGCTTTTTTGGCTGGACCGCAGAGGGCCAGCCCTACAAACGCAAACGTCTGTCACTGAGTGACTGACTGACTGAGTGATGAAGTTACACGATAGGTCAGCCGAGTGTTGGAGTTTCCTCACGAAACTTGAACCAAGCTGTCAAACTAGTTCTAAAATGAAACCAGATTCAGCAGCGGCATAGCCTATTCCTCGCTTAAAATGTTTTCAGAAGTAGATTTTGGTGGATTGTTTCGACGGAATAACAGAAAGTTTACGTGCAGGCCGCCATGTTAACCAGCAAGCTGAAAACCAGGGACCAATCAGGTGCATTCAATGAGAGGGTACGTCACCGCTTGAACGGCCAATTGAGTGGAGCAGCGCGTCCCCTAGTGTCCTCGCTGGACCTGGTGGACATGTACCGCTGGATTTAACATTATAGATATGACCACTGACTATTTGTAAAACAATTTAGCCACAAATTCACCGACTGACCGTACAGACATATACTCGGTTCTGACCGAGTCTTGTTAAAGCTTCAAACTGCAGTTGAAAGCCCAGAGAAAAGCCAGTAAGATAAGATTATTCTGTCAAACTACTGTTGCTAAGGTCACGAATGAATGCCATGATCTACCAATCCTCATCAATAATGTTCGTTTAAAAAATCCGGTAACGTTTTCTTTTTTTAAACTCTCAAACATTGACATCCACTTCAAAATACAGACCAAAACCAGAATGTATTCGTAGCACCGAGTAGTGAAAGCTGTCAAAACAGCTGTCAGTGAAAATCTGGTCAGATTTTATCATCTTGTTTACTTCCTCTTTGATCAGATAGTTCCCGATATCAATTGAAATTTTAGCCAACTTAAGGCAACGTTCTTTGTGTGAGATGCTTTTTTCTGTGTATGCGTGTTTGTTTGCTGTTAAAAACAATCTACCTGTAACGTCATTGTTTCAAGAAATGGCTGCCACTTTTTCATGAAGGATCACAAGTACAAACATTCTGTGTATCATTCCAGGCATCAGAGGCAAGTAGCTAACTGATATTATTGGGTGCTATTTGGGTGAAGTATTCCTATAGTTATTAAAAGGATAATACCAGTGCAATTTTGTTTTCCGATTTACGCCTGTAAAGAGTCTAAACATGTTGATGGATTCCAAAGACTGTGACTGTATCATCTCATGTTAGGAAAACACAATTACATTCCCATACAACTAAACTGCAGAGAAGCTGACAGAGGCAAAGGGGCGATATATTACAAAACTGAAGTTAGTTTATGATATTGATCCTTACGAACTAGGAGGACCTTGACAGTTAACCACCCATTATGGTCACTGATGTGTTTTGGTGTTAGTGAACACCTGTCAACAGTTCAAATATGTTAATCTTTAAAGGCAGATGTCCAATTTATTAACGGATAAGACATTAAGATCTACAAGCCAAAAGCCAACTACACAATCATCCGGACAAAGATAAGCTAGCTAATGTTATGCTAACGGAATACTAACAAAACGTCAGCTAATACTGCATAATTAATCTACAGGTATCTTGTAAAAATGGATCCCATAACGTCAGCCTACCTTTGTGTCTGATTGTAAACTATATATAATACAATTCGGCTTTTGAATATTGTTCACTGTGCAGTGTTTTGTGTTATCTTTTGACACTTGCAGTAAACAGCCAGCGGATGGCACTCTTACCCTTTATCCTCCAAAAATGGCCGACTTGCTGTCAGTGACGTCACATTCCCATTCCCTATTGTAACCCACCACTAAAGTCCTATACAGAGTTAGGGTCCTGCATTATTCTGTAATATTGTAGTCCTGTCTTGGAGAGCGGCCCTATGTCAATATCTAGTTTTAAGGACTTAATTATTCAAATTGATATCATGTTCACATGGTGCACATTCCTAAATAAAGCGGTTTTATCAAATTAGCATGGCAGCCAATTAGTTAGCCTCCTCAGAGTACGGAGCCTGGCAGGCATCAGGGGCAACATCTTTAGAGCTGACCCAGCGAGTCAATTAATCAATTAGTCAATCGACAAAAAAATTAATCAACATTAATAATTTTTCAAGCAATAAACATTAACCATGGAATAATTGCAATACGGCTGTTAACTTTAAATCATTTATTCAGCCGTTTGAAGGCACAATTTAGTAATTTACAAATTTAAATAAAGTGAATCAAATCTACATTTGATACCTGTCGGGCTCCGTATCATAGCCAATAATGGCACCACGAAATAAATAAAATGGCGCTGATATTATCCTTTAAACTTAAACACATATGTGGCAGTGTTAAATGAAATGTTTATTTTTAAAAAAGGTGGCTTCTTGTCAAAATGCTACTTTATTGAACAAATGCCACTTTTGTATTGCTTCCTACTTTTATGTACTGCCAGGGCTGGACGTCAGCCTACTGCACTGTGTGGAGTCCTATGGAAAAACTGAAATTACAAATCCTGCTGTCAAACAAAGCAGATAGAATTCTTATTGAATGAAGAAAGATGGATGAATGAAGTAAAAAATAGAGAACAGTCCAAAGCAGGTCCTGAAGGAAAGGAAGTCATCTGGAGCTACACTCTCTCAGTGGCTAGCTGCTAAGTTAAGGTACAGTGAGCACCGTTCAGTCTGTCAGTGCTGGTGTTTGGGGGTGCAGACAGGGAGTGAAGGCTACTCCATGATGGCTCTGTAAATCACAGGCTCTATGTAGTCCCCCCTGTAACGCGAGTTGATCACTCTCTGTCTCTTTGACTCCTGGATGATCTCCTTCTCTTCAAAGATGCCGTCAAATCTCATGTCTGACGCTTTAGACTGCAGAGACAAACACAAGGCTGCATGACGAGACTGTCACATCTTCTCAAGGTCTTCCATTGGTTTCACACATTTTTAGTTCCAACTCGTTCTTGGTTAAACAAAGATTAGACAAACAATAGGGGTGTAACGATTCATCTACTACATCCATGTATCGATTTAAATTCCTACGATCCAACTACATCGATAGGTACTCGGCAAATTATCACGGGAGTTAAGTAAAAAACAAAACAGAAATTCAACTAACGTTAGTATAACATAGTTTTAAAATGTTTTTTCCGTATGTTTTCATGTATGAAAAGTCCCCAAATGAACACTGTAGGTGGACTACTTGATGATAGCTGATATTGATTGATAGCTGTTTGATCACTATCAGCGGTTGATCTCTGTATTATTGTTCTACCGTTTATATTGAAAATGAGGACAGAAGCATCAGTTAAACCAATGTTCATTTAACTTGAATAGAAGTTGGTTTATTATATTATGTGTTAAATATTGCACTGCCTTGTATCTTGAGAACTGAATCAGAAGGTCCTGAAGTTGCACTTTTAATTATTTTCTAATAAAAGCTGTCTGTATTTGTCATTAATCGTTGTTTACTTGTTTATATCCATAATTAATTTATCCCTGATTCCTTTACAAGAAGAACTTTGAGAAATCCTGACCTGCTCTGTCCAGTATCAGCTATTTATTTCACAGTCACACTGACTGAATTTTTGGCAAAAAAAGTTACTGTATTGATTTCAAATCATCGAATCGTATCGTATCGTATCGTATCGTATCGTATCATATCGTATCCTATCGTATCGCTCTAGATGAGCCAAATATCGTCCTTCAATCGCATCGGAACCATGGAAATCGTATCGTATCGTTGTAAAAACGTATCGTTACACCCCTAACAATGGGTTTAAGAGTCCATGTGTGTGTGGTTGGGGTTGAATTTACCAGTCTGGATTTGACTCTCTTGGGGAGTTCCTCATCCAGAGAGTAGACGTCATCTCTCTTGGCTGTTAGCTGCGACCCATCCTCGAATTCCACCTGCAATCCAGAAATGTAGCAAACAATACAGTCAGGACTGTTTCACACATAGTTCTAGGTAAATTACAGGGATAACCTTTCACACACGGCTAGTGATTTTCACTATTCACACATGCACTACATTCAGGAACATTTTCCTGTCTGTCTCTCCCGGAAAACACGCGGGCACGCGGGCACGCACGCACGCACGCACGCACGCACGCACGCACGCACGCACGCACGCACACACACACACACACACACACACACACACAGCATGATCTCATGCGCATCCTGAATGACAGGCACACAGAGAGGGGCCGGTAGAGAAAGACAGGAAAATGCCAGGAAAAGGTAGAAAATGCCTACACTGTGGCTACTGGTGCAGCAACAGTCGATAAATAGTTTTAAGCGTCACAACCCCGCAAAATGACTAGTTTGAGTTGCAATAAATCCATATGTAATTACCCCGAATGAAATGATTAGCTGGGCTACCTACCTGTCTCTACCTGTGCACACTGCTCGTGCACTCATTGCACGTCACTGGAGTCTTCCACCAGCTGCTAGCTTGACAGCTGTGAGTACTAACAATATCCATGTACGTTGTTTATTTTCATAATGATAATTTTGGGGGAGTGGCTTTGGAGGGAGGCCTGAAGGGGCGGACTGTTGGTGTTGCTGACTTGGCGACTTTCTCTCTAGATTTAGGGACTTTTGGAGTTAGTGCTGCTAGCTACTTTCATTGGAAAAGACTGGGCTGGGTTTTTAGGTTGGATCATTTTTTAAATCTAGCGTACTCTTGATAGTTTCTCAACATTACCAACCCGACCTTTAAAGGAGACATATCATGCTCATTTTCAGGTTCATACTTGTATTTTGGGTTTCTACTAGAACATGTTTACATGCTTTAATGTTAAAAAAACCTCATTATTTTTCTCATCCTGTCTGTCTGAATATACCTGTATTCCCCCTCTTACTGAAACGCTTCGTTTTAGCGCCTGTCTCTTTAAGACCTCCTCCTGAAAAAGCCCAGTCTGCTCTGATTGGCTTGTGATTAAACTATAGTGTACCTTTGCAAAGGTAGTTCTCTGCTGTGGGCGGTATATTCTAATGAGCGGTCGTGTCTAGAAGGGAGCCTGCAAACTGCGAAATATGATCTTATATCTGAAAAAACTTCTCGTGGGACTCGCTGCCCAACAACCTATCCTAAACATAACTAATTGAAGTAAATTCCTAACTTTAACCATCTCGTGAGAGTTTCCACAGTTCGTGGGCTCCCTTCTAGCCACTACCCTGCATGTCTGCCACTGACATAGGAAGGGGAGCCAGATCTGAATGACTTGTTGAATCACATGTTTTCTGATCCAGGCAGCCCACAAAAAAACAGCTGGGTCATCTTATTTCACAGTTTGTGGTTTGGTAGACACTCCAGATACCCAAATGGATGAGCACAAGCACTGAAAAGTGAGATTTTTATGATACTGTATGTCCCCGTTAAGACCATTAGTGGAAAGTAACGTATTAAGCGTAAGTGTGAGCAGCTTTTCTGTCCTTTAAAAGACTGCAGTGATTCTGCTTGGACAGGACATTCCCACGATAGGAGGTTTGAAGGTCGAGGCCAGGGGCCGTATTCACAAAACATTCTGAGGCTAAAAATAGAGCTTAACTGACTGAGTAAGGAGGACTTCTAAAAATAAAGGGTGGGCCAGCCTGAACTTTTGTCTCCAATCACCAAAACACCTTAGCTGACAGATAGTACAACTCTCCACTACTGAGACTCTGGAAAAATGCAGATTGATGAACTTGAAAAATGTCAGCATCCTGTGAGAATTATTATTCATCAAACCAGATCATCTCTTCTGACCCTGATTTGGTTGACATTTTTACAGTCAACGATCACCAACTGCAATAAATAAATAAATAAATGAATAAAGCTGATTTCATGGCCATCATGGAATTACCCAGTTAAAGCTGCAGTAGGTAGAAACGGAGCAAATATGATTAAAAAAATGTTATATTTATAAAACGGTCACTTTATCCTGAGAGTAGTACATGAGACAGGTAATCTGAAAAATAATCATGTTCCTCTGTGTCCTCCGGTGCTCCTAATGGCATTTGCAAGATTTCACAGACCGGAGGAAAACAACCAATCAGAGCTGATCTACAGCCTTGCCGTCTCTGAGCAGCTGTCAATCACTCACCAACTTCGATCAAACAGTCAAACTAGGCAGCGCTGATCAAATATGAATTAATATTCTGTTGCTGTAATGCCTATTTCTTGCATAAAATGTTTTCAGAAACATCTTGTAGTGTACTGTTTAAATGTAAAATAAGACAGTTTGCTCCGGCCGCCATGATGAGATCAGTTGAGGAAATACCAAGCACCGCCCACCAGCCGGAGCACACTTTCTCACGTCACGGGCTAGATTTTTTAAAGCCTGAAAACAGAGCCATGAGGAGGTGCAGAAGTCTATTTTTCTCTCAGAACACTTGAATTACAATATGCTGAATGGTTATTATGGAATTTTTGCCCAATGATGCCAAAAATATTCTGCCCACTGAAGCTTTAAATCTGTGCTATATGTCAAATCAAACCATCAAAGAACAACGATCTGTCTCTCTGTGTTCCTTGAGCTCCTGTGTTGTGATGGATATTTTATTTCACTGACACTGACCTCTCACCTATCAACCAATCACTGTAGAAATATTAAGTTTATTCATGACACATGATGTCATCCATAGAAACAAGGTTACCTCACACCCGTCCAGACCAAAGTTAAAAGAATGCTGCTGTGTGAACTTGCCAGAGAAGTAAAATCCTTCCTTGTAATATTAGAAATTGCTGTGCAGTGTTTTGGCATCTGATAAACCTTCAAACTCATGGATTTGTTTCTCAAACCGGACTTCCTGGATCCAATTTCATTGCATCACCTGAAACCTGAAACAACACGCACCCACCTACATGCATTGTTTTAATGCAGGGCTGCCACTTAGACTGCAAGGCCACCTGATGTTGTGGTACAAAGTCAGCTACACCTATAGATCTATTATTAAAATGAACAGAGAGATTCCTTTTGGGAATGGACAATTCCAAAACCAAACTCTCAAAATGAGGAACTGATAATATATGAAAGTGATTAATTAAATGTAGACATCCATTCATTATTTATGTTTTCAGTGACTTCAATTTACACTTGCAACACAATGGTTTACACAAACGATGCAATGTGTAACAACTAGGGCTGTCAATCGATTAATCGCATGATTGTCCATAGTTAATCACGATTAATCGCAAATTAATCACACATTATTTATTTGTTCAAAATGTGTCTTAAAGGGAGATTTGTCAAGTATTAAATACTCTTATCAACATGGGAGTGGGCAAATATGCTGCTTTACGCAAATTGATGTATATATTTATTATTGGAAATCAATTAACAACACAAAACAATGACAAATCCCATTTTCATTCACATATCTTGAGGTCAGAGGTCAAGGGACTCCTTTGAAAGTGTCCATGCCAGTTTCCTCCTTCCTGACAAGCTAGTATGACATGATTGGTACCAATGGATTCTTTAGGTTTTATAGTTTTATATGATACCAGTATCTTCACTCTAGCGTTAAAACTGAGCCGCTACAACCTAAAAATCGCAAGTTGCGTTTATGCGTAAAAGAAATTAGTGGCGTTAAAACGAATTTGCATTAACACATTGACTTTTACAGCCCTAGTAAAAACACAACACATTCCATGATCAAAAGGAGCAGAGAGAAAAATCATATATTACCAGACCCTATCTTTGGCTAAACGTTTTGATAAAACCAAGTTTTCTTTAGGTTACAATTGTTATCCTATTGTGCTATTAATTACAGCAAGTCAAACTTTGTTATGTGACACAAAACAAACACACAAACAAAAAGACAGTCTTACCAGGTACATGTGGATGGCATGCGCTGCCACAAATTTGGCACCATACACCAGGCCGTCTGTCCATCGCACCTGAACCACGTCACCCTGGGGTGGCGGTCCGAGCTGAGCGCAGTCTCGGCCCTAACACACAGAACACACATTGCAGAGTTGTAAGCAAACTAAACAGAGGCACAGATTTCATGCATTCCTGACATGCATTTAGCATTATAATGGACTGAAATTCACGGGGACACAATACATGTTCACCCCTTGCTCTTACCAAAACAAAATCATAATATAAATGTTAACACTTCTAATGCTTAAGGCAAATTTGATGTTTTACATTAAACTATTAATAACATCCTCAGTGGTGATTTTCCGTACATGCCAAATTGAAGTCTGAACTGTTTAGTTTGTGGCACGAGCGAAAGAGTTGGACAAATCAAATATATAACATCCAGTCATGGCAAATACTCTAAAATCTCATATAAAAGCAGTCTAAAATAATAGCGAGCATGAACAAGTAAAGGCTGTGTAAAACAACATTGAAGTCACATGGTAAATTCAATACAATGAACATTTGTCAAGTATTTATTAATCTTACCAACATGGGAGTGGGCAAATATGCTGCTTAATGCAAATTTATGTCTATATTTATTTTTGGAAATCAATTAACAACACAAAACAATGACAAATATTGTCCAGAAACCCTCACAGGTACTGCATTTAGCATAAAAAATATACTCACCTCATAACATGACAAACTGCAGCCCAACAGGCAACAACAGCTGTCAGTGTGTCAGTGTGCTGACTTGACTATGACTTGCCCCAAACTGCATGTGATTATCATAAAGTGAGCATGTCTGTAATGGGGAGACTCGTGGGTACCCATAGAACCCATTTTCATTCACATATCTTGAGGTCAGAGGTCAAGCGACCCCTTTGAAAATGGCCATGCCAGTTTTTCCTCGCCAAAATTTAGCGTAAGTCTGGAGCGTTATTTAACCTCCTTCCCGACAAGCTAGTACGACATGGTTGGTACCATGGTTGGTAGTAAACTTGGTACCAATGGATTCTTTAGGTTTTCTAGTTTCATATGATGCTGGTAGCTTCACTACAGCTTTAAAAGTGATTACTGACATTAAGACAATTATTCTGAAAATGTATGTTAAAATATACAAATGAGGCATTATCTTATTAAGTATGTGCTAATTTGCATACATTTCCAGAACAGAAATCGGAACATTGGATAAAGCCAGGTTTAAAATTCTTATTTCCTTTTGTTGACATAGTAGAGTCAAATGTTTTTACAGAGGGAATTATGGATATATCTTTTCATCACTCCATAAATCAGAAAATACTGTTAACAGCTATAAAAAAAAAAAATTTCGCTATCATTTTAGGAAGAAAATGTTGTATAAATCAGGCTATGAATGATACATGAACAAAGCCCTCTTAAAAAAAACCTTCAGAATATAGTGGAATATATGGAAAGTTTGGTGTATGTAAGTGCTAATGAAGTGGAGATTTCTGTCTCACATTATGAGAGAAAACTCATTTTGAGAAAACAGCCTTTAAAGATATGGATTGTAACATTTTATACAGGCACTACAGGTGAATGGGGTGAAAAAAATAACTAATAGATATCACCATGAAACTGTGAATTTCGGAGAAATCTACAGACACAAATAGACAAATTGTAGTAAAATAAATATCGAAATGTGTATTTTGGAAGTTTTCTTTCCGCTAGTCTGAAAGAAGACATGTTATGGAAGCAAAATAGCCCAAAATCTCAAAACTGACCAGTGCATGAAAAACAATGTTTTTGCCTGGCGTGTCTCCCCTTAAATGACAAGACAAATATAAACTAGTGAAACCTACCACGATGTCTTCGGGGAAGAGATTGTCACTGAAGGAACCATCATCAAAGTTGACTTCGTAGAAGGTCTCTTTAGAGAGCTGCACCACATCACACTGGTAGTAGCGGCCATTCTTGTGCTTGCATATCACCTTCTGTCCCACAGTCAGCTCATGCATGGCTGCTTTGTTGCGCTGTCAGAGGAGATTGAGGAAATAACATTTTTTATGACTTAATAATGTTGACACTGCTTCAGTATTCCCTGACATTTGGGACACTTTAATGTAACAGAACTGGACAATGCAGTAAAAACAAAAAGTGTAAAAAAGTGCATCCCTAGTTCTCAATTCACAAGAGGTTGACAGATCCTCAGACTCTCCTTACCTCAATCTGAGTTGGGCCTTTGTGTCGACAGCAGGTAACATGGACCACAAAGGGCCATTCATCTGGCTGCATGAGTACTCCTGCAGCCTGGGCACAGGTGGGGTGGTAGGCAGTGGGACAGCGGCCATGAGAGCACTGCACGCAGCAGCCAGACGCTTTCTTCATCCGCTTCTTACAGTAGTAACATTTCTGTCAGAGATTCAAACACATGAGCCGGGGCTCAGGAAACTGCAGTGGATTTGAAATGACTCAATGAAGGTGAAGCTAACGCACAAGGGGCCAGTATTAGTCTGAGTGCAGCTGAAGCCTTTACACTTCAGCTTCACATCCTGTTAGGTCTATTGGCCTTGAGGATTTTACAGTACACATGACTGGATATTCCTTCAGTTTCCAGTCTGTTGTGGGCGTCGACACTATTGAGAGGACCACAGTTTGGGACATAGATATACTGTAAATGGGGCCTTTACTCACCTCCGCAGAACGGACATTGAATTGTTTGCCGTGGTCATTTGACTAGTTCAAAAGAAAATGGCGATTTTTGTTAGTGGTGACAACACACGCCGGTGGGGTGGTAAAGTGTGTCACACATTTGCTCCGCCTCTAAGCACAGGCGATGTCTATGTAAAAGGGACAGCTGACAGAGCTGGACTACACACGTGCACACACTAGACGCCAACGCAGTTGTGTGACACGTCACGCTGGCATGAGTGAGTTGTGAGTCTGCGATCTGCAGCAAGTCAGTTTATACGGAAGTAGCCCATCTACGTTCATTGCAATGCCGATATTGTAAGACATTCTTTTTGATAAGTCCGTCTTAACACGAACACTCGTGGTCCCTGAGAGTGTATATATTCAGAAAAACTCGTATTTCCTTCAGCCATTATTAAAAAGACCAGCCAACAGAACTTGCTGGTCAGCGTTAGCAAACGTGTTCGGAGAATTATTCTGCCTCCACCTTCAGTACGCTCCGCCCACAGAAATACGTCATCATCTTTACTAACAGAAACAGAGTCTATATGCAAGTGAAAATCTGTGAAAATTAAAGTATGGGAATGTGAAAAACTATTTGGGCACACCGGTACTTGTGATTCTGAGTTCTGACACCTGACTTGGCAAAAATATATCGATTACTGATAATCTCTCTCTCATTTTTCACCAGATAAAATGACAATTGTCGACGTGGCAGGTCATATTACCTGTAACAGCTAATTAACGTTAATTCGGGAGTGACTTGATGACAGAACAAAACGAAAGACGTTGGTTTGTCTGCACTCGGTCAAAGATCATTTGTCTGTCGCATTTAGCTGTTGTAACCTTTATTATTGAGTGGATTGTTAGTGGAACACTTCAGGTCTGACTTCCTTCCTGTTAGCGAATACAATGCAGTACTGAGCTTTTATTGTGAAGGGAAAGCGGAAGTGTAATGTGTGTATGTGATGCGACTGTGACCAGCACAAAGGAGTCTGGAGATGGGAACGAGTAAAGACGCCAACATGTTCAAGCCTCCGTCTCATAGTGTCCTTATTTCTATATAATAAATAAGTATTGGCACACATAAAAGACCGCTCGGTTACACTGGTGGCGGCGGTGGAGCTTTCCCGGACTGGGTGTCAATCGTTGTAAACTCAAAAGAAGGACGTATTTAGGAAGTCAAGTGAGTTGCGAAAGTTTCGGTGCTAGCTAGTACATGCAGTGAGCATGCGCCTTGCAGGAGATTCTCGCTGTACCAGGACGCAGAGGCAGCCGAGGGCTCCAGTCTTTCAGGAGGTCATGGGAGAAGAAGTAGAAGCCGAGGGCCAGGGCCAGGGCCCAATAGGAGGAAGCATGGAGGCCGACGACGAGGAGAAGGATGAAGATGAGCCCGAACATGGGCGCGACGGTGATGGCGTTGCCGTGGACGAGAACGGAGAGAGGATGGTTCCCAGGTTCAAGGGTGATGTCGACAACACGGAGAAGATAGGCATGGAAGATGGTGAACCCGCGGACCAAGCCGCTGAGGGCTACGTGTATCAGCTATTTCTGGTGTGCGAAAATAGTGTGACATATTGTGTTGGGGATGTGCAGATGTGTATGGGGGATATGAAGGTAACATGGTTTGTCTAAGTGCTACGTGTATCAGCTACTTCTGGTGTGCGAAAATAGTGTGACATACTTTGTTGAGACTGTGCAGTTATGTAAGGGGTACATGGAAATTGTTTACTGTTGAATTTTTTTTGTTGCGCTGGCAGGTTGATATGAGTTTGTACACGGGTATATTGCACTAACCCTGTTCCTGTTTAGAAACGGGGGACGTTTCTTTTTGGAGGAGGGGAGGTATATAACCTTTATTATTGAGTAGATTGTTAGTGGAACACTTCAGGTCTGACTTCCTTCCTGTTAGCGAATACAATGCAGGGACCATAGAGCAGTGATTCACAAAGTGGGGTCCGTTTTACTCTGCCAGGGGGTCTGCGATATAATTTGCTATGAATTATAAAATTGTGCTGTATCATTAAAAAGTACATATCTAGAGATGGGTACCACTTGGTCCAATAAAACAAGCCTATTGTGTCCATTACTCCCACCCACGTTAGCTTTGGACCAATAGAAACTCTGATATGATTGTGACGCATTACGTCAATCTGTCGTGAATCAGTCACTTCACTCAGGGAGCAACAAACTGCTACTGCTGCTGCTTAGCTGAGCTTATTAGCCAGCTAGCTAGCTGGCGAGCATGGAGAAATATTGGAGTCAGTCCACATTGTCAACTGACGCTCAGCCCAAACTAGCTAAATTGAGAAAATATGACGACAGTTCTTTCGAGCGACAGCGACGGGAGACTGGAATGTGTCATGTGTCTTCAGGTGCTAGTGAACGAAGCCACCCGGAATATCAGGGCAAAACCAAGTGGTGTTAACATAATTCAAATTCAAACAGGTCTGAAGTATTTAGGTAGAAAAGTTTTAGAACACAAATAGTTGTGGCATTTAGGAGTACAAATGTAAGTAAGACTATGCTTAATCGGTGTTACGATTATGAGGGGGTCCTTGGAAACTTTTCTCCCCTTTAAGGGGTCCCTGGCCCCAAAAAGTTTGAGAACCCCTGCCATAGAGAGCCCAGGAACGTGACCACTATATACAATTTCTATTGTTTTAGGTTAAACTATTCCTTTAAACAATAAAGAAACTCAACACTTCCTGCTCAGTTTCACATTAAAAGCATTCCAGCAGTTCCAAAGGCCAAAAGCCACATGTTCCTGGTCGGCCGCTCATTTTAATTAAGGAAGAAAAACAGCAATTCTGACATGACTTGCTGTACAGATGGAATTAGTGCTGAGGGACATGTACAGTACATCATCTTAAATCTACCGTGTAAACTACTAGAGAACAGGTGATTCTACTCCCCTTCACCTTTCTCAGCAATCAGCCTTTATTTGTTCATGCTGGCTATCATTTGAGTCATTATTTGAATGTCAAGATTGTAACGGCAGCTTATCCATAAAAGCGTGACTGTTATGTGAACTCACCAGTTTAAATCTCTGCAGGGGGATTCCACTTAAATCCACAGGACTTCTTTCAGTGATGTTGACAAAGCGTGCCTCCTGCACAGCCACTGCACACAGCACATGTACCCACCTGCAACACACACACACACACACACACACACACACACACACACACACACACACACAGCTGCTCACAACTGACATATTGGCTTCATCGAGCAGTAAGCTGCCTATTCTGTCCAGTTCCTAAAGCACACATCTCCTACACACATGGATTTCACATTTACTACCTAGTGTTCGTGTTGCTGGTTCTTTTGTGGTATTGTGAGTGTACGGTGTGTGTTTCCCAGGAACCTTACTCATCTTTGAAAATGTTGAACCATGATCTGCCTGTTGATGGATTGAGACCTTGACAGTTCTCTTAATTGACAGCTGATTCCTGTTAAATACAACTGAATGGCTTTGGAGATAACCAGTCTACTGTGCTCAAGTGTTAAATCCTGCAACCAGGGCAACTTGCTGGGCCTGAACTAGTGCAAACAACAGTGATACAAGTTGCATCCAAGACTCCTTGCGAGTCTGGTTGTTGTGAGAAATTGTCATAATCAGCATATGAATTCTTGAGTTATGGCCAAAAAAACGTGTTTTGTGAGGTCACAGTGATCTTTGACCACCAAATTCTAATCAGTTCATCCTTGAGTCCAAGTGGATGTTTGCACCAAATTTGAAGAAATTCCCTCCAGGCGCAATCTCAGAACCCATTGGCTATCGGTCCGACAACAGATAAGCCTCTGGGGGCAAGGGGCTATATTTCTGGGGTTCCAGTGTAGCCAGCGGATATTTGGGCCAAGACTTCCTTTTTCAGTGCGCTGCTCATTGTTTACAGTTCGATTAGCAACTTGAGATGTGAGACTGAAGTTGGAGTTGAGAGACTACGTGTTCGACTGGATTGTTTCACAAGTAGCCAGATAACAAGCTCATTAAAAACCAATAAAAAGCTAAATAATCGTCAGACGATAGCCGGTGGGTTTCCAGATTGCATTTTGGCCAATACGTTCCGCCTCTATTGCTCTCTATTTACCTGCATTCAACCAAAGCTAGCTCCAACGTGATTGGTCAATACTACTGGGACTACAAACGGAAACCAGAGTGCTTCACATGCCAAAATCTTGTACTGTTGCCTACAGATTCTGCATGTGAATACACAAAATATTGCGTTCACGAGAATGTATCGGACGGACGAACAACTGAATACATAATGCCTTCAGCCCCGGCTAGCGCCAGCATTGAAGCATAAAAACAGTGTTTCAGAATTAGTATGACAGATACTAGAACACCAGATGTGCACTGATGTGGAACTTCAGTAATCGTCCGATAACGATAACCAACAAATATCTGTTTATTTTGTGGCAGATACCTACTGTATATGATAGACAACCTGACTAAAGTATAACCTTAAAAAGGTATAATATGCAGGAATTTCTGAAAAAACAATGTATAGACTGAGACAAAATAATCCCTCTCCATCATCACTCCTGCCCCACTAGAAGGGTGTGGTGGTGTCTGTATCTACAGAGACCGTGCCACCCTCTGCCTGGATTTTTTCTTTTCTTATTATTTTGCCGTGTTCAGGACGTTTCTGGGCGTCAGCAAATAGTTTAGCTCTGTCAGATGCAAAGCAGCCGTATTTGACGGATGAGAATGGGTTGTTAAATCGCTGTGTGTTTATGTGCTTCAGTTTCTCCCCTGTTCCTCTTTCTCTCCTCCGCTGTGTGCTGCTATCGGTGTGTCAGTTTGACCGATGAACACACACCGAGCAGAGAGGACAGGATGAAGCCTGCCCTTCGGCTGCATTCATTAAAAATTCAGCAACGCAGCACCATTTCGCAGAGTTCTGCTGAGGTGTGGGAGTGTTAGTTTGTGGTTTAGAACGTAATCGCCGTGAAACATTCAGAAAATTAGGTTCTATTTCTCCGTTTAGCTGCTTTGGTCTCACTAACGCCGCTCCCTCTCTTCATTCACTCTATAGAGAGCTCCAGGGATGAGGCATTTTTGTAGGCCAACCAGGAAGTTAGCATTACCCTGGGTTCCCTTGACAAAAAGACAACAGGATTTTTCCACTGGGTTTTGGATTATTGCAGAAAATAATCTCTGTGGCAAACAAACGTTTATGATACTTACACGTTTGGTTCCGTAACATAAACCCCACAAATCAGAATCAGAAATACTTACAGGTTGTTAATACACCACATTTATGACATTTAGAGTGTGAATGCAATCACCAGAAGTAAAAAGCTAACGTTAGGCTATAAACAAACTACACCACCGTCGCATGAGCGCGAGTATGCACAACGAGGCTGTAAAGGCGAACATGTCGGCATGATGATGTCTCATTTAGCCACTTGTTAGCAACAGCCTTTTTTAAGACACATAAAGACATCAAAATTCCCGAGTGGGATATTTGTTGACGTATTTTATGTCGTAGAACAAAACATTAAAATCTCTTCAGCTTGTGTGAACCACAGACCTTATTTCAGCCATCTAACTAAAAACCCACTGATTTCCAGACGAGGGAACTAACTCATCTCCGGGTTTTAGGACTCATTCCTGCAGCACTCTATTGCTCTGCTCTCGCTCGGCTCGTTGAGCCATAGAGGGGGGGCCAACTTTGAATGTGGTGTCTGGGTGAACTGGGTTTCGAGTGTCGTCCCAATAAAAACAAAAAAAACAATGCTCTGCACTATCAGAGGAAATTATTGTCTGAAATTCCATTATCAGAGCAATAGTTAAATTTTTCCTATTCATCAGCCATAATATATCGGCCATCCCTACATACAGTAATACTCAATCAGTTGGACCATGACTATTTCAGTTTCCTGACTCCCATGTTTTCGGCTGTTAAGGAGTTGAAAAAAAAAAATCACTGAGCAGCTTAGCACTTTATACCAGTATCAAAGTGCAGTAGATGCACTGTCTTGTTCCTGATGACTCTGGAACAACTTACTTGTTGTTGTTGGCTTTCTGCAGGGCTCCACCTCTCAGCGAACACAAACAGCAATTCTGCAAATACAACATGTCATCAATCAACTGTCCATACAAACAATACAGACCTAAATCTTACATAATTGTGGCTTGTAGTAGTCAACTAAAAGCACATTTTATCTGTAGCCATTATCAAAACCATCAGCCATCTCATGTGTATGTGGGTCAAACAGTTCTATCTGTGATTTGTGGCTGTATTGTATGGCTATAGCCATCTCCAGTGCAATACAATATAACAGTATAGACTCTTCCATCTAAAACTGCAGAGGATAGTAAACTCAGAATTTATAAACCTGCAGTCAACGTTCATTTAATTTATTGTTTTCAGTCTACCAAACGCTGTGTTTAACACTGGATTTCTGTTAGCAGCAGCATCATGAGCAGCAGCAGCTGTCTCATTAAGAAGCTGTTGGTAATTACAACGGCAGACTCTGTCAAAAAGCTGAGCTTGAGAGGTTGATTACTGAAATGAGCTCTCTTAAAATACACTTCCAACCCTCTCTATAATGAGCTCATGGATTTCTACTGAGAAAAAGATGTCAATGGGGCAGTAAAGTCACCGCCGTCATGACGGTCACGGCTAATGCATGAGCTAATGCAAAATGCGAAGCATAATGTAGTAGTAAGATGGAGCTCAGAAATGGAGGACCAACTTGTTAACGTGTCTCCATGACTTCATCCATCCATCCTTCGTGAATTTTCAGTTCGAAGTAGTGCAAAAACTAACATCGCTAATTCATCCTGCCCGTCGTCCGCCATGTTTGTTTACACGAAAGTCACGTTAGATCGTGAGAGATTTTGCGAGATTTCCGTTTTTTTAGTCAGGACTCTTGTTATTCATGAATGAATCTGTTAGTGTGTGGTGTGCTGTTTTGGCCAAATTGATGCTCATCACACACTATAGGAACAAAACTGTTAAATTTATCATAACATGTCGTTATGTGTGGGGTCTCTCACATTTTCAAAATCTGTTAAGATTTGAAAAATATTTTAGTGTGGGCCAGCTTTAAGCAGAGATGCCTCAGTTCCAAAGTCTACACACTGCAGCATCACTCTGCACTTATTATTTGACTAATTCACAATCAGGACCAACCTTCAATGTGGAAAGGCTCACCATGAGTACCATCACATCAAGTGGTGTTATCACAGTAATATCACATTAAAACTATACCGACACTACTTACCAGCTTTAGAAGTGGGAAACTAAGGAAAATGAAGTGCATGAGCAAAAAATGTAGGCTCAACAACAAGGATTGCCCGCTTGCCCGGGGCAAGTAAAATGCCATGTCGGGCTAGCAACTTACTTGCCCGAAAAGAATTAAAAACATAATTTTTTCCGGAGCTGATGATGGAGGTAGCTAAGGCGTGAGCCATCTCGCTTCCTTCTCATCCCTGTTGAGAGTTGCACATGCACTGTACCGATCAGGCACTCGTGAGAAAATGGCGGTGGAAAAAGACAACGTTTATGAGCTGAAGAGCAAGCTGGCATTTCAATCATCCTGGAAACAGGAGTTTAGTTGGGTGGCGTTAGGATGTGGGGGTGACTCCAGATTCATTTACCTGAATAAAGGTCTGAGTTGATATTTGATAACCTCTAATAAATAAAACCATTTGTATAGGGGCAGTAAAGTTTGACTTCGGGCAAGTAGCTTTCTGTCCCACTTGCACGACCGGGCAAGTTAAAAAAAAACATTAACGTTGAACCCTGAGTGGGGCAGATTTTATACAGAATTTTGTTCATGTAATTTAATTTCATATATTCTGGGATATCTGATTTGTGAAGAACAAGAGATCTACAAATAATCCTCATTTTTGTTGACCATCAGAAATAACTACTGTAAGCCCACCGAACTACCAAGAGGGCTCCGAAAACAAACAACGCAGCATGTGGAGTAAATGTACCCCGGAGTGTTCACTGACCTCGGTCATGGCGTTGGCCTTGCAGCGTGCACATTTCCACTCCTTGCTAACACTGGCTGGATCCACACCGTAACAACCTGGAATATACAAACACAAAGACACAGTGTGACACACTAGTGTAGTAGGTGAGAGACTCATTGTCATGTAATTATGAAGGTCTGTTGGCATGCGCTGCCATCCACAGACAGTGTTGTTTATTCAGTGCAGTTTTAAATGGCTGTGTTATGGCAAAGATCTGCCATCGAATGTTGTTTTCTGATTCTATACGAACACATTTCTGTCCTAATGACATGTGAGTAATTTTGGGGAATAAAAACTGAGAAAATCAGACGTGTGAGATCATATGCACATGTGTTATATATTTGCAGCAAATAATCTCAGTTCAGGTGTGAGTGTGTGTGTGTACTGACTGGTGTGAACCCGCATGCTGCACTGAGAGCAGCTGATGAGGAGGCTGGTTCCATCTTCCTCTAGATGAGGCGTGACGGGCTGCTCCTCACACTCGGAGTCCTCCTCTGTGGTGGTGGTGAAACACATCTCCGGGATCAGAGGTTTGGTCCTCATCCGCCCTCCAGCCACCATGACGGGTGCGTCTACACTGTTCGCACATTCAGTCTGACAGCAGAGCACAGCACGCAGACACATGGAGCTTTCAACACTGAGCAACAAGTAATATCCTATTCTGAATATGGACTTTTCTGAGAACTGCAACGTCTTTCCATCAACAACTACAGCTTCACAGGACAGTTATGCTTGTGCTGTCAATTATGGAACAATTGTTATGAAAAATGTCACAATGTCAGTCTCAGAAATAAAAATGTGAAGTTTTTAAATTTTGAAGAAATTCCCTCCAGGCGTTCAGGGCAATGGTATGGACGTACGTTTGAACAACCCACAAACATCAGTCATGGATGCCTCCAGCGTGAAGGCAAGACATGTAATTTGTTTGCACAATTTAATATATCATCAAGAGGTTGTGTCCTGTGATTTTGCCCTGCGTGTTAGTAAATAGCCTACAACTACATTACATTCTGTTGATATCATGCTACTAGCACTACTAGCTACTGGCAGATAGCCGGTTGTTTGGGAACAGAGACGTTAATACGTCCACCACGGTACAGGCTTACAGCATACAGCCCATGGGTGGATAAAAAGATAATAAAAGTGATGAATTACAGCCAATAATATCCATTATTACAGCCTCATACAGCTAGCAGGAAGCTGGCAGAACCAGATATGTCATATGAGCGTGCAGGGCGGTGCAGTCCCGTGGGTCTGATGACCGTGCATTATGGCGAGGAAAATAACTCTGGATTCAGCTGTTAGTTAATTTTACAACTTTTAGGACATAATAATATAAATGAGGGATATTTAAGTATTCCTACTGGGAAGTTGATTTACCTAAAAAATAATTATCCTCTGATTTACAGACGTCACTTTATACATCCATGGCCACAGACTCATTGGCGTTTCAGTCCAAAATGGTAGCAGCGCTACCGCAGCGCCATCTAGTGGCTGTTGTCGAAAAAGCACCGGAGTTTCGCCTCTTTGCTTCTAGACTCTTTGGCCTCCCTGCCTCCTACACGACCACTATTTCAAGCCCCACACTTCTAGTTTGTAACGTAGGCTTCATGTTAAACTGAGACAATCGTGATGATGTCTTCAGGGTTATGCGTGTTAAATAATAGTGATAAATTGAGCACTATTCAGTCATTTGTGTGCATGAATTAATTTTTTTCTCTCCATGACACCTGCTGGTCTCCATAGTGTATGGTCTATATGCTGGTATGGCTGGTAAGCTGACTGGTAATGACTGGTGAGTGGTGTCTGCTCTGGTGCAGATTACCTGCTGGTATGTGTGGAACAGCATGCAGATGGAGCAGTATGGAGATTTGGAGCCCATGCGCTGGTTGTACTCCCTCTCTTTCTTCAGGTGTGGAGGTCTGCTCTGCCACAGGTGAGCCAGAGGTTTAGCCCAGCTCTCCCCTTCCAGACCCCCCTCCTCTACAGGGGGGGCCTCCTCTGGAGCCTCTGGGGGACGGACAAACAAGCACAACAGCAAAGTTAGCGTACACATTCAGATCAAATAACAGGACATTCGCTAAAGAGACCTAAAGCTAATTACGCAAAACCAATTTCTATAAATATTCGGACAATAATAAGTATGATGGTGAGGCGTCCCAGTTAAGTAGCAGTTGATGCAACAGACCTTCATCACTCATGCCGTCCTTTATGAGCGGATGGTGGCCTGGCAGCTGCCCCAGATCACTGTCTCCATCTCCAGCCATGTCTTCTGCCACCTGCTGGAGAGACACACCTCCTGTTACTGTCAGCACACAGGCCGGACAACCTTTTCAAATGACCATACCAGTAGTTTTTCATTTTTGGATGCTTACATACCTAAAACTTGCACCACAAAGTCAATATTAATCATCTTTACTTTGTCTTGTTTCTGTAGTGACTCAATGCAGCAGTGTTCATTTTGGCAGCTATTTTAGATTTAATCTTAGTCTTTAGACGAAAATGCTTATTACTTTTAGCCCCATTTTAGTCATTTTTATCCTTCATAGTTTTAATCTAGTTTTAACGTCCTGACACACCAAGCCGTCGGTTGGCTGTCGGACAGTTTGGGGCTGTCGGTGAGCGTTCGTCGGCCTAATTTTTGCGGTGTGTCCTGCACCGTCGGCTCTAGTCCGCCAATGTTGTTTTTTTTCCGGCTGATTCAGCATGTTGAATCGGTGGCGGAGCCCGTCGGTGAGAAAAATCACTCTGATTGGCTGTTCAGCTTAAACGAATCAGTGCACGAGAAGAGAAACGTAAGTGAGGAAAGCAAGCCAACCGAAGCCAACGAGTAACGTCAAGAGGACACACGCAGAAGGCTCTTCTCAGTTTTCATCTTCATCTCATCTGATCGTTCCAACACACGGATATTTTCACAACCACATGGCCGTCTGGAATGAAGCTAAGTGGTGAGTGAGAGTGGTCTGAAAATGGTCGGCAGACGCCGCTTTGTTTCATGTACGTATCATAGCAACAGCTTGTATATCCGCCGTCCTCGGTCTTCCTGTTTCCCTCTTTGAATGACGAATACAAACTACCGACGCCTGATGGTGTGGAGAGTTATTTCATCTCACGCAGGCCCAGAACGTACATGCTAAATGGCTGTAGACTTTGCGGTGTGTTCAAATGCAACTTGTCGGCCAAGACAAAGGCGACGTGAGGCGACGCAACAGTCCGCCTTCATCGCCGCTAGTTCTCTGATGTCGGCTTGGTGTGTCTGGGCCTTTAGTCGTTGACAACTCGAAACGTTTTAGTCGCCAAAAAGTCATTATATTTTAGTCAAAATGGTTTCTCTCTTTTAATTTAGTCTTAGTCCCCTGTTAAATGTCCTTTTAGTCAATCTAGTCTAGCCAGACCAATAATTTTAGTCAAACTTATTCCACATAACATTTTATCTTATCATTATCTGATGAAAAACACAGGCTGAATGATTAAGAATGGAGCTTTGCTACTCCGAGTCCTCCTACAGCTTAGAGATGCACGGTTCAGTCGCACCCACTGGCCCGTTATGAGAGCCAATCCACATCGCCCAACATGCAAAAATATGAGTTAATCAACCACCAAACCTGACCCACAAACCACAACTTAACGCATTATAGTAGCACAATTGTTGGGACTGAGGACGCAGAGACGGACTGAGCACCGCAGCGAGCTGTGTGCGTGTTTGAGAGAGAGAGTGACAGACAGTGAGGGGAAGAGAAGGTGGAAGGTGGTGGAAATTTTTGAACGTTTTTAAAGTTTACAATTTTAAAACTGCATTTTAGTTTCGTCTTTTTTCATCAACGATATTGTATGTTTGATATGTTTAATGATGTCGGTGCGTCTCGTCATTGTCTCGTCTTAGTCATGGAAAACAAGGTCGTTGACGAACATATTCCGTCATAGTTTTGTTTATGAAATGAACAAAACTATTAAAAGAACTGTTAAAATAACTCTTGTTGTGTTCAAGGACGTGCTGGTGAGAGTCCTTCTTTAAATGAAACAAACAACAAATCCATGCGTGCTTGCTTAATTGTTTCCTTTTTGGATTTGATGGCTCATCAGTGCTTCTAACTGACATCTAACTGACATCTCAGCTTCCCTTAGAGCAACACTGAGCCCAAAGATACATCATGATTCAAGTCTCAAATCTTTACACTTACAGTACTTTATAGAATATAACGCTTAGAGAATCAATTGTTGGAAAAAAAGTGTTACAATAGTGTAAAGTGTCTCAACTTATAGTTGAGAGGCTAAAACGTGAAAAAGCACTGTTTTGGTCAGTAGTACAGTATAAAGTGTGTGTAACATCTGTGTCCACTCACTGCTTTGCTGACACGTCTGCTGTCTTTCTCGGTCTCATTGTCGCTGCTGTCGCTGTTCTTCTCCTCCTTGGGCAGGGCCTCTCCCTCTCCGTAGTCTCCTTTAGCGTAGCTGTGAACGTGCAGGACGTCTGCGGGGCTCAGCGTCCTCTGGAAAAGTTTGTGTGCCGGGCTGCAGCTGCTGCTCAGCTGAGGCTCCTCATCAGAACACAGAGCCGCCGCCGCCTGGCTGTCAGCGGGCTCAGGACGACAGGCCGACACACCGTTCTTCACTTTTTTTCTTTGTCTGATTGACGTTTTCTTAGTGCTGGCTCTGGACTGAGATTTAGTCTGAGGCTTGGTGTCTTTCTCCTTCTTAGGCTCCGTCTTAACTTTCACCGTGTCTGAAAGAATACAGAAATTTTATTGCAACTACTGATAGTACTAGATCGTCCTTGACCAATACAAGACGTTGGCTCAGTATGTTACATCCTATGAAACAAATATTTACTGTGGAATTAGCCTAATCGACTCTAATTAGGTCTTCGTGTTCGTATATGCGAAACATTTATTCTAAAGTGAGAGTTCCACCCTAGACACCATCACCATCCTCGATTACTAACAACGATGAGACTTCATATCGGGAGGAAATCAACAATCTTGTTGTGCTCAGAGAACAACGTTAGCAAAACCTACGAGCTGATCCATGATTTTTGGAAAAAGGAGGCAAAGACGAAAGAAAAAGCAGTCTGTATGTAATCTTACTGTTTAGCTTAGTTTACTACGTATCTTAAAATTCTTGTAAACTAACTTATTTGCTAGCTGAGACAAAGCAGCCCCCCCTCCCTCTACCAGCGGGACCTGCAGCAGTAAATCACATCATCAGAGGGAGGAGGACAGAGGACAGAAGGAAAGACTGATACTGACTGATGTTTGTGTTCTTCATTCTTTATAAGCCTCACTCAGGAATATCATTTATTTTATTGACATTCTAGATTATTTTTGCGTTGATATAGTGATTCGCTGTTGTAAAAATTACTGTTGCTGCTCTAGAAACATTTAGTTATATTTAAAATATAAATAAATTCTAATCCTGTAATTTATCTTTCTTTTAAATAATATATTAAAAAACAATTATTTAGTATATGAAAAAGAACCAATAAGAGTATTGTTACGGCTGTGGAGCCGTCTGGTCTGTGTATGGAGTGATCCTGCCCTCTGCCTCTGTTCCCCCGCAGATGCATTCTCCAGCAGATGCCCTTCCCCCATCACCTGCACCGGTGTTCCGGATTTGGTGATCAGGGGGTGAAGTTAAAAGGCTGGGGAGAAGGAGCCAGCGGGTGCCAAGTGTGCCAGCTCCGCTAACAAGTGTAGCGTGTTGTGGACCGTTTTTGCGCCGGTCTTCACTCCTCGTAAGAGGAGGTGATTTTGTGGTTGTTTCTAACCTGTTGTTTGTAGTTAACCTCGTGTTAGTACTTTTGAGTTGTGTTAGATTTGGTTCTGTTAAATTAATAAACGTTCTTTTTGTTGTTGCACCAATCTCCGCTTCCCCCGTTTCCTCTTTTCCACCCGGTTTTACTTTTATTGTTACTCCCCCTCCCCTAGCCTTAAGTGGGGTCGTAACAGTTGGGGGCTCGTCCCGGTATTTTGGGAAAGGGGAATACGGTAAGAGTGGGTTGTTGTTACAGCCGGAGAGTGTAATTTGTAATTTGTTTGTCCGCGTCAGGCTCGGTGAGTATTGAGGTTTGTATGCCTGTTTCTAGCCTCATTTCATTGTGTGCAGCTTCCTCAGTCTAGATAGGGGTGTCCAGCTGGGCTGTCTTCGGTCCTTCCTTCGGACGCTCATTTGTTATTTTTCCTTTATTGTTTTCGGGGCGAATCCCGGGTGGAGATTAAGTTCTCTGGCGGGGGTAGGCGTTCAGGGCTTCGGCCGCTGAGTTTGCCTTTAAAGTCGCCTCGAGCCCGGCAAGCTCCAGAAGATAGGTAGGTATAGTCTGGGGTTAGGCAGGTTTCTGAGGAAGTTTGTTTTTGTGAGGTTGGAGTTTTGTGTTTGCACGTTTTGCATGTGTGGCATACAGCATCAAACTTACCGTGTTTGTCGTGGGGTAAGTGTTGAATGACAGCTAGTTCGCTGGTCGGCCGTGGCCGTGGCTTTAGCTTAGCTCAGTTTAGCGGAGCCCCGCAGCTGATGTGAGTAGACACATTTCTCTGGTCCCGGTCTTGCGTGAGTCTGAGGTTGAGTCTTATTTCGGTGCATTTGAGCTCATTGCTGCGGCGCTGCGTTGGCCAACAGACGTTTGGGCTATTTTGTTACAGTGTAAGTTGACTGGTAAAGCTCAAGAGGCTTGTGCTTCTCTCTCTGTGGAGGATGGTTTGATTTATGAGGTTAAAAACGCTATTCTGCGCGCATATGAGCTTGTGCCAGAGGCCTACCGGCAACGTTTTAGGAATCTTAAAAAGACGAACAGCCAGACTTACCTTGATTTTGCCAGGGAGAAAGGGATTCTTTTTGATCGTTGGTGTGCAGCTTGTAAAGCTGATGACCTGAGCTCGATGCGTCAGCTTATGTTGGTGGAGGAATTTAAGATTTGTGTTCCTGAGCGAACAGTAGTTTATTTAAATGAGCAAAAAGTAACCACGTTACAGCAGGCCGCCATGCTGGCGGATGAGTTTGCTCTGACACACAGACCTGTTTTCTTCAGGCGTGATCCCGTCCACCGTGATTCTTACCAGAAAGATGGTGACACGCCGTCTGTGCGTGGTAATGTTTCTATGTCCGGTTCCAGAGTTGAGAAACCATGTTTCTACTGCCATAAACCGGGTCATTTAATAGCAGAATGTTTTGCTTGGAAGCGCAAGCAGCAGGGGTCAAGTTCGGCTTTAAAACAGCCAAAAGGAGTGGGGTTAATTAAAACTGTGTTGCCAAGTAGTCAGTCTACTGTTCAAAACGCCCCAGACGACTGTTTTAAACCCTTCATTTTTGATGGTTTTGTTTCTCTCACAGGAAAGGTGGAGGATCAATGTCCACTTAAGGTGCTGCGTGACACAGGTGGATCGCAGTCCTTTATTCTTGCCGGTGTCTTGCCTTTTGGTCCTGAGTCTGCCTGTGAAGTGAGCACAGTGGTAAGAGGGATTGAGATGGGGTTTGTGCCTGCACCTCTGCATCGTGTCCATGTGCAGTCAAAGTTGGTCACTATTTTTTTTCCCAGTAGCAGTTCGCTCCCGTTTTCCCATTGATGGTGTAAGTTTTATCATGGGGAATGATATTGCGGGAGGTAAAGTCCATCCGGCTCCCGAGGTTGTTGATGTGCCCATTTCTAACTCTGAGTGTGATGAGTTAACATTAAATCACCCTGAGGTCTTTTCTGTAAGTGTACTAACTAGAGCTCAAGCTCGTAAGCAGATTCAAGATGTTGATTTGTCTGACACACTGTTTGTCTCTGCTCTGTCTGAGGATAAGTTGCCCCCTGTTGGTGGACCAGTGAGCTGCGCTGTAGTGGAGCCTGAAGGTACAGCAGAGGCTGATGCTCCCGCAGTGTCACTACCACTGACTCGTGGTGCACTCATCAGCGCGCAGACAGGTGACCCGTCCCTAGCTAAATGTTTTGCTGCAGTGGTTGACAGTCCTGAGTGTGGTAAGAACCAGGTTTTTCTTGTTGATGATGGTTTGTTAATGCGCAGGTGGGTAGCACAGTCCGATATAGCAGAAAATGGTGTAGGTGAGGAATGGAGCACCGTTTACCAGATAGTTGTTCCTGTTGAGTGTCGACAGCATGTGTTGAGGTTGGCTCACGAGCATTTGTGGTCTGGTCATCTGGGTGTAACCAAGACCTATGACCGTGTGCTGAAACACTTCTTCTGGCCAGGTTTATAAAGTGATGTTGCTCGGTTCTGTAAAACTTGCAGTACCTGCCAGATTGTGGGTAATCCGAACCAGGATGTGCCTCCAGCTCCTCTGCGTCCCATTCCTGCTGTCGGCGAACCTTTCGAACGTGTCATCGTTGATTGTGTTGGTCCGTTACCTAAAACGAAGTCTGGTAACCAGTTTTTGCTCACTGTAATGTGCGTTTCCACCCGTTTTCCCGAAGCCATTCCTTTGCGGACAATCACAGCACCCGCCATTACTAAAGCGTTGACAAAGTTTTTTTACCACCTTTGGTCTACCTAAAGTTGTGCAGACTGACCAAGGCACTAACTTCCTGTCTAGAACATTCAAGCACACACTGCAGACTTTAGGCGTCACTCATTCTGTGTCAAGTGCGTACCACCCTGAGTCTCAAGGTGCACTTGAGCGTTGGCACCAAACCCTCAAGTCGATGCTTAAAAAGTACTGTCATGACACTGGGAAAGAGTGGGATGAGGGTGTACCATTTGTTCTTTTTGCCATTCGGGATGTGAAACAGGAATCCCTGGGGTTCAGCCCGGCTGAACTGGTGTTTGGTCGCGATGTGCGCGGCCCTTTAAAACTGTTGAAGGAACAGTTCATGTCCACTCCACCGTCCCCCACTAGTGTAGGTGAGTTTGTTACGCGGTGTAAAGAGAGGTTACAGCATGCGTCCACGCTGGCTAAAGAGTCTCTCTTGTCTTCTCAGAAAAACATGAAACAGCGGTTTGACAGGAGAGCAGTTTCGCGTCAGTTCCAGCCCGGTGATAATGTGTTGGTTCTATTGCCCACGCCTGGTTCTGCTCTCACTGCTCGCTTTGCTGGTCCCTATGTGGTAGACGGCAAGGTGTCAGAGACGGATTATGTCATTCAGACGCCCGAACGTAGGAGGAAAAAGAGACTGTGTCACATTAACATGTTGAGATCCTACCATTCCAGAGAAGCTGCCCTGGAAGAGCAGATAAAATCTCCGGAGACTGCTGTCCCAGATGTCCCATCTGCTTCTATGGTTTGTGTAGTGGAAATGTATGAGGATGATTTGACACTGCCCTCTGATGGTCAACAATGTGGTAGGTTGTCCAACTCTGAGCTTCTGTCTGGTATTAACTCGCATTTAGTTTATCTCTCTGAAGAACAGCGAGGTGATGTCGTCAATTTGATCCACTCCTATCCTTCTCTGTTCGGTGATGTGCCTTCTCGTACCAACGTCCTGGAGCACGACATTGATGTTGGTAGCGCGAGACCTATTAAACAACATGCCTATCGTTGCCCTGTTGACAAAAGGGAGAAGATGAAGGTTGAGGTTAACTATCTGCTAGAAAACGGCTTAGCTAAGCCTAGTAGTAGTCCCTGGAGTTCTCCCTGTTTGCTGGCTCCCAAGTCTGATGGTACCCCGCGTTTTTGTACAGACTTCCGGAAGGTTAATGCTGTAACTGTGCCTGATTCCTTTCCATTACCACGCATGGACGATTGCATTGATAGCATCGGTCCTGCTGTCTGCATTACCAAACTGGATCTTCTTAAAGGGTACTGGCAGGTTCCTTTAACCCCCAGAGCTTCTGAGGTCTCCGCTTTTGTTATACCTGATAGGTTTGCGCAG